>CM075652.1:37502500-38127500 GCA_037953625.1 Crotalaria pallida | reverse complement strand
TATTCTTAAATAACTCTTCTAAAACTCAACTTTAACCTATTTCTAACCCATACACTTCTACCCTTACTTAAATCCTACACCCTAAACACTTAAACACCTACTAATTTATATATATTCACTATCCTAAATGGACATTAGAAATTGGGGATGTTACAGTCATCAACATCAAGCAGGTATCCACAGGGCATATTTATTGTTTTGAATGCTAGTATCTTGCTTGTTTTGAGCATTAGATACAATTGAATGTTCTGTTTGAGGATATAGTTATAGCCTTAGTATAGGTGGTGTGATAAATGTTTCTTTAGTTCATATGTGACCATAAGCCCGTAGCGCAGGTCTATTGTGGCAACTAGAAACCAAAATCACACCAACGCGATGTTAGAGAGAATTACCGCGGTGCTGGAGTCCATGCAACAGCAAAATTCTCAGCAACCACCTCAACCGGTTAATCCGCCTCACCAGTGTAATGTGGGTAACACTGAGACGAAGAGTCTGGCAGATTTTAGGAGTTGTAATCCACCCAAGTTTGAAGGAGGATTTAAACCTGAGGAGGCCAATAAGTGGATCCACACCATGGATAAGATTTTGAGAACTTTGGATTGCACGGAAGTTCAGAAAGTGGCATATGCAGAGTACATGTTAGAGGATGAAGCTGAGAACTAGTGGAATCATACGGTTCAGCTCCTACATTATGAAGGAAGAGATGTTAGTTGGGGTGTATTTATGGAGAAGTTTCTCAATAAATACTTCCCTGAGGATTTAAAGAGAAAGAAGGAAGTAGAATTCTTGCAGCTGAAGCAAGGGGACATGAGTGTCGATGAGTACGCGGCCAAGTTCGAGGAGTTGATGAAGTACTCTCCATACTACCAGAACAACCCTGATGAAAGGAGCAAGTGCATTAAGTTTGAGGGAGACTTAAGGCCTAAGCTGAAGTCTATTTTCAGCTATCAACGGATTCAAAGCTTTCCTGCACTTGTGGACATGTGTAGGATGTATGAGGATGACAAGAAAGCTGAGGGATTGCAAGCATCAGAGAGGAAAGATAATCAGAATTATGGACCCCAAAGGCGCAAGGGTTTCAACAATCGAGGCAAGGGTCCGTATGATCGCCGAGGGAAAGGCAAAGGAAAAGTTGGAGGAAGTGATGGAAGGAATTTCCGGAGCGAGGCTCCTTTTTGTGACAAGTGCAAGCGTCGTCATTATGGCTGTTTTTGTTGGGGAACCAGTGGCTGCTTTAATTGTTGAAAACCGGGACACTTTGCAAAGGACTGCAAGGAACCGACCAAGGCTAATTCAAGAGGAGCTGCTGATAGACCTATGGTACAAGGAAGGGTTTTCACGCTTAGCTGTGGGGAGGCAAGCCGATCCTCTGATCTTGTGCAAGGTAATTACTTGTTAATGGTCATTTTTGAAGTGTGTTGTTTGATTCTGGTGCAACGCATTCATTTGTTTCATATGAATGTGTGAAACGTTTGAGTTTACCCATATATGAGTTATCCTACACTCTTAAACTAGAAACCCTTACTAATGCTCCTGTAATTGTTTCTAGAGCATGTCTTAACTGCTGTATAGAAGTGTTAGGAAAAACCTCTTGGGTAGATTTGATCTGTTTACCCTTATCTCAATTGGATGTGATCTTGGGAATGGACTGGTTAAGTCGAAACCAAGTGATCATTGATTGTGATAGAAAAGTAGTAGTCTATAGAAACCCAAAACTTTCAGGCTATATGTGTTTGTTCAACACAAGAGTGGAGGAGAATAGCCCAAGGATTGAAGAGATCTCCGTTGTCAGTGATTTTCCGAAGGTATTCGCTGACGAGATACCCGGCTTGCCACCGAAGAGAGAAATTGAATTTGGAATTGATTTAATTACGGGAGCTGGTCCTATTAGTTCCATGGTGAATGTTTTGATAATGACAAAGTGTTTTGAACAAGCTATCATGTGTTGATCAAGTTCAAGTTCAACAAGCAACAACAAACATCAAATGAAGAAGAGAGAAAACAAGCTCATGAAGACTTACTTTGAGTGTAATTGTAATTGTTTTATCTTTTGCCTCTCAAGCTTCTTAGGTCTTTTATTTGGGTAGATTATTTAGAGGGTAGTGAATCTCTTTCATAAGTCATGATTAAATCATAATTTGAGTTATTACTTAACCTAGAATCAATAGGTGGCTTAAAGGTTTGAAAGGAAAGGTTTAGTTTTGAGAAAACAAGTTTCTAAAATGTGCAGTATGGATTTAATCGATTAAGGATGTATTTAATCGATTAGTACTCGATTAAGTGAAGATTTAATCGATTAAACACTGCTGAACTGGTTTTTTAAAATACGATTTTCACTTCTCAAAATCAGTTTTCAAGTGCTACAACTTTTGGGTATTCTATATAAACCTTTTCCTAACCTTTGTGATTAATTAGAACACTTTCATAATCAATTTTACAAGAATCAAGCCATTCTATTCTCTCTCAATTTCAAAGATCAAAGCTTTCATATTTTCATATTCTTTGATCAAGAACCTTTGAATCTCTTATGTTGATTTGTCATAACTATTGATTGAGATTCATAGGATTGTTATTGTGTTTTCTATTTTGTTGTAATCTTTTCAAGAAGGCAAGCCATCTACAACAAACAAGAAGTCTTGGTGTGTCGATTATCATCAAGCAAATCTAATTGGAGAAGAAGAAAGTCTTGGTTGTGAATCAAGCAAAGTGAAGCCTTGGTGTGTGGATTATCATCAAGCAATTGAAGACTTGTTGTGTCGATTATCAACAAGGGGTAGAGGTTAGATTAGAGAGAAGATCAATAGGATTACAAGGCAAGGGTGTGGTATCTCTCTTAGGCTAGCAAGAAGGGAGTCTCGTGAGGCATTTACTTGTAATTTGAGAACTCTAATTCCTCATAGTGAAGAATCTCTCGGTTGAAGAGGGGACTGGATGTAGCTTTCAAGAGGATGAAAGTGAACCAGGATAAATCATTGTGTCGTATCTCTAAACTCTTACTCTTTACAATTCAAGTCTTTAATTGTGTTCTTGGTTGAAAACCTAGAGAAAGATTGATTTTCATAATTGATTGAATTGAATCTTTATTGTTCAAATTAAGTTTGGGAAAATCATTTTTCATATCTAGGATAATCAATAAGAATATAGGTGTTAATTGTTTCCGCTGAATCTCTGATTATACGTGTGAATTGATTGATTTTCGTATTCGATTGAAAAGTGATTTTTCAGTTTTTTTCTGTCATAATCGATTATTAATCGATTAAGTGAAATTGTGTTTTCTGACCTTAATCGATTAAATTGCAGGTTAATCGATTAAATCTCAGTTTAATCGATTAAATGCTGTAGAATTTGCAAAAATCATTCGTTTTTATTGTTTCGATTTGTTTCGTTCGAAAATCTTTCAAGGTTTCTTTTACACCTATTCAACCCCCCCTTCTAGGTGTGTTCCTAGTGTTCCTTAGTTGTTTCAACCACCAATTGCGGTTTCCTCATTTGGTATCAGAGCTCGGTCGAAAGACACGAGCATAAGAGCTTTTTCGTAAAGATCCTTTAAGAAAATCGCAATGGGTTCTACGAATCCCTTTGGTGGTGAAGGTTATTCAATAAATCGTCCTCCATTGTTTGCCGGAGAAGGCTATGCTTTTTGGAAAGTTAGAATGAAAATCTTTATCCAAGCCATAGATAGTGAAATTTGGAAAGTAGTTGAAAAAGGTCCTCATATCCCCTCTAGTTTAGTTGAAGGTGTAGAACATTTAATCCCCGAGGATAAGTGGAAGGATGATGATAGAAAGAAAGTTCAATATGATTATAAAGCAAAGAATATCATCACATCCGCTTTATCCTATGACGAGTTCTTTAGAGTTTCTCAATGTACTAGTGCTAAGAAAATGTGGGACACTTTACAAGTGACTCATGAAGGAACTAGTGAGGTTAGGAGAGCTAGATTGAATGCTTTAATGCGTGATTATGAATTGTTTCAAATGCTTCCAAATGAATCTATTAATGATATGCAAAAGCGTTTTACTCATATTATTAACCATTTACTTGCTCTTGGTAAGACTTTCTTACGAGGTGAACTTTCTAACAAAGTGTTGAGATGTTTAGACAGGAATTGGCAACCAAAAGTAACGGCTATTGTTGAATCTAAGAATTTGGATGCTATGGATCTAGCAACACTCTTTGGAAAGCTTCAAGAACATGAAATGGAGCTTGGACGATTAAGTATCAATGAAGAGTCGGATAAGAACAAAGAAAGAAAGGGACTTGCTCTTAAAGTCAATAGATCATACAAAAAGAAAGAGAGTTCTGATGATGATGATAGTGAAGATTCCGATTCGGATGTTGATGAAAAAGAAATGAAACTTTTACTAAGGAAGTTTGACAAGTTTCTAAGGAGAAAAGGAAGGTTGAACAAGGACAAAGGTAAAGAGAAGGATTCTCCACAGTACAAGACCAAGACTTCAAAAGAAGGTGTAGTTTGCCATGAATGCGGAAAACCCGGACATCTCAAGTATTCGTGCTCTAAGTATTTCAAGAAGAAGGAGAAAGACAAGAAAAATTCTAAATCTAAAAGAGCATACATAGTTTGGGATAGTGATGAAGATAACAAGAAAAGCACATCGAGTAGTTCATCGGATAATGAAGAAGCCGATTGTCTCAACTTGATAACTCTAGTAGATGATGAAGAACAAAGTTCAAATGATGAATCAAGTTATCAAAGCGAGGATAGCAATGTAAGTCATACTAAATCCGAAATTTCTTCTAAATATGAATTGTTATATAATGCTTATGAAGAAATGCATGAACAACTTGAAAAACTAGCTTTGAAAAACATTGAAAGGAAGAAGCTCATTTTGAAACATCAAAAAGAGATTTTAGAACTTCAAAAACAAGTTGATGAGCTTAATCTTGAAAATGAAACTCTTGATCTTATATATGTGATGAGCATTTTATTTCCCATTATTCCTTGCATTATTTTACTCCTATTATTGATACTTGTTGCCTATTTGACATTGTTTAGCTTGATTTAGTGATTTAGAGTTTATTGGACTATTATTCTGAATATTGTTTAATTTGGGATTATTTAGCCTAATTAATTCTATTTCTATTTTCAGGTCATATTTGGCACAAGGGCTTTTTGGACATTTTGGGAATGAAGATTTAATTTTGGAAGAGAAGATATATGATGAAGTGAAGATTGTAATCTATCTTTAGGATTAGTTGAGATTTAGTTATATCTTTTAAGATTTAGATTTTATCTATAAGATATTTTTAGATTTAATTTAGAGATAAGCTTTCCTTAGGATTTGGGCTCATGATTTAGGCCCGTTTTGTGATTTAAAAAGCCAAATTCGTGTAAACCCTTGGGGGAGACCTTCCATTCACGTTTTTTACATTCTCTCTCATAGAGAAGGCTTAGTTTTGCTCTCCAAGCTTGTGGAGGCTGCTAGGGTTTCTCTCTCTTCCCTTTTCTACACGTTTTTGGTATTTTTCTTCATGGAAAGCTAAACTCTTAGGTTAAATCCCTTTGGTAATGTATCACATACTCTTGAGGTTTTGTTCTTAATGATATTTCGTTTTTATTCACTGTTTTCATGCTTATTGATATGTTATGGTTCGCTTAGTTCCATTCTATAGAGATAATCCATGTGTATGAATGCTTAATTTATGCAAACTCGTAAAAACTCCATGCTTTGGCTTTTAATGCTTAATTAGAGGTTTGGGTTTTGGGGTGAGAATTGAATTTTCGCTTAGTATTTAGTTCTCACGAGTTGGACAGTGAAGAGGAAAGAAATTGATCTTTTGTGACCGATGATAGAGTTGTGAACGCGAGCCAAAGGGGTTTATCCGCTTTTCCTTATCTGTTTCTTCGTTTTGATTTAATTCTATTTTGATTTCAATTATTCAATATTCAATATAAAAAAACCCCCCCTGTTTTCTATGCATACTATGTGTTCGACCTTTTGCTTGATAAGATATTCCTTGGGAGACGACCTAGGAGTCACTTCCTAGTACTATACTTAAACTGTTTTTATTTGTATCGGGTACGGCCTCGATCAAATTTGGCGCCGTTGCCGGGGAATATCGGTTCTTGCCAAGGTCATTAGTAGTTAGTTAGTGTCGTAGTTAGTATAGTTATTATAGTGTGTCGTGTCTGATTTAGGGTCTAGTAGTCAATTCTGATAACCGGTTGAAGTTGCACTGTTTGCTGTTTTGCTATTTTGTTGCAATTAGTGTATTTGATTGATTCTGTGGTTGCTGTTCACATAGTTGTGGGTGGAATTTTTGCACGAAAATTTATATCCACACTACTTTTATCATATAAAAAGGTTTTGAGGCACCACGATCACTCAGATCATCACTGGTTGTGAGTTCCAGAAAAATTTTCCAAGTTTTAGCAGCACTTTCTTCAAATCGTCGCAACTTTTGACCCGTAACTCGGAATTTGACGAATTTTATATCAAATCGAAGGGAATTTTCTGAATAATCTGATTTTTCTCACTTTGTCAGAAAACTCCTTCGTCTGGATCCTGAAAAAGCCGTTTTACTATTTCTTTTTTATTTTACAAGTCTTATTTTCTTAGTTTTTGGTCTCTGATTTAATTGTTTGACTTGGTTCCCTTTTGAATTTTGTCCTCAAACTTTTTGTGGTATGTTTTCATGATTTTAGGGTGCTGAAAAAATAAATAAAAAAATTTTAAAAAATAAAAAATTTTGTTGCCTACTTTGGTCATGTATATTAGTGACAGTTTGCTATGCTACATGGTGTTCTGTTCAGTACATGACTAGGGGCAACCCAAGCTACTTTCATCCATATAACCCTGAAATTGATAGAACTTATCATAGACTAGTTAGACAAAATAGGAACCAGTCCATAGGTAGTGAGTCTATTGAGTCTTTACATAGTGAGTGTGCTTCTTTTTCTTCTATTCCTATAAATTCTGATTCTTATTCTGATTATTCTGAAAATATGGCTCAACCTCCACCACGTGAGAGGACATTGAGGGAGCTGGCTGCACCTGATTTCACTATTGAAGATTTGTGCATCCAGTATCCCGATGACCCGTATGAGCTAAGGTCTGGACTAATTCATTTGTTGCCCAAGTTTAATGGTCTTGCAGGTGAGGATCCTCATAAACATCTCAAGCAGTTCCATATTGTCTGTGCTACTATGAAACCACATGATGTGCAAGAGGATCATGTTTGTCTTAAGGCATTCCCACACTCCCTAGAGGGGCTAGCCAAGGATTGGTTGTAAGATCTGGCCCCTGGTTCTATCACAGTCTGGGATGACCTGAAGAGGACATTTTTGGAGAAATTCTTCCCTGCATGCAGAACAACAGCAATCCGAAAGGATATATCAGGCATCAGGCAACAAAGTGGAGAAAGTCTCTATGAGTATTGGGAGAGATTCAAGAGACTGTGTGCGAGCTGCCCCCACCATCAGATCTCAGAGCAGCTGCTTATTCAATATTTCTTTGAAGGTCTCAACCTCATGGAGAGAAACATGCTTGATGCTGCAAGTGGTGGTGCCCTAGGAGACATGACACCTTTAGAAGCCAGAGTCAAGATTGAGAAGATGGCTTCCAATTGTCAACAATTCCATGCAAGGGGCAACAGCGATGCAATCATAGTGAGAGGAGTGAATGATGTTGGCACAAGTTCTGGTAAGGTTGAGAAGCTTGAACAGAAGATAGATTCACTTACAACTTTGGTCACTCAATTGGCCATCAACCATAAGAAGTTGTCTCTGCCTGCTCGATTATGTGGCATATGCACATCCGCTGAGCACCCCACAGATGCATGTCCTTCTGTGCAGCAGCAACCAACGACTGGTGCTGACCAACCTGAGGCATATGCCGCCAACATCTTCAACAGTAGAAATCAGCAGCCACAGAACTTTGATCTCTCTACCAACAGATACAACCCTGGTTGGAGGAACCATCCCAACCTGAGATGGTCTGATCAGCAGCAACCTTCACAGGTTCAATTTCAGAACAATTCTAGACCACCATATGTACCTCCTCCAGTCCAGCAACAGAGACAACAACAGGCTAATTCTGCACCACCAGCTCCTAGTTCTGAGCAGCAGCCTTCATTGGAAGAGCTGATGAAACAGATGACCATGCAAAATCTCCAATTCCAACAGGAAACTAGAGCATCCATTCAAAGACAAGAGGCCTTCATTCAATCTTTGACCAATCAGATGGGACAGATGGCAACAGCAATCAACACTATGCAATCTCAGAATTCTAACAAGTTGCCATCCCAAACAGTGATCAATCCAAACCAGAATGTGAATGCCATTAGTATAAGGTCAGGGAAGCAGAGTGTCACACCCACGCCAGAATCTGACCTCAACAAAGATGATCTAGTTTCAACCAACAAGAAGAGCCAAATGGTCGAGGATAGTGAGCACACAAGTACCAGAAAATCCAATCCAGCTCAGCCTTCCACAAGCACAACACCTGCTGCTGCCCAACAACCACCCCCCATTCCTCTTCCTTTCCCACCAAGGGGGGTGACTCAAAGCAAGAAAATGGAAGAGATTGACAAAGAGATACTTGACACATTCAGGAAGGTGGAAGTCAACATACCCCTTCTTGATGCAATCAAGCAAATTCCAAGGTATGCAAAGTTCTTGAAGGATCTATGCACACACAAACGGAAGGTCAAGGGCAATGAGAGGATCAGCATGGGAAGAAATGTCTCTGCTCTTATAGGTAAACCCGTCCCTCATATTCCTGAAAAGTGTAAGGATCCTGGAACTTTCTCTGTGCCTTGTATCATAGGTAATACTAAATTTGAGAATGCTTTGCTAGATTTAGGAGCATCTATTAATGTTATGCCTATGTCTGTTTTCAAGTCTCTTTCACTTGGACCTCTTCAACCTACGGGTGTGGTTATTCATTTGGCAAATAGATCTACTGCCTACCCCGCAGGTTTGATAGAGGATGTCCTGGTTCGGGTTGAAGAGCTTATCTTTCCTGCTGATTTTTATATTCTTGATATGGAAGAGGACACCTCTCGTAGTGCTGTCCCAATCATATTAGGGAGACCATTTTTGAAAACAGCCCGAACCAAGATAGATGTGCATGCAGGTACACTTTCCATGGAATTTGATGACAGTGTGGTTCGATTCAATATTTTTTATGCTATGAAACATTAGTCTGATGACCACTCTGTTTTTCATGTTGACTTGATTGGTGATCTGATTGATGAGCATGTTCTAGACTTTTTGCATGATTATGATTTGCCATCTTTCACTAGCTCATTTACTTGTTCTGCATGTTCTGATTCCGAAATGTGCACTGCATGCATTGAAATTGACCAGTTTTTAAATTCTGCTACTGCATCTATTGATTCATATGATATAGATTCAGATCATGCTAACCCCATTTCTGTTTTGCATGAGTCTAATTCACTTGTTCAGGTGCAGGCGGCAGAATCCAATTCTGCTGCTCCTTTAGTTCCATCTGTGATGCAGGCACCTTTATTGGACCTGAAGCCCCTTCCTCCTCATCTCAAATATGCTTACTTGGAGGCTGAGCAGAAACTTCCAGTGATCATCTCTACCTCCCTTTCTGTTGATCAAGAGAAGCAGCTGCTGGATGTGATTAGAGCAAACAAAAGGGCAATAGGATGGACTTTGGCAGACATACCTGGTATTAGCCCCTCCATGTGCATGCATCGGATTTTATTGGAGGATGGGGCTAAACCAGTGAGACAACCCCAGAGACGGTTGAACCCCCAGATTCTTGATGTGGTAAAGAAAGAGGTCACTAAGCTGCTGCAAGCTGGTATTATCTACCCCATTTCAGACAGCACTTGGGTAAGCCCGGTTCAAGTAGTTCCCAAGAAGTCTGGGGTGACAGTTGTCAAAAATGAAAAGGATGAGCTGATTCCCACTAGAGTGCAGAACAGTTGGAGAGTCTGCATTTATTATAGGAAGCTCAACCAGGCGACCCGCAAGGATCACTTTCCTCTTCCCTTCATTGATCAGATGTTGGAGCGCCTGGCAGGTAAATCTCATTATTGCTTCTTAGATGGTTTCTCTGGTTATTTCCAAATCTGTATTGCACCAGAGGACCAACATAAGACCACATTTACCTGTCCTTTTGGTACATTTGCTTATAGGAAGATGCCTTTTGGCCTATGCAATGCTCCTGGCACTTTTCAAAGATGTATGATGAGTATTTTTAATGACTTACTTGAGCATTGCATAGAGGTCTTCATGGATGATTTTAGTGTATATGGTTCCTCTTTTGATGCATGTCTTGATAGTTTGTCTAAGGTGCTTAATAGGTGCATTGAGACTAACCTTGTCTTGAATTTTGAAAAATGTCATTTTATGGTAGAACAAGGCATAGTCTTAGGGCACATTATTTCGCATAAGGGCATAGAGGTTGACCATGCTAAGCTGCATGTAATATCACATTTGCCTTACCTCTCTTGCGTGCGAGAGGTGCGTTCTTTTCTTGGCCATGCAGGTTTCTATCGAAGGTTTATTCATAACTTTAGCAAGATAGCCCTTCCACTATCCAACTTGCTTCAAAAGGATACCACATTTGAGTTTGGAGACCAATGCAAGAAGGCATTTGATGAGCTAAAGAGAGCACTCACCACCACTCCCATCATCCAACCACCTGACTGGACTCTCCCATCAGAGCACCGTGCATATTGGGCTGTGAAGCAATGCAACTTAGCTCTTGATCAAGCGGGTGAGGAGAGGAAGCTGCAGTTAAGTGAGCTAGATGAGATCCGTTTGGAGGCCTATGAGAATTCCAAATTCTACAAAGAGAAGACCAAGAAGCTCCATGATAGCTCAATTTGCAGAAAGGAGTTCTTGGTTGGTCAAAAAGTGTTGCTCTAAAATTCTAGGCTTGGACTCATGAGTGGAAAGCTCCGCTCTAAATGGATTGGACCGTTTGTAGTCACCCAGGTGTTTCCTTATGGCACTGTGGAGATCAAGAGTGAGTCCACAGACAAGAGCTTCAAAGTCAATGGCCACCGACTCAAGCCTTTCCTAACCTCTCCTACTTTGGATGATGCACCTGTGGAGGAAGCCTCATTGGTCGACCCCATTTTTGACCCACCATGATTTCGGGAGTCTTCTTTTCTCCTTCCTTACTCTTTTTATTGCACTTGTCTATAGCTGTCTGATTCTGCTATTTGTGTTCCATTGAGGACAATGTGTGATTTAAGTATGGGGGGGAGAGTAGTTTAGGTTGCATATTTTTGCTTTGATTTTTTTAGATTTTGCTAAGTTTTGGGCATTTTCTTGCATGTTTTTGCTTCATTTTAGTAGAGTCTTGGTATCTTGTGTCTGAATTCATGCATTTCTGTGTGTAAAGTTGCTTTTGATAATTAAGAGGTGGTAACACTGTGATAGAATTGTCCCTTTTGTGAGGATTTGAGCCTTAATTGTGTGTGGATTGCTATATATGCCACCTAATTTTTCTTTCATGTGTGATTGCACTCTGGATTACTTGCACTCTAGAACTTGACTTGACTCTTGTTGATACTTGATATTCCCATGCACATTTTGAAATGATTTAGGCATTGTTTTTTTTCTTGAATAAGCCACTAGCCATATGAGCCTACCTTGAATGAATTTATCCTTTGATAGCCCCTTTGAGCCTTTATATCCCTTTTCTTTGTTCTTTAGCTCATTACAAGCCTATGACTGAAAAACCATGATTGTCCTAACCTTAGGGAATGTTGGAGCTTTGGAATTGTTTTGGGAATGGGTATTAAGTAAGCGAGGGTGCTTTGTTCTTCATCTCTTGTGAGTTCTGGGTTTTGCCTCTATGGTCGGTGATGTAACTATGGCTTTATCTCATTATGCCATTTTTGTTGTTTCTTCTTTTCTTTCGTTCATGAAGTTCTGCAATGTAATGCAATTCAAAAAAAAGAAGAAGAAGAAGAAGAAGAAGAAGAAGAAGAAAAAAAAAAGAAAAAAAAAGAATAAAAGGTTGATTGAGGCATGGAGGTTTGGAATTAGAGGTTGTTGTTATGTTTACCATTTCATTCTGGGGTGGATTGTGCTTATTTTTTTACTTGTTCCCCATTGCTCCTCTATTCCCTGGGTTTTAGCTACATTTCCCATATTTTTATCCTACCCTGTCCTTGGCCCCATTACAACCCTGAAAGACCTTTTGATCTTAATGTGCATGTGTATTGATTGTTGATGTTAGAGGCTTGTCAAGCTTATGGTTGTGTTTGTTTTTCATGATGTGCCTTGAGTGTAAACACTGATTAACCTTAAACACTTGAGTGTAAACACTATTGAGTGATCCTTGTGAGTTTCTATCATCTTTGTGACTACCCTCTTGATGTCATTGGTTTTCTTTGCATATTTGAAATAATTGGATGATGTTCATGGATGCCTTGATTCTTTGGTCCTTATTTTCTTCGTGTGCTCGATTTTGCCCATTTCTTTGCATTTCCTAGAATTCATTGTGAAGTATGTAATCTCTTAGGTTTGCATTCATTAGTTTTAGTAATCTTGTTACATGATTCACTTTGGTGCATATTGATTTTCTCAGTCCTAATTCTTAGTTTTGCCCAGGAGTGCAAAAGGATAAGTGTGGGGGTATTTGATGAGCATTTTATTTCCCATTATTCCTTGCATTATTTTACTCCTATTATTGATACTTGTTGCCTATTTGACATTGTTTAGCTTGATTTAGTGATTTAGAGTTTATTGGACTATTATTCTGAATATTGTTTAATTTGGGATTATTTAGCCTAATTAATTCTATTTCTATTTTCAGGTCATATTTGGCACAAGGGCTTTTTGGACATTTTGGGAATGGAGATTTAATTTTGGAAGAGAAGATATATGATGAAGTGAAGATTGTAATCTATCTTTAGGATTAGTTGAGATTTAGTTATATCTTTTAAGATTTAGATTTTATCTATAAGATATTTTTAGATTTAATTTAGAGATAAGCTTTCCTTAGGATTTGGGCCCATGATTTAGGCCCGTTTTGTGATTTAAAAAGCCAAATTCGTGTAAACCTTTGGGGGAGACCTTCCATTCACGTTTTTTACATTCTCTCTGATAAAGAAGGCTTAGTTTTGCTCTCCAAGCTTGTGGAGGCTGCTAGGGTTTCTCTCTCTTCCCTTTTCTACACGTTTTTGGTATTTTTCTTCATGGAAGGCTAAACTCTTAGGTTAAATCCCTTTGGTAATGTATCACATACTCTTGAGGTTTTGTTCTTAATGCTATTTCGTTTTTATTCACTGTTTTCATGCTTATTAATATGTTATGGTTCGCTTAGTTCCATTCTATAGAGATAATCCATGTGTATGAATGCTTAATTTATGCAAACTCGTAAAAACTCCATGCTTTGGCTTTTAATGCTTAATTAGAGGTTTGGGTTTTGGGGTGAGAATTGAATTTTCGCTTAGTATTTAGTTCTCACGAGTTGGACAGTGAAGAGGAAAGAAATTGATCTTTTGTGACCGATGATAGAGTTGTGAACGCGAGCCAAAGGGGTTTATCCGCTTTTCCTTATCTGTTTCTTCATTTTGATTTAATTCTGTTTTGATTTCAATTATTCAATATTCAATATAAAAAAACCCCCCCTGTTTTCTATGCATACTATGTGTTCGACCTTTTGCTTGATAAGATATTCCTTGAGAGACGACCTAGGAGTCACTTCCTAGTACTATACTTAAACTGTTTTTATTTGTATCGGGTACGGCCTCGATCAATATGCTAGTTCTTCTTGTGATTGTGCTAGTAGATTGAATATTGTGGTTGATTGTGAGAATTGCAAGTTGCTCAAAGTTGAAAATGCATTTTTGAAAAATAAGCTTGCAAGTTTCACAAATGGTGATATTAGATTGCGCACATTGTTAAATTTTCAAAGAGAAAATTCAAACAAGTTTGGTTTGGGTTATACTAATGCTAAGAGTAATTCTCATAGAAATGTTGTTGATTTTTCTAAAGTTGATTTTTCAAATGCACCAACATGTTTCTATTGTGGTACTCATGGACATACTTCAAATGTGTGTTATATTAAAGTGCATGGTATACCTAAAGTACTCATGGACATACTTCCGCGCCAGACTCTTCCTTTACCAACACTGAACTGACAGCTGCGTCGGCCACCGATAAGTAAAGATACAGATCTTCCCCGACGAGAGGGCTATTAAGGATAGGTGGGCTGGAGAGATAATCCTTTAACTGAACAAAGGCTTGTTCGCATTGGTCGTCCCAAAGGAAATTTTTATTTTTTATCAAGATCTGATACCATGGCAGGGCTTTCCGAGCAGATTAGATAGGAACCTAGAAAATGCTGCCACTCGTCCCGTAAGCTACTGGACCTCACGGAGGTTGGTTGGACTTTTCATTTCCAGAATCGCTTTGCACTTGTCCGAATTAGCTTCAATGCCTCTTTCAGTTAGCATAAAACCAAGAAAGGAGCCCGCTGGACTCCAAACACACATTTCTCGGGGTTCAATCTCATGTTGTAGTTCCTTAAACGAGCCAATATTGCCTTGAGGTCCTGAGTATGAGCTTCTTGTTGTTTACTTTTGGCAATTATATCATCGATGTAGACCTCCATGGTTGAGCCGATCATTCCCTGGAACACTTTGTTCATCATATGCTGGTAGGTGGCTCCAGCGTTCTTGAGTCCGAAAGGCATGACATTGTAACAATAGGTTGTCTTGTCAGTGATGAAAGCAGTCTTGTCTTGGTCGGGAGGGTACAAGGGTATTTGGTTGTAGCCTGAATAGGAATCCATTCCATTATAATAGCTTATATCCAGCCGAGTTGTCGACGAGCTTTTCTATGACCGGAAGTGGATGTTGGTCTTTTGGACAGACTTTGTTCAAATCCGTATAATCGACGCACATTCTCCACTTCCCCTTGGGCTTTCTGACTAAGACGATGTTAGCTAACCAGTCTGTATAGTCTATTTCCCGAATGAAACCCGCTCGGAGTAACTCAGTACTTTCTCCTCAATAGCGATGGCCTTTTCAGCACTGACCCTTCTTTTACATTGCGCAACTAGTTTGGCTCCTGGAAGGATGCTCAGCTTGTGACAGATGAAATTTGGGTCGATGTCCGGCAATAACAGCCGAGGTTCATGCAAATAAATCCTTATTAGCGATCACAAGAGCAAAAAGATCACTTTTGATATCCGAAGCAAGTTCGAGCCAATCTTAATTCGTCTCAGAGGATCGTGTTTCAAAGTTAAGAGCTCCCACTGTCCTTTTGGAGTCAGCCGAGTTCTATCGGATTCTGTACGAACATCAAGATCTGCCAAGTTTACATTTCCTTTCCTGGGGGGGCCTCTCCAAATGGACCTGGTCTCTGCTCTTGATCTTGCCCAAGCTTGCATTGTAGCACTTCCGGGCTGCTTCTTGCTCGGCCTTAACTATAACCACATTGTCATTCGTCCCTACGAACTTCATCGCCAAGTGGACTGTCGATACTACAGCGCCAAACGCTTATAAGAAGGTTCTTCCAAGAATAGCGTTGTAGGCAGCAGGGCAATCGACTACCAGAAATTTGATTATCTCTGTTCGAGCTGACGATTGCTGACCGAGGATGGCTGGTAGCTGAATGTAACCCCGAGGCTCGATAGTGTCCCCAGTAAATCCGATCAATTCTCCTTCAAATGGAGTAAGATTGCATTCCCTCAGTTTTAACGCCTTGAACAGGGGAAGAAACATAATATCAACAGAACTTCCTTGATTAATAAATACACGCTTCACCTCATAGTTTCCAATAAGAGCTATGATGACCATGGGATCGTTGTGCCCCGGAAGGATCTCGTCCAAATCTTCATCATTGAAAACAATCGGGACATTCTTGGCTAACCTTTTGGAGATGGGTTTTTGACTGACGGCTAGGATCTGGTTGATGTATCTCTTCCTATCTGCTCTTTATTCTCCCCCTCCAGCGAATCCTCCGGCAATAGTATTGACTAGGAACTCATTTGGAGATGGATTTGTTTCTGCAACAGGAGTAGGGTCGGTTTTTTGCCTTCTTGAATTCTTATCGTCTGGTGATCTGCTTCTTCGACGCTTAGACCTATCGGGGGAATGTGACCTATTCTTGCCTCTTCATCCTGCCGCATCTCTGATGTACTGTTGTAACTTTCCATCTCTGATCATTTCTTCTATCAGATCCCGCAGTAAGATGCATTCGTCAGTCGTGTGACCATATCCTTTGTGAAAATCGCAATATTTGGACCTATCATGCTGTGACCCCTTTCTCAAAGACGGGGGTCTTTGGGTCGAGCGTAAATCGATCTGCATCGTTTCACGAAGGATTTGACTCCAAGGAACAGTCAAAGGGGTGTACTCCTGATATTTGTTCCTAGGGGGTGGCCTCCGGTCACGATCATTTCTGTCAAGTCTACCACCAAATCGTTCGTCACGTTTCTGCTTATTCTGAACTTGAGGATCGGATTTTTGCCGATCGTCTCTAAATTTCTGACCTTTATGGAACTCCTCCAAATTTATAAACATATTTGAGCGTTGTTTAAGCTCGGCCATGTCCTTGGGAGTCTTCCCGATCAGTGATTTTCGGAAATCCCCCGCCTGCAAACCTTAAGTAAACAATAGCACGGCAACGCCCGGTTCGAGCCTTGGGACCGAACTAGCTTCCGTATGGAAGCGTGACAAATAATCCTTTAAAGGCTCATCATGCTTCTGGGTGACTGCAGCCAGTGTGTGATCGGATTTAGGCTGGATACAGCTGGCTATGTACCTGTTTAGGAAGACTCTTTTTATCTCTTCCCATGAGTTAACGGAATTCCAAGGGAGAGATGAGTACCAGCGTAACACCGATGGCTCAAGGGTCATAGAAAACGCTCGGCACTTCATACGATCACCCCCTCTGTAATAGTTCATTGCACCTTCATAAGAAACGATGTGATCGACTGGATCAGTTAGGCCGTTGTAATGCGACACATTGGATCGGCCCAAGTATCCCTGAGGGGTCTCAAATGCCATGATGTATGGTGTAAAAGGATGTTTGGGGTGGAAATCTCCTTGATTGTGGTATGTAGCTGGGTTGATGTCAAGGTGAGGGGGTGGGGGGAGTTGCATCACGGGAACGGGTTGAGGGTCTAAAGGTTGAGTCATCAAGTTAGGGATTTGCTGGGTGGGAGGTTGATTTTGAGCGCGTCTCGTCATTGTCTGTTGCTGGAGATCGGCGATGGCTTGTCCTTGCTGCTGAATTAACGCAGTTTGTTGTTTTAATATATTGATCATCTCTTGCACGTGAGCGCGAGCGGATGCAGAAGTTGCATAGGTTCTGCTAGTCGAATGGGCTCGTCGGGAATCACTATGGGTTGCCCTACTTGGATTTATCCTAGCACTGGGGGTTACTCCTCTAGGATCAGGGTTGGGTTGGACTTGCGGTGTTGGGGTTCGGCGGGTGTCTCTGCCGTGGTGTGCTCTAGTTCCCGTAGATCTAGCTGTATTACGAGTTGGACGAGCAGTGCTGCTTGAATCTCCTCGAGTGGAAGGGGGTGGTGATGGAGGTGGTGGGGGAGGAAGTAAATTTCGTAGGCTAGGGGGTGGTTGGGGATTAGTCCCAGTTCTTGGTTGAGATGAATGTGGTGGCTGAGAATTCGTGATTCTGACTTTGCGAGTTAGGGGGAGGTTGGCGATTAATCCTTGTTCCAGAATGAGATGTTCATGGTGGTTGAGAATTAGTCTCACGATTTTGTTTCAGAAGATCACGAAGGTCACCAGTGGTACTGGTTTATCGTTATTGCTAATGTTTCTGGGTCTGCCGCGAGTACGCATGATGCGATCGCGGAGATGTCCTGCTTGACTTCTGGTATAAACCATGGTGGAAGTGGGAATGATTTGTTATTCAATCCCCGCAGACGGTGCCAATGTAGTGTCCTTAATCGAAATCACCCTTGAAGCTATGGAGAACTCCAGGAATGATCTCAATCAAGATTTTAATGTAGGACTCTGTAGGATTTCTGTCCAATTGAGATAAACAGGATCTCCCTAGTCAACAAAGTGTGTGCTAGTGTCAACTTAGGGATGGAGAGAACGTACCTTAGCCCCTATAGCATGGTGGTTCTTATAGGGGTTTACCTGATACGTGTATTCCTGGGCCTTTCTGATGAGGCCTGTGAAGAAGAAGTATTCAATTGGGATTGGTAAAGGTCATGATAAGGTTGCCTTTGTAAATACCATATGTGATGAATTCTTATCCTTATCATGTTATCTAACCAAGTTGTGTGGGAATATAGGAGAAGTCGTTAGGCTAATTTAGACTGTTAGCGATAACGATAAGGATGAAGATCCTGTGCTCGGCCATAGTCTTCGTAAGCTCGTAACGTCCCCTAAATGCCCACTGGCTCAGTATTGCACGTCGACCGTATGCTTGTCTGTATGTCTTGTTCCAGCGTCCAACTGGTCGGACCAAGATGATTTCGGTCAGATAGACTCTCGGTCCACTACACTCTAAAGCAATTTTGACCGACGGGTTCTTTCTCTTTTTGCTTCCCTTTTCTATTCTTGCGATACGGTCAGCCATAATCCCTGAAAGTGAAACAAATATCAATTAAGGGCCTTCGCACAATGTAAACAGAAAAAACTAAGTCTCATACCAAGTTGGGCTTTAACATGACTCGGAGGAAGGATAACTATCTCTTTTGTCTCAATCATTCCATTTTTCGACAAGTAGTCCTCAAATGCTCGACATGCGTCTCTTTCAAAATCAAACAGATCCTTCCACTCCGTGCTGTAACTCTTAATTCTACGTTGGAAAAAAAGCTTCTGTCCAGGATAGAGGGAAGCGTGGTACTGGTTGATCATCCCCAGGCCTCATGAACCAGCTAACCTCGTTCCCAACGTATCTATACTTGAAATAAAATGGTTTGAAAATTTTCCAAGACTCAGAATATTTTGTAAAAAGACTATAGCCAGTCCGAGCCTTGAGTGATACCCAGGGTCGCATCTCTGACCCTTTCTCAAAAGTGTTCGCCTGAGGGGCGAAGAGATAGAAGAAAATGGGAAGGGTGCACTGCCATTCCATAGCAAAGCATACCAGTTGGAAGGCTCGAACGAAAGCCCAGGCATTGGGATGCAATTGTGAAGGTGCAATCCTAAGAGTCCTCAGAACCTCCATTTCAAACTCGCTGAAAGGCATCCTTACTCCGAGCCTTGTGATGACTTCCTCATAAAAGTAGAAGCTTGGGTTTTCACGTGGGATCCAGGTGCAGATACGCTCGTTAACCCCTACAGGGGAAATGGTATAGGAGTTCCCTCTCTCGTCCCCTAGGCAGGGTAATAGGATTGCCCTACTTTTCTCCATGGAATCAACAGTTGAAAGTTCAGAACGGGTGTCCACAACCTCGCGATCGACCCATTCATATTGACCGGCATCTGGAGGCAGGGGAAAGAGCTCGGGACGTGTTATAACTTTGCGAACCATACCTGAGGAAAAGGAGGCATACGCAGATCAGTATCAACACAAACTACAAAAATTAAACTATTTACGTTATCAATTGGGGGACCCTCCCTCGAAAATCCTCGGCGGATTCCCCAATTGAGTTTGTTGGTACCTCTCTGCTGCCTCCTTAACCTCAATTTTTCTATTCGTTCGGCAATTTTGTATTACAGGATCCCCTCCTGAGATTCCACCAAATCTCTAGGGTAACACGTAGCGATCGGTTTAACTCCGACACTCTCATCGTCTTCCACGCCTGGCAAAGGCGATTCAGAACATGACGAACCCATTTCATCACTCTCCTGAAGTATCAAAATCCTGATAATAAACGTCCCTCAATAGCCTTTAAAGAAGAAACCACTCAGAAAGAGAAAAGATAGAGTCTTTCTTACTCAACGAGAAGAAAGATGAAGCCTTTATCAGAAAAGAGGCAAACTTTAACGCAAAAATCGCTCAACAGAAACAAAAATCGAAGCCTTTACCAGAAAAGGAACAGTTTTTAGCAGTTTATTGTGATGACTCATCAATCGAAGCAGAAACATTTTTGAAGTATAAACGGTAATCGTGGAATTAAAACAGAAATTGACTTAAGCAGAGACAAATTTAAACCCAGGTAAAGAGAAAGCATGCAAACACTGAAGGAACAGAGAATCGAATATTACCTGAGATTTTGTAGAAACGTTCTAAGTTGCAAGTGCGGTGGACAATGGCAGTACTCTAGGTCAAAACCTTGAAGAACGAAGTTGCAAAAGCAAGAGTAATGGGAAGACGAAGGGTTGAGGTCTAAGAGTTCTTGGAAAATTTGGAAACTGTATGCAATAGGTTCTTGGAAAGCTTAGAAACTGTATGAAGGTGGACAGAATGCAAAGTATAATCAAACAAGAATCTAACCGTTTCCTCTTTCCAAACTTCCCTCCACTACGAAAATGGATTGGGCCGTATAGTACAAAGCCCATAACTAAGACACCTGTATAAACGGCGTGAGTTGGAAAACTTTTCAGTTCCGGAAGTAATAATCACGTTTCAAATCCCAACACGAGTGTGGACACGTGGAGGTTAAAGGAAAAAATCAAACGTCACTTCCGTACAGGCAAAGGGTCAGAAACTTAAAACCAACAGTTGGATCCCTTCCCCAGTTAAGAAGGACAGAACGCTCGGTCCTTTGCTTTTTTCACTCTTCAACTCGGCAGGGCTCAAATCACCCAACCGAGCTTGGGCGGCTTATGTAGTGGACCGAGAGTCTATCCGACCGAAATCATCTTGGTCCGACCAGTTGGACGCTGGAACAAGGCATACAGACCAGCATACGGTCGGCGCGCAATACCGAGCCAATGGGCATTTAGGGGACGTTACGAGCTTACGAAGACTATGGTCGAGCACAGGATCTTCATCCTTGTCATTATCGCTAACAGACTCAATTAGCCTAACGACTTCCCCTATATTCCCACGCAGCTTGGTTAGATAACATGATAAGGATAAGAATTCATCACATACGGGATTTACAAAGGCAACCTTATCAGGACCTTTACCAATCCCAATTGAATACTTCTTCTTCACAGGCCTCATCAGAAAGGCCCAGGAATGCACGTATCAGGTAAACCCCTATAAGAACCACCATGCTATAGGGGCTAAGGTACGTTCTCTCCATCCCTAAGTTCACACAAGCACACACTTTGTTGACTAGGGAGATCCTGTTTATCCCAACTGGATATACAGAAATCCTACAGAGTCCTACATTAAAATCTTGATTGAGATCATTCCTGGAGTTCTTCCATAGCTTCAAGGGTGATTTCGATTAAGGACACTACAATACCTTTGGTGGTCGGCCTCCCGACAAATGTAATTAGGAAATTTCTCATCCATTTTCTTATCACACACTGAGCGATGTTCTTCAGCCTCCTGCTCGACTGCATGGGCCACGGTTGTCACTCCCTCGGTGCTCGCCCTTCCCCTACTTTCGATTTCCCTTTGTCAAGGCGACGACGCCTGGCCAAAGGAGCTGGGGGAGGGGACACATTCTGATCATTTGTTTCTGAAGTAACTGCAACAGTTGTCGTATGCCTTGGAGAACCAGCAAGAGGGGAAGTTGAGGGAGTCTGATTGCTCGAAACTGTTAAGGGTGCACTAGATTGGTCCGAGGCAGCACTTGTTGAAGGAGCCTTTCTCTTCTTGCTCATCATGGCCAGCTCAGAGATACGGCCAGCCATATTTTATGTAACAAAGTGAAACATATTAGATAATTAATATGGGAAAACATAGTATAAAGTTATGATTCCTATACCAAGCTGTGAGGTTATACTAGCAGGAGGCAGGTTTACAATCTCCTTCGTCTCTATTACACCATTTTTAATCAGATAATCAGCGAATGCTTGGCAAGTTTGCTTGGGATGTTCTTCACCGGGTCTTGTAAACCAACAATTCCCATCTCCAACATAACTGTATTTGAAAAAGAGTGGTTTAAAAGTATTCCATGACTTGGAAAACTTGGTCAGTAAGCCGTAACCGTGACGGGACTTCAGGGACACCCAAGGCCGCTGGGTTGACCCCTTTTCGAATGCATTGGCTTGAGGGGCAAAAAGATAGAAAAAGATTGGAATAGTGCACAGCCAATTCTTCGCTGAGCATACTAGCTGGAAGGCTTGGACGAAGGCCCAAGCATTGGGATGTAGTTGTGAAGGAGCAATCCTCAGGGTGTTCAGCACGTCTATCTCGAAATCAGAAAAAGGCATTCTAACACTGAGCCGTGTTACTACCTCTTCATAAAAATAAAATGAAGTACTTTCTGTGGGAATTCGGGTGCAAATCCGTACATCTACTCCCACAGGGGTAACTGTATAACAATCTTCGTCCGGAACTCCAGGGCACAATAGTAGGATAGCCTTAGTTTGTTCGACTGAGGTTGTGTTTGTAAGTTGCGATGGGGTACCCTCCACCTCTCGGTCAACCCAGTTATATGCAGCTGCGTCCGGAGGCAAGGGAAACAGCTCAGGGTTCGAGACACATTTTCGCACCATACCTGAGGAAAAGGAGCCACACGCGGAGTCAATATCAACAAAAAACTTGGCTATTTCTAATCAACTAGCTATGCATATTATCAATTGGGGAACACCTCCCTTGAGCGTGCTCAGTAGAACCTCCCCAATTGAAACAGTTGGTACCTCTCCGTTGCCTCCTTAACCTCGCTAGTTTTATCCTCTCGGCAATTTTATAAAAAAGAAACCCTTGTCTTGACTCCTTCAAGTTCCTCGGATGATAGATTGCTAGCGGCTTAACACTTCTACTCTGGACATATCCCATGTATGACGAAGGCGAATTGGAGTTCACCGAGTCGTCACTCATCCTATTTCTCACTTTACTTGAAATCCCCAGGGATGATGGACAGTGAATAGTTAATATCCTTCTAAAAATGTTATAAACTGTTACGATAATCACCCAGTAAGGGAGGGAAATAAATGTTCTTAGAAAAAGAGCATCATTTGTAGGCCAACACGGGTTTCGAAGGAAGTCAAAGAATCGATTCAAGAAAATAGTAATGGGTTCCCAGGTGCAAAAACGAATCCTAAACGCGACTGATCCTAAATGCGATTGACGAACAAGCGGTAAAGACTAACAAATACATGCAAATTCAGAAATCAGAAAAGGAAAACGGGAACAAACCTAGAAAATTGTGGAAGCAAATAGTGTTTAAAGAACAACATTAAGGATTTCTGAAAGAAGAAGTTTAGTACCTGAGTTCGAAGTTAGAATCTTGGAAAGAAGGTTGCAGCGACACGAACCGTCAAGAGAAGAATTTCGAAAAGTTCGCAGAAGCAAGAATCGCAAATGTGATGGTGGTTTCCAGAAACCGCAAGAGAGAGAAGAGATGAGGGGAAATGAATTTCGAAAATTGTTTCCTTTTCCTTTTAAGTTTTCCCTCCATTATGGAAGAGTTGGGCCTAAAATGGTAAAGCCCAATGCAGTTGAAGCTACTTTGGGGCCGTTGTTCTAGGATGAATCATTATGTATTGGTTCCCAATGTTGGAAACGACACGTGGAGGAATGAGAAAAACTCAAACGTCACACCCGTGCAGACGAAAAGACAAGGGCATCAACGATCCCCAATGGCTAAACTCCTCTTCTAGCCGAAAAAATCTAAATGGTCGGCTGCATTCTCGGCTCTCAACTAAACTCGGCACAGGCTCAAATCACCTTACCGAGCTTGGGGGCTTATGTAGTGGACCTAACTCTAGTCCAACCATTTATTCTTTACGCCGACCGGTTGAACACTGGAGTAAATAGCAGCGATCACTATCTGGTCAGAAGCATGATACGCCGAGCTAGGGACACCTAGGAGAATCATGGGCTTACGATACCCAACCGAGCACAGGATCTTCATCATTATCATTAACAGCTACAGTCTCAACAAGCCTAATAGCCACTCCTATATTCTCGCACAGCTTGGTTAGATTACGGGATAAAGATCAGTGTTCATCACATACGGGATTAACAAAGGCAATCTTATCAGAACCTTTACTAATCCTAATTGAACACCCTTTATCACGGGCCTCACCAGACAGCCCAGAGACACACGTATCAGGTAATCCCCTATAAGAACCACCAGGCTATGGGGGCTAAGGTACGTTCTCTCCATCCCTAAGTTGACACTATCACACACATTGTTGACTAGGGAGATCCTAATTATCCCAACTGGATATTCAGAAAATCCTAAAAAGTCCTACAACATAACTCGATTAGGATCAGACCTTTGGTTTCTTTAATAACCATAAGGTTGTTCCTAGTCAAGGACACGATGCTAACGTGATGCCAAATTGATCTTTGGGTTTTTAAGAGATTGCACAAATCTTTCAAGGACCTAATTCATTCCAAAATGATCTTTGTGGGATAAGCGTACCTACAGAAGAAGAGCTTTGCAGGTCGATTTCCATGGAAACCGCTGCATTACCTAGCGGTTGGATTGACAGAACCCTCTTATCTAGTGGTTCTGACGCATGACTACCAGTGATGTTTAAGTCCTTTTGAAAATGCACAAAATTCCTTGTTTCAGTGTCAGGGTAGTGAATTTGATTAATCCTTCCTTCTATTTCAGTAATACCTTATTTCTACAGGATCCTCATTGCGTGAAGAACTTCATCTTCTCTCTGTTTCTGCGTTCGTTTTCCATCTTCTGACGCAATATTTTGTATCTTCTACGTTCGTTCTCTGTGTTAGGGGGGTTGTACGGTGTAAAGGATGACTTAGTCACCTTGGGGGCTTCATGTTTTGAAGTAGAGAAGAAAATGAGAAAGAAGGTTATTAGTGTCTTAAAAAAAGGGTCAACTAATTAACTAGAGGGATCAAAAAACTAATTCCCTTAATTATTAAGCTTGCTTTCTCTTTTGGGTACATCAAAACTGGTTGTTGAGATGGACTCAAATTTGCCATTAACCTCATCCTTAATGTTGTTCTACCTCTCATCATTGTTTTGCTTTGGTAAGAGAAGTTAAATTCACTAGACTTGATGGTGTCTACTGTTCATATCTACAATGAGGGTGATCATCTAGCTAGTCTAGCTAGATCACCATGGCTCCTTTCTCTGCAATTTGTATACCACTCCTAATGCTTTGTACCCTCTCCAAGGGAAGATGCTTGGGGTGTTGCTTTTTCCCTTATGATTCCGAATGAATAGTTTTCTCGGGTGCCAGCCCCATTAATGATTCAGCAAAAAAAAAATGGGGCTCTAGTTTTTTTACCCCCTAGTTAATTAGTTATTCCCTTATTTATGTAAAAATCTCATAATAACCTTACTAACTTTCAATAATCCCAAAATACCCCCCTCTTATTCCAATCTTACCCCCTCTTTTTTAAAAAAAATTAAACAACTCACGCCCTCAGCGAGGGTTATAAAATATATATTTTAACAAGCACGCTGAGGGCACAATGAGGGTTGTAAAATTTTATAGCACTCGCTGAAGGGTCAACGAGTGTTATAAAATAAAAAATTATAACCCTCGCTGGGGGTCAGCGAGTGTTAAAAAATCAAAATTTTATAATCCTCGCTGAGGGTCAACGAGGGTTATAAAAGAAAAGAATTATAACACTCACTGAGGTCAACGAGAGTTATAAAAAATAAATTTTATAACCATCGCTGAACCTTCGGCGAGTGTTATAAAATCAAAATTTTATAACCCTCGCTGGGTCTGCGAGGGTTATAAAATAAAAAATTATAACCCTCGCTCACGTATGATATTGAGATATACAAGAGATAGCAACAGAATATACTAACAGCATGCATAAATATCTGACAAAATAACAACATGCATGATTCTCTAAGTTTGTTACAACAATAGAAGAGTGTATAACAGATGGGATAAGAACAAGTGAAATGATGATATTATCTAATTATAAAAAATAAATTTTATAACCCTCGCTGAACCTTCAGCGAGTGTTATGAAATCAAAATTTTATAACCCTCGGTGGGGTCAGCGAGGGTTATAAAATAAAAAATTGTAACTCTCGCTCACGTATGATATTGAGGTATACAAGAGATAGCAACATAATATACTAACAACATGCATGAATACGATACAATAACAGCATTTGTGATTCTCTAAGTTTGTTACAACAATAGAAGAGTGTATAACAGATGAGATAAGAACAAGTGAGATGATGATATTATCAAATTATAAAAATTAAATTTTATAACCCTAGCTGAACCTTCAGCGAGTGTTATAAAATCAAAATTTTATAACACTCGTTGGGATCAGCGAGTGTTATAAAATAAAAAATTATAACCCGCGCTGGCGTTCAGCGAGGGTTATAAAAATTAAATTTTATAACTCTTGCTGAACCTTCAGCGAGTATTATAAAATATTATTTTTATAACCCTCGCTGACAGATAAAAATTAAATTTTATAACCCTTGCTGAGCCCTCAGTGAGAGGGCATTTTGGGTAGTTTGGTTTTTAGTAAGGTTGATAGTGTCTTTTCAAAATAAAGAAGGTTAAATCACATTTACCACTAAATCACCGAAGATACACCACTCTCAAGAGTATAAGGAGAATATGAGTGAAGATAAATAGGTCTTCAAAATCAACCTCCATACAAGCCTATATTATAAGAAAAGTGATGTGTCACTTGATAATCAATAATGATAAGCAAATAACACATGTTACTTTCTTTATGGTATAAACCTATTTATAAGTTAATTTTGTAGGTTTATCAATCATTTTTCGAAGAATATGAGGTCAACATCCAAGCTAGCCAACCTACCAGTAGAAACGGAAGCACTGAACAAAAAGTTAGTGTGTATGCCTAAATTCAATGAACTTGGTTACTGGAACATGCTACTTGGACACAAGGACATACATTTATATGGCGGGTCGAAAAACTTCATTTTTCAATTTTTTACTTATCTCAAATCTACATCCTCTCCTCCCAATTGGCCTAACCACCCAGCATCCAACCACCATCAGCAAGTCAGCAACCAATCCACCATTCACTGCTCACTAACATTACCATCACCACAGAACCTACCAACCTAAATGGCAATCCGTATTCACCACCAAATCGTGCACAGCAATGACAAGAAAAGAAGGGTTGGTAGATACCTTAGTCACGATGGGTTATCATTGAAACATCAGTGACAGTGACACAATCCATCCCAAACCCATCATCAGCGGTAGGAACAAGCAGGGGGGGGGGGGGACTGAACACAAGGAGAGATATTTGCTTCTTGAGGAAAAAAAAAATAAAAAGGGAGGGGAGGGGGGGAACGAGAGGGGGTAGACGGAACACAAGGAGAGAAGAAGAAAAGAAATGAGAGAAATTTGCTTCTTGAAAAAATAAAGACAGGCTATATTTTATCTGCCCCCTTTCTTATAATTTTGTTGCAAACAAAACATCACTCCTAAAAGAAAGAACAAGGATCAACACTGGGGCAAAGTATTAGACAGCATTTAAATGAGTCTGTAAAAAATTTCAAGCTATAAGATTGAAGCACATGACAGATAATGCCCCCAACAGTTTAAGGTTATGTTTGTTTGGGCATTTGCACCTTGCAAAAGTGGTCTCTCGCTGCCAATCCAAACACATACTAACTCCTTTGATCAAATTCCCATAGCATTGTTATCAAATTCCACTTGCAAACGTTTCAAGACACAGATAAATGAAGATAAAGATGACAAGTTTGGTCCTTCACCTGAAAACAATCATCATGCTAAGACACTAGCGAGTAGCAACAAGAGGAGAAAAATGACATTAATTTAAGCAGTATTATGTTAGCCACTTCCATGTAACCAAGAATAGCATAACATCAAAAGACGTTTAAAACATTCATATCTTTAAATTGAGTCATGAAGTGTCTAGCTGCTCTTTCCTGAGAAATCAACCACAATCTAGTAGAGTCTCCATTGCCATGAGCTTACAGTGACTGACAAAAAAGTAAATATATAAAGCATAGGAAATGGAAAAGTGAATAATACATATCTGATGGATCAAAACCGAAGGCCAAAGTCTTAGTTCCATAAAATCTTTAAGTGAATTTTGGAGGTCTGCATCATAGGAGCAACAAAGCTTTCATCCAAAGCCAAGTAATGGTTCAACAGTGAAAGACACTTCAATCAGAATCTTCATACACATCTCCATCATCAGATAACTCATCAAATGATCTGATGTCAAGCTGGTAGCGAAGGATACCACCAATGCCACCAAACCCTCTGCAAAATTGTGATCCTTCCTGAGATTTGTTGGTCACAAATTCCAGCGAGCATCCAAATCGCTTGTACTCATTGGCAAACCACTCCAACAATGGCATCTTCTCCTGAACCTCCAACTCTGCATTGGTGGCTGGATCACGGAAATTGCTTTGATCAACCTCTTGTTCCTTGTTCAGGTGCTTTATGACTAACTCAGCAGTCGTAGCATTTTTCAGCACGTACCTATTAATATCCAAATTTTCCCAGACAATAAGTGTCTCCACAGCACCCATCTCCAGAGCCTTCATTGTGTCATCAATCCCAAAGACATACTTCCCAGTATCCTGGCTTATCTCTTCAAAATATTTCCCTATCAAACGTTTCTCTTGAATGAACTTCACATTTGATAAAATCTCTGCAGATAACTCAATAGCCTGATTAAATCCATTTTCCCCACCATAAGAAACATCTACCACATTCAATATTTTTGCCTGCAAGCGAGGATCAAACATATCTGACTGACTTAGTTCAGTCTTGAAGTCAGCTGAACCAGCAAGTATAAGTCCAGAAACATTAGGCTGACTAGTAGCTGGATTGATGTAAAACTGCGTAGCCAATTCTGCAGTCTTTCTAACATAGTTGTGACGCTTTTCCATTCGAAGACGAGCAAAACGCAAAGCTGACTGACCTCCTCTACCATGTTTCTTAGGTAGGTCAACAGTAAATTTATGAAGCACTTCACGGGTGTTTCCACTTAAAGTCCCAAAAAGGGTGCCATTCCCATCCATAACAATAAAACCAAACTTGTCATCAGATTCTAAAAGTTCATTTAGAGCTTCTGTGTGAAACTTGTTATCACATAGGTAGAGTGATGCATTGATAGGCTTGAAAGGCTCAAAATCAATTGTCACCTTCTTTTCCTTGCCATCTTCAGTGACAATAGTTCCAGTGTAAAGAACCAAACCATTTGGAGGAACCTTATTATATAGTTTCAACCTCTGCTGAGCAGAAGTAATGGCTCCCAACACTGACTGCCGATTCACCCTACTTTTGATATTTGAAGCAGTTCCAAATTCATCTCCCAACATCTTAGTCACCCGAGAGATTTGATCACGTGGAGGCATAATCAGAGAAATCATGCTGGTACCATTCCCTCTAGCAGACTCCAATGCTTTGATCAATTTCTTGATCTTCCATATCTCAATGTTCTTGTCTGATTCTTGACCATCAGCCATTGTTGGTGATAAAAGGAAGACTAGCCTACAAACATATATATATATATATATATATATATATAGATGAATGCAAATTCAGCAAAAAGGAGAATTATGCATATTGGGTGTTAACACAAATACATGTTTAAATATGAAGAGTTAGAATCAAATACAGTAAATTGGCATCTCAACAATTATAACAAGTGATTAACTAAATATACAATTATGCATCTTTTCAATGATTAGACTCAACATTCAACAAGCAACCATGAGCAGTATAATATTGGTACTGTCAGAATTGAAGATTGAGGAGAAGGAGAACAGCTAGGTCCCAGGGGAATTAAAATAATGAAATCCAATAAATGAATTTGATTTAATAAATCTAGCCAATTAAAAACCAACACACAGATGGATGGATTGAGAAGGGTATTGCATACATAGAAAGCATGTTGAAGCTTATAACTTACAAAATGGGCATAATGCTCAGATATGTCAGTGCATTATACATTACACCTTGGTCATTTGTAACCTTATATATAGTATCACATTTGTGAACCGTGCAAGCTAATAAGGCATTGTTTTTGGCAAATAAAAAGCAATCTTGTAAGGAACAAAAAAAACTGATTGAAATGCATGTTAGGTGTGTAAGTGATGTGCCGCGACAGCAAGTCCATTTACTTGTAACACACCACAACCACATCAATTCAAATGTTAAGCCACAGCTCCAAGAAATTGTCCCAAACTATAATCAAAGGCTGCCTCTTAGCTTTTAGCAATTATACAACAAAACTTCAATGGAATTCCAACTTCTAATCTACATTTTAGCACAAAAAATTGAGCAACCACACTTAATGAAACATCTTTAGAATCATCTTATTACAACAAGTATGCATTCAGTTAAAAAGGAATTACGAAAAATTTATCACTCTATTTCAAACACGTTATTCATTCGAAACAAAAAATCAAGACCAAAGGTTAGAAGATGTCGTTGGCTTACAATTCTACGGAAACTGCAAAATATCAAAATAAAAACAGGCAAATTTTAACCTATTGCAATTAGTAAATTACCACCCATCCCAACATACCAGAGGTAGAGAGACATATAATCAGTAAAGTAACACAATCAAGTAAAAATTCCAAAGCAAAAAATCAAAAAGAATGGTATCTAAAGGAAAATTTAGAACAAAAAATTATTGCACAATAAGAAAAATTTCTGATTGAAACATTTTAATTTAAAATATGAGTTCAAAATCAACCAATCGTAAAGGCAAATGGAAAGGAAGGAGGGAATTGGATGACTTTTACTTTTTGAATTTGGCGACTCAACAAATGGTGACTTTGTTGCATTCAGCAAATCAGATCTGTTCTATGAAACATCCGACGGCTTAAATTCCAAATCATGTTTTTCTGAAATCAAATCCGAACCGTCCAATTTTCATTTAACTCCTTCAATTTGCTGAATGCACCAAAAGTCGCCATTTGGTTAAGTTGCCAAATCCAAATCGTTTTAGTTTTTGGTGTCAAAAACTCAAAACCATGATCACATCATTCAAAGAAGACCACTAATAATCATTCAAAACTGACCAATCCAAAATCCAAAATCCAAATTCCTTCAAGTTTTCTTTTAGATTTGCTCATAGAAAACCCCAAAAATTGCGATACCGCAAAAGCGCTACAAAATCAGGAAAAAAAAAATCAACTATCTAGTCAAAGCAAAAAAGACCCAAGTCAAATTACAAAATTCTTAAATCCACCAACTCAATTACTCACATCCGTTATCTCGCAGCAGTATTGCTATCAACAAGCAAATCAAATCAAGAAGAAAGCTTTTTTGCTTCAAGTAAACAAAAAGAATAAAAGCGGAAACAATTAAAATTGTATCAAAATATGTATTAAAAAAAAAGGAAAAAGAAAATACGTAGTTGAATGGAGGAGTTTAGATCCAGCACGTAAGGTTCAACAATTAAAAGAAAACAAGATATGAAGAAAGGAAGGTTACCTGTGTGATGGGAAGAGGATGGAGAGGTGGTGACACGCTCTCGGCCTCTGGATTACTATGCGATTAGGGTTTTTTCACTTGGGCGGCGCTGCTTGTGCTCCTTCCACCTCTTGTTTTTGTTTTATTATTATTCCGATAATAGGATAATGGGACAATAATAGCTTCCTGGACCCCACCACCACCGGCGTATGGTGATGCTGAATGCTGATGCTTTTGTTAATTTTCTTTTTTTATTTTTTATGAGCTGATGCTTTTGTTAATTAATACTCCATCGTAATTAAATGGAAGCCTTTTTTCTATTCGAGGTTGCGTGTCCATTAAGCATATCTTCATGGACCAACATGGGTTGAGACGAGTGGTAAGCGATTCGGTCTCACTTAAGCAAGGTCTCGAGTTCGAGTCCTTGTGAATGCAGAAAATTCATGTTGAGAGACTCACCTGCCATAGACACGGGTTGGATCCGAATGTACCTAGATAGTACATAGGGAATCGGGTGAGAAAAAAAAAAAAGCAAACATATCTTCATGGATTTCATATCAGTTTCATACGTATCAAGAGTCACCTGCAAAAGAATATACTCCCTCTTGTTTTATTTACAGGACACTTTCAACTATATAGTTTGGATCAAGAAAGTAGTTAAAGTTAGTTTTTTTTTTTATTTCAGAATAAAAAAGTCATTACATTTACATTTTTACCCCTCTTTACAAAAATTATCATTAAAAAAATTAAATGTTTTGTTTCCAAATTATCCAATCATGGGAGAGAGAAAAATAAACTCATTATTATGTGAGAAAGGAAGAGAAACTCATTCATGTTGCCTGTAACACCCTATAATTATTACCCTAAAATTCCCCATAATTAAAAATCTGAACTTAAAAATTCCTTTTTAAATTAATAAAAGCACCTGTCAAACGGACGGAGTATTGTTTGTTTTTCGGACTATTCCAAAATTTCACATGTTTAAAACATCATCAAATAAATAACCAGTAGCCAGCAGGGCTTGTTGGAACTACAATCGGTGGGTAAAATAACTAGGAGACACTAGGAAAACACCTAGAAGGGGGAGTTGAATAGGTGTTAGAGAAACCTTGAAAGATTTTTGAAAGAAACAAATCTAAACAATTAAAACAAAATGATTTTTACAAAAATATACTGATTAATCGATTAACTTCAGTATTAATTGATTAATGCCGAAGCTTACTTTCAAACTAATCGATTAACTAAGGTACTAATCGATTAATGCCGAAAGCAACTTAAAAATTAATCGATTAACAATCAACTTAATCGATTAATCTGAACAGTATCTGAAAAATCACTTTTCAATCAAATACGAAAATCAATCAATTAACACATAAGATCAGAGATAAAGCGGAATTGATTAACACCAATATTCTTATTGATTACCTAGGTTATGAAAATGATTTTCCCCAAATCAATTTTGCACAATTAAGATTCAATTCAATCAATTATGAAAAATCACTTTTTCTAGGTTTTCAACCAAGAACAATATTGAAATGACTTGAATGTAAAGAGTTAAGAGTTTAGAGATACGACACAGTGATTTATCCTGGTTCACTTTCATCCACTTGAAAGCTACATCCAGTCCCCTCTTCAACCAAGAGAGATTCTTCATTATGAGGAATTAGAGTTCTCAAATTACAAGTAAATGCCTCTCAAGACTCCCTTCTTGATAGCCTACAAGAGATACCACACCCTTGCCTTGCAATCCTATTGATGCTCTAATCTAACCTCTAACCTTGCTTGTCAATTCCCCTCAACAAGACTTCCAATTGCTTTGAGATTCTTCAAAGTCTTTCACTTGCTTGATGATGCCTCACACCAAGACTTCCAATTGCTTGTTAACACAACAAGACTTCCAATTGCTTGTTAACACAACAAGACTTCCAAATGCTTGTTTGCTTGATTCACAACCAAGACTTCCTTTGTTGTAGATAGCTTGCCTTCTTTGCAATGATTACAACCAAATTAAAAACAATAACAATCCTATGAATCTCTTTCAATAGCTATGAAAATATCAACATAAGAGATTCAAAGATTCTTGATCAAAGAATGTAAAAGTTGAAAGCTTTGATCTATGAAAGTGAGAGAGAATAGAGTGGCTTGATCTTAGTAAAAATGTGTATGAAAATGATTCTAGATTAATCACAATGATTAGGAAAAGGTTTATATAGAATACCCAAAAGTTAGAAAACAATAGAAATTGATTTTACCTTGAAAAGCTTATTTTAAAAAACTGATTCTGCACGTGTTAATCGATTAACACATGGCTTAATCGATTAACCACTGTAACATGTGTGTTAATCGATTAACCCTAACACATTAATCGATTAGTCACTGCTAAATTCAATTAAAAACTTGTTTTCTCAAAACTAAACCTTTTCTTTCAAACCTTTAAGCCACCTATTGATTTTAGGTTAAGTGAATACTCAAATTATGATATTATCATGACCTTGATAGAGATTCACTACCCTCTAATGACTCTACCCAAACTCATAAAAATAAAAGACTTGAGAGGCTAAAGATATTACAATAAAACACAAACTAAGTCTTCATGAGCTTGCTCTCTCTTCATCATTTGTTGAGTGTTGATTGTTTGTTGAACTTCCTCAAACTTTAATCTTGATCAAACCATTTGTAGCTTGTTCAAAACCTTTGTCAACCTTTGTCATTATCAAAACCTTCTCACTGGATCTAACAGGGCTTACTTCATGTATTTGTGAATCATAGCAATGCCCAATGGGCTCCAAAATATAACAGTGTATCAAGTATCCAGAGTATCAGCGGAAAGACAAGTTTAGGAATTCAATAATCAAAACACATAAACTCTATCAAAACAAAACACCCTAAGCCTCAATCAAAAATATATACAATAAATCCACGACAAAAGAATACATGAGGCTTAGGTCCTTAATATGCTAAAATCCCCCATAACAACCCTACTCTCCTTGTGAGGGAGAGTAATCCTGCTCGGCCGATCATGATGTATGCTCCAACTCAATACCTGAAAAATGGTAAGGAGGTGAGCATTACACAATAAAATAGGGAAGCAGTTTCTATTATGCTATACTGAACCATCAAGCCAAACACATCTAGTCATATAATGCATATAAATCAATAAGCATTCCCAAACAATTCAATTATTTTCATTTCCATAGTAAAATAGTTCTTTTACAGCTTTAATTTTCATGATTTCATACATTTCCAAAAATATACAAATTTACTTATTTTCTCAATTTCTTAAATAATATCACAATCCTTTTCTAATCATATACACTTTGAGTTTTGCAAAGATTTTTAGAATTTATTGCCTGGATTTTCCATCATTGTGTACAGTCTCCTTCAGACAACGTCTTACAGCTGCACACAATGTGTGTCTTACGCGGTCTATGCGTACAGTCTCCTACGGACAACGTCTTACAAGACCTGGATTCCACAATCGGAAGGTGCATACATCATTGCGTACAGTCTCCTTCGGACAACGTCTTACAACAGCGCATCAAGTGCGTCTTACGCGATCAATGGGTATAGTCTCCTACGGACAACGTCTTACAAGATCTGGAGAGGCACAATCCAATTATACCTTTAATTAATATATGGTGTGTGTGTCCATCGTTGCGTACAGTCTCCTTCGGACAACATCTTACAGCGACGCATCAAGTACGTCTTACGCGATCAATGCGTACAGTCTCCTACGGACAACATCTTACAAGATCTGGATCACACACTCTTTCTCCTTTAAATCTTTTAATTTCATATTCAATTATTTCGTTTGTAAGAATCATCGTGGATTCATTGTTTTCATCATGCAATTATACTTTTAATTTTTTCCAAGAGGCATTCATTCCAATTCCAAACATCATAATTATTATCTTTCATAAATTCTAGGTTATTATTATAATTTAGTAAGATAACAAATCACTATAATTTATTAAGATAACAAATCACACAAATCAAGTATTAATAATCACATTTAGGCACAGAGTAATACATTTAAATCCTCTTATACAACATTATCTATCCTAGGGTTCTTAATCCTAATTAATACATATCTCTTAATAGCCCAATATATACATAATACAATCTACCCCCTAGAATATGGTAACACAAACCTCCTTACCTCAAGTTCTCAGAGATAGGGAGATTTTAGCTTGCACTAAGCTTGAGTTTTTCCCACCAAAGAGCTTTAGTCAAAGGAAGAATGGAAGAACCTAAAGCAAGATCCATAAAGAGAAAAGATTATCATTTATACCATGGTTCATGCCAAGACTCAAGGAAAAGTGGAGCTTCCATGGCTTAGAATTGAAAACCACCATGGATGGAGGAGAGAGAAAGGGGAGAACGAATTTGAGAGAGAAAGAGGGAGAACCAAAGCTTGAATACTTACTTGGAGTTAAGAAGGACAAGATTTGATGATGGATTTGGTGTGAAATCACTTGCCCTTGCTTGATTTGAGAAGAAGAAAATGGAACCCTATGGTGGAGGAGGGGAACTCGTGGAAGAGGAGGAGAATGAAGAGAGAGAGTAATGTGTATGTGTTGTGTTTTTCTTTCTTTCCTCTCTTTTTCTTATACTCTCAACATGGCATAAAGCAATTTGTGTGGTTGGGAGAGCAACCCTCCCAACCAATCCACGGATAAGGTGGTCCCCACCTTTTATTTTTTTTCCAGATTTTTGTAGTGGTAATCGATTACTTTACCCTAAGTAATTGATTACCCCTTTGATGCAACATTTCTCAGTACATTCAGCAGAGCACCTGTAATCGATTACTACCCTCAAAAGTAATCGATTACAACTCAAAAACTCAAGATAATCGATTACTTCAAGTGAGGTAATTGATTATCAATGCTGCAACATTTCAGTGTTTCCACCAGAAGCCTTGTAATCGATTACTGACCCTCAGAGTAATCGATTACCTAGTTGAAAAGTCATATTTTGGTGACTTTCTATCTCTAATTCATTTCCTTAGGCTCATTATTCAATCCAAACTTGATCTACTACACAACACCTCTTCCTAAACTTGACAATTCTCATAATAACTTGCATAATTCACATTATATTAAGTATTTTAAATTGAGGATGTTAAATTGCCTGGCCTGCCTTCCATAATTGAGAGAAAGAAGGAAAATTTATAACCATGGCTGCTCAAGATGTCTTTCCATCTACCATGACTATCAAACTGAAAAAAATTTATTTCCCTCCAAACCAAATTGCAGTCACAAAAATCTGATTCCCCCATCACTAAGGGTGTAAGTGATTCGGTCCGAGACCGCGAGATCGCTCGGACAGGACCGGACCGGATCAAAAAATGCAGTTTGGTTCGGTCTCACGGTCCGGTCTGGTCCCAAAAAGTTCAGACCATTCTTGAACGGTTCGGTCCACAGTCCCAGATATTCTTAGACCGCTGGGACCGGACCGATAGGGTTAATAATTTAAAAAAAAAACCTATAGATATTAAAAAAAGAACCTACATATTAGTTGGATGGTTAAATTAAACCCAAATGTATGTATACCACATACTCCCTCCAATTAGACAAATGATTCTTTTATGGATGGTCGGTGATTGGCCCAACACCAAATTGTGTCCTTCTTCAATCCTGGCATGTAGTGCAGCTGCTCCGATCCATGGCTTAAGCACTATTACTCTATATTGTGTATATGTGGACTTTGCATATCCATATTCACAAGATTACAGAGAGATGGCTGAGGCTGAGAGGGTCAATGTAAAAACCTTACATAATCCATCCATAATTACCCGTTAGGTAATATAGTGAACTTAAAATTTCCATTTTAATTTATAAAAAGCTCCAATCCATCGGACGGAGTTTCCCCTGTTTATAGGACTTTCCAAAAATTAGTTTAACCAGTCACCTGATTTAAGCAGCATTTCACATTTCATATCAAAAGCCAGCAGGGCTCATACATAAACTGTGCACCATAGTGCATCCATACCAGTCAGTCATCAGAGTATTCAGCAGAAATATATACACATTCTACTGTAACACTTTCATCAAAACACCCCTTTACTAAGAGGTTGTCCTGGGCCCTACCAAAAGTAAATATATACATATGTGCAAACAAAATGTATCAGGTCATCATCATGACATTCGGGCCCAGGACATTTCCATGTCCCACTATCCTATAATCTACACTCCCTGTGAGGGAGAGTGCAACTGCTCGGCCAGGGGCTGTGCTAGCTCGATCTCAGAACCTGAAAAATGTTAAGGGAGTGAGCATTGCACATGAAATAGAAATGCAGTTTCCAAATAGACATAAAAACCCACTAAGCCAAACACAATTAGCAAATAACCCAATATAGCACATTTCACACTTGTTCATTAGTCAACCATTTTTCATGTTACAGCTCATTACCACATTTCCATTTTCCATTTATACATAACAATTTCCATAGCCATTTCATTTATTTATTTTCTTTATCCATTATCCTTTCCATTTTTCCATTTCCTTTATTCAGTTTCCATTGTCCTTTCCATTATCCATTTTCCATTGTGTGTAACCCCAAAACAGAGATCTACACACAAACTTAGTGATCTGCATACACACTATATCATTTATGTAACCTCAAATCAGAGATCTACATAAAACTTCCCTTATTCCTTTTTATCGTACACCACTAGGATTTTGTGTACCTGCTAGGTAATTGGAACACCTGTCTAAGGACTTTGAACACCTGCCCGGGACTTTACATCCATCCAGACCATAACCTGTAGGACTATGTACATTTTACCATTCCATTATTTATTCCAATTATTGGTGTGGAAACTGATACTGTGGGTCACCCGGCACCTACAGGGCGGTTTGGCCTGATGGGTAATTGACCTGGCAGGTAATTGGCCCTAACAGGTAATTGGAACACCTAGCTGGGTACCTAGTGTTCCGAGCCCCACTGATCAGTCTCCACTTAAGTTTCCTTTACCATTTCCAATTAATTATCAATTCAGTCCATTCATTAATAAACCACAATCAAAATTCCAACAACATCCACACACATACACACACACACACATATATATATATATACCATCCATTCCAAATAAACATCATGTTCTCTTAAATAACATTATAGCACAAATAATCATAAGCCTTCACGTATAATTTCACATTCAAATTCCAGTAACAATATATATATTACCATTTCCAAATAACAACACATATACTCATAACTAAACATTTATCACCAATAATCACACATATTTTCCAAGTATTCACATATAGGGTTACCTTCAACAATTAACATTTATAACCATTTTCTAAGCAATCCTCTCAAGTCTCACTTAATTTATTTAGCATTCTAATCACAATAATATTAAAGCTCACTACCTTAGGGTTTTCCAATTACCCTCCTAACCAAATAACTCCTAGCAAATCATTATAACTAAATGGATACCCATTCCTAAGACAAGCCAATACCCACCCCCTTACCTCAAGTGTGATGAGATAAGGATGATTTTCCTTTGCCCTAGCTTAGAACCTTGGAACATTGAACTTCCTTAGCCTAACTTGCCACCTCAAGATAGGAATAACCCAATGATTGTAAGTGATCCTTGAGTGATTGTTGTAGGATGGTGTTGAGCTCTCTCATTCTTGTCCTTGATTATTTTGCATAGGGATAATGATTCTCTATAATGAGAAATTGAGAAACCAATGGAGACCTAGAGAGAGAGAGAGAGGCGTGAGAAAGAGAGGAAGTAGGAGGAGGTTTCTAACTCATTTTCTTTGCTTCAAAGGTGGTGTGGATGATGGTTGATAAGCTTCATTGATGATTAGTGGAGGAAATGGTGCTTGATTTTTGGGTGCCCTAGGAGAGAGAGGGACCGAATATTGAGAGAGAAGAAGAAGATGGTGTTTGGTGTTGATGTTGTTGTGTGTAGTGTTGTGTGTGTTTTCATTTTTATTTTCCTTAGCTCCAAGAAGTATCAATCATGTGGCTGGAAATGAGTAACTTGGGAAGAAAGCTCATTTTGTGTGGCTAAGAACGCATCAGCTCACCGAGCGCGCCAGGGCGCGGGTTTCGCGCGCCTGAGCGTGAGATCTGCACCAACTCATTTTCTGGTGCATGGAGCTGGATGTTGGTGCATGGCTTGGAGCATTGGCGCGCCATTTCCCGAAACTGGTGCATGGGAGGCACGCTTGAGCGCACGGTAGGGCGTGCTTGGGCGCAAAACTATCTGTGAAACACAATTAAAATTTAGTTCTCGCGCCTGGGCGTGGCCTTGATTATTTAGCACAATCCAAATTCAAACTGCTATATCTTTTCCGTTACCCGTCGGATCTTGCCCAAAATTTGCAACAAGCTTCCTAAGACCCTAATCTTTATATCCAACGGTGGAATTTGCATTTGGAATTATGTTTATTTTATTTCAATTTTTCTAATTAGGGGTGACATTAAGGCCTAAACTCAAATCTACTAACTTAATATTCACATACTCTTCATACTAATCTCAATTATTAGGCTAATTATATTTAGAAATTAAATTGAGGATGTTACAATCCTCTCCCACATACCAGAATTTTGTCCTCGAAATTCAACTCTGGAAGAAAAGTTAGGATTATCTGCAGTAGAAATGCCTTATCAATTATCTGTTTCTACCCCTACAAATTCTTCTGTAGTCACATCAACGATGTGTTTGGATTGCCCACTTCGAGTATTGGAGCGGGAATTCAAAGTAAATCTAATTTGTTTGCCTCTAACTAAACTGGATGTCATTCTGGGCATGGACTGGATGTCTCGGCACCATGTTCTGATTGATTGTCATCAGAAATCAATTACTATCAGTGATTTTTCTTTATCTGCCCTGGAAATGAATGAGGAGACAGAGATCAGTCAGATTCCGATAGTCTACGAATTTTCGGAAGTCTTTCCTGCAGAGATTCCCGGATTGCCGCCAAACAGAGAAGTGGAGTTTAGCATTGATCTGATGCCTGGTGCAGGTCCAATTTCAATAGCCCCATACAGGATGGCACCTCCGGAATTAACAGAGTTGAAAAAGCAGTTGGAGGAACTTTTGGCTAAGGGCTTAATTAGACCGAGTGTGTCACCTTGGGGAGCTCCGATTCTTTTTGTTAAAAAGAAGGACGGTAGTCTCCGAATGTGCATTTACTACAGGTAGTTGAATGCTGTGACTGTGAAAAACAAATATCCCCTCCCTCGCATCGATGATTTGCTGGACCAATTAAGAGGAGCAGCCGTATTCTCTAAAATTGACCTCCGATCGGGATACCCTCAAATCCGTATCCTAGAGGAGGACATCCCTAAAACGGCATTCAGGTCGAGATATGGGCATTTTGAATATGTGGTGATGTCCTTTGGTCTCACGAATGCTCCGGCCATCTTCATGGACTATATGAACAGGATCTTCAGGCCTTACTTGGATTCTTTCGTCATAGTATTTATCAACGACATTCTCATCTATTCTAAAAGTCCAAGTGAGCATGCCGAACATCTGAGAATAGTGTTGCAAATTCTCAAAGCCAAACAACTTTATGCAAAGCTTTCTAAATGTAGTTTCTGGTTGAATGAGGTGCAATTTCTGGGGCATGTCATTTCTAAGAAGGGTGTTGCTTTTGACCCTTCTAAGGTGAAAGCGGTGCTTAAGTGGGAGAGACCTAAGTCCATTACTGAGATCAAAAGCTTTCTTGGTATGGCTGGGTATTATAGGAGGTTTATTGAGGGGTTTTCTAAATTAGCCCTTCCTTTAACTACTCTTACACGGAAAGGTGTTCCGTTTGAATGGTCCCTGGAATGTGAAGATAGTTTCCAGGAATTGAAAGGGCGATTGACTAGTTCCCCGGTGTTGATTTTGCCGGACCCGACTCAATCCTTCGGGGTGTACTGTGATGCTTCGAAACAAGGGTTGGGTTGCGTGTTTATGCAGAAAGGACAAGTAATAGCTTATGCGTCCAGACAGTTAAGGCAGCATGAACAAAACTATCCCACTCATGATCTTGAGCTGGCGGCAGTAGTTTTTGCTTTGAAAATCTGGAGGCATTATCTATATGGTTCAAAGTTTGAAGTCTTTAGCGATCATAAAAGCCTTCGCTATCTCTTCGATCAAAAGGAGTTGAATATGAGACAGAGGAGGTGGATGGAGTTTCTGAAGGACTACGATTTTGATCTTCAGTATCATCCGGGCAAAGCCAATGTAGTGGCTGATGCACTAAGTCGTAAGACTTTGCATGTCAGCAATTTGATGGTGAAGGAGATGCAATTAATCCAAGAGTTCAGTGACCTCAACTTGAACATGCATGTGAAAGAGAAGAGCATTGTTCTAGAAATGTTGCAGGTTACCAATGACTTGATTGGTCTTATTAAAGAAAGACAAGCTCATGATTCAGAACTGCAAAAGTTGTTAGAAGGGGCAGCGGGCAATGAAGAGCCCGACTTTGTGAAGGGTTCTGATGGAATTATCCGATTTAGGGGTCGGATATGTGTTCCTATGGATTTCGAAGTTAGAAGAGATATCCTATAGGAAGCACATCGAACCAAAATGAATTTCCATCCCGGTGCAACGAAGATGTACCAAGATTTGAAGAAGATTTATTGGTGGCCAAAGTTGAAAACCGATGTAGCCAATCATGTATCTCATTGCCTAACTTGTCAGAAAGTTAAAATTGAGCACCAAAAGCCTGGTGGTCCTTTGCGATCACTTGATATCCCGGAGTGGAAGTGGGATAATATAGCTATGGACTTTATGACGGGTCTACCTAGGACTGCTGCAGGATGTGATGCAGTTTGGGTGGTTGTGGACCGTCTTACAAAGTGTGCGCATTTTATCCCTATTCACAAGAAGTACACTCTGGAGAAGTTGACTCAGTTGTATATCAGGGACATAGTAAAGTTGCATGGTGTTCCTACCAATATAGTATCCGATCGCGATCCGAGATTTCTGTCTAGATTTTGGCAGAGTCTTCAGCAGACATTGGGTACTAAGCTGAGATTTAGTATGACTTATCATCCGCAGACAGACGGACAATCTGAGCGTACTATCCAGACACTGGAGGATTTGTTGAGGGCATGTGTTCTGGAGCAAGCTGGTAGTTGGGAGCAGTTACTACCGTTGATGGAGTTTACTTACAATAACAACTTTCACTCCAGTATTGGTATGGCACCATTTGAGGCTCTCTACGGAAGGAAATGTAGGACGCCTCTGTGTTGGTTCCAGATAGGTGAGAATCTATTGACAGGTCCTGATATTGTGAAAGAAACAACTGAGAAGATCACCATGATCAAGAACAAGATGAAAACCTCCCAGGATCGCCAGAAGAGTTATGCTGATAGGCGAAAGAGACCTTTGGAGTTTGATGTCGGGGATCATGTGTTCCTAAGAGTGTCTCCGGTTACGGGGATTGGTAGGGCAATTAAGTCCAAGAAACTAACTCCTCGGTTTGTGGGGCCTTATGAGATTCTGGAGAAAGTTGGCCCGGTAGCTTACAGGATTGCCTTACCCCCTCACTTAGCAAGGCTTCATGACGTATTCCATGTTTCACAGCTAAGGAAATATGTCCATGATCCTTCGCATGTGGTCACCTTGGATGATTTGCCTTTGATGGAGAATTTGACATTTGAAGTGTTGCCAGTGAGAATTGAAGACAGGCAAGTGAAGCAGCTCAGGGGCAAGGAAATCTCTTTGTTGAAAGTCATTTGGATCAGGAACAATGTGGAAGAGGCTACATGGGAACTGGAAGACAAGATCAGGCAGTCTCATCCACAATTGTTCGACGCCAACTGAATTTTGAGGACGAAATTCTGGTAAGTGGGAGAGAATTGTAACATCCTAAGCTTTATTTTAAAAGAAATTATTGTTAAAAACCAAGAAAATAATTAGATTAATTGCTTAAAGAATTTTGGGTGATAGGAGAGTAGTAATTATAAGTACTAGGGGTTGTGTAGAAGACATTTGTAGCAATGGGCAAGATTAACTAAGCAGAATCGGGAGTTAAATCGGCGTTTTAGATGTTAGAATCAACCGAAAAGATAAAATTAGTAATTTATTATAGGATGCTAAGAAAATAAATTCTACCGTTGGATATGAAGTTTAAGGGATTAAGAAGCTTATCTAAAAATTTGGACCCGATCCGACGGTTAACGAAAAAGTTACAGCGAATCGAAGTTTGGAAATTCTGACCCACGCCCAGGCGCACCAGCCTGCGCCCAGGCGCGCACCACTGTTCATTGGTGCTGGGCCAGAAAGATTTTCGCACAGGCGCGCCCGTGTTGTGCCAGCCGCACATCAGCCCCGTTTCTGGCGCGCCATTTCCCCTCCCAGCCATGCGTCTGGTGCGGCGCCATGCACCAGCTCGTGTGCTGGTGCTGAATTCTCGCTCGAGCGCCAAAAGTCGCGCCCAAGCGCGCGGGCGCAGACCAAACCAGAGCTGGTGCGTTGATTCTCAAACTTGGGGCCAAAGTTTCATTTTTGGCCACACGATTGTGGCTGGCTCCCAAGGCAAAAATAAGAAGTGTAAAGCATTACACTCCCTCACACTCCATCATCAACATCATCCCATCATCCTCACCAATTCTCTCAAACTCAAGAGCAAGGTTCCATCATCCTCATCACATACACTTGATTTTTGAGCAAATCAAACTCAAAATCATCAAACCCCACCAAGCTAGCATCAAGAAATGGGTTGAAGGTTCCTTCCCTCTCCTCCCTCTTTCTCACACGAATTGTCTCTCTCTTCTCCCTCTTGGTTTTTCAAGCTCATCATCATTTGGGTAAGTGGAATCCTATGTTAAGTTATGATTCCATTCCTTTTCTCTTTCACTCATGAAAGTTGTATTTGCTTAGGGTTTTCATGTGTCCTTGATCATGTAGAAATATCAATTTCATGCCTTCCAATCAAGACCAAGAGAAGGGAAAAAATCAACCATCTTGTAATACCCCTAATAGAGTTGTCTATCAACATTTGGTTATAGCTTTGTTGAGGTGGCAAGCAAGGCTTAGAAGGTTCAAAGTCCCAAGGTTTTGAGCTAGGGCAAACAAAGGTTTTTTTAATCCTTCACATTTTGAGGTAAGGAGTGGGTATTAGTGAGTATTACCGTACTCTGGGAAATTAGTTTACGATATGTATATAATGGGTACTAAGAGTTATGTGTTAGTGTAGGTTGTTGTACCATAGGGTAGTAATAACTAGAACTTATGACATGGGGAAAATAATTAGATGATGATATGCTTCATTTTGATATTTGTTATATAACATGTGATTTGGTGATGTTTATAATATAGGTGCTTATTTTGTTAAATGATTGATATATGATGTTGATTAGAAACCAAGGCAAAGAATGATAATCAAATATAAATTAAATGATAATGGAAAGTGCAGTTGAATTGAGTATTGGTGCATTGATAGACTAGGTGCCCCTGCTGGGTGTATCAAATTCCCAAGGGCTAAGTGCTCACCAGGCCAAATGCCCTGTTAGGCGTCAATGCACCAAGACTTAATTCACTGCCGAAATAAAAGATATAAAATGTGTTGGAAATGTGAAAAAGAGAATGAAATCAAATAATTGCAATGTACAATGATAAGTGGAAAATATGATAGCATAGCTTGACAGGGTGAAGCCTTTTGGGTGCAAAAGTCCTGGTTGAGCGAGAGACCCTTGGGTGTTCCAAATGCCTGGCAGGAGCATAAAAATCCTAGTGATGCAAACTGGTTGTAACCGGGAGTGTTGTCCAGACGCGGTAAGACGTGTCATGCACGTGGGTGCGGCGCAGTAAGTCGTGACTGGGACATACTGAAAGGGAAATGTGGATATAAAGTATGAATAGAGAATAAAGGACTTTATGAAAATAATGAATACGAACGAAGAGGAAAGTTTGACTTGAGAAACCAATGGATACTTTGATAGTGAATTATGATATGTTGAGTCTTATTATATTGTGATCGAATTGTTAAATGTGTTTGGCTTGGTATAGCATTATGTCATACTGGAAACTGCTTCCCCATTTTATGTGTAATGCTCACTCCTTACTATTTCCACAGGTACTGAGGAAGAGTTTGCACTTGACCAGGCCGAGCAGGAGTACTCTCCCTCACAGGGAGAGTACATTACTTATATTGTAGGACATGGGAATGTCCTGGGCCCGATGATATGATGTGATCTGTTTTTGGTTGTATATATTGTACATAGCTTTTTGGGGGCCCAGGACGACTCCTTTTGGGTAGGAGTCTTATTTTGGGAAAATACTATTTTCCAATGACTTGTATATATTTATGCTGAAACTCTAATGTCTTATACACTGTTTTTATGATGGGTGCACGAAGTGGCACTAGCTGTGATATTGGTATATAGCCCTGTTGGCTTCTGTTTATCGGAAATGTTGATGTTTATCAGGTTACAGGAAAACCACAATTTTTGGGAAAGTCAGAAAAACAAACAAAACTCCGCCCGTTTGACGGAAGAATTTTTATATGTTAAAAAGAAAATTTCAAATTCACTATTTTATTAAGGGTATTTAAGGGTAATTAATCCTAGGTGTTACATCTGTCTTATGCATCAACCAATTCAATCTTGGTGCTCTGCTGAAACTGCTCTGTTTCAGTGTGGATTTTTGGGGAGCTCAGTATTGTAAGGCCAGTTTGCATCCAATTTTAGTTTCTAATCAACCTAGAGGTAAGTGGGAAGTGTGAGACCCCCAATTTTACCCAATTTATTTGAGAATTTATATTTGAATTTAAAATATTATATTTGATTTTTGATAAATTGTGATACTTGGGTTTAATTAAAATCGTATGATATATATATATATATATATATATATACGTGATATATATATTATATGCATACCAATGTTTCCTCTAATATATTTAAATTATATTCTTAAGATGAAATATTTTAAGGTATAGTATTTGATTTAAATGATCTTAGAAAATAAAATGCTTTTTGAAGGATTAAGGTGTTCTATCTTCAGAAATTCATATCTTTTAAACCGCACGTCGAAAAATTACAAATGATATGTCAAAACGATCGTATCGAAGTGTAGATTATGAAAATGTAAAGTTTTGATTTTTATTTTGGAGTTTTCGAAATTTTACCACTGCTACAGTACTGAACGAATTTTTGAGTTTAAAGTGTAAAAGTGTGATTTTAATGCATTAAATGACCTTTTGACTCAAGTGTATTTTATTTTGAAAACAAAAATACATTTCTGAGGTTTTCTATTGGATTGCCATCCAAATAAAATATCTTTTCGTATTTTTCTTATTATAAAATTATTGAAAGCTTATGAAGTGTATTTTTGAAGGAAATGATCTTAGAACTTCAAAAATTCATAACTTTCAAACCGTAAGTCCAAAAATTATAAACTTTATATGAAAACGATCGTATTGAAATGTAGTATCTGAATATGTGAAAAGAAAATTTTTATTTTGACATCTACGAAAAAGTACTGTACAGTAGGATAAACGAATTTTTGGTATTTTTAACTTAGAAAAATTATTTTGGAGCATAAAATAAATTATTGGGCTATAAAACAATTTTATTTATATATGTAAATATTTATCTAAATGCCTACTGGTTGCACATGTAAGGTCCTGTATTTTAATAAATAAATAAATTATTTAAATAAATAAATGTGTTGAATAAAATAATGATTTTTCTAAAATTAAGATATTTTACTCGAGTATTGTAGAGGGTACTCGAGTATAATCACTATCTGTTTGAAAATTTGAATTTTGAGCCAAAAGACTCGTGTATGTCAGAAAAGACTCGAGTGTTCTTGAGTTTTTGAAAAATACTCGAGTAGAAAGAAAAAGACTCGAGTAAATCGAGTAGTCTGGCTAAATGTATAAGTCGATTTTACAATTAATTTCGCACCAAAACGCGGTTTCTTGACATGACAAGCATAGAGCTGAACCTTACTTCGAGTTGAAGTACTCTTAGGCTATAAATTGATGCTTGGTTGAAGCATCAACACCTCTGAAGTTCCAAAACCCGAATTTGACCAGAAATTTCCCTGTTTTACAGAGTTCACTTTGATCCCTTTGTTCTCTCTCAATCCTCACTCATTTTCCTTGAAACCTAAACACAAACTGAAGTTCTGATTCCATTCTTGAATTAGAACTCGAAATCACTTCAAATAGCCTTCTGAAGATCAAGTTCTAGGCCTTCAAAGTTGGAGGTTCAAAACTGAGAAAACAGAGTAACATTCAGTCTCAAGTATTCATCTTCATTGAAATCGTTTAGTAAATTCATGGATTCTTTTCGTGTCAAACTTGTTTCTGATTAAAGTTAGTATATCCTAGTTTCTGAAACTAACTTGTTTCATTCTTTTTCATGCCAAATCCGTGGTGAAATCTGTGGCCAAAGTCAGCCTGTTCAACTCTTTTTCACCAAGTTCAGAATTTGGATTTTTGATCCAATCGATTTCTCTGTCGTTTTACTTGTTGATTAGCTTCTCTAAGGTAAGGGAGGAGTTATCTAAATACTAGAATGAGTTATTTCAAGCTGGAAATGTAGGAACCTCATATGGTTCATCAAGGGGTGAAGTTTGAATTGGGGATATGACATAGAGGTCATAAACCCAAGTTTTTATAAACCAAACATGTCTAAATGGACCTAATGATGCTCACTGGATCAATTTTCGAAGTTGAAAACAAAAGGAAATGAAAATCATATGTCGAAATGGTTATTTGCTAAGTTTATGTTGATTCTGTGATTTATTGCATTTGATGTTGTTTCAATATTGATTACATGTTCTAACATGTTTATTTTATGTATCTAAGTTACTGTTTTGCATAAAAATGGAAAGGAAAGGCTCTGAACTCGAATTGGCATTATAAAGTGCAGAAACTGGTGCTGCTGTTGCTAAAACACTCGAGTAATTGAAGAAAGACTCGAGTATTCTGGAAAATGGGAAGAACACTCGAGTATGTCTTGAAGGACTCGAGTAATTTTACATGAACACTCGGGTAGGTGAAGAACTACTCGAGTAATTTAAATAATTTTCAGAAAATCTTTACTTCTTTATGAAGTAATTAAAGATTAACTCGTCTAAACTCCTATATGCTTAAATTTTAATTTCTGCTCTTAATATCTATAGATTTAATCCCATTGGTTGATTTTATCCTGGATGAGTCCTACTGGAATTTTATTCAGTGGTTGACATATTCGGACAGGATGTCCCAATGGAGGTGCGTACACCCATTTGGTTGATTTTATTCCCACGTCCTAGTGGAAGTTTTTACCCACTTGGTTGATATTTTGGGAGTCCTAGATGGGGTCGTTGCACAAATTAATGACAACGTAATTAAATTCCTATTGTATAAAACCATCACAAAGTGGTTGGGCCGCTGATGGAATTTTTGGAAAGCACAAGCACCAGTTAATGCAAAAATGAAAAGATGGTTTATAAGCAAGAAGGATTATGAATTTTGGGTCTCTATATTGGAGGCATGATATTCAAAGATATGAATTAAAAGAGAAAAAGACAATGAACAATTATGTGACATTGACATGCATGGAGATGCTCCGATTTTGATTGTGGAATCTGGTATAGGTAGAAGTATTCCGCAGCCCTGAGATAGCTGTGATGCCATAGCACGAAGATGCTGTGATGATTTGGATTCCGTAACGTGAAAATGTTATGATGGCCAAATTCCAAATCAAATCGTGACGCCTGGGTTGTGAATACGCTCCAGTTTGATGAACCATAGGATTATGAATATCCCGAGCCTGAGATACTCGGATGCCGAACCGCGTAGCATGAATGAGGAGTAGGCATGCATCACGAAACTAAATGAAATATTATAAAAGACAGTTTGAGCATATACATATGCATTTATTATTGCTATCTGAAAACTTGTGCTTGTTATTTCTAGCCTCTGTTATGCTCATTTGTTATTGTATTTAGCTATGACTCACTCCTAATCCCTTGTTGTAGGTCATGGCCAGGAACATGATTTGCATGGAGATGAGGCCGCTCCCTAATGGGGAGTGGAACTTTGAGGATCATCGGGCTATCTATGAAGGGGACGTGGAAGTCACTTTCCGTCACCCAAACCCATGGTCCCGAATGCGTCCGCGTAGGACGAGAATCCCAATGATGTACATTATGCACATTCCGCCAAATTTTATGTTTCGACATGGAACACCACCACCACCGCCAAGACGTTTTCCGAGACGCACCCTTCCACCAAGTCCATCACCCTCTGAGGAAAGAATTATTTTGGAGGTTCCTGCTCCCTCTCGTCCTTCCACTAGAGCCCGATCTCGGACTCCGGTATATGTGCCATCTGAACCGGCACATGAAGAGGAGGAGGAGGAGGAGGATCCGATAGAGGATGAGGATCCGGTGGAGGATGCCGATCCGGTGGCTGATGATGATTTCATGGACAACTCAACCGGTAGTCAGTGGGGAATTGATGATTGAGTTGAGTTGGGATGTGGGAATGTGGATAATGCGACTCATCAGGTTTCTCTTATCTATTTTATATTTTGAGTTTCGAACCAGTTGCTCTAGGTTATTATAAATTTTGTTGTAAGATATGTAATATAATGAAATGACCTAGAGTACTTAAGTTAAACCTAGTGTTGATGGTTTTGATGTAATGGAAATGTACTTTCCTTTTTATGAAATATAATATGAATAGTTTCTTTCATGATAATTGATTTTATAATTTCTGCAAAGACTCGATAATGGATGATGACTGACTTTTAGTTTCAAAAAAAAAAATGGTCGAATTTTCTAAAAATGAATATTAAGTTTTCGAATAAAAGTTGGGTCGTCACATTTAGTGGTATCAGAGCAATGGTTCAACTCTCGGCCTTGGAGTGTGGCCTTACACACTAACCATTGCATACTCTAGAATCATGTTTGCATTTGTGAGAAATAGAATAACATAATCTAATTAAGTTTTCCCCTTTGGATTCTGTAGGATAGATGGCTGGACGTAATAACGCTAACATTGCTGAGGCTTTGACACGTATGGCTGCGGTTCTAGAAAACTTGCAGCAAACCCGTTTTCCCAGCAATGGAACCCCGGCTGAATTTCAAGGACTAGATTCGTTCCGTAGGTGTAAACCCCCTGGCTTCTCGGGAGGTCGCTGCCCTGAGCAAGCCCAATTCTGGTTAGCCGAGATGAATAAGATTTTCCGGACGCTGACTCTCACGGAAGCTCAGAAGGTCACGTTCGCGGCCTACATGCTAAATGGGGAAGCTGCAACTTGGTGGGAGCAGACCCGCCAGTTTTTGGAGTATGATCATCGCGAACTTTCTTGGGAAATCTTCACGGAGAAATTCTTGGAGAGGTACTTTCCGGATGACGTCCGAATTCAAAAGGAGATGGAATTCTTGGACTTGAAGCAAGGTAGCATGACTGTCGACCAGTATGCTGAAAAGTTTGAAGAGCTGATGAAGTATTCCCCGTACTTCCAATACCATCCTGACGAATACTCGAAGTGCACCCGGTTTGAGAATGGGCTAAGGTCAGACATCAAGCTAGCTGTAAGCGTGCAAAGGATTCGTCACTATCCAACCTTGATCAGTGCCTGTCGCATTTTCGAGAAGAACAATTTCAAGAAGGAAGTCAGTCAAGGAGGCCCTGGACCCCACCGACATCAGCACAAGAACAATCGCGGAAATTGTGGAGGCCCTTATTGGCACAAAGGAAAGGGAAAATCGCAACCCTCTGGATTAGCAAGTCTTCCAGCTCCGGCAGAGATTTGTAGCAAGGGTCAACGCTCTCATCCTGGCCTGGAATGCTGGAGGGACAAGCAACCAGTCTGTTTCAATTGTGGAGGGACCGGACATATCGCCCGTGCGTGTCGCCAACCCCCGCGCCAAAGCAATCAAAGACAAGGAAGCAAACCTTGGGTCAATGGAAAGGTGTTCACAATGTCTGGAGAAGAAGCAATGCAGGCCGACAACCTTGTGCAAGGTAACCATTTCCTCAATGGCATGCCTTGTCGCTTTTTATTTGATTCTGGGGCAACGCATTCCTTAATTTCGGAGGCATGTGTCAAGCGTTTAAGTTTGTCTGTCTCGGAGACCCCGTTCAATCTAAGTGTGTCTACCCCCACGAATGTTCCTGTTGTTGCATCAAGAGCATGTGTCGGTTGTGTTGTTAGCATAGGAGATCAGATTTCTCGGGTAAATCTGATTTGTTTGCCGTTGTCCAATCTCGATGTTATTTTGGGCATGGATTGGATGGCGTCCAACCATGTAGTAATCGACTGCAAGGTTCGAACGATCATCTTTCCTGGTGAGAAGTCGCCGGCCAAGCAACCTGGAGGTTATGTGTGCCTATTTTCGGCCATCGCTGAAGAAAAGAAGGAGGAAGCAAAGATCGAAGACATTCCGGTCATTTGAAATTTTCCCGAGGTATTTCCCGATGAAGTACCTGGTTTGCCGCCGCATTGAGATATAGAATTCAGTATTGACCTAGTCCCCGGTACTGGTCCTATTTCTATCGCCCCTTATCGTATGGCTCCGGCAGAATTGGCTGAATTAAAGAAGCAAGTGGAGGATATGTTGGAAAAGCAGTTCATCAGACCGAGTGTGTCACCTTGGGGAGCGCCAGTTTTGTTCGTGAAGAAGAAGGATGGGTCAATGAGGATGTGCATTGACTATAGGCAACTCAACAAGGTTACCATCAAGAACAAGTATCCGTTGCCAAGAATCGACGATTTGATGGATCAAGTGAGAGGAGCATCGGTATTTTCAAAGATTGATCTGAGGTCAGGTTATCATCAGATCAGAGTTAGGGAGGAAGATATACCAAAGACTGCCTTTCGGTCACGATATGGACACTACGAGTATGTAGTGATGCCAATTGGGTTGACCAACGCTCCAGCAATATTCATGGATTACATGAATAGAGTGTTTCGACCCTACCTGGATTCCTTCGTTGTGGTGTTTATCGATGATATTCTCATCTATTCGAAGAATCTGGAGGAACACGCTAGTCATTTGAAGATTGTCTTGGAAACCTTGAGGGAGAAGAAATTATATGCCAAGTTGACCAAGTGCGAATTTTGGCTTGAAAAAGTCAATTTCTTAGGTCATATAATTTCAAAGGATGGTGTGGCTGTGGACCCGGCCAAAGTGGAATCAGTTTTGCATTGGGAAAGACCAAAGACGGTGACTGAGATAAGAAGTTTTCTTGGGTTAGCTGGATATTATCGAAAGTTCATTGAAGGTTTTTCCAAGTTGGCTCTTCCGTTAACCCGTTTGACCCGAAAGGAGCAACCTTTTGTCTGGGACGAGAAGTGTGAAGTCAGCTTCCAGACGTTAAAGGACAAGTTAACATCGTCTCCAGTGTTAACTTTGCCCGATCCTAGTAAAAGCTTCGATGTGTATTGTGATGCATCTCGACAAGGTTTGGGTTGCGTCCTGATGCAAGAAGGGAAAGTTGTCGCCTATGCATCTCGTCAGTTGAAGGTGCATGAAGGGAACTATCCTACTCATGATTTGGAATTAGCTGCCATTGTCTTCGCCTTGAAAATATGGAGACATTACCTGTATGGTAATACGTTCCAAGTATTCAGCGACCATAAAAGTTTGAAGTATCTCTTCGACCAAAAGGAACTGAATATGAGGCAACGTAGGTGGATGGAATTCCTGAAGGATTATGACTTCGAATTGCATTACCACCCCGGCAAAGCTAATGTTGTAGCCGACGCTCTCAGTAGGAAGATGCTGCACGTGAGTACGATGATGGTAAAAGAAGCTCAACTGATTGAAGAATTCCGAAACTTGAATTTGGCAATTCAGTTCAAGCCGAATTGCGTCAAGTTAGGAATGTTACAAATCACAAATGAGTTTGAGGGTCAAGTCCGAACCCTACAACAAGCAGACGAGGAGCTTCTAGAGAAGAAAAGATTAGGGATGGAAGGAGTAGAACCGGATTTCCAATTAGGATCCGATGGTATTTTGAGATTCAGGAATCGAATCTGCATTCCGGCGAATCAAGAATTAAGGAGAGCTGTATTAGAGGAAGCCCACAAGAGCAAGCTAAGTATACATCCTGGATCAACAAAAATGTATCAAGACCTGAAGAGGATGTTTTGGTGGCCCGGACTAAAGAAAGATGTCGCGTTTTATGTAGCGTCTTGCCTTGTCTGCCAAAAGGCGAAGATCGAACATAAGAAGCCCGGAGGTGAACTGCAACCATTAAGCATACCGGAATGGAAGTGGGAAGGAATAGCTATGGATTTTGTAAGTGGATTTCCAAGAACAAGAGAAGGATTTGATGCAATTTGGGTTGTGATTGATCGCTTAACAAAATCTGCACATTTCATTCCCATCAGCATGCAATATCCATTGGAGAAGCTTGCAAGATTGTACATTAAGGAGATCGTAAGATTGCACGGAATTCCCTCGAGTATCGTATCGGATCGTGATCCTCGTTTCGTATCCCGGTTCTGGCAGAGTTTGCATCAAGCTTTGGGATCGCAGTTGAGGATGAGTTCCGCTTATCACCCTCAAACCAATGGTCAATCGGAAAGAATGATTCAGTCTTTGGAAGACCTGCTGCGAGCATGTGTCTTGGAATATCAAGAAGGTTGGGACCGATTATTGCCACTTGTGGAGTTCACCTATAACAATAGTTACCATGCGAGCATTGATATGGCTCCATACGAAGCTCTCTATGGAAGAAGATGTAGGACCCCGCTATGTTGGTTCCAAGTGGGGGAGAATGCTCTCATCGGACCTGATCTAGTTCAAGACACGACTGAGAAGATAAAGATTATCCGAGAAAAGATGAAAACTGCACAAAGTCGTTAGAAAAGCTACGCCGACCAGCGAAGATCCAAGCTCGAATTTCAAGAAGGCGATCATGTATTCCTGCGAGTCGTGCCAACGACTGGAATTGGAAGAGTAATGAAGCCAAAGAAGCTGTCTCCTAAGTTCATCGGCCCTTATCAGATTTTGAAACGAGTAGGCCCCGTCGCATATCAGATCGCCCTACCTCCTTTCTTGTCCAACCTGCACAATGTTTTCCATGTCTCTCAACTTCGCAAGTTTATCCAAGACCCATCTTCAGTCGTGCAGTTGCAACAAGACGTGATATCGCTGAAAGAAAACCTCACGTTTGATGTTGGACCCGTGAGAATAGAGGATAGAAGGATTAAGAAGCTACGAGGGAAAGAGATTCCGTTAGTACGAGTTCTCTGGGGGCAAGGTGGAGTGTCTGACTCCACATGGGAATTAGAGTCTAAGATGAGGGATGAATATCCACATCTATTTTTGTAAATCGGAATTTCGGGGACGAAATTCTATTTAAGTGGGGGAGGATGTAAGGTCCTGTATTTTAATAAATAAATAAATTATTTAAATAAATAAATGTGTTGAATAAAATAATGATTTTTCTGAAATTAAGACATTTTACTCGAGTATTGTAGAGGGTACTCGAGTATAATCACTATCTGTTTGAAAATTTGAATTTTGAGCCAAAAGACTCGAGTATGTCAGAAAAGACTCGAGTGTTCTTGAGTTTTTGAAAAATACTCGAGTAGAAAGAAAAAGACTCGAGTAAATCGAGTAGTCTGACTAAATGTATAAGTCGGTTTTACAATTAATTTCGCACCAAAACGCGGTTTCTTGACATGACAAGCATAGAGCTGAACCTTACTTCGAGTTGAAGTACTCTTAGGCTATAAATTGATGCTTGGTTGAAGCATCAACACCTCTGAAGTTCCAAAACCCGAATTTGACCAGAAATTTCCCTGTTTTACAGAGTTCACTTTGATCCCTTCGTTCTCTCTCAATCCTCACTCATTTTCCTTGAAACCTAAACACAAACTGAAGTTCTGATTCCATTCTTGAATTAGAACTCGAAATCACTTCAAATAGCCTTCTGAAGATCAAGTTCTAGGCCTTCAAAGTTGGAGGTTCAAAACTGAGAAAACAGAGTAACATTCAGTCTCAAGTATTCATCTTCATTGAAATCGTTTGGTAAATTCATGGATTCTTTTCGTGTCAAACTTCTTTCTTATTAAAGTTAGTATATCCTAGTTTCTGAAACTAACTTGTTTCATTCTTTTTCATGCCAAATCCGTGGTGAAATCTGTGGCCAAAGTCAGCCTGTTCAACTCTTTTTCACCAAGTCCAGAATTTGGATTTTTGATCCAATCGATTTCTCTGTCGTTTTACTTGTTGATTAGCTTCTCTAAGGTAAGGGAGGAGTTATCTAAATACTAGAATGAGTTATTTCAAGCTGGAAATGTAGGAACCTCATATGGTTCATCAAGGGGTGAAGTTTGAATTGGGGATATGACATAGAGGTCATAAACCCAAGTTTTTATAAACCAAACATGTCTAAATGGACCTAATGATGCTCACTGGATCAATTTTCGAAGTTAAAAACAAAAGGAAATGAAAATCATATGTTGAAATGGTTATTTGCTAAGTTTATGTTGATTCTGTGATTTATTGCATTTGATGTTGTTTCAATATTGATTACATCTTCTAACATGTTTATTTTATGTATCTAAGTTACTGTTTTGCATAAAAATGGAAAGGAAAGGCTCTGAACTCGAATTGGCATTATAAAGTGCAGAAACTGGTGCTGCTGCTGCTAAAACACTCGAGTAATTGAAGAAAGACTCGAGTATTCTGGAAAATGGGAAGAACACTCGAGTATGTCTTGAAGGACTCGAGTAATTTTACATGAACACTCGGGTAGGTGAAGAACTACTCGAGTAATTTAAATAATTTTCAGAAAATCTTTACTTCTTTATGAAGTAATTAAAGATTAACTCGTCTAAACTCCTATATGCTTAAATTTTAATTTCTGCTCTTAATATCTATAGATTTAATCCCATTGGTTGATTTTATCCTGGATGAGTCCTACTGGAATTTTATTCAGTGGTTGACATATTCGGACAGGATGTCCCAATGGAGGTGCGTACACCCATTTGGTTGATTTTATTCCCACGTCCCAGTGGAAGTTTTTACCCACTTGGTTGATATTTTGGGAGTCCTAGATGGGGTCGTTGCACAAATTAATGACAACGTAATTAAATTCCTATTGTATAAAACCATCTCAAAGTGGTTGGGCCGCTGATGGAATTTTTGGAAAGCACAAGCACCAGTTAATGCAAAAATGAAAAGATGGTTTATAAGCAAGAAGGATTATGAATTTTGGGTCTCTATATTGGAGGCATGATATTCAAAGATATGAATTAAAAGAGAAAAAGACAATGAACAATTATGTGACATTGACATGCATGGAGATGCTCCGATTTTGATTGTGGAATCTGGTATAGGTAGAAGTATTCCGCAGCCCTGAGATAGCTGTGATGCCATAGCACGAAGATGCTGTGATGATTTGGATTCCGTAACATGAAAATGTTATGATGGCCAAATTCCAAATCAAATCGTGATGCCTGGGTTGTGAATACGCTCCGGTTTGATGAACCATAGGATTATGAATATCCCGAGCCTGAGATACTCGGATGCCGAACCGCGTAGCATGAATGAGGAGTAGGCATGCATCACGAAACTAAATGAAATATTATAAAAGACAGTTTGAGCATATACATATGCATTTATTATTGCTATCTGAAAACTTGTGCTTGTTATTTCTAGCCTCTGTTATGCTCATTTGTTATTGTATTTAGCTATGACTCACTCCTAATCCCTTGTTGTAGGTCATGGCCAGGAACATGATTTGCGTGGAGATGAGGCCGCTCCCTAATGGGGAGTGGAACTTTGAGGATCATCGGGCTATCTATGAAGGGGACGTGGAAGTCACTTTCCGTCACCCAAACCCATGGTCCCGAATGCGTCCGCGTAGGACGAGAATCCCAATGATGTACATTATGCACATTCCGCCAAATTTTGTGTTTCGACATGGAACACCACCACCACCGCCAAGACGTTTTCCGAGACGCACCCTTCCACCAAGTCCATCACCCTCTGAGGAAAGAATTATTTTGGAGGTTCCTGCTCCCTCTCGTCCTTCCACTAGAGCCCGATCTCGGACTCCGGTATATGTGCCATCTGAACCGGCACATGAAGAGGAGGAGGAGGAGGAGGATTCGATAGAGGATGAGGATCCGGTGGAGGATGCCGATCCGGTGGCTGATGATGATTTCATGGACAACTCAACCGGTAGTCAGTGGGGAACTGATGATTGAGTTGAGTTGGGATGTGGGAATGTGGATAATGCGACTCATCAGGTTTCTCTTATCTATTTTATATTTTGAGTTTCGAACCAGTTGCTCTAGGTTATTATAAATTTTGTTGTAAGATATGTAATATAATGAAATGACCTAGAGTACTTAAGTTAAACCTAGTATTGATGGTTTTGATGTAATGGAAATGTACTTTCCTTTTTATGAAATATAATATGAATAGTTTCTTTCATGATAATTGATTTTATAATTTCCTCAAAGACTCGATAATGGATGATGACTGACTTTTAGTTTCAAAAAAAAAAAATGGTCGAATTTTCTAAAAATGAATATTAAGTTTTGGAATAAAATTTGGGTCGTCACAGCACAGTCCAAATATTAGTATTTTTCTCAATATTTCTGAATTATTAAAAATGAAAGCTTTAATGTGATTGGTCAATTTGGTGGTGAATTCAAAATGGACCAATGGAAAATTTTCTCCTTATTTTTTTAATATGCACCGTCCAAATTATATTAGGAGGGAGAGAGGAGAATTTTCTGAAAATTGTGAGGAATCATTCTTAAGTTAATAAGCCATAGTTTTTGGAAAAATCCCATTTAATGCTTGTGAGTTTCCAAGTGATGAAGTTAAGTTGATGACTCATCTTTGACTAGGAGGAGGGATGAATTTTGATCAGAATGAGGGGGAAAATTTGACTCCTCTTCACCTATAAATAGACCATCACACCTCTCACTATTTCACACACTACTTGTTGTTATTTTGAGAAAAAAAAATTCTAAGAGAAAAGAGAGAGAGGGTGGCGAGTTGCATAGGGGAAGAGGAGGAAAATTTTCTCACTTTGGGGAAGTCTTTTAGCTTTAGGAGGAGAGGTAACTCTAAGTCTCTATTTTTAATTTATTTCATTTTTTCTTCTACTGTTACTAGAATCTCTAATTCTTTTTATGATATTAAGAACTAAAAGTTTCTACTTCTTCTTTTTATATTAGAATGAACTATGTATTTGTTGGTGGTATTTTGTTTTTGTGGTCAAATGAATTAAGGTTTAAAGGAAAGGGACAAAATGAATTGTTTAAAGAGAATAATCTCCCCTTTTCCTTGGCCTTGAGATGACCGAATTTAGTAGCACAAAAGGAAAATAATATTCTGAAATTTTTGTGTTCTTACAATATAGGAATTTATATTTTATAGAAATTTTGTATTTGTTTAAAGTATTTTATTTTTGTTTGGATTCAAAATGAATGTTTAAGGAATGGAAACTAAGTAATATTCTGGAAAATTTTGTGTTACTGAAACTATAAAATTTAAGGTATTAAAGAAAAGAAAAGAATTTTAGTCTTTTACCTTGTTTTATTTTTGGCCGTGATATATATATATATATATATATATATATATATATATAGGGTGGTAGTTGTTGTTATTATGTTATGTAACTTATTTCTTAAAAAGAGTGTGAACAAATGGATGATTATTTGATCTCTGATGTTTTGTTATGAAAGTGAAATGAAAATAATTTTATGAAAACAGAGGAAATTCTGGATTTTATGGTGTTAACAGTGAAGTATAATTGATTTCTGATTTGAAGTTACAAATGGTTTATAATATTTGGTTTGGTAAATTTAGGAGTAAGTAGGTAATTTTTATCTTGTGATTGTGTAAATGTCTGACTATGTAGTTAGTATGAATTGTAAACTAGTTACTGTACAGAAGTAAATTTTCTTAAAAAGTGATTATCTTTGTGTCAAATTGATTATTTTGAGTATATGAAATTATGTGACTAAAGTATATATGTGTGTTTGAAAATTTAAAAAAAAAAGGTACTCTTTTATGTATATAATGTTGGCCGAATTTATTGAAGAGAAAAACAAAAATGTTTGATTATTTTTAATTGATTATTTGATGTGAATAAATGGTTATCTGTGTGTATTATGTATTCTGATAAAAACATATTTAGATCTGGAAATTTTCTTAATGCTGAAAAGTATTATTTTCATAAGGTATAAGGCCCCAAATAATGATTTTTGTAGGTGTGTACTATGCTTAACTTGTTTATATGCAATTAAAGTAGGAATGTTAGAGTATGTTAGTTCAAATTTTTGAAGTAATGCAACTGGACTTATGGTGTCTGTCCAGCAAACTAATATGCTTTATTTTAATCATATTTAATCTTTTAATTATAGTAGGACTAGTAAAGAATTTAGGAAAAAAACGGCATGTGTTTCTGATAAACCGTTTAGGAGAAAACTAATTTTTAAGAAATAGTGTATATGTTGTCCAAGATTAGTTTTTATCCTATAAGTGTTTATTTTTGATTGATTTGGTGTTTAGAGTAATTGTTCTAAAGTATGAAATTATAAGAATATGTTATATATGTTTATAAATAGTTATTACTGTTTTCATTATTGTTTTATTAGGACCGGATTTGATATTATAGGAAACAGTGATTTTGTTAATTTTTCCTAATAGTCTAAGTGATTGTATGATGAATATATGGTGTTTATTGATGTGTATGCTTGACATAAATTATGAGTTTTATATATTAAAATTGAAAAATAATTTTTCTGGAAAAATAATATTTTGGACCGGGGTTCCCAAATTATATGTTTTGTAATGCTTAATGGCATATATATATATATATATATGTATAGCTTGAAGGTATATGTTTTTATTAAATAAAATTAAGTTGTTGTCCAGATTTATTTTATAAAGTAAAAATATTATTTTATTTAGTCTAACTTTATTTTTAGACCTTGGAGTATGTATCCTTTTGTAATAAATGGAAAAGACGCTTTTTTCGGGTAATTTTGAATTGATGCAACTCTACCTTACTTTGCTGTCCAGAATTGTTTTGAATATGATTATTATATGCTACTTAAAATGTTAAGTAGATAATAGAACTTGTATGTGGTATATAGGAAAAAGTAGATTAATTTTTAGAGGTATAATTTAAAAGAAAACGGAAATTAAAGTTTATATGTAAGTGTTGTACAAATTTGATTTAAGTAATTCCAAAAATGATTTTTAGTTTACTAAATGTATGAGTGTATGTGTCATGTTGTTTTGATTTTGTGAGATGGTTTGTATAATAAGGTGAAACTATATGGTTAAGTGTTGTTAGTTAGGCCATAGTATTTTAGATGAATAAATATTGATGTCTGACGGATAAGGTGCTTCTTTATTCCTTAAATGATCTATGTGTAACTATAGGGATTAAATAAATTCATGTATGATTGTATAATATTGAGTTATCTTTTAAAAGTTTTCTATGTTAATCAAAATGTAAATATGTATTCGAGTGTTTGATTTTGTGTATAAGTGTGTGAAGGTGGTAGTTGTTATATAAGCAATATAATATGGTTTTTGTAGAAATAAAATTGTATTTTAATAATTTTCAAGTATTGGAATGAGTTTTAAATTATGTTTTGCAAAAAGGATTTCTTGAATTTTAAAAGGAATTCTTTAAGTTAATTGATTAAAAGGACCTCTGTTTTAAAAAGGATTTCTGTTTTAAGGTACCTTGGTACTTTGGGTTTAGTCTTTACTTAAGTAGATAGATGGTATAAGGTATTTATTGGATATTGATTGTATGTCGTTCATCATTTAAGAAATAAAAAGAATTAAAAGTGAACGAGCTGCTGGAGCTGTGAACGCAAAGGTTGAAAACAGAGTAAGCGTGAATCTCAGGTGAGAGAGCAACCTTCCTAAGACATAATGGCACTGAGGTAGCATTAGGGCGTTCCGTATCATCTCAAAGGTCGGAACTAGGAATCTATAGGTTGAGTAGTAAGACGACAAATGTATGTGTGTTCCGCCGTCCTTACGAAAAATACGATTCCTCAATATTAATCGTATGTCTGTTAATAATTGTTATATCATGTTGTATATCCTGAAATTGTATATGGTATATTGTCTTAGTGATTTTGGAAATGATAAAATGATAAGTGATGAGATAACAAATATGTTGGGATTATTTTTAGAGATAATGATTTATCCTATGGAAGGATGCTCAATGTATAATTGTTATTCCTAGGAAAAGGACTTGGAATATTTGGAAGTATTATTATGAAAAGAAATTATGAGAAATGATTATTGAATCTTGTGGAAATTTGAGGATCGTTGTTAGTGTACAGTCATGGTGCAAGCGGCACAATGACTTTATTATATCCCCTTAAGTGACTGGCCACGTGAATGACTTTGCCGTGGTTTCATGTCTTGTGGAATCCACTGTACTATAGGGAGGTGTTTGCTGTTACCCTTAGATGTCGAGACCCGTTAGAAGCGCGGCTTAGAATGGGTCGACCAATGTAGGATAATAAAGACTTAAAAGACTTAAAAGTCTTTAAGCTTAAAATCCTTTCTAACTACGTTGAGAGTGAAGTAGTGGAGAGGAAAGATACCGTATACTTGGAGGTAGGTGTCTCTTCATGTGGTGATTGTGATAGGGGAGGGAAATGACGGTGACTCGTCAAGAAGACTAAGAGCGCTTCCCTAGGCAGGACGATGTTACAATGATCAAGGTCACCTACTGGGCGTTGATCGTAGCGAGGACTGCACGTACAACTAGGGATAGAGCTGTCGCCCCCTTGAGCAAATCTTAGTGTAGTGTCCTTAACCAAGATCAACCTTAAAGCTATGGAAGAGCCTTGAAGAATGATCTCAATCAAGATATTAATGTAGGACTTTATAGGATTTCTGAATATCCAGTTGGGATAATCAGGTTCTCCCTAGTCAACAACGTATGTGCTGGTGTCAACTTAGGGTTGAGAAGACGTACCTTAGCCCCTATAGCATGGTGGTTCTTATAGGGGATTACCTGTAAGCCGTGGGCCGTTCTGATCAGGCTTCTGAAGAGGAAGAACTCAAATAGGATTCGTAGAGGATATGATAAGATCATATCCGTAAATCCTGTAAGCGATAGACTTCATCCAATACTGTTTTTATCTTACCAAGAGTCGTGGGAATCCAGGAGAAGCAGTTAAGCGTGATGAGACTGTAAGTGATAAGGATAAGGATGAGAATCCTGTGCTCGGGGCTAATCTCATTGGCATGTAACTTCCCTATGAAAACCCAGTTTACTCGGTGTATGTTTCCGACCGAAAGCCCTGCTTCAGCGTCATATTAACTAGAGTAATGAGGATACGGTCGGTTATTGCTCGGTTTACTACAGGTCCACTACATAAGCCCCCCAAGCTCGGTTGGATGATTTGAGTCCTGCCAAGCTTATGAGACGAACGATTTGTTTTTCGACTGAATTCTTCAATGATTTGAGGAGGAAATCCGAGCCTTACTGTGCTTCGATCAAGGCTGTCGCTTGACTGACCTTGGAATGACCTTCCATTTTTTCCTAAGTGTACACGTGTCTTCAATTTTATCGGGAATCACGTACTAGCTTTTCAAGCGCCAAATGGGCTTTTTTCATCTAAAGCCCAAACTTTTTGAGATAATGGAGGGAAGTTAAAGGAAAATCAAAGGGCGGTTTCTCACTTACTCATTTCTTCTCTTTCTTCATCGTGCGTTCTCCTGAGAAATTGGAAACCAGAGACGAAACTGCACAAAATCTTCTTCCTTGCACCGCTTCTTGCCAGAGTCTTGATTGACGTTTCTTCTGCACTTCTTTTAGCCTTTCATATCTCAATCTTCGCTGTTCTTCCTGACCCTTTACTATCACCAAGTAACTGAACTTTTTCTTTCAAAGCATTTCTATTTTTGCTATTTTGATGTATTCCTTGTTCTTGCATGCGATCATTATTACTTGTTCATTATTACTTGTTTACTGCACTCCTCTGGATTTTGCTTTTTATGCTTTATTGCTGTTTTTCCTTACTCTGATTTTCGTGTAAGGCGTGTTATCGCCTTTGTACTTTCCTGGGTTTACTTACTTTTCTGGTTTTGAAAAACTTTACACATTTCTGGGTTTTTTGGGTTTTCTTGGTTTTGCGAGTGTTATTTTTTCTGGGTCTTGAGGGTGTTATTTTTGGCTTTTCTGGATTGTGGGGTTTACTTTCCGAGTTCAGTGAAAGCCCCAAATTGTTTTGTTGTTGTTGCTATGATACCTCACTTGCCCCTCAAACTTCTTTATCCGCTTTACCGTCTATTGAGTGATCGCTGTAGAATTTCTTAGGTTTGCTTTACGCTTTTCTGCACTTAACTTCTTAGGGTTGGTACTGGAGCGCCGTTTGTCATGAGTGAGGAATCTGTAAACTCTGATGTGCCAAGAACACATAAGGGAGGGAACCCCGAGGTTTGTGTTAAACCGATAGCCATGCATTTCCCTCGGACTTTGAGGGAGTTCAGGCAAAGTGTGATTCAGTATAGGATCGCCGAAAGGGTAGAACAAAGGAGGTTAAGGAGGCTTCATAGAGGTATTAGACATCTCAATCGATTTTGGGAAATTCTGCCCAAAAAGGGAGGTGTTCCCAAAACGACCGTAAGTATTTGATCAAGTTTTTGTGGTTCTGACTCCAAGTGTGCCCCCTTTTCCTCAGGTATGAAGAGAAAGTGTGATACTAATCTCGACTTGTACCCTCTTCCACCAGATTCAGCTGAATACGACTGGGTGGACCGAGAGGTTCTTGGCACTCAATCAGAGCTTAAGACACATCAATCACTAGACCAAACACGAGCCATAATTTTGCCATGTCCAGGAGATAACACAGGGAATTTGTACTCCATTACTCCGGTGAGTGAGAATGAGAGAGTCTGCACCAAGATTCCTGAGGGTAGTACAGGCTTTTATTTTTACGAAGAGGTGATCTCTCGACTTGGTATAAGGCTGCCTTTTACTGATTTTGAGATGGGGGTTCTGAATTTCCTAAGGGTGGCCCCTACTCAGCTGCATCCGAACGCATGGGCGTTCGTGAAGGTTTTTGAACAGGTTTTCTCAGCCATGAATTGGGCTTGTAATCTTCGTATCTTTTTCTATCTTTTTGCTCCACAGTGTAATTCATTTGAGAAAGGTTCGGCTAAGAAACCCTGGGTTTCTTTGAAGTCTCGCAGAGGATATGCTTTATTTACCAAATACTCTGAGTCCTGGAAGGGATTCAAACCTTTTTTCTTTAAGTATAACTTTAATGGTACTGGGGTCTGTTGGTTTACCCGACCTGGGGAAAGACGGCCACTTCCACTGTTTCCTCTTCAATGGAGCGCCAGTTTCTTTAATCGGTCAATCGCTTCCTACTCTTCTAACTGGAAGGAACTTGCTGAATTTGAAAAGGAGGTTTGTCGGTCGGTTGAAAGTTACTTGCAGAAGAATGGGATGATAGAGACAAGGGATATTGTGAACATCCCTTCTTCTGAAGTTAAAACGGAGCTTGGTATAGTGTATTTATTTTGCTTTTCAATTTTGTGGTTTGATCGGCTCTTATAGTTATCGGTTTTGTTTTTCTTAGAATTTGTGGTTTCATCGGCTCTAACGTCCATATGTTTTGTTTGCAGAAAACATTGCGGCTCGCCTGGCAGCTCTGGTTGAAGGTCAAGGTGGCAAGAAGAGAAAAACTCCCGCCACTTCCGGATCCTCAAATCTGAGTACTCCAAGCTTGAGTACATCTAGCCCAACTCCTTCTGCCTCGGCTGCCGGGGCTTCTCCTCGGCCAGCCGCCAATACAATTGCTGTCGCTTCTACTGTTTCTATGGCCCCTGGTGGTCAAGCTCAATCAACTTCTCCTCATCAACCCCTTCAGCGACGCCGACGAGTGGACAAAGGAAAGGAAAAAGTAACCGAAGGCGTAAACCCAAGGACTGAGGGACCAAGTGCCCGACCAACTGCCGCTCCTACTGCTGGTACCACTGCTGCTACTCCTACTTCTGCCGAGAATCCTCCTGACACATCCATATGGGATGTGCAATTTGATGAAAGATTTGGGAGGTATATCTGCCCCGAATCGGATTGCACTCGTTTTGGAACGCTGAATACTGACGAGTGGTCACGTTGCAACATGACACTTGCTAAGTATCTCCTCAGGGGGCCCAACCTTGCTTATTTCTTGGCCAAAAATCCTGATGGTCTTTTCACTGGCTATAACGACAAACAAAGGGAAGCTCGGGATCTTTCGGCTGCTCAAGAAGCCAGTCTCTCGGATGAGCTGATCCGAGTGAAAAACGAGCTGGAAAACCTGAAGGCTGAGAAGGGGGAGTTGGTCAAAGAAAGAGATTCTTTGAAGGTTTTACTGAAGACTGCTGAGGTTAAGAAGAAAGAGGTTGAGGAAAACATGAAGAAAGAGGCTCAAATGTTTCAACAGAAGCTGAATGAATCAAAGTCTGAGGTTGAGAAGTCTGTCGTCATTGCTCAAAAGTGGAAGGAGAAAGCCCTTACTCATAAAAAGAAGGCAGAAACCAACTTTTACAATTGGAGCAAAGCGGTTGATGACGCCTTTGTTTCGGCCATTCGACAAGTTCAATTTTTGAACCCTGAATTGGAATTTAGGGTGGTTGGGGCTCATCCATATCATACCGTTCAAAATGGGAAATTGATTGACATTGCTTCCAAGGCGGAGGTGGATCTGCAAGCTGAGGATCTTTCTAATCCTCTTGAGGAGCTGATCGAGGCACCAGATTTTGATGATTCTCAAGTTGTTTTATCCGATGTTGAAGAATGTTGTTCCATCCCATTGCTGTTTTATCACTCTGTTGTTTGCTCAATGTATTCCGAGCATTTTAACTTGACGCTTTCCTAGCATTGCTGAACAAGTTACTTTATCTTGCATTTATTTTTGCTGAACAAGCTATGTCCGTTTGTTTTCGCTCGTATTGAGCACTGTTTTGGGAAAGTTAGCTTATTTTTCACCTTATGATAATGATATCTTAGCTATTTCGTTCGTTACGCTTCGGTATTTAAATTGCATAATTCATTGTGAGTAGAACTTGGATCGCCGACTTTAGCCAAAGCGGGACCCTCGGATCGCGAAGCAAGGAAAGTAGTTTCCTGGATTCGGGCGTTCTATGTGTACATTGCTGAACTCTTGTAAAGAGTTGTGTCTCGATTTGGCTCGGTGGCTAGTCGTTCCAAATGAGTAGCGTGTCACATCACAATGTTCAAACAAAAGACTTTTCAAAAACTGATGCATTTATTGATATGCGAATAAAAATGAAGTTATTCATCGACTAACAAATCCCTAACGTCTCGATTTTTAACAAACGTTTCTAAGCTGAGAAGGTTGTTACCCTTCGTTTTATTCAAACTTAAGAAATGAACTACCCTAATTGATGATAAACAAACTATCCTAGATTGTCAAAATAGAAGTTTAACTGTAATAAGCTTTGAGTTTGGACACGTTCCATGTGTTACCAATTTCCGTGCCCGAGAGAGTCTCCAACTTGCCTCCAGATCCAGATTTAGCCTTCACTCGGTATGGACCTTCCCAGTTTGGTTTCAGCTTTCCGACTCCCGCATTTCCTTTGCCAATATCTGCTTGGCGGAGGACTAAGTCACCCACTTCGAAACTTCTTGGGCGGACCTTTTTGTTGTATTCCCGAGCCTGCCGTTCCTTCATTTTTCTTTCATGGGCTGCGGCATTTTTCCGGACTTCTTCTAACAACACCAGCTCTTCACTGATCAAATGGTCGTTTGTTTCTAGGGGACACTCAAGTGTCCTGAAGGTGGGGATATGCTTTTCGATCGGGATGACTGCGTCGCAGCCGTATGTCAAACGAAAAGGGGTTTCTCCTGTGGTCGAATGTACTGTAGTCCTGCATGACCACAGGACGCTCGGAAGTTTATCTGCCCAAGTGCCAGCAGCATTTCCGAGCTTCTTTTTGATCCCATCTAAGATGGTTCTGTTGGCCGCCTCGGCTAACCCATTTGTTTGTGGGTGTTCAACAGAACTAAAATAGTGAGTAATATTTAAGTCGGCTGCTAATTGTTGGAAGTGAGATGCTGCAAACTGAGATCCGTTGTCTGTGACTATGGCGTGTGGTACCCCAAACCGAGAAATTACCTCTTTGACAAAGAAGGATTGGATTCGAGCGGTTGAGATTGTTGCTAACGGCATTGCCTCGATCCATTTGGTGAAGTAATCAATTGCCACTACTGTAAATTTGAGTTGGCCCGGAGCCGTGGGAAACTTTCCTATGATGTCCATGCCCCATTGGTAAAAAGGCCAAGGCGCGCCGAGAGAGTGTAACTCTTCAGTAGGCTTTTGATGAACGTCACTATGAAATTGGCATTGAGTACATTTCTTGACATGTTCCATAGCGTCTTTCTGCAGTGTAGGCCAAAAATAGCCTGCTCTGATTATTTTTTTTGCCAAGGACTTCCCTCCCATGTGATGGCTGCAAATGCCACCATGAATCTCCTCCAGGATTTCCTCAGCATGGGATGGATTGACACATCTGAGCATGGGGGATCCAAAACCTCTTTTGTATAAGACTCCGTTTAAAACTGTGTATTAGGCAGCCTTTTTCACCAACTTCCGAGCTTCAGACTGATCTTGAGGGACAAATCCATGTTGCAAGTAAGTGAGAATTGGGTCCATCCATGACTGAGATATTGAGACCGCCAAAATGACACTAGGTCGAGGAACAGTTTCTTGTATCAGAGTTTTGTTGTTTTCCGACCCTTTTGTACTTGCTAACTTGGACAGAATATCCGCTCGGGAGTTTGAATCTCTCGGAACATGGGAAATATTAAACTCAGAAAAGTTGGAGATGATTCACTTTACCTCTTCCAGATATTTCTGCAGAATGGGCTCCTTTGCCGAGTACTGGCCTTTGATTTGAGAAACTACCAGTTGTGAATCGCTGAAAACCGACAGTTGTTCCACTCCAAACTCACGCACCATCTTGAGGCCTGCCAGAACTGCCTCGTATTCTGCTTGATTATTTGATGTCTGGAACTCAAATTTCAGTGAGTACTCCATGGATAGTCCCTCGGGGTTTTCGATGATTACTCCAGCCCCCGCGCCTTTCCTATTACTTGATCCATCCACGTAGACTGACCAAAGACTATGAGAGCTGTTAGAAGGAACATCCTTAAATTCGGAAACGAAATCCGCTAGTACTTGTGACTTCATTGCTTTTCTTGGTTCATAGGCAATGTCGAATTCGGAAAGTTCGATAGACCATGAAACCATTCTTCCAGCTAGGTCGGGTTTATGAAGAACCTGTCTAATAGGTTGAGCGGTTCTCACCAATATTTTATGTGCCTGAAAGTACTGTCTCAATCTCCGAGCTGATGTGACCAAACAATACGCAAGCTTCTCAAGCCTCTGATACCTCAACTCTGATCCTTGAAGTGCTCGGCTAACATAATAGATCGGAGCCTCAGTGCCTGAAACATCTCGTACCAGAACTGAACTGACTGCTGTCTCGGCCACTGACATGTATAGGATGAGGTTCTCCCCAGGAAGAGGACTGTGGAGGACGGGTGGGCTTGAAAGATATTATTTTAATTGAACAAAAGCTTGTTCACAGTGTTCATCCCACAGGAAATCCTTATTTTTCCTGAGGAGTTGGTACCATGGCAAGGCTTTTCGAGCGACTTGGGACAAGAACCTAGAGAGTGCTGCCACTCGACCCGTGAGTTGCTGAACTTCTTTCAAATTTGCTGGGCTCCTCATATCAAGGATTGCTTTACATTTATCAGGGTTAGCCTCAATTCCTCTATCGGTTAACATAAATCCGAGAAAAGAACCGGCCGGAACCCCAAATACACACTTCTCGGGATTCAACCTCATGGAATATTTCCTTACCCGATCGAGTATTGCTGTGAGGTCCTTGGCATGATTCTCTTGTTGTCTACTTTTGGCGATGATGTCATCTATGTATACCTCCATATTTGAACCGATCATACCCTGAAAAATTTTGTTCATCATCCTTTGATAAGTAGCTCCCGCATTCTTCAACCCAAATGGCATAACGTTGTAACAGTAAGTGGCCCTGTCAGTGATAAATGCAGTTTTGTCCTGGTCGGCTGGGAACATTGGAATCTGGTTGTAACCAGAGTAAGCATCCATAAACGATAAGAGTTTGTAACCAGCTGAATTATCGACGAGTTTGTCAATAACAGGGAGTGGGTATTGATCTTTAGGACAGACTTTGTTCAAGTCTGTGTAATCAACACACATTCTCCATTTTCCATTTGGTTTTTTGACTAAGACGGTGTTTGCCAACCAATCTGTGTAGTCAATTTCCCGAATGAAGCCTGCTCGAAGTAGTTCAGCAACCTTTTCTTCTATTGCCATGGCTTTTTCCGCACTAACTTTTCTTTTGCGTTGCGCCACTAGTTTCGACCCTGGTACGATGCTCAACTTATGACAAATAAAATTGGGGTCGATTCCAGGCATATCAGCTGACGTCCAAGCGAACAAATCCTTATTTGCAATTAATAGAGCGACCAATTCTTCTTTTACGCCCGTGGGCAAATCAACACCAATTTTCACTTGTCTGAGAGGGTCGTCAGATAGCGTCAAGAACTCCCACTGTCCCTTTGGGGTCGGTCTATTTCTGTCGGATTGGTCCCGCATATCCAAATCCGCCAAATTCACATTTCCCTTACCCAAAGAAACTCTTTCCAGATTGTTCGGATCCTTGCTCTTCACTTTTCCTAGGCTAGCATTATAACATTTTCTTGCTGCGTCCTGTTCGGCCTTCACCGTTACTACTCTGTCATCAGTTCCGACGAACTTCATGGCCAAATGAACTGTTGACACAACCGCTCCAAAAGCCTGCAGAGAAGTTCTTCCAAGAATTGCATTGTAGGCTGCCGGACAATCCACAACCAAAAACTTCACAATCTCGGTCCTAGCTGAAGGCTGTTGTCCAAGGGTTACAGGGAGCTGGATGTAACCTTTTGGCTCAACAGTGTCTCCAGTAAAACCGATCAGTTCACCTTCAAAGGGAGTGAGATTACATTCCCTGAGTCTCAAAGCTTTGAACAAAGGAAAAAACATTATATCCGCCGAACTACCTTGATAAATAAAAACCCGTTTCACCTCATAATTTCCGATCAGAGCAGTTATTACCATGGGATCATTATGGCCTGGGAGTATTCCATCCAAATCCTCGTCGTCAAAAATAATGGGAATGTTTTTTGTTGATCTCTTGGCGATCGGTTTTTGACTGACTGCCAAGATCTGGTTGATGTACTTTTTCCTATCGGCTTTCTTCTCCCCTCCTCCGGCAAAACCTCCCGCAATAGTGTTAACCAGGAAATCATTTTTATTGGTGTTGGACTCGGGAACCGGGGTAGGGTCGGTTCTCTGTTTCCCGCTATTCCGATCGTCTGGCGACCTGCTTCTCTGGCGTTTAGGTTTTACTGGAGATTGAGATCTGTTCCTGTTCCTTCGGCCGGCTGCGTCCCTGATGTACTGCTGTAGCTTGCCATCTCTGATCATTTCCTTAATCAAATCACGTAGCCATATGCATTCGTCAGTAGTGTGGCCATAACCTCTGTGGAAGTCACAATATTTCGACCTATCACGCTGTGTGCCTTTTCTCAAAGACGGAGGTCTTTGAGCCGAGCGTAAGTCGGTTTGCATAGTTTCTCTTAAAATCTGACTCCTCGGAACAGTAAGAGGCGTGTAATCCTGAAACTTATTCCGGGGAGGAAGTCGTCGATCTCGATCGTTCCTTTCCTGTCTGCCACCAAAACGTTCGTCACGTTTTTGCTTATTTTGACCCTGTGGGTCGACACGCTGCCTTTCCTCTCTTATTTTCTGCCCTTTGTGGAATTCTTCCAAATTGATGAATTTATTCGATCGTTGCCTTAACTCGGCCATATCCTTCGGAGGTTTGCCAATCAGGGATTTTCTAAAATCTCCGGGTTGTAGACCTTGAGTGAATAGTAATACCGCCACACCAGGTGCCAAGTGAGGGACTGAACTTGCCTTGTATGGAACTGCGAAAGGTAATCTTTTAAGGATTCATCTTGCTTTTGGGTTACCGCTGCTAAAGTGTGGTCCGACCTAGGCTGAATACAACTAGCCGTGTATCTATTTAAAAATACTCTTTTCATCTCCTCCCATGAATTAACAGAATTCCGAGGGAGAGATGAGTACCAGCGTAATACTGATGGTTCGAGGGTCATGGAAAAGGCCCGACACTTCATTTCATCCCCTCCGCTATAATAGTTCATTGCCCCTCCGAAAGAGACAATATGGTCCACCGGGTCGGTTAGGCCGTTATAATGTGGGACATTAGTAGGGCCCAAATAGCCTTGAGGGGTTTGAAACACCATGATATGTGGGGTGAAAGGATGACCAGGGTGAAAATTACCCTGATCTTCATTTGTGGTGGGGTTAACATGGGAATTCGGTGGCGGAAGCTGAATTATTGGTGTTGGTTGGGGGTCCATGGTTGGTTGGTCTTGAGCGATCCTTGACATAGCCTGTTGTTGAAGGTCGGCAATAGAACGTCCTTGTTGCTCGATTAACGTGGTTTGCCTATTAAGAATATTAATCATCTCTATTTCCCTCGCTCTGGCGGAAGCTGTAGTTGCATATGATCTGCTAATGGAATGGCTATGACGAGAATGTCCTGGGGCAGATCTACTTGGATTCAGTCTGGTTCTACGAGTTGTACTTATATGATCGGGGTTGTGTGGGTTAAGGCGAGTGCGTTGGGTGTTTTGCCCATGGTGTATTCGTGTTCCGGTGGTTCTAGAAGTATTTCGTGTAGTAGGAGCTGTACTACTGGAGTCACCATGGGTAGAAGGTGGTGGTGTAGGTGGCGGTGGTGGTGGAGGTGGCATGACACGTAATACCTGAAGGGGTTAGGGATTGCTCCCAGCCCTTGGATGGGAGGATAGTGGCATTTGGGGGTGTAGAGCATGACCACCGCTACGATTCTGACTTTGGTTATGTGGCGGTTGGCTTTGTGAATGGTTTGGAGGCTGGGGGTTACTCCCTGGCCCAGATTGAGACCTTTGTGGTGGTTGCCCATTATTCCCACGATTGTGGTTGAGAACGTCACGCAGATCGCCTGCTGAGTGGGGCTGCGGTTCATTATTATTAGCGTTTCTGGGCCTGCCGCGGGTGCGAGCGATGCGTTCACAGAGGTCACCAACTTGACTTCTGGTGGTGACCATGGTGGTGGTGGGAATGATTTGTTATTCAGTTCCCCACAGACGGCACCAATGTAGTGTCCTTAACCAAGATCAACCTTAAAGCTATGGAAGAGCCTTGAAGAATGATCTCAATCAAGATATTAATGTAGGACTTTATAGGATTTCTGAATATCCAGTTGGGATAATCAGGTTCTCCCTAGTCAACAACGTGTGTGCTGGTGTCAACTTAGGGTTGAGAAGACGTACCTTAGCCCCTATAGCATGGTGGTTCTTATAGGGGATTACCTGTAAGCCGTGGGCCGTTCTGATCAGGCTTCTGAAGAGGAAGAACTCAAATAGGATTCATAGAGGATATGATAAGATCATATCCGTAAATCCCGTAAGCGATAGACTTCATCCAATACTCTTTTTATCTTACCAAGAGTCGTGGGAATCCAGGAGAAGCAGTTAAGCGTGATGAGACTGTAAGTGATAAGGATAAGGATGAGAATCCTGTGCTCGGGGCTAATCTCATTGGCATGTAACTTCCCTATGAAAACCCAGTTTACTCGGTGTATGTTTCCGATCGAAAGCCCTGCTTCAGCGTCATATTAACTAGAGTAATGAGGATACGGTCGGTTATTCGCTCGGTTTACTACAGGTCCACTACACTTAGATGGTGTAGAGGGAATCCAAATGGGACTAGAAGCCATTGTTTTGTGAAATGAGAAATTATGAATTGATACTGTATTTTGTCTTGCTGGCCAACTTGCGTGGTTTCAGCTGGTACGTACCCTTTGGCTTCGATGTCAGCATGGTTAGGATTCCTGTGCATCCCATCTGCTTTCCGAACTAGAATGTGGTTGGATATTTAAGGAGAAGATGTATCGTGTGTGCTAATCTACCCTTACCTCAATGATTTCCCTCCCTAAATAATTGATGGTTTTGAAAAAACTTAGTCGAAAGATTATGAGTATGGAACACTTGAGTAATGATATTAAGTTATGATGACATGACAAGATTGTAATGATAAAGTATAAGGATAACGTGGTAATGTTATGATTATGGTGAATCCATAATAACTATGAGATGCTAATGAGATAATGTTATAATGTAAAGGTTATGCTTTGTTAAAGTTGTATGTGTGTGAGTTCTAATGTGATTCCTTGGATTAAGACCATGCCGTCGACGAACATTTCGTCTGGATCGTTGACTCTCTCTCTTCTTTCCTTTGTCTGTGGACATTGGGGGACAATGTTCATAGATGTCAGATCAAGTAGCATTTCAAGCGGTGGTTGCTTAAGTTGGAAGATGATCGTGAGATGAAGTATATTTATGAGGAGGATGCAAAAGCGGCAAGCCGAGGAATCTTTCAGATACTTGTGATGGAGGATAGCAATGAAGATTAGTAGTCTAAGATTAGTAGATTCCTTGTTTTGTACTCCATCTTCAGATGGATAGGACATGATTACTCTATCCCGAATGTAACCCCTGTTGTAATAAATGATTATTTGAAATGAAATAAAAGAAGTTTCTTTTGTTATATATCATGTTCATAAAGTAACTAAACTATTTTTCCGCAAGTTAACCATCGACTAAATATGACATTGAAGGAATGAGTTTTTGGAAATGTGTTGGATGGTAACATCTCTTTTTGGAAATAGAATTTTATGACTCGAGTCTAAGTACCAAAACATTTTTGTAAACCAAATGAATCAAATTGTATTTATGAAAACCTTTTGTAAAAGAATTAAACTGAATTGATTTTGATAATGTTTATAAAAAAAATGGCGCAAATTTTTAGTGAAAATTCTAAGTCCAAATTGGGGTGTTACAGGAAGCTATACATTCACTAGAATAAGGATGTATTTCATGAATTTGTGTAGGAAGCCACCATGAGGCTTAAAGGGCATAGTTTGAAATAGGATATTGGCTTGGAGGCCATTCTGGGTGTTGAAACTTGTTGGAGCATGTTTGTTATGTTGCATGCAAGCTAAATGACAGTTCTTTTCATGTTAAAGATGCTCAGAATTGAAATTGGTATGCCAAGTTGTTGAAAACATGATTTTTATGCATATTGAATGCTAAGTTTTGATTTAGTGTAATTTGATGTAATTTCTGTATTGGAACATGTTTAATATACTTAAACTTAACTCTGTTGAACGTTGGTTTTGGTTAAAATTGGTTAGAATTGAATTTGGTATGTTAAAACTCAGTTTCAGTGCTTTACTGTCATGAAATACTCGAGTCTTTGGCTCGACACTCGAGTATTTCGTGGTGCACCAGTGCGTCTGGTAGCACCAGTACTGGAGTGTTTGAGCTGAGACTAGAGTATTGTCTGATGTACCACTTTGAATTTGTGATGAACTACGAGTCTTTCACGAACTACCCGAGTATTATGGAATAATGAACTACTCGAGTAATCCATGAACTACTCGAGTATTTCAGGAAAATCTGAAACTGTACTTTTCAGAAAGAGCATGAACTACTCGAGTATTTTGGTAAGATACTCGAGTATTCTGGAAAAAAATCTGATAATTTACTTTTCAGAAACACATGAACTACTCGAGTCTTGTGATAAGATACTCGAGTCTTTTTAGTCAGAATACTTAAATTTCATTTTTAAAATCTAACCAAGTTATTTTAACCCAAATTATTAATTTTTAAGTTGATTAATCATGTTCCATGAAATTAAGGACATTGTAAGATTACATCAATTACTTTGAATACTTGTGAATAAATTATTCCATGTTGGATATATATATATATATTAAGATTAAAGAGGGATTAATCTTAAATGGAATATGTTATGGCATTCATGCATGGTGTTGGTGGTAAGTCGTCATTTTGTCATGTTCAAGGGTTACTGCTTGCTTGACCCCACTTCAAGGTTGACATTTTGGGTCTTATGTCTAGATGACTATGTAATACAAGTGATAATTTACGTTTTGGCGACGTGATGTTCACTAGATAGAGTGACGTTGTTTATAACTTTCAAGCAAGTACGCCATACGTTTGATAACGTATTTTTGGAACATGTGGAGGGCCTCTGGGAGTGCCAAAGGTTACTGCTTGCTCGACCCCACTTCAAGGTTGACGTTGTGGGTCTTATGTCTAGATGACTATGTAATACAGTGATAGTTTTACGTTTTGGCGACGTGACGATCACTAGATAAAGTGATGTTGCTTATCACTTCGAGCAAGTACGCCATACATGTTATAACGTATTATTTGTATTATGGGAATACATTGGTGTTATGGAAGGACATCCATATGAGTGATTAGTTGGAGATTGCACAAGACATGTGAGGTTACATGCATCATTACATCATAGCATTGCATTAACCTCGGCTGAAATTATAATTCCCAGTTATCTCATGTTGTGCATATATTATCCTTATTTGATTATGTGTATGTATATGCTTACCCCTGTTCCCTTATTAGGTAATGACCAAATACCTAGAGCGACTAGAGAACAGTGGGAGTGGAAAACCTCTATGTTCATGAAGTGCCCAGTCATCATGGGATAGAAACTTCTTGTACAACTCTTGATGATCCGACCAAGTGGAGGAATGGACGAAGGACCGTTGTCCAGCTCTGGAATGTCTCTATTTTGATAATAACTATATTATTCACATTTTAAGAGACGTATCAGAAAGAAAACTTAGTTTTTCCATATATTGATATAGATGTGGTACTCATGGAATTATTATACCTGATTTTTGAAGATCAGTGTTTTATCTCATGTTTTATAAATTCCAAAGGTATGAATAAATCATTTTGTTAAGTCCCGCTGACTCTGATTTTATTATTTGAACTTGGTATGAATAAAGTATTAAATTAGTCAAACTCTCGAGATAACTTTGCTTGTTTTTTGAAGATCATAAGTTCCGGAAATTAATACAAGCTCTTAAAGTTATCTCAGATGTGATTTTTAATACTTATTGATAAATCATTTCTTCTACCGAACTCAACCGTAACGATGATCTCTAATTGAGTACCATAATCAAAGGTTTTCAAGAAAGGAATTTTTATGTTTCCAAGTTTTAAACGAAACACATTTTAAAATAATCCCAACTCTTTCTAAAGCAAGCATAAATATTGTATTAATAAGAAGGGCGTTACATTTTCGTGTCAACACGGTGAAATCGTTGGTGGTGACTCACCTAAACGCACTAACTCGTTCAACTCTGATAAGAATACTCGACTCTTCCCAGAAATACTCGAGTATTTTGGTCAATTTTTGAAAAGTATTTATTTTATTTTCTTTCCCTCCAAAATCTTTTCCTAAATTACTTCTAGGTCCCAAAGCAGGGACTAATATGCAAATATTTATTTTCATCTAGAAAATAATCACCAAATCATATTCACACATTTCAAACATTTACTAATACCATAAACACAAATTTTAATCAAAGATTAGAATAAAAATAATTAATTTAAATAAACTTTATAATTAACATTTCATTAATCAGGGATTAAAATTTTGGGGTGTTACACTAGCCTTACACCACTCCATGAAAAGGGTCCCCCCCATCACTTTAGGTCAACAGAATTTACAAACAACATCTGCTCCACCGTATTCTGAAATGAGTCATCCACACCTTTCTCCCAGTTGTAAAGATTTCGAGCAGCCTCCTTCTTATGCTTCAAAGCTTCCTTTTGCATTTGTCATAGAAGTCAGAGTCGAAGTTTCCTTATTTAGCTTGTCAACGGACTAACGAGCAGTTTGCAAGGACTCCTCAAGCCCTTTCTTCTCATCATCAAGTGTCGTCTTGGACCCTCTCAACACATCCCGGTCCTTAACGACATCAGCATGTTCAACTCTCAAGTTCTCAAATTGAGATTAGGGTCGATTCAGCTCGTCATTCAAGCTTGCTTCATTAGCAGCCGAGAGATTCTGAGTCTCCTTCAACCCCACAAACAGATCGTCCGAGCATTGTGCCAAGTAGTGCATCAAAGTGGAAACACGAAAGAATTTCTTAGTCAGAACTTGTGCATGGTTCTTCCATTCGAGTGCAGTCAGCTCTAAAAATCTTTTCTAGTCTCCCTCCGATCAAATGAAGTTGGGGCATTCTTCATCTAACTTCCTATACTACATGGAGCTGATCCGAGAAGCCTCGGCATCCACCGTAGTAATCTTGGATACATCCTCCTCGGTATCAAACTACTCAGATATCATGGATTTGTCCTTTTCTTGCCATGTTCGTTTGTAAAAAGGAAGAGGAGGAGACTCGGGAACATCGGTTGGAACTGTCAATTATAACTACGATCGCCTCGGTTTGATTTGGAGGATTGGAAACCGCTAGCAGCGATAGAACAGGAGGTGGGCTCGTAGAGTCGGAAACAGTGCCACTAATAGTGGCCTTCCTCTTTCTGTCTTTTTTGGAGTAGCTCGGATGTTCCCTATTTGAGTAGCTCGGCTTCTCACCTGCAAGATCTAAACAGCTCGGTCAACAACAAACCCACCCAGAGTATATGTTTTTACACATATCCATCTCAGTTTTGCTCAGCTTGTTTGGCGATTATTGTTGGTAATTCGGCAAGTGCACCGATCGCTCAAGTAATAAAGAGTAAGTAAATTATCGTTCCACTCGGGGATTGCAAATTGTTTCTAATTTCTTTCACCTAATTGTGATTACTATGTATAACTTGTATTGGTTTAGAGTCTAAGAGATAGGAGTGTAGAATTAAAATTATGAAACAATTCAAAAACTAAATAGGATTTAGAAGCAAATATGGAAAAGGTTAGGAACTTGGTTTCATTGTAGGATCAGGTTACATATTATGAAAATATGTTTTCCAATAAATCAAAAACCCCAGAAACAATAAAAGCTAGATCCCTCCAACAATTATGTTTCTTACTAAACTTTACCCCTTAATCCCTTAAGTGAGTTAATTTATAAGAGTTATACAATTACCCAAAAGTATCCCTACGAGTTGAATAATTATATTGTTTGGTTGAAAGGCCTAATCTTAATCCTAATTTTCCAATTAAGGTTCAGATTACCAAAGCAAAACATAAAGTGATCAATTCTATGAATTGTAATTAAAACACAACCAAGCAATTGATTTGAAAGGAAAAACATTGATTCTTGAATAAACAGCCAAATTAAGATCCATACAAATCCACCTTATTCCTAACAAGAGGTTCAATTATACATATTGGAAGAAGAAGAGAAAGGAATGGGAAAAACAAATCATTATAGACAATAATCAATTTACCCCCAAGAGATCTTTAATCATCAAGTGGATCCCTCTAGCAATGTTGATCTCCAATCCTTGTGCCTTTCCTCCTCGCTCTCAATTGCATAACAGCCTCTCTTCTCTAATCCTAATTTTATTCTAATCTCTTATTTGGCTCTGAAAAGTCTACCTAACCTAAAGGAAAAACCTATATTTAAAGTCTAAAACTAATCCCAATTGATATAATATGATAATATCCTATTAGAATAATCTACTCTTTAAGAATCTTATCTACAAATAGAATTAATCATTAAAATCCTTCTAAATCCCGTATTTGTGTCTGACAGCAACTTCGACACTGATTTTAACCCCCAAAATGGACGAATTTGAGCAAGGCTATTTCTGGAAAAGTTGTAGATCTTTTCCTTAGCTTTAAAATGATACCTATATCGCCTCATTTGGATAAGCATAGCGCAAGTTATGATCAAAATACCGAACAGTGTCACTCTCTCGTGGTGCGCGCCTGGGCGTGTTGAGGAATTTTCGACTCCGTTTCTCTACATTCTTGTGTCATTTTCAAGGTCTTCTTATGCTCTTTTCAGCTCCAATAATATTTTCTCCAAATAAAGCTCCGAAATACCTGAAACATACCCAAAACGGATCAAAACGTTCAAAGGATTCTAATAAACTAACAATTCCTAAAACTAATACAAAATACCTATATTTACAAGAGAAACAAGCTAAAACCCAAGCAAAAGGAAGTGAAATTAAGCCTTAAAACATCATATATTATACCTACATCAATTATGGAAGGAAACCGAAGCTCATCATCCTCTTCACCAGTAGCCACGAACCAGCAATTCTCGTTGCCGATGAAGCTATATTTGGAAAAGAGTGGTTTGAAAGTTGTAACACCCCGATTTCGGCAACTTGAAAACATCATCTCTTTAACAAAATATAGTAAAAATTTGGGTAAATTTTTTTTTATAAGGTGATATGGACATGAGAAGCTTTAAGTTCAAAAACATTTCGTTAACTTGATTGTAATAAAATAATATTCTCATGTCACACATCACGAGTCAAGTTCCAAACCGAGATGTTACTTAACATCGCACTTTGTAACTTGGCTTCACAAATCTATTTTAAGAAAACATTTTCAAATCTTGTTTCATAAAACCTTGTTCCTTAAAAGCCATATTCCATAAAACACCAAGCGGGGTACAAAATGATATAGCAATGTCAACCAAGTAGTTGCAGGGAATACAGTGCTCAAAGAAATTACCTACTGCTAATCTGGATGTCTACTCTTCCTAACTGAAGTCCACTGCAGCAGCCTTATCGAGATAACGTACCGATTTACTACAGGGTCGACCATCTATCCGTTGCAATATCAGAATAAACCGATACGACAACATGATAGGAGAGATGGTCAGTATTTCAGAAGTACAAACATGACAGGACAATAAAATAATGACTTCATGTAAAGTAGAATGAACATAGTAAACTTATGTAAAAAAATACAGAACATAGTAGGATGGAAGTATGCGGTTGTGTACGGATTATCATCAATTGAACAAAGTGACGATAAAGAAAAAGTATCCTTTGCCGAGAATAGACGATTTGTAACAGCCCGATTTTCGTAAACCAAAAATAATTAACTTTTATTTACTAAAGTTGCAAAAATGAGGCCAATTTTTTTTTTTAAACATTGTGGAAGAATTTGAAACCGTTATTGAAAAGGTCTTGATGTTCTTCCACACTTTCCTTCGAAAACCGAGTTGTTACTAAAACTGTTCTTTTCATAAAACATTCGCTTTCATAAAAGAACTTGGTTCAAAATCATCTACACTTCCCAAAAACTTTTCATGAATTAACTTTGCATAAAGATGTGTTCCACAAGTCAGATTAAAACTCAGCTCAATTACATAATGGCTCATGGCATCGGTAATCCTTAACACAATAATCATCACAGCTTAACTAACCACACTATCCTTAAACTATCCTATTGAGAACAATTGGGTGAAGTTCCTTCTTCTTCTTCTCGCGTCCTCTCTTTGCTCTCGAAGATGATGCCTTCCTTGTTGTGATTCCCTCCTTGCTAGTAGATTTCGGCTTCGCTCCATTGAGAGTGATGGAGTTCCTCCGAGCCTCATACCGAATCTTCTCTCTGTAGTTCCTGGAGCCTTGTACGGTGACTTCCATCCGATTCTCCATCTGCCCGTTGAGATACCAGCAGCACCGATATGCCAACGAACAGGAGGGAGTAAGCGATCCGAACGACGCATCGTCGACGGTGTGAGATTACGATAGGCAAGATAGAAGGACCATACAGACACACAATAAAACATACAAGCACACAATGATCAATTATGTTACCACATTATTATCAGTCTTATCATCGTTACTCTTATCTTTCATTATCTTTTCAAACTTAATTTCACTTCTCATAAACATTCTTTCTTTCTCAATCCTTTTCCTTCTCATACTCATAATTCCTTCTTACAAAATATCAACGGGGTACTCATTTCGTTCTCGGTTATCACTCACGTCTACATCTCCTCGGTCATCCACCCAACCTAGGCGGATGCAAACAGGAGTACAGGATCTTTACCGTGCGGGCACGACAGCTGTCACACATCAAATGGTCCCAGACCAGGAGGACTCTCAAATCATAATCATATCAATTCATATACATGGCACACTGTCTCACTACAGTGGCAAACAAGATGCCCCACTCCAGTCCCTCTCACTATTCTCGATTTGCAATCTAGGGGTCGACAGTATATTTCTAGTGGGCCCGCAGAACTTACCATGGCATTAGACCCAGTCCCCACCACGTTAGTGTGCCACATGTGGAGTTCGTTCTGCCTAGAAATATACTCCAGACTTCTTGACGTTTCACCGTCATCGTCCTCCCCTAATGCAATCTCCTCCTAAGTATCCGCAGATACTTATGGTCTCTTCCTCTCCACTACTTCGCACTCTCATACCTCACCGCGTAAGTCTTTTAAAGTCTTTTATCTTGTTAATTAACTTAAGGTCGGCCCATCCTTCGTGCAACCCTTCAATGAGTCCCGACCACTAACTTTGCACAAACTTTCTATCATCACTTCTCACATAGCTCAGAGCTGGGATTACCTCAACAAGCTCGTATCACAATCTTTTTCATCTCATTTCTCAACATACCTTCCACCATCTCTCTCAACAATCACATTCCGAATCTCTTCTCAAAATAATATTTTCACAACTTTCTCAAAACACCATTTTATAAGCTTTTACAAAACCACACTTCATAAACACTTTCATAAAACTCCCTTTTGTAAATTTTCTCAAAAATCTAGTTTCACAACTGCTCAAATTCTCTTTTCAAAGACTTTCTGAAAAAAAATCTCTTTTCACAACCTTTCACAAAATTTCCCTTTCAAAAAATTTTCTGAAATTTCTTTTATAATATTTCTCAAAAACCTCCTTTCAAAAAACATTTTCAACAGACTTTCTTTTCACAAACTCTTTTCTAAAAATTTCTTTTCACCATTTTCCACAAAATCTCTTTTCAAAAATCTTTTCAAAAAGCTCTTCTCAAAAACCTTTTCAAAAACTGCTTTTCAAAAAAACCTTTTTCAAAAACCACTTTTTAAAAACCTTTTTCAAATATAATATCTTGCTGAGCGCTAATGGAGAAGCAAGCTCAATTCAACACTAGTCCCAGTCTAAAACCGAAAACAAAGGAGCCCAGCTCCACTCAATTCACACCTTGTTCCAACAATCAACATCACTCTCCCCAGCTCTAGCTCGTTCTCAACATTATCATTCATTCTTTTCCCAGTCTTAACTCTTTCTTTCTTTCTTTTCCATCTTTCAACCTTATTTTCATTCTTTTATCCTCATCATTTACTCCCACCATTTCATTATTTCAATTTATTTTCAGGACGTAACAGACGTCCATCAGCATATTACTCATTTTCATTAATAGCCATAAATAACATAAGACATAATTAAATAAATATATAAAAGCATGCTATCATTCACACAAACATCACACAACCATGTGGTCTTCGTCACCTTCGTATAAGTGGCCACACAATCAAACAATTGCTACTTATACTACTGACTCTAACCACTTAGTTCCGATCTTTGAGATGATACGGAACGTCCTACTAAATCACCTAACTACCACGGTGTCTTAGGAAAGCTTCTCTCTCACCTGAGGTCCAGCTATTAAGTGCGTACCGTCACCTCGGGTCCTTTCTGCTGCCGGCTGCCCCAATCTCTTGTCTTTCAAATTCCTCGTACTAAATAAAATACGCTTGCGTTATTAGTCTGTATTAAGGAAATATTTTTCGTAACTTAAACACCTCTCATTCCTCGTCGGAAAACTTAAAACATAATTGTTTTTAATTCAGGTTTTCTTAGATTAATTATTACTTGAAAACTTCACTTTAAATTACTTGAAAACATTTTTTTAAAATTTAAGAAACAAGTCCAAACAATTCTGGACAGAAAAGAGTTATATTAAAAATCACTTTGATAAAACTCCGAGAACATCGTAAAAACACTCTTTGTTTTAAATGACTCTTTTGTTCAAAATTAACACTTTAAAACTCAAGTTTTTACCACAAAACAACTTTGGGCAGCCATGAACACAATAAATCAAATCAAATTAAATTAAAATCAATTACATACTCTAGTATTTTTCAAGCATCAACTAGCACACAAAATAATAACAAACATCACTTTCACCATCAAGCACTCATTCACTTATTCCACACATAGCTATTTTTCAAAACCATTTCATGTTCATAAAACAAAACACTTAGACATTCACATAGTCGCAAGGATGTAAACCAAGCACAATAATTCAATTCTTTTCACAAATCACTATATGAATTTATTTTAATGCAATTAAATTTCCTAGACTCGTTTACACTATATGGCCGAATGACATCAAAGGGTATAATTTTAGAATCACAATTTAAAACACCTAAATCAACTTGGTTTATTTCTAATGTTTAAGCTCCATTCCCTTTGTCATGAAACAAATTTATTTACTCTTCCTTTTGTTCACAACCGAATTCACACACCCACATTCATCCACTTAACACAAAACTCTTTCCAACCAATTAGTCCATTTATTTCTTTTACCACAAACATAGGACCGAATAGGGACTTAGTAAATTCAACACCCTCTTTAAACAATTTTGACTCATTTTAGTTTGTAAAACACACTCATTATCTTTATGTCTTTTCATGAAAAGAGTCCTAGTCTAATTTCTAGGTGTAGGCTGGATTCATTATGACAAAACAAAGTCTTTGGGTTCATTTTTCTACATGCAAAAACACAAAATTCTTAAATCAAAACAAATTAGTCATGCATGTGTCCTATTTCATGAAAACAAAACATGATCTCTTTGTTTACTGCTTAGGCCGAATGCTCACTATCACAAATCAAGATTAACTTTCGAATACTTAACATGTATGAACACAAAACAAGAATCAAGTAAAAATCATTTTCCAAAAACTTGTTTCCTTGATTCCTTTATGAAACCATGTTGATTATTAAGAAAGGTTAAATCCTTTTATTCCAAAACCACATGCATGTTCTTAGATCTTGTGGATCAAACCATAAAATCAAGTATAATAGCACAAGTCAAAGATCAAAATCACTTTAGGTAAGAAAAGGTCAAAACCGTGACATGAAATGAGGAGGGATTAGATATTTTGATTCAAAACATCATGCATGTATCAAAACTCGAGGCTTGTCCATAGATCAACACAAATCAAAACTTTTTATTTATAAGTTTCATGAAAAGAATTCAAGAACCAAACTTTTCAAAGATCAAAACAAAATCAAAGCTTTATTAAGATCAAGTTAGGATCAAACACTTTCAACCATTCATATCAACTTTTCTAATCATAAGATTAACATGCAATGACTTGAATTAAATTAAAAAGCATCAAGACTCCTAGATCTAGTCAAGGCCGAATCATTTGGCTCTTGATCTAGGGTTTGATAAGTTTGTTTATTCTTAGAAATTCAAGATCAAGGTTCATGCACAACATCAAATCAACATGCAATACCAAAAATCTCCACAATCCTTTAGATCTTTAAGATTTGTGTTGAAAAATTTTAAGATCTTTCTCGAAGACCTTAATTAAGTTATGAAGTCCATTAGTTAGATGTTTTATAAGTTCCTTTGAATCTTAAAAGTTCATGGTCAAACATAAAAATAGACATACAAAATAAGAAAAGAAAGAAAGATTACAAAACCAAAAAGAAATCTACACTATTACAACTCCTTTATGCTTATTCGAATTACCCACCAAGAAAGGGTTGATCTCCTAGCTTTTTGGGTCTTGGATCTTCAAGAAGGCTCTAGGGTTTTTGGTTTGATCTCCTTTTTCCTCTTTCTTCCCCACGGCCACACCCTCCTTTCTCTCTCTCTCTCTCCTTCCTCTTTCTATGTGTTGAGAGCTTAATGTTGCTCTTCAACAATTTGTGTTTGGACGGTGAAGGAATGAAAGGTAGGAATGGAAAATAATGGGTGAAATGAACTAAGGGTGGTGGTTTATATAAGAAATTGGTGCACTTCCTCTTTTACCCTTATCCAATTCGGACAAGGTGCTTTCAAGGAAGGGCAATTTTGGCAACTTGATTTGTTGCATGGGTGGAGGTTAGCATTGCTAAAGAGACAATGTAGGGGACATTAGGTGCTTAGGGGTGTCTTAGGTTCAAAGACTTTTGGGTTTCCCCTTTAGGGTTTTCACTAATTTGGTTAGGGTTTAGTTAGGATTTGGTTCATCTGGTTACTTGGCTAGTACTTAGGAATTTTCTAGGCTTTCCTATATACATACACATATATACACGGCACACACATATATATACACATATTCATACACACGCACATACGTTACATACATACATGCATATATCATTCACATTCTTTTACTAATTAAGATTTTACACAATTCGAGGCATACATTCATGCAAAAACCGTACATACACATACATGTATACACACATAGAAAATAGATTTTCTTATTTATATCATTATATATATATAAACCAAAATTCCCTTAAAATACCACAAATATCAATTACATAATCATTTTGCAAGCTCAACTTTAAAACTCGTCACATTATTTCATGGAAATCATTTCTTTAAATTCATTTTCCACTTTGAAAATGTGAATTAAGAAATTTATTTAAGAAAATATTCTTTCAAAAACATTTTTCTCAAAATAAACCTCTTTAGTATTTTAATTCAGTACGAGGAATTTGCGGGGTGTTACATTCTCCCCAACTTAAATATTTCTCGTCCCCGAGAAATTCGTTACGGATTGGGCAGCAGGGTACAAAGTTCTCACATCACCTTGACTTTCATAAGAATACTTTCCTCTGGCTTCGTGGTCGTATTCCCTTTCCACTGGCCTAATTTGCCTTGCCGTGTTCCTCGTTCGTCGCTTTTAGACGAAGAAGTTCCACTCGTACCACCACTTGTGTGTCGAATCGGGTTAAGTCCAACGGATTAACCGAAGAAGATGTCGCTCCCTTAGCTGATCGTTGTCACATAAAGTCCAACCATAGGTACGGACTTAGGGAAAAATCGAGCAAACAAAATTCAAACATCTCCAAAAGCATGGGGTTTAGCCTAAAATCCTTAGATACTCACTACTCTCCATCACTTGGGATTCTTAACAACTCGTAAATAACTACCTTTCTCGTTACTTCTCCTTCTAACTCTAAGGCTTTCATCCATTATATTTCCAACTTAGGGGGGATCCTACAACAACTTTGGTTCTACTCCTTCAAAACAATTTGACCTTCCTCATTAAATCCATCCTAACTATCAATCAAGCCTATTATTTTCTCCGTCTAAACCTCTGGTTAAGGTATAAAGTAATCCTAATCCTCAAATTTCCCTCATAAGTTCCTCTAATAACTGGTGACATACGCTTCTTTTCTTCCTTCTAGCTCCCCAACTTTGATCAAACTTATTACTAAGTTCACTATGGCCTTACCCTCTTACTCCACTTCAACCATCCATCCATCCTTGATTATCCAAGCTTAAACTATCTGGTAATTATGACACTTAAAATTCTACAAATTGGGTTAATGAATCTTTAATAGGATCAGTATGTGTAACACCCCGCAAATTCCTCGTACTGTTTTAAATAATTAAACAATCTAATTGGAGAAAATGTTTTTGAAAGAATGTTTTCTTGAAGTAAATTTCTTATTTTATTATTTTAAGTGGTGAATAATTTTGAAGAAATAATTATGTGTTGGACATTTTTGGTGTTTTAAAGAAATTATGATTTTATCAAAGAACCATTTTTATTTGAAATGAAATTTTTGGGTTTGTTAACTTTGAAAATCCATATCTTTTCAACCGTAACTCCGAATTTTATGATCTTTATATGAAAACGATCGTATTAAAATGTAGATTTCAAAAATGTAACTTTTATAATTTTCTGGGTTGGTTTGCAAAAATCTATTTTTGGGGTATTTAAAGGACGAATTTTGAGAGAATAACTTAGTAAAAATAGTTAAGGACTTCAAATGAATTTTTCCTTTTGAGAATATCTTTAATATATTAAAATATGATTTTTGAAAATGAAATGAGGGTCATAATTATAGCCAAATGGTACAGTTTCTTAGTCAAAGAGAAAGTGTGTTTAAGTGTTAATACTTATATTTGATTATTGAAGGAGAAATTATTTCATGACTAATTGTGTGATTGAGTGTGATTGCAATGTGTATGTATATGTGTATATGTGTATGTACGTATAATTGTGTGTATATGTGTGTACGTGTATAGGTGTGTGTAGTATGTATGTGTTTATTTTTTTTGAGATTTTTAGCAAGTCACGAAAAGAAGTTTATTTTTTTTGAAAGTTTGTGAAATAGGATTTTTTTAGAAAGTTTGTAAAAGTGAATGATTTGAGATTTTAAGAAAAAGTTTTGCGAGTCGAGACTTAGAGAGAGATGATGATATGAGATTGTTGAGACAAGTCGAGTAATAAGATGCAAGTGTGATGAGGTGAACCCAGCTCTGTGCTCTGATGAGAAAAGATTGTGCAAAGTTAGTGGTCGGGACTCATTGAAGGGATGCACGAAGGATGGGCCGACCTTAGGGTAATTAAAAGATAAAAGACACTAAAAGACATTAAGGGGTAAGGTATGAGAGTGCGAAGTAGTGGAGAGGAAGGTACCCCGGATATCTGGGATGTTCGGGTTGTGAATGCAATAGGGTTGGCTCGGGCGGTAAAAGGTCACGTTGCCTTGAGTACTATTCTGGGCAGAACGAATTCCATATGTGGTAGTCAAACGTGGCAGGGACTGGGTCCTAATACCGTGGTAAGTTCTGCATCCGGAACCGGAATAGTGCTGTCACCCCTATGGCATTTCGAGAACAGTGGAGAGGGACTGGAACGGGGCATTGTGTTTTGCCACTGCGTGGACAGTGAGCCTTGATATTATGAAATTGAATTGATTTGAGGATGAGATCCTCCTGGTCTGGGACCATCTATGTGTTGAGACAGCTGTCGTGGCCGCGTTGTAAAGGTCCTGTACTCCTGTTCGCTTCCGACTAGGCTGGGTGGATGACCGAGGAGATGTAGACGTGTGTGACAATGGCAACGGAGCGAGTACCTCGATGATCTTCTAAGTTTTCCCCAATCATCGAAGGTTATGATTTGATAAGTCGTGATAAGGAAAATTGAAAAGAGATTGAGAAAGTAGATGAGAAAGAAAGAATGTTAATAAGTTTGGTAAGACAAGGAAAATAATGGTAAGAAATATGATGATAATAATGATATGTTTGATTGTTATGTTGTATGTGTGTTGTATACTTGTATGGTCTTGATATCTTGCCTACTGTATTCCCACACCGTCGACGATACGTCGTTCGGATTGCTTACTCTCTCATGTTCGTTGCCATATCGGGGCTGCTGATATCTCAACGGGCAGACGGAACATCATATGGAGGTTTCCACTTTAGACGAAATGAAGCTGGAGTTTAAAGACAACGGAAAAGCAGAGACAAAGGTGGCTTCATCTTCGGGAGTGACGAAAATGCGCAAGAAGAAAGAAGGACTTCATCTGGATGTCTTCCTCCGAAGGAAGCGAAAGTAGTGTGTTTAGTTTAAGTTTGTGGATTATGTTTTTGAGTCGAGGATTACCAAGCAATGTGCCACTTATATAACTGAGCCAAGTTTTAATTCTGTATTGTGGAATACTCTATTTTGGAAGAACAAACAATGTATCTTTGGGAAAATATCATGATGATTTGGAAACAAGTCTTTTATGAAAATGAAAGTTTTCTGAAAATAAATGTTTTAGTAACAACTCGATTTTCAACAAAAGAACATTTAAAGACACCAATGACTTTTCAACAATGTGTTACAAAAAAAAAATTTGGCCTCATTTTTGCAACTTTAATAAGTAAAAGTTAATTTTTTTTGGTTTACAAAAATCGGGCTGTTACAGTATGACTACGGTTTGAGAGTAAGGGTCATGAAGAAAAGGTTCGAATTTTAACAATACCACTGTTTTTTTTTTGTTGAAGCAATTCAACAAACACGGAAATCCAGGGACAATATCCTATATCCTTAAGGGTAGTAACCTTCCTTGTATCAAAGGTACCCTAAGGTCAACAACTTAGGTCTATAAGTCAAGGACATAACATTAGTGGGGTCTTAACCTTAGGATCTGTTCACTTTCTACTTGGTCTACTTCCTTTCACATTATTGAACCAACGGGTTCCTAACACAGTCAGCACTAAACCACAAACAAATTCTCATATCCTATAAAGACGAGAGCTTAATCCTATGTTCCTATCCTTACACTAGAAAACATACAGAGTCACACAAACAAAGCATGTAAGCCCATGCTTAAGGCCACTAAGGATTACCATTGCTCTGATACCATTCTGTAACAACCCGATTTTCGTAAACCAAAAATAATTAACTTTTATTTACTAAAGTTGCAAAAATAAGGCCAATTTTTTTTTCAAAACATTATGGAATAATTTGAAACCGTTATTGAAAAGGTCTTGATGTTCTTCCACACTTTCCTTCGAAAACCGAGTTGTTACTAAAACTGTTCTTTTCATAAAACATTCGCTTTCATAAAAGAACTTGGTTCAAAATCATCTAGACACTTCCCAAAAACTTTTCATGAATTAACTTTGCATAAAGATGTGTTCCACAAGTCAGATTAAAACTCAGCTCAATTACATAATGGCTCATGGCATCGGTAACCCTTAACACAATAATCATCACAGCCTAACTAACCACACTATCCTTAAACTATCCTATTGAGAACAATTGGGTGAAGTTCCTTCTTCTTCTTCTCGCGTCCTCTCTTTGCTCTCGAAGATGATGCCTTCCTTGTTGTGATTCCCTCCTTGCTAGTATATTTCGGCTCCGCTCCATTGAGAGTGATGGAGTTCCTCCGAGCCTCATACCGAATCTTCTCTCTGTAGTTCCTGGAGCCTTGTACGGTGACTTCCATCCGATTCTCCATCTGCCTATTGAGATACCAGCAACACCGATATGCCAACGAACAGGAGAGAGTAAGCGATCCGAACGACGCATCATCGACGGTGTGGGATTACGATAGGCAAGATAGAAGGACCATACAGACACACAATAAAACATACAAGCACACAATGATCAAGTATGTTACCACATTATTATCAGTCTTATCATCATTACTCTTATCTTTCATTATCTTTTGAAACTTAATTTCACTTCTCATAAACATTCTTTCTTTCTCAATCCTTTTCCTTCTCATACTCATAATTCCTTCTTACAGAATATCAACGGGGTACTCATTTCGTTCTCGGTTATCACTCACGTCTACATCTCCTCGGTCATCCACCCAACCTAGTCGGAAGCAAACAGGAGTACAGGACCTTTACCTTGCGGGCACGACAGCTGTCACACATCAAATGGTCCCAGACCAGGAGGACTCAGCCTCAAATCATAATCATATCAATTCATATACATGGCACACTATCTCACTACAGTGGCAAACAAGATGCCCCACTCCAATCCCTCACATAGTTCTCGATTTGCAATCCAGGGGGCGACAATATATTTCTAGTGGGCCCGCAGAACCTACCACGGCATTAGACCCAGTCCCCACCACTTTAGTGCGCCACATGTGGAGTTCGTTCTGCATAGAAATATACTCCAGACTTCTTGACGTTTCACCGTCATCGTCCTCCCCTAATGCAATCTCCTCCTAAGTATCCGCAGATACTTATGGTCTCTTCCTCTCCACTACTTCGCACTCTCATACCTCACCGCGTATGTCTTTTAAAGTCTTTTATCTTGTTAATTAACCTAAGGTCGGCCCATCCTTCGTGCAACCCTTCAATGAGTCCCGACCACTAACTTTGCACAAACTTTCTCTCATCACTTCTCACATAGCTCAGAGCTGGGATTACCTCAACAAGCTCGTATCACAATCTTTCTCATCTCATTTCTCAACATACCTTCCACCATCTCTCTCAACAATCACATTCCAAATCTCTTCTCAAAATAATCTTTTCACAACTTTCTCAAAACACCATTTTATAAGCTTTTACAAAACCTCACTTCATAAACACTTTCATAAAACTCCCTTTTGTAAATTTTCTCAAAAATCTAGTTTCACAACTGCTCAAATTCTCTTTTCAAAGACTTTCTGAAAAAAAATCTCTTTTCACAACCTTTCACAAAATTTCCCTTTCAAAAACTTTTCTGAAATTTCTTTTATAATATATCTCAAAAACCTTCTTTCAAAAAAACATTTTCAAAATACTTTCTTTTCACAAACTCTTTTCTAAAAATTTCTTTTCACCATTTTCCACAAAATCTCTTTTCAAAAAGCTCTTCTCAAAAACCTTTTCAAAAACTGCTTTTCAAAAAAACCTTTTTCAAAAACCACTTTTTAAAAACCTTTTTCAAATATAATATCTTTGCTGAGCGCTAATGGAGGAGAAAGCTCAACTCAACACTAGTCCCAGTCTAAAACTGAAAACAAAGGAGCCCAGCTCCACTCAATTCACACCTTGTTCCAACAATCAACATCACTCTCCCCAGCTCTGGCTCGTTCTCAACATTATCATTCATTCTTTTCCCAGTCTCAACTCTTTCTTTCTTTCTTTTCCATCTTTCAACCTTATTTTCATTCTTTTATCCTCATCATTTACTCCCACCATTTCATTATTTCAATTTATTTTCAGTACGTAACAGACGTCCATCAGCATATTACTCATTTTCATTAACAGCCATAAATAACATAAGACATAATTAAATAAATATATAAAAGCATGCTATCATTCACACAAACATCACACAACCATGTGGTCTTCGTCACCTTCGTATAAGTGGCCACACAATCAAACAATTGCCACTTATACTACTGACTCCAACCACGTAGTTCCGATCTTTGAGATGATACAGAACGTCCTACTAAATCACCTAACTACCACGGTGTCTTAGGAAAGTTTCTCTCTCACCTGAGGTCCAACTATTAAGTGCGTACCGTCACCTCGGATCCTTTCTGCTGCCGGCTGCCCCAATCCCTCGTCTTTCAAATTCCTCGTACTAAATAAAATATGCTTATGTTATTAACTTGTACTATGAAAATCTTTTACATAACTTAGACACTTCTCATTCCTCGTATTTAATTAAAACGCTTATGGTTTTATCAAAACAATTCCCATGTTTCCTAGTACTTTAAATGTTTCAAAACCTTATGAAAATACTTTATAAAATGATTTAAATCAATTTGTTTGGTTGCTGGTCCTTCTTGGACAGCACCTCAGTTATGTCCGAAAACACCGAAAAATTCGCCGTTTTCCATCCGGCTTTTTTTTTTTTAAATCGATTATAATTTAAACACTTATGCACTTAATTAAAACAAAACACTTAGGCATTCACATATTCACAGAGATATAAACCAAACATGTACATTTCATTTCATGCAACTAAGCTTCCTAAATTTATTTTCTCTACATGGCCAAATGACCTCAAAGGGATAATTCAAAGATCACATAAGTCAGCTTGGCTTATATCAAGCACTTAAATTCTATTTCCTTTTTCATGCAACACTTTATTTACTCTTTCTCCTTCTCTAAACCGATTACACACACTCACCCATTTAATTATTCAAACACCCTACTCTTCCAAATCATTTAATTTATTTATTTCCCCTTTTTATTAAAAATCGAATAGGATTTAGACATTCACAACACCTTCTTAAATAATTTAATTTAACAATGTTTCATAAAACATGTTTGTTGCTTTTAGGTCACTTTATTTAGAAGAGTCCTAGTCTACTAATCATGTATAGGCCGAATGCACCTCATCATAAATTAAGATTTTATTTTCAAATCTTTCACATGCACGTTCATAGGACATGAACCAAAACAAAATCACTTTTCAAAACTTATTTCTTTTGGTCCTTTTACAAAACCGAATTGAGCAAAACAACAACACAGTTCAAATACATTTTCTTGAAATACAAGACATAATCATTTCCACAAGTAAATCATATGCACAAAGGGACCTAGCCTATTGAACCTAGTAGACCTACACTAGGCCGAATCATGATCATGGAAGAAACAAAGCCTTTGATGCAAAATTTCAACATGCACACCAAATCAAACACATGCACTTCAAATACATGGTTTAGAGAAACACCACTCTTTTATTTTCATAAAACCGTGACCTCTTGGTCACTTCAAACCTATTTTCATTTTTGTTTTTCTCTTGCATGCACTTTTAAAATTATATATTATCAAAGGGAAAACACATACAAGAAACTTTTTCAAGAAAACAATCATGATCTCTTTGATTTTAAAGCTTGACCGAAAACCCCTAGAGGAAAACTTAAATCTTTAGTTTTGAAACACATGTAGATTTAGATCAAGGTAAAACCATTTTGAAAAAGTTGTTTTCCTTTTGTTTCTCCTCAAAACCGTGACATGCAAACTAAGGAACAAAATTCGAGTAAAAGAATCCCTCTTGTGTGTGTGTTGTACGGCCAAGCTTAGTAGAAGAAAGGAAAATTTTGAGTTTAAGAGCCAAAATTCAAATTTCAAATATAATCTAAACCCTAGGGAGACATGTAGTTAATGCTCTAATTAATTATGTTCCCCACTAAGTTAGTTGTAATTAAGAACCTAATCTATTTTGTCTTGAACCTACACTAGCTAAAATTGCAAATGAAACCTTTTTGCCTCTTAGATATTTCGAACCCCCTCTTTTGGTGATATACCCCAATTAAAAAAATTTGCAAACCAACCCTTATGACCCATTGTAAGTTTCGACCCCCTCTTTTAGCTTCATGACCCCATTTTAGTTTTTGTTATAAATACCCCTTTGGTCCAAGACTACCCCCTCTTGCCATTGCTTCATAACTTTGAACAAAAAAAAGAGAGAAGAAGAGAGAAGAAGAGAGAAGAAGGAGGAGGCCGACAGGGAGAGAAGAGGAGAGGATGAGGAAAACTCATTTTCTTGCTCATTTTTCTTTGATTTCTCCATAGGTATGATGCTAAGCTTCTTGTTCTTGTTATGTTCTTCTTTATGTTTTCGGTTTCTTCAAGTTTTTCATGCTAGAAATTTTGTTTCAAGCTCAAATCTTCATGCATGTTTGTTCTTAAGCTTTCTTATGCTTTTCTACACTTATTTTTACTTGTATTTGAGATTGAAAATGTAACATCCCGAATTTTTATTCTAATAATAATTAGAATAATAGTAAGATTTGGAAGTGAGGATTATCATAGAAGGGATTTAAAATGATGGATTAGGAATACTTTGAGTGCCATATAGGAGTCTAGGAGCATTGGCATCGAGAAGCAAATTTAAAGAAGACCCAAACGAGTGTTAAAAATCGATTTTTCGGTGTTATAAACACCCGACGTTAGGAAATTCAAAATAAAAGATTTAGAACTCAAAAAACAATTTCCACCGTTGGATATGAAGGTATGATTTTTAGGAAGTTACTCGTCAAATTTGAGCAAGATCCGACGGTGAACGAAGAAGTTATCTCGAATTCAAGCAGGAAGAAAATAGGAGGAAAATAGGAAAATGAATAAATGGGGTACTGGGCAAAACACTGGAGTCTTTTGGAAAAGACTCGAGTGTTTTGTAAAAGACTGGAGTCTTTTCGAAAAGACTCGAGTATTTTTCATGAATTCACTCGAGTGATTTGGAAAAGACTCGAGTGTTTTTATCAGATCAGCAAAAAAATAAAAACACGAGTTGGGGTCATTTTAACCCCAAAAATCACTTTCTCACTCTTCTTTTCTCTGGCTTCTCTCTAGGGTTTTCATCCCCAATCCTTCTCCAATGTTAAAATAGCACCAAATCAAATCAAATTAACATCCCATAATCATTCCCCATCAAATCCCCATGATTTTCTATCAACAAAAACCCCAATTTCATTCCCAATCCCTCAAATCCCCAAATTCCCAATTCAAAACCCTAAATCCTTCCAATCCCCATAATCACTCAAAGTTATCAAAAATTAGTGCCACAAATCACTTACAAATCAATTCCTCATGAATTTTCCCTCTCCAAAAACACATATTATTTCCTCTTTCTCATGAAATCCCAATTCCCTATCAAACCCCAATTTGTGTAATCGGTGGCATAGGGTCTTCTAATCATGCAAGGAAGCTTGGGAAGTGATTAAGGGCAAGGAATAGGAAGCTAAGAGGCATGGATTAGAGCTTGGTGAGGATGCTCCCTCAAAACCACATTTTGGTTCTTGCTCTTCAAAGAGATAAGAAGGGTTGTTCACATTACCTTTACTTAGAGAATAAATTCTAGGATGCTATAGTGGTAGCTGAGAATAGAAAAGATTAGTTAGAATAATATACAATAGGGTAATTGCAATAGACAATAAACAAAGCTTAGGAATAAAGGAAATGAACTCATTAGATAAATTGCGAATATATGTAGTATATGATGATGTTTGTAATGTGTGAATTTAGTATGGAAGTGTTAAATGAACGGATAATGAATGAGGAAACTATAGGGAAATAAAGGTAATAAATCGAGTAGGTGAATAAATAAAATAAACCCGCCAAATTGTTTGTAATGCTATGTGTAAGTGAATTGTGTTGTTATGCTTGAATGCTTATATGTGAGATAATGGGTCTGAAAAATGAACCTAGGACTTAGTAAGATTAGAGGTATTACAAGCTAATGAAAGAATCAGAATATTGGGTATGTGTGGGAAATTAATAAAGATAGTTAAACAAGAATAGTAATCAATTAACTAATCGAAAAGATAAGGAAGGGGTAAGAGGTTTATATTGGGAAAATGATTGTGAATGTGCAAATGTTGTGAATGTTAGTTTTGTATGCTAACACCTTTAAGTGAAGATAAAGAAAATGATAACAAGTCACATGATAAGACATAAATGAAAATACAGATCAAAGATAAGATACAAACATAAACGAAATGCTATAATACAAATCATGTATATGTGTTATTTCTGAAATGGAAATGTAATGTAAAGTAAAAGAAAAGCAAATGGGGTCTGCAACTATTAATCGCGTATTGGGATCCACACCCATTAGGTGCACACGGTTAGGACAGGGTCCTACTAGAAAAGTAGGCCCGAATTAGCCCCAATAGGTACAAAGCTCGCTCAGGAAAAATCCCCATAAGATCAAAGGCTCGTTAGGTTACGTGGATCCTACGCGATGATTAATAGCTGCAGCACCAAATATAAGCATGAATCATGAATAATTGAGAATATATGAAAGTGAGTGAAGAAAAGAAAATAAAGAAAAGGCCCTAACGAGGGAAAGGTCTTATGGGTCAAGAAGTCCTGAGTGAGAAGAAGTCCTATTGGGTGAAGATACCATCCTAAACAATTGTGCAGCAAGAATACCTAATGGAATTATTATTTTGCTAGTAAAGCAAAAGACAAGATAAAAGTTCGATGCGATCCTGACGAGGCGTATCGGCATTAAAAGAATTAGTCGGCGCTCAGTACCGTACGGCTGGCTGAGGTTGGACTACATAATGAATACTGTAAAATGAAATAAAGAATGGAATTAAAAGAAAGCAAGCACATAAATCTTCATGTATAAGTATGCTAATAAAAATGAAAGAAAGAAAGGAAAACCAAAGATTAAAAGAATTAGTCGGCGCTCAGTACCGTACGGCTGGCTGAGGTTGGACTACATAATGAATACTGTAAAATGAAATAAAGAATGGAATTAAAAGAAAGCAAACACATGAATCTTCATGTATAAGTATGCTAATAAAAATGAAAGAAAGAAAGGAAAACCAAAGACTAAAAGAATTAGAAGAAATAAATTATATGCAAGCTTTATGAATAAATGTATATTAATGGAATGAAAATAAGTGAAGAAATATATATTAAAAGAACGTAAAAATAAGAGAAAAATTAGAAGAACTTAATTATATACGAAAAGTTATGAATAAGGAAGATTCAGAATAGTGTAGGCTTAGTTATTTGCTATGTCTTCTTTTAGAATTTATCTTCCTAAGTCCTGTGTAATGCTACCCTTCTTGCTATACTTTTACAGGTACAGAAGCGGAGTTTACATGGGTCATGGCCGAGCAGATTTATGTTCCACTACGTGGGATATATATATATATATTTTGTTTTGAGTGGACTGTTATTTTGTAAAACTGAATATGTAATAGTTTTATGCCCTGAGACTAGTTCTAATCGGGCGTAGGATCATTTAAGTTGTTTGTAATATTTTTGTGTTTTATGTTTTTAAATAATTTTGGTTTGACAGGTTTAATTAGAAGAAAACTTTGGAAAGTCCGATAAACAGAGGAAACTCTGTTGGATTCTTCCTAAGGATTTTTACAAGTATTTAAGTTTTAAAAAAAGAAATTTTAAATCACCAATTTTATTAAAACCTAAAAATTAACTAATTAAAGTGAGGACGTCGCATTTATGGTATCAGAGCAGTTTTTCCTCGGCCTTAGCTATCTATGCATATATGTGTTCAATTGCTATCTTAACCAGGATTAAGTAGTGACAAAGACGATAGGACGCTAGTTTAAGCTTAACTAATTCCCTCGATGGTGTTATCGTTTAAATAGAGTGTAAGGGTAGGATTGGTCGTCCTTACTCTTTCAGCTATTAAATGATGCTATCATCAACAAACCCGATGATGATGTTGCTATTGATACATGTGAGATTGAGACTGACCATCTCGATCTTCGCACTTGTCAACAGTCAATGTCATTGAAAACTTCGAAGTAGCACAAACTCCAACCAGGCATTCAGTTTCCCCGAGAAGTATCTCTTTCAGAAGGAAGGGAATCAAGCTCACCCTAGAAACCATCTCCAGCTTTTCCGAAAAGCCAAGCCAGGCACTGGTAGTCCGTGATCTGTTGGGAGTCTTCCCACTAAGATTTCTGAACGGTCGCCTGTGAGAAAAGCCAAAATCTTGTCAACCTTACAAAGTATCCACGCCGAGATCAACCAAGACTGAACCATTGAACCATGGTCTCTGGTAAAAGTAAGAACCCGACATTGGTGCGCTGTTGATAGACGTGAAGTTGGGATTGATCACCTCAACCTTTACAACTATTAACAGATGATATCACTGCAATCTTCTTAATGAAGTTGAAACAATCAAAATAGGAACTCTCCAAGGAAATAGATCCCTTGAAAGCAAGGAAACCAACCGAATGGTGTTCTTTCCGAACTCTTTACATAGAACCGGAAAGTAGATCCCAAAGAGAAATTAGAAGAGAAGAGTCTTAAGCTATTTCATCAGTTTAGGAATGGCATAGCCGAATGCCTAATCTTTGAAAATATAACCAACCCTATAGGAATCACTTCTAAATCCTACAAAAAGCCAAATCAGATTCCGGGAGTTCAAGTTTTAACGGGAATCTTATCATGGTTTCTGAAAAGACACCGCGAGAAGGGGTAAACCTTAACGACTTAGTGGGTCTCCACATTAAGACCGACAAGGTTAAACTATTAATCTGTACTCCTCATTCAGTATAAGAACCTGGATGCGTGCGAACACAAGCCTTCGCAAACCTTAGGAATTTAATCCAACCCGTCGATCAACAATAGGTTGTTAGCTCAACTTCAATCTCGAAAGTGATGAAACACTCTAGAGTGACACAAGGGAAAGGTGGACCACAACTTCAAGTGATACAAACCTTTTTGTTCAAGGACAATGGAGGACAAGTAGGGACCTCGAGGCTAATCTCATTAGCACTTTTAGTCCATACCAAATTCACAACGTATCTCCTTTAAGATCCAGTTTGGGATAAGCCGAAACCGGATTGCTGGCATGCACTCAACGTGAGATTTAAGTTTCGTAGATCTCTGATACTGCCCAATAAAGCGTCTAAATTTCAAGAGTGCTGGTATACCTCAATCCATGGCCGCCAAGTATCGTTCAAGACTTTATTTGTGTTTCCGTTGAACCATGGATAATGGTTTAATTTGTGCAAGTAAACCTCTGTCTTCTTGTTTTGACCTTCTTGGTTCCGAACCAATCTTGATGCAACAATTTCAATCCTAATCAAACGTGTCCTTGTTTCAACCAACTAAGGTTGGTGAACTCTTGAATCCTTCTCTTTGTTTTCATTGGTAAATATCAAACGTTCATGGAGTTCTCGTCTTGACTACTCAATTCAGTCACCTCGTATGACGAATGCTGGACCCTTTTACCAGGTACCCTTATCGAGATCGATCAAGTCAACCATCGCTCTGTAGAAAACACATCTTTCGTTGATTTTCCAACGAAGATGCATTCTCTGGGATAAATCTCTATTATCTTCTGGGGCGACATGTAACCAGTCATGTTGCTACCCCACAATGTCGGTGCTGCACGATTCTTTTATGTTGGCAGCCGACCGATACTCGCTAGTCACCGAACATTATGGAAAAAGCCACGATACAATAAGATGCTAAAATTTCTACACTCTCATCACCTCTCACGTCTTTGGTCATCTTGCAAAGCTCATTAAGCATTCCCTTGAATGCTTCTAGTTTCTTCTTTTCATCTTCACTCTCTTCGAGTTTCAGGTATCTATTGATAGAACTCGGATGTGTATGCAGGAGTTTGCCAAATTGTAGGAATCTAGTATGATTCAATGCCACCACAAGTAGTCAAACCCCCCTTCACTCCCACTTCCGAAGAACGCTTGGGAAATCCATACACTCCATGCTTAGTAGCGACCGAACCTACTCTTAACATTGATATAATCATGTATGTCGATGCTAAGTGGGGGAGGATTTCAATCCAAACGATTGGGAGATGGGACTTTAATAATAAGAAAGCCGATGATCTGATGCAGATGGAGATAATACGTGGTCTTAGAAGACAAGCATTGAAATAGGCATGAACCTAACCACACCTAGAGCGGGAAGTGAAGACCATAGTTAAAAGCTTTACCAATGGGATGATTCTCCATTTAAGGAATCGAGCGGAATTTCGGGGACGAAATTCTAATAAGTGGGGGAGAAATGTAACATCCCGAATTTTTATTCTAATAATAATTAGAATAATAGTAAGATTTGGAAGTGAGGATTATCATAGAAGGGATTTAAAATGATGGATTAGGAATACTTTGAGTGCCATATAGGAGTCTAGGAGCATTGGCATCGAGAAGCAAATTTAAAGAAGACCCAAACGAGTGTTAAAAATCGATTTTTCGGTGTTATAAACACCCGACGTTAGGAAATTCAAAATAAAAGATTTAGAACTCAAAACACAATTTCCACCGTTGGATATGAAGGTATGATTTTTAGGAAGTTACTCGTCAAATTTGAGCAAGATCCGACGGTGAACGAAGAAGTTATCTCGAATTGAAGCAGGAAGAAAATAGGAGGAAAATAGGAAAATGAATAAATGGGGTACTGGGCAAAACTGGAGTCTTTTGGAAAAGACTCGAGTGTTTTGTAAAAGACTGGAGTCTTTTAGAAAAGACTCGAGTATTTTTCATGAATTCACTCGAGTGATTTGGAAAAGACTCGAGTGTTTTTATCAGATCAGCAAAAAAATAAAAACACGAGTTGGGGTCATTTTAACCCCAAAAATCACTTTCTCACTCTTCTTTTCTCTGGCTTCTCTCTAGGGTTTTCATCCCCAATCCTTCTCCAATATTAAAATAGCACCAAATCAAATCAAATTAACATCCCATAATCATTCCCCATCAAATCCCCATGATTTTCTATCAATAAAAACCCCAATTTCATTCCCAATCCCTCAAATCCCCAAATTCCCAATTCAAAACCCTAAATCCTTCCAATCCCCATAATCACTCAAAGTTATCAAAAATTAGTGCCACAAATCACTTACAAATCAATTCCTCATGAATTTTCCCTCTCCAAAAACACATATTACTTCCTCTTTCTCATGAAATCCCAATTCTCTATCAAACCCCAATTTGTGTAATCGGTGGCATAGGGTCTTCTAATCATGCAAGGAAGCTTGGGAAGTGATTAAGGGCAAGGAATAGGAAACTAAGAGGCATGGATTAGAGCTTGGTGAGGATGCTCCCTCAAAACCCCATTTTGGTTCTTGCTCTTCAAAGAGGTAAGAAGGGTTGTTCACATTACCTTTACTTAGAGAGTAAATTCTAGGATGCTATAGTGGTAGCTGAGAATAGAAAAGATTAGTTAGAATAATATACAATAGGGTAATTGCAATAGACAATAAACAAAGCTTAGGAATAAAGGAAATGAACTCATTAGATAAATTGCGAATATATGTAGTATATGATGATGTTTGTAATGTGTGAATTTAGTATGGAAGTGTTAAATGAACGGATAATGAATGAGGAAACTATAGGGAAATAAAGGTAATAAATTGAGTAGGTGAATAAATAAAATAAACCCGCCAAATTGTTTGTAATGCTATGTGTAAGTGAATTGTGTTGTTATGCTTGAATGCTTATATGTGAGATAATGGGTCTGAAAAATGAACCTAGGACTTAGTAAGATTAGAGGTATCACAAGCTAATGAAAGAATCAGAATATTGGGTATGTGTGGGAAATTAATAAAGATAGTTAAACAAGAATAGTAGTCAATTAATTAATCGAAAAGATAAGGAAGGGGTAAGAGGTTTATATTGGGAAAATGATTGTGAATGTGCAAATGTTGTGAATGTTAGTTTTGTATGCTAACACCTTTAAGTGAAGATAAAGAAAATGATAACAAGTCACATGATAATACATAAATGAAAATACAGATCAAAGATAAGATACAAACATAAACGAAATGCTATAATACAAATCATGTATATGTGTTATTTCTGAAATGGAAATGTAATGTAAAGTAAAAGAAAAGCAAATGGGGTCTGCAACTATTAATCGCGTATTGGGATCCACACCCATTAGGTGCACACGGTTAGGACAGGGTCCTACTAGCAAAGTAGGCCCGAATTAGCCCCAATAGGTACAAAGCTCGCTCAGGAAAAATCCCCATAAGATCAAAGGCTCGTTAGGTTACGTGGATCCTACGCGATGATTAATAGCTGCAGCACCAAATATAAGCATGAATCATGAATAATTGAGAATATATGAAAGTGAGTGAAGAAAAGAAAATAAAGAAAAGGCCCTAACGAGGGAAAGGTCTTATGGGTCAAGAAGTCCTGAGTGAGAAGAAGTCCTATTGGGTGAAGATAACATCCTAACCAATTGTGCAAAAAGAATACCTAATGGAATTATTATTTTGCTAGTAAAGCAAAAGACAAGATAAAAGTTCGATGCGATCCTGACGAGGCGTATCGGCATTAAAGAATTATTCGGCGCTCAGTACCGTACGGCTGGCTGAGGTTGGACTACATAATGAATACTGTAAAATGAAATAAAGAATGGAATTAAAAGAAAGCAAGCACATAAATCTTCATGTATAAGTATGCTAATAAAAATGAAAGAAAGAAAGGAAAACCGAAGATTAAAAGAATTAGTCGGCGCTCAGTACCGTACGGCTGGCTGAGGTTGGACTACATAATGAATACTGTAAAATGAAATAAAGAATGGAATTAAAAGAAAGCAAACACATGAATCTTCATGTATAAGTATGCTAATAAAAATGAAAGAAAGAAAGGAAAACCAAAGACTAAAAGAATTAGAAGAAATAAATTATATGCAAGCTTTATGAATAAATGTATATTAATGGAATGAAAATAAGTGAAGAAATATATATTAAAAGAACGTAAAAATAAGAGAAAAATTAGAAGAACTTAATTATATACGAAAAGTTATGAATAAGGAAGATTCAGAATAGTGTAGGCTTAGTTATTTGCTATGTCTTCTTTTAGAATTTATCTTCCTAAGTCCTGTGTAATGCTACCCTTCTTGCTATACTTTTACAGGTACAGAAGCGGAGTTTACATGGGTCATGGCCGAGCAGATTTATGTTCCACTACGTGGGATATATATATATATTTTGTTTTGAGTGGACTGTTATTTTGTAAAACTGAATATGTAATAGTTTTATGCCCTGAGACTAGTTCTAATCGGGCGTAGGATCATTTAAGTTGTTTGTAATATTTTTGTGTTTTATGTTTTTAAATAATTTTGGTTTGACAGGTTTAATTAGAAGAAAACTTTGGAAAGTCCGATAAACAGAGGAATCTCTGTCAGATTCTTCCTAAGGATTTTTACAAGTATTTAAGTTTTAAAAAAAGAAATTTTAAATCACCAATTTTATTAAAACCTAAAAATTAACTAATTAAAGTGAGGACGTCGCAGAAAACAAAAAAATGGACATGCATCAACCTTGATGATGTTCTTGAGTTATTTGAAGTTGATTTGCACAAATTTTTCCAATTTCCCATATGCATGTTGCGGTTAGGGTTTCATTTGGGGGAAAATAATTTTGTTTTATTTTGCATGTAATTGATTCATGAACATTGATATTTATGTGGTATATTTTTGATTTCCATGAAGGATTTCATGATAAAATGAAATTTTGATTGGGTATGTGTGTATGAGGGCATTCGGTTTTTAGCCCCTATGTGTTAAAATAATTTTTGTTCATTGATTTTTAATAGGGACGTATGAGTATATGTGTGTTAATATTGTTTATGAGTTTGTGTGTTTGATTTGCAAAAATTTCTTATATTTTCTCTATGCATGTCACGGCCTAAGCAAGAATATAAGGTAAATGAATTTGTTTTTATTTGCATGTCATGGATTGATGATTATTGATGTATATTATGTATATTTTTGAGTTCTCATCAAAAAGTGCATGAAAAATGAATTTTTATGTTGATTTGTGTTATTTTTGGGCTATATGGTTTTGGCTTAAAAATCATGCAAATGAGTTTAATAATTTTTGTTGCATGATTTTGCTTAAGAAAGTGATTAATTTAAGTGTGTAGATGTGTTAGTGTGACAAAAAAAATGTATATGCTTTTATATGAGTAATTCAGCCAAACCATGGAAAAAAGAATAACATGATTTTTGATTTTCAAAAGTTTAAGTCTTGTTCTTGCATGTGTATGTATATTCGGTTTGAGCCTAAAAATTATGTGAATGAGTTTATTTTGTATGTGTGTTGATGATTTGATAAGTTTAAGTATTTTCCTAAGTGTATTCTTGATTTTTAAAAAGGAAGTGAATGAATAAAATTGTTTGGTAAAGTTTTGTGCTTAAGAGTGTATATATGTGTGTATACGGTCAAGAGAGAAAGAGTATATGATTTAGTTTTATGAAAATGAAATTGCATGATGATGTTCCAAATTAATCTAGTTGATTTAAAGTGTTTGAACTTGTAATCTTTGGTTTATTGTGTTTAGTCAATTCGGTTTCTTGGAGTATAAGTAGGTAAATATGAAAATGAATTACTTCGGAAATGATTATATGTTCTATAAGTGACTAAGTGTTGGTTAATTGATTATATGCTTGAATTTAATTGATTTAGTGTTGTTTTGATGCTTTAAGATTTGCTAGAAAAATTTATGAATGTTGTTTGGTCTTGATGCTTAATTCGGCCAAGGTAAGTTCAATAGGATAGGAATTTATTTTGCTAAGTGTTAATTCGTGATTGAAAAGTGTATGAGTTGTGTGAATTGATATGGTAAAAGTGTTGTTGTCATTTGAATTTTAAACTAAGTTTGGAAAATATTTAAGTATGAAAATAACTTTGAAAACTAATTGATTTTTAAGTTTGATTTCTTTGAGTTATTTGGATTTGGTGGACTTGTTGGGTGGCTGTCCAAGTTTTGTTTTATGGTAAAAAGTTTGAATTTTAAAGCGTTAAAGTAATGGTTTCGTATTAAGGATTGTTTGGAAACAAAAAGTACTTTTACGTTGTTTTCGGAAATTTTAAAAAGTGATTTTAGGGAACAGTACCTTTCTGTCCAGAATTGTTTGGAATTATTTCTCAATTTTAAAAAAATGTGTTTAAGTGATTTAAAACAAAGCTTTTAAGTGGTGTTTGATTTAGGAAAAAGTCGGATTGAAAATAGTGAATTTTTCGGTGTTTCGGAGTTGTTTTGAGGTGCTGTCCAAGGCGGACCAGCAACCCATATTTATTTTTAAAATGTATTTATGGATTATTTTCAAAATATTTTAATGTATTTAAGTTGTGGTTTTACTTTGGAACGATTGGACAAAGAGGAAATTGAATACTGATATATATTGTTTGATTTGTGGAATTAAAGGTGTTGCTGTGGAACGTGATCGCAGAGATCAGAGTTTCGTGAATTCTCAAGGAGTTTCAATTCGTAATCAAGGTGAGAATAAGAGCTTATTTGGAATGAATGCCATGAATAATTGTGTTTAGTTTCGATTGTTTAAATCGGAACCGTGATCGAATAAGGTTGAGTAGTGTGAGGGCAATTGGTCTGTGATTGTCTGGCTCCTCGCACGAAAGACTAGGATCACTATTGCACTCTGTGTTATTATTTGATTGAGTTATGTGAACATGAGAATATGAATATGTGATGTCTGCTCATGCATAATGATTCATATTGTTATATTATGTCTAGCATGATGCATGACACTGAAGCATGAAGATAAAGTATTGAATTAATGTGTGGCGTAAAGGAAAAAGTAATAAGAAGAAATGGATTCTCGGATAAGCGATGCAATAATTATGGTTAAAATGAATGGAGCTGGCCACGTGTGCAGTATGCCATGGATCCGAGCCTTGATCAGTCAAGCAAGCGACATTGAAAAAGTTTGGATGATAAGGAAAGTTGTGTAATTAGAGATCGAGGATCACTAAAGTGATGAATAAGGGTGACTCGTCCGACCATAGGATTAATTAAAAGCTTTATTAAGACTAGAACATAACAAAGATAATAATTATATGCGGTGAGATGAGTGAGAAGTAGTGGAGAGGATGATACCCTGTTTATCTACGGATACTCAGGTGTGTGATTGGGATAGGGGGGAGGGTGACGACGGTGAAACGTCAAGAAACTTGGAGTTCTTTTCTAGGCGGAACTAGTCTATAAGTGGTCGGGGATTAATACCCAAGGGATCGTAGCGTGTTCTGCACTGCGAACTAGAAAAGTACTGTCGCCCCCTTGATCAAATTCGAAACGGTGAGAGGGAACCTGAACGAGGCGGGCAGATCGGCTGGAGATTGGATTGCGTGGAATATCAATTGTCGTGTTAGCTGGCCTGTGCGGTTGTGGCTTGACATTCATATTTATGCTTTTGGTTTCCCGACTGTTCGACCGACGTGGGTTAAGGTTCCTGTACGCCCCGTTTGCTTCCGACTAGGTTTTGGGAGGATATGGAGGAGATGTAGACGTGTGTGCTAATAATAAAACTTTCACAGTGATGTCTTATAATTCCTTGACATTACAAGTGATGTGAACTCTTGATAAAACTCAATAAAATTGTAACACCCCAATTCTTATTTATAAGTTAACAAATGAAAGTCTATAATTAAAATGATGTATTTAAAAATTTCTTTTTGCAAATCAAGTTTACAAATAATTTTTGGGCATCCATTTACAATATAGTAGCACAAAAATAAATTTTCCTTCTTTCCAGTCTTCCGCTTCGACACTCTGATCCACAAGCTCCTTAGCATTCACCTAAATTGATAACCACTAAGGGTGAGACCTTTTCGCATCACAGTGGATCATAAGATAGTAAAAAGGTACATAATAGAAACTTAAGCGTAATAATTAAACCAAGCTATGAATTAAAAAAATGCATCACACTCGCATCACATCTAGTACCAAACAACATTTCCATAATCTTTTTCATTTTCCTTTCATTCACAATTACACTGTATGTCACCTCACGGTCAGAGGTCAACATACCCACATCAACACTGTATGTCTCCTCACGGTCAGAGGACAACATACCCAAATAAATATGGTATGTCTCCTCACGGTCAGAGGACAACATACCAACATTTCTTTCTTTTACTCATTTCTGTTACTTTTTGCACCACTAGGACTTGATGCACCTGCTAGGCAATTCACCACCTACTAGGGACTTTACACCTGTCAGGACTTAGACACCCATTAGGCATCACTCGTTAGGATAATGCTTATTAATTTCCATTAATATTCATTTCTCACAATTCCAGTCCACATTTTATTATCTTTTTCAGGTGGTTATGCAGTGAATTGATCCATTGGCGCACCAACGCCTAACGGGAATTTAGGACTTAATGGGCAATTAGCCTGACAGGCAATTGGCCCTAGCAGGCAATTCACCACCTAGCAGGGCACCTTGTGTGCTGGTGCTTCCAAGGATCAACCACACTGCATTCCTTTTTATTTCATATCATAACTCATCCACAAATACTCAAAATCCAATAACAGCATCCACAACTAATCACAAAAATCCAACAAATACTCACATGAATTCAAGTAACATCCAGTTTTCACATTTATCATCGTCACCACAAATATGCATTCAACACCCAAAACCACTCCATGAATTTCTAAATAACATACACATCATTAACGAACCATCATAATCAACTTAACCACAAATTACCTATTTAACACTTTAGCATTCAGTTACTATCCTTCACCATTAATTACTCACTTTCATCACCTAAATACCAGCATTAATCAATATATCACACCCTCAACCTTTAGTCACAATTATACACACTTAGCCTTTATTTGTCATGATAAATTCTCAGCACACCTCAACAGCCAACAATCAACAAATATCTACAAATCAATCGACATACTCAGGTATGTCTCAGAGCATTTAAATATAGGTCAACTCCCTAGGGTTCTTCACTTCCTATTTTAATATTATAAAAAGGGAAATTATCATAAATAAATCAATCAATATAAAACCAAGCATAAATATATTAATCACCCCAAAATCAACTCTAAATCAAAAACCATTTTGCTACCCACAACCCGGTCTAACTATTAAACCCAAATCCTATTATAAACCATAACTATCCCTAACCCAAAGTGTGGAAAAGAGACTCCCCTTACCTTAGAGGAAGAGAGAGAGCTCACTAGAAGCTCCATAGGTCACAGATCTACTCCAGATCTACCTTGATTCCAACTCCCTTGCCCGATCTCCACTCCATTCTTCAAGATTGAAGGAGAAAGAAAAGCTCCAAGAGAGAGAAACACGTGAGAGAGAGAGTTTGAGGGTGCTCTGGGTACTTGCTCCCACGATGGAGGTTGAAGGTGATGATTTATTGTTAATGGTTGATGATAAAATGGTTGGGAAAGAGGAATGGATTTGGAACCCTAGAGGAGAGAGAGAACCGAATGGTATGAGGGAAAGAGAGAGAAACAAAGGGATGATGAGAAGAAGAGGGAGAATCCAAGCTTGATGATGATGGAATTGATGAGAGCCTCTAGACCTTGGTTGCTTGAAGAAGAAAACAAATGGAACTCTAGGGGAGGAGGGGGAAGAAGTCGAAGAAGAGGAGAAGAAGAGGAAGCTTATGCTAATGTTGTTTGTGTTTCTATTTTCTTTTTCTATGAAACTCATCTTAGCCTCCACTCATATTGTGTGGCTGAGGCTACATGCTTCTTCATTAAGTCACGGATAAGGTGGTCCCCACACCTTATTTTTTTTCAGATATTCACAAGGGTAATCGATTACTTGCCCACAGTAATCGATTACTCCTTTGATGCAACACTCCTAGTACTTTCACCTGAGACCCTGTAATCGAATCGATTACCCTTTGGTGCAACATTTTTAGTGTTTCTGACAGAGGACAAGTAATTGATTAATCCATTGAGAAGTAATCGATTACTTCACAAAAATACAAGGTAATTGATTACTTCGAAGAGGTAATTGATTACCAATGCTGCAACACTTAAGTGTTTTCACTTGAGGCCTAGTAATCGATTAATCCCCTACAGAGTAATCGGTTACTCTAAGAAAACTCCTATTTTGGCAAATTCTAACTCTAAGACACTACTATTAACTCCTACCCATGGCTTACTATTGGTTATCTTCATAATTTCTAACTTAGGCTTTTCCTAATTAAACCTGGGACTAAAATTAGGGATGTTAGAAAAATACCCTGAGAAAATTACCAGTGTGAATTATCAAGTGTGATGGCAACAAGATACAAATGATAGTAAAGTCATACGAGGATAATGATGTGGAATAAATACAGTGGTTGAGTAATTAAAGAGAAGGATCATGCATTCATTCATCATCCATTTGCATTTATGCTGTTATTTATTTTATGCTTTGATATGTGTTGTGGTATGCCGGACTTATTGCCATGACATGCGTCCAGAAAAGCTTATTTTTTCTCCTGTTCGTTGTTTCTCTTCGTTCTTCGTGGGGACGCAACGGGCAGATAGTGTACAACATAGAGATTACCATGTGGCCCCTAGCGGGGGGAGCGTGGGAAGTCATCCCTGATGGATGGATCTGGAGAGGCTTGACTCGGTTGAAGATTAAGGACCCTGAACATCGTCTGAGAGGAGCACATATTGATCTGCACATTGGTCGCATTACCTCGAGGGACTATATGGACGGAGGACCTCGGACGTACTACGCTCGTGGTACGCAGGCCGCACCGCCTAAGGATGTGAAGGCTGAAGAGGAGGAGACAGCATCTGATGACGATGGAGATCAGCCAACAGTTTAGGATGTCCCGTGGATCTTGTGGTCTAGGTGTTTTATTTTGTTTTGATTAGGGTCGAGTCCAACGGAGGAAAGACATACTCTGGATAACATATGATGTAACTATCCTATCTTCTGATGTTTTTTGGGACTTGATGTCCACAACTCTTTTATATTATGCTTTTATAATTATGTTGGGAGTACTGTTGGCAAACTGCTTTTGGGAAACTCACGTAATCACTGGTACTATTGAACTTATTGACAATGTTTAAAATGTGAAGAAGTATTTTCAGTTTATGGTTTGGGTATGTGATGGGAGTGTTGTGACATCTCAATTTTGTCAGACGACAATGATCATTCTTTACGAGAAAATGTGCAAAGTTATTTTTGTAATTAGTTAATATTAAAGGATGTTTTGGAAAATAAAATGAATTTATAAATTGTATCTATTCATGAACATTCAGGAAACATGTTGTAAAAAATATGACCCTCATTTTTACTAATAAATAATAAATAAATGTAATATTTTCAGGAAACAAAATCGGGGTGTTACAACTTATGCATTCGACATTTTCACTCTCTGTCAACTTTTGACTTCTAGTCAACACGTCCGTTCTAAAATATAATATTCTTTTGATATTTTTATTTGTCTTTATGGCTTAATTATGTTATAAGTTTTTGATGTTTGGGGGTACTTTTGCCAGATACCCTTATTCTTTTTTTTCGATATCTAATTCAACGAAGTTACTTTTGAGTTTGTCATATACTCCTACTACCAATTCTGACCAATTTTTTTGACATGTAACATGATAATCCTAGTCAGAGGGGCAGGAGGTTAGGCACCTGGTTCCCTTGGGCAAAGATCTTTTTTTTTTAAATTAAAAAACTAAAAAACTTAATTTTTTTTATATTTTTAGTTAAATAAAAAAGAAAAGAAACGATTGAAGAGAGCAGTCGTCTTTGCCCATGTGACATCACGCGGCACCACATAACCAACCTCATGCGTATGACTAGGATTCTGATGTTACTTGTAAGCAAAATTGGTCAGAATTGGTAATAGGGGTATATGGCAAACCCAGTAGTAACTTTAAGGAGTCAGACATTGAAAAAAATAATAATAAGGAGTCAAAAGTTTGGGGTACTTTTGCCAAATACTCTTATTCTTTTTTTTTCAATGTGTTACTCCCTAAAGTTACTTATGGGCTTGTCATGTACCCCTCTTACCAATTCTGACCAATTTTGCTGACATTTAACATCAGAATCCAAGTCAAACGCCAGAGGTTTGTAACATCCTAAATTTTTATTTATTTATTTTATCCTAAGCGTAAATTAAAACAATAAACCGCTTAGAGAGAATATAATTATGTCCAGGAATAAATGAGGCTTAGAAAATAAAGATAATGGAAACTACTGGTGTATGTGTAACATCCCAAATTTAGTTCTTAGTGTAAATTACGTTTTGATAGTCCTAGGATGGAAGTAATTATGATATAAGTTAGAAATTGGCTAATTTGACATGCAAACCCAAGTTTAAAACATAGGATTTTGGAGAAATAGAATAACAAAATTGGTAGCTTAGAACACAATTCCCACCGTTGGATATGAAGGTATGATTTTTAGGAAGTTACTCATCAAATTTGAGCAAGATCCGACGGCGAACGAAGAAGTTATCTCGAATTGAAGCAGGAAGAAAATAGGAGGAAAATAGGAAAATGAATAAATGGGGTACTGGGCAAAACACTCCAAAAGACTCGAGTGTTATGGTCAGTTGGAAAATGGGGCACTCAGGCACTACTCGAGTCTTTTGGAAAAGACTCGAGTGTTTTGTAAAAGACTGGAGTCTTTTGGAAAAGACTGGAGTGTTTTTAAAGAAAACACTCGAGTGTTTTTGAAAACACTCGAGTGTTTTGTGCAGACAGCCTTAAAAACGTGTTTCAGCCAACAATCTTCTTCATAACCCAACTCCACTCTCTCTCCTAGGTCACGAACATCTCCTCATTCTCTCTCTAGATTTCACCTCAAATCACCATCTCAATCCATAAATAAGCATTGAGAATCAATCCCCAACACATTTAAACACTTAATCTCCCTTCAATCTCTCAAGTTCCTCCTCTCCTCCCTCCCATTCGAATCCCCCTTCTTTATCACCAAGATAGGGCTTTGTTTTCATCTTCCTCAAGCTCAACACTCATCTATCATCATCCTCCCTTCCATTGGTAAGTTTCAATACTCTCTCTCTCTAGGGCCATACGAATTTCTCCCTCTTCCCTCACATGGCATACGAATTTCATGTTATGATTTAGCATAAATTATGACTCATTTGTGCTCTATTGTGTCATGGAGGTCAAGAGTCTCTCTCTTTCAATCAATCCTTGGAGCTCTTGATTAAGGAGCTTAGGAGCTAGGGCTTGGAAGGTTTCCCCCATCTCTCTTGATTTAAGGTAAGGGGGTGGATTATAGTGAGAATTGGGTGATCTAAGATTGGGTATCCCTATGGTTATAGTGATTTTCTAGGAGTTATGTGTTTAGGGTATTTAATGGTAGAACCTTGGATAGTAATTTAGGGAATGGTGAATATAATAGAAATGAACTTAGAAATCATAACTATAAAGGGGAAAGTAATGTGAGCTTTGAATGTGAATTGATGTTGGATAATTGATACAATAAGTGTTTCACAATACATTTATGATTTACTTGGTCATGGTCCAATTATGATTATTGAATGAAATGATAAAGTGCGATATGAATATTGTGTATTATGTGTGTTATGTGGAACTAAGTTTGAGTACTAAAAAGGTATTAATTAATTGTGAAATGACTATATAAATTGTAAATGGATAAATTGGATTGTGATAATAAGGGAAAATGATCATAAATGTTATTCGTGGAATGTGACCCTAAATGTGAGTATTTGGAAATGTATATGATGATGGATGATAATTGTTTATTTATGAATGTGGAAAACTACACTCGGTGGTTGAAACAAATAGGAACACTAGGAGAACACCTAGAAGGGGGGGTTGAATAGGTGTTATAGAAACTTTGAAAGATTTTCGCAAGAAACAAATCTAAACGATTAAAACCAATGAAAATCAATCAATTAACAAATATTATATGATCAGAGATTAAGCGGAAACAATCAACACCAATATTCTTATTGATTCACTTAGATTATGAAAATGATTTTCCCTTTATCAATTTTGCACAATTAAGATTCAATTCAATCAATTATGAAAAATCACTTTTTCTAGGTTTTCAATCAAGAACACAATTAATAACAAGAATTGTAAAGAGTAGAGAGTTTAGAGATACGACACAGTGATTTATCCTGGTTCACTTTCATCCACTTGAAAGCTACTCCAGTCCCCTCTTCAACCAAGAGAGATTCTTCACTATGAGGAATTAGAGTTTCTCAAATTACAAGTAAATGCCTCACAAGAATCCCTTCTTGCTAGCCTACAAGAGATACCACACCCTTGCCTTGTAACCCTATTGATATCTAATCTAACCTCTTCTCTTGCTTGCCGATACCTCACAACAAGACTTCCAATTGCTTGCTTCACTCACAAGACTTCCAATTGCTTGCTTCACTCACAAGACTTCCAAATGCTTGTTCTTCAACAAGGCTTCCAAATGCTTGATGAAATGCCTCACCAAGGCTTCCAATGAAACTTTGCTTGATTCACAAAATCAACGCTTCCAATGTTGTAGATAGCTTGCCTTTTGCAAAGATTACAACTCAAATGAAAAACAATAACAATCCTATGAATCTCTTTCAAAAGCTATGAAATATCAACATGAGAGATTCAAGGTTCTTGATCAAAGAATATGAAAATGAGAGCTTTGATCTTGAGAGAGTGAGAGAGAATAGTGTGGCTTTGATTCTTTGTAAAATTGTGTATCAAAATGATTCTAGTTGATTCTAATTTGATAGAAATGATTAGGAAAAGGTTTATATAGAATACCCAAAAGTTGGAGCACTTAGAATGGCTTTTGAGAAGTGAAAAACTTATTTAAAAAACCATATCTGATCAAGTTACTCGAGTGAAATGAGTGTTACTCGAGTAAGCCGAAAGCTAAAAACATTTTACTCGAGTGAAATGAGTGTTACTCGAGTAAGCCGCAAGCTTGATAAATTTTACTCGAGTGAAATATGTGTTACTCGAGTAATCAGCATAAAAATCACTAAAAACTTGTTTTCTCAAAAACTAAACCTTTTCTTTAAAACCTTTAAGCCACCTATTGATTTTAGGCAAAGTGAATACTCAAAATATGATATAATCATGCAATCAAAAGAGATTCACTACCCTCTAATAACTCTACCCAAACTCATAAACTAAAAGACTTGTGAGGCAAAAGATAAAACAATAAAACATAAACTACCAAACTAAGTCTTCATGAGTTGGCTCTCTCTTCATCACTTGATGTTTGTTGTTGCTTGTTGAGCTTGAAATTGATCAACACACTTGAAGCTTGTACAAAACCTTTTGGCATTTATCAAAACATTCTTCATGGATCTTACAATCTCCCCCTTTTTGAAAATGACAAACATGTTTTGAAATTATGAAGTTCATTGAAGTTGTTGATGCTTGAACCATTTGATCACTTGGTGAGACTCTTCCTCCCCCTCAATTAATGCTTTTGACATTTGAATCCAAATTGAGTAAGCTTGATTCTCCCCCTATCTTCAACAACTTTGCTCAACCTACATAAAAAACAACAAAAACAACCTTTCTCCAAACATACTATTTGATTTCTCCAAAATGATAATATTTCTCTCCTTCCTTTTTCAAAACATCATATTTCTCCCCCTTTGGCATTATCAAAAAGAAATATATACCAATTGAAATATAAGATCTAAGCCAAAATAGAGAAATTAATGAGATATAACAACCAAAAGATCATCAATAGATGGTTACCATGCTTTTATTCAACTCAATGATATCAATTATAACAAATTGTATACCAATTGTAAAGAAAATATAACAATGAAGAATAATACCAATTGTAAAACAATTGTAAGAATTTGATACCAATAGTATTTTCTCAATAGTATAAACAATATCACATTATAAGAAATAATACCAATTGAGAGAACTATGAGCAATATCCAATAATATCAAATTGAATATACCAATTGTATAATATCAAATGTTACCAATTTGTAGAATTTTCTCCTTGATACCAATTGAAGAAGATCAATAATGTCAATTGTATCAAATGTGTATAGACCTTCATTTGCTTCTTCAATCATACCTACAAAACAATCATGCTTTGCTTTTTGGTATCCAAATGGTTTTGGATCCATTTTTGTTAGTGTAGGGACTCTCACCCTTTTTCATCCAAACAAAATCTTCTTTAGGTATACCATGCACTTTAATATAACACACATTTGAAGTATGTCCATGAGTACCACAATAGAAACATGTTGGTGCATTTGAAAAATTAACTTTAGAAAAATCAACAACATTTCTATGAGAGTTACTCTTAGCATTAGTATAACCCAAACCAAACTTGTTTGAATTTTCTCTTTGAAAATTTAACAATCTGCGCAATCTAATATCACCATTTGAGAAACTTGCAAGCTTATTTTTCAAAATAGCATTTTCATCCTTAAGCAACTTGCAATTCTCACAATCAACCACATTATTCAATCTACTAGAACAATCACAAGAAGAACTAGCATATATAAGATCAAGGGTTTCATTTTGAAGATTAAGCTCATCAACTTGTTTTTGAAGATCTAAAATCTCTTGTTGATGTTTCAAAATGAGCTTCTTCCTTTCAATATTTTTCAAAGCTAGTTTCTTAAATTGTTTATGCATTTCTTCATAAGCATTATATAACATTTCATAATTTGAAGAAATTTCGGATTTAGTAAGACTTACATCGCTTTCGTCACTTTGCTCACTTGATTCATCATTTGAGCTTTCCTCTTCATGTACTTGAGCTATCAAGTTGAGACAAGCGGCATGTTCATCATCCGAAGAACTACTAGTTGTGCTTTTCTTGTCTTGTTCATCATCACTATTCCAAACTATGTATGCCCTTTTGTGTTTTGCATATTTCTTCTCTTTCTCCTTCTTCTTGAGATACTTAGAGCATGAGTACTTGAGATGACCGGGCTTTCCACATTCATGGAAAACTAAACCTTCTTTTAAAATCTTGGTCTTGTAGTGTGAGGGATCCTTCTCTTTACTTTTGTCCTTGTTCAACCTTCCTTTTCTCCTTAGAATTTTATTGAACTTTCTTAGTAGAAGCTTCATCTCCTCTTCACCAATTTCCGAATCGGAATCTTCATTATCATCATCATCATCATCATCATCATCATCATCAGAACTCTCTTCCTTTTTATATGACCTTTGAGCTTTAAGAGCAATTCCTTTTCTCTCTTTGTACTTATCCGACTCTTCATGCATTTGCAAACGTCCAAGCTCCATTTCATGTTCTTGTAGCTTTCCGAAAAGTGTTGCTAAGTCCATGGTGTCCAAGTCCTTTGATTCAACTATTGCGGTAACCTTAGGTTGCCATTCCCTACTTAGACATCTTAAAACTTTGTTAACAAGTTCACAATTCACGAAAGTTTTACCAAGAGCAATGAGATGATTAACAATATGTGTAAAACGTTTTTTCATAAAACATATAGATTCATTAGGCAACATACGAAACAATTCATATTCATGCATCAAAGAATTTAATCTAGCACGCCTAACTTCACTAGTGCCTTCATGTGTGACTTGCAAGGTGTCCCACATTTCTTTGGCATCTTTACATTGGGATACTGTAAAGAACTCATCATAAGATAGAGCGGAGGTGATGATATTCTTTGCTTTTAAATCATATTGAATTTTCCTTTTATCATCATCGGTCCACTTATCTTTGGGAGTTAGTGTAAGCACACCTTCTACATCTTTTGAGGGAATATAAGGACCATTTTCAATGGCTTCCCAAATGTTCACATCTATAGCTTCTATAAAGATTCTCATCCTAATTTTCCAATAACCATAACCCTCTCCACCAAACATAGGAGGGCGATTAATTGAAGCACCTTCACCACCAAAAGGATTCGTAGAACCCATTGTAGTTTCCTCAAGGATCTTAACGAAAAAGCTCTATGCTCGTGTCTTTCGACCGAGCTCTGATACCAATTGTGGAAAACTACACTCGGTGGTTGAAACAAATAGGAACACTAGGAGAACACCTAGAAGGGGGGGGGGTTGAATAGGTGTTATAGAAACTTTGAAAGATTTTCGCAAGAAACAAATCTAAACGATTAAAACAATTGAAAATCAATCAATTAACAAATATTATATGATCAGAGATTAAGCGGAAACAATCAACACCAATATTCTTATTGATTCACTTAGATTATGAAAATGATTTTCCCTTTATCAATTTTGCACAATTAAGATTCAATTCAATCAATTATGAAAAATCACTTTTTATAGGTTTTCAATCAAGAACACCATTAATAACAAGAATTGTAAAGAGTAGAGAGTTTAGAGATACGACACAGTGATTTATCCTGGTTCACTTTCATCCACTTGAAAGCTACTCCAGTCCCCTCTTCAACCAAGAGAGATTCTTCACTATGAGGAATTAGAGTTTATCAAATTACAAGTAAATGTCTCACAAGACTCCCTTCTTGCTAGCCTACAAGAGATACCACACCCTTGCCTTGTAACCCTATTGATATCTAATCTAACCTCTTCTCTTGCTTGCCGATACCTCACAACAAGACTTCCAATTGCTTGCTTCACTCACAAGACTTCCAATTGCTTGCTTCACTCACAAGACTTCCAAATGCTTGTTCTTCAACAAGGCTTCCAAATGCTTGATGAAATGCCTCACCAAGGCTTCCAATGAAACTTTGCTTGATTCACAAAATCAAGGCTTCCAATGTTGTAGATAGCTTGCCTTTTGCAAAAATTACAACTCAAATGAAAAACAATAACAATCCTATGAATCTCTTTCAAAAGCTATGAAATATCAACATGAGAGATTCAAGGTTCTTGATCAAAGAATATGAAAATGAGAGCTTTGATCTTGAGAGAGTGAGAGAGAATAGTGTGGCTTTGATTCTTTGTAAAATTGTGTATCAAAATGATTCTAGTTGATTCTAATTTGATAGAAATGATTAGGAAAAGGTTTATATAGAATACCCAAAAGTTGGAGCACTTAGAATGGCTTTTGAGAAGTGAAAAACGTATTTAAAAAACCATATCTGATCAAGTTACTCGAGTGAAATGAGTGTTACTCGAGTAAGCCGAAAGCTGAAAACATTTTACTCGAGTGAAATGAGTGTTACTCGAGTAAGCCGCAAGCTTGATAAATTTTACTCGAGTGAAATATGTGTTACTCGAGTAATCAGCATAAAAATCACTAAAAACTTGTTTTCTCAAAAACTAAACCTTTTCTTTAAAACCTTTAAGCCACCTATTGATTTTAGGCAAAGTGAATACTCAAAATATGATAGAATCATGCAATCAAAAGAGATTCACTACCCTCTAATAACTCTACCCAAACTCATAAACTAAAAGACTTGTGAGGCAAAAGATAAAACAATAAAACATAAACTACCAAACTAAGTCTTCATGAGTTGGCTCTCTCTTCATCACTTGATGTTTGTTGTTGCTTGTTGAGCTTGAACTTGATCAACACACTTGAAGCTTGTACAAAACCTTTTGGCATTTATCAAAACATTCTTCATGGATCTTACAATGAATATATGTGTGATGATTTGGAATGGTTTATATTTATGCATATTGTGATTATTATTGGAATTGTGTTGATGGCTATATTAATGAACTGGACTGTGGTTAATTTAAATGGTAAAGGTAACTAATGTGGAAACTGATCAGTGGGGCTCGAAGCACTAGGTACCCGGCTAGGTGTTCCAATTACCTGTTAGGGCCAATTACCTGCCAGGCCAATTACCCATCAGGCCAAATCGCCCTGTAGGCGCCGGGTGACCCACAGGATCAATTTTCCACACCAATAATTGAAATAAATAATGGAATGGTAAATATGTACATAGTCCTACAGGTTATGGTCTGGATGGGTGTAAAGTCCTGGGCAGGTGTTTCAAGTCCCTAGACAGGTGTGCCAATTACCTAGCGGGTAACCAAAATCCTAGTGGTGTACAATTAAAAAGGAAAAAAAGAAAGGGTATGCAGATCACTGTTTGTGGTTGCATACACCGTGTGTAGATCTCTGTTTTGGGGTTACACACGATGGTAAGGTGTAGATCTCTGATTTGAGGTTACACCCAATGGAAAGCGTAGATCTCTGATTTGGGGTTACGCATAAAGGAAAAAGGAAATAAAGGAAAATGGAAAAGATAATGGACAATGGTAACGGAATCAAAAACGGAAAGGGAATTGAATTAGTGAAAATGTTAAGGGAAAATGGAAAATGGATAAAGACAATGGAAATGAATAGGAAAAAGGGATAAAGTAAATGGTAATGAACATTAACATTGATTATGGGCATGCTAAAGAAAAGGGGTAATTATGGAATCATGATAAAGAGAAAATAGAAAGGGGTAGAAAGAGGTTGATTGTGAATAGACTTGTAAATGTTATATGTCATTACTTTACTATTTGTGTTGGCCTAGTGGATTTATTATGATTATATGGAAACTGCAATTTTATTTCATGTGCAATGCTCACTCCCTTACTATCATTACAGGTACAGAGATTGAGCTAGCACAGCCCCCGGCCGAGCAGGAGTGCTCTCCCTCACAGGGAGAGTAGGGTTATGGGGATTTGATACTTTTATTTTGATTTCAGCCTCCGTATATTTGGATGTATATGAGCTATATATGTTTTCTTTTGGGTGAGGCTAGGATAGTTTCTTTTGTGCAGGGTTTATGATTCTTTTGATGCATAGTTGTTGTTATGGTCTCTTGATTCACACTTAATACTTTGCTGGCACTCTGACACACTATGTTTTACACTTGAGCCCAAGGGGAAACTATGCGATGCTTATATATTTATATTTGAGCCCTGCTGGCTCCTGTTAATTTCATATAAATGTGTTTATCAGGTTGAAGATTTTGGGAAGTCCGAAAAACAGACAAAACTCCGTCCGTTTGACGGTTGATTTTAATATAATAAAAATGAATTTTTAAGTACTCATTTTTAATACTTGGGTTTTAAGGGTAGAATTTATTAGGGTGTTACATTTATGGTATCATAGCAGTTTTCCTCGGCCTTTGGAGTATAAACTCATTACTCCTATGGTTACTCACCGAGCGAGTAACCCAAGTACATAGTTTAGTGTCTAAGTAAAGTTGTAGGATATTAATAGTTGTATTTAGTTGTTTCATAATTAACCGGTTTTTCTTCCATGACTCAACAGTATGGCAGGGAGACGGGCGGACAATGACAGAATTGCTGCAATACTTGAAACTCTGGTCCAATTGCAGCAGAACCAAGCCCAAGTTCAACAACAACAGGCTGATAATCTTGCAAATCTGCAGCAGAATCAAGCTCAGAACATTGCTGCAGCTGCAGCAGCTGCTGCAGCCGCACTTCAGCCTCCTCCACCACCACCAGTGGAGATTGATTGGATGGGCCGCTTTAGAAAAAGCGATCCACCAAAGTTTGAGGGGGGTTATAATCCCGATGGAGCTCAAAGATGGCTCCAGGAGATGGAGAAGGTGTTTCGCTCACTGCAGCCACCGGGTGATCAGTATATGCGACTGGTGGAGTATGTGCTGATGGGTGAGGCGGAACATTGGTGGGACCAACAGAGGAGAGGTTTGGAAGCAGCTCATGAGCTCATTTCATGGGATCTTTTTAAGGTCCATTTTCTGGGAAAGTACTTCCCGGAAAATGTAAGGAGGGAGAAGGAAGTGGCTTTCCTTGAGCTGAAACAAGGGAACCTCAGTGTTGGAGAGTATGCAGCTCAATTCGAGGACCTCATTCGCTATTCGGGCAGCTACCGAGATGCGGATGAACGCACTAAATGCATCAAGTTTGAAGCTGGTCTCCATCCCAAGATCAAGACTGTGTTTGTCTATCAAGGAATCTCTAATCTCTCTCAACTAGTGAATATGACCAGTGCTTATGAAGATTCTCTCAAGCAGGAACAAGCAGAGGAGCGAAGCAGGGCATCACAGAAATTGTCTGGTCCTATTAGGGGCAGGGGTCCGATACAGAGATCTGGTCCTTATTCTAATTCTAGACCTTCAGCCCCTAGAGGAGCAGGGCAATCTGCAGCGACACTTGGTCCTGTTCCTACTTGTACACATTGTGGGAAGCCGCACAGGGGTGTATGCTGGGCTCATACTAGGAATGAGGGGCTTTGCTTTTTATGTGGTCAGCCTGGACACTTTGCAAACAACTGTCCTAAAAGCACAATGAAGAAGGAAGTTAATGATATCCGGGTGCAAAAAGTAGGTGGCAGTCAGCCGTTGCAGAAGGGCAAAGTGTATACACTGGATGGAGAAGAGGTGACTGAGGAGGATGTGCTGATCCGAGGTACTTGTTTTGTGAACAACTTGTCCTGTGGTGTTTTGTTTGATTGTGGTGCATCTCATTCCTTCATTTCTATTGATTGCATGAAGAGACTAGGGTTGTCCACGGTAGACATGCCGTATAAGTTATCAGTTTCTACCCCCACAAATTCTTCAGTAGTCACTTCTCAAATGTGTTTGGATTGCCCACTCCGAGTTTTGGAGCGGGAATTCAGAATTAATCTCATTTGTTTGCCTCTAACCAAGTTAGACATTATTCTGGGTATGGATTGGATGACTCAGCATAATGTCTTAATTGACTGTTGTAAGAAAGCAGTTATCTTTAGTGATGCCGCTCTATCTACCATGGAAGTTGATGAAGTTTCTGATGTGAGTCAAATTCCTGTGGTTCGTGAGTTTCCGGAAGTCTTTTCTACGGAGATTCCCGGATTGCCTCCAAGAAGAGAAGTGGAGTTTAGTATTGATCTGAAGCCTGGTACAGGTCCAATTTCTATTGCACCCTACATAATGGCGCCTCCGAAATTGGAGGAATTGAAGAAGCAGTTGGAGGAGCTACTAGCAAAGGGACTTATCAGGCCAAGTGTGTCACCCTGGGGTGCTCCTATCCTCTTTGTCAAGAAGAAGGATGGTAGCCTTCGGATGTGCACAGATTATAGACAGCTGAATGCCGTGACAGTAAAGAACAAGTATCCGCTCCCTTGCATTGACGATTTGTTGGATCAGTTGAGGGGTGCATCAGTGTTCTCTAAGATTGACCTCCGATCGGGATACCATCAAATCCGTATCCGTGAAGAGGACATTCCAAAAACTGCTTTCAGGATGCGTTATGGGCACTTTGAGTATGTGGTGATGCCTTTCGGATTGACCAACGCTCCTGCTATATTCATGGATTACATGAATAGGATCTTCATGCCATACTTGGATTCTTTTGTCATTGTGTTTATTGATGACATCCTGATTTATTCTAAGAGTCCGGGTGAACATGAGCAGCATTTGAGAATTGTTCTGCAGGTTCTCAAAGAGAAGCAGTTGTATGCCAAGCTGTCTAAATGTAGCTTTTGGTTGGATGAGGTCCACTTTCTGGGACATGTGATTTCTGCACAGGGAGTTGCTGTGGATCCCTCCAAGGTGGAAGCGGTGTTAAAGTGGGAGAGGCCCACAACAGTTACAGAAATCAGAAGCTTTTTGGGATTGGCAGGTTACTATCGGAGATTCATCGAAGGTTTCTCCAAACTGGCTCTCCCATTGACAAAGTTAACCAGGAAGGATGTCCCTTATCAATGGTCACAGCAGTGTGAGAATAGTTTCTTGGAGCTGAAGAAGAGATTGACGAGCTCACCGGTTCTGACATTGCCGGAATCAACCCAACCCTTTGATGTGTATTGTGATGCTTCAAAGCAAGGTTTGGGTTGTGTACTTATGCAGCAAGGTAAAGTTGTGGCCTATGCATCTAGACAGTTGCGGCAGCATGAGCAGAATTATCCGACTCATGACTTGGAGTTAGCCGCTGTGGTGTTTGCCCTGAAAATCTGGAGACATTACTTGTATGGCACAAAGTTCGAAGTTTTCAGTGACCACAAGAGTCTCCGTTATCTCTTCGATCAAAAAGAGTTGAATATGAGACAGAGGAGATGGATGGAGTTCCTGAAAGACTATGACTTTCATCTTCAATACCATCCGGGTAAAGCTAATGTGGTAGCCGATGCATTGAGTCGCAAAACTCTTCATATTAGCAACTTGATGGTGAAGGAGATGCAACTAATCCAGGAGTTTAGTGATCTTAACTTGAACATGCTGGTGAAAGAGAAGAGTATTGTCCTGGAAATGTTGCAGGCCACTAGTGAGCTCATGGATTTGATAAAGGAAAGGCAAGCAGATGATGAAGAGCTCCAAAAGTTGTTTGAAGGAGCAGCAAGTAAAGAGGAACCTGATTTCATCAAGGGTCCAGATGGAATCATCCGGTTCAGAGGTAGAATATGTGTTCCAATGGACTTCCAGATTCGAAGAGACATATTATGGGAAGCTCACCAAACAAAAATGAGTTTCCATCCCAGTACAACAAAAATGTATCAGGATTTGAAGAGGATCTATTGGTGGCCAGGGTTGAAGACTGATGTGGCCGACCATGTGTCTCACTGTTTGACTTGTCAGAAGGTGAAGATTGAGCATCAAAAGCCAGGTGGTCCGTTGCGATCACTGGATGTCCCTGAATGGAAATGGGATAGCATAGCCATGGATTTTGTGACAGGTCTACCTAGGACTGCAGCAGGTTGTGATGGTGTATGGGTTGTGGTAGACCGTTTGACAAAATGTGCTCACTTTATTCCGATCAAAAAGAAGTATACATTAGAGAAGCTGACACAGTTGTATATTCGGGACATAGTGAAGCTTCATGGTGTGCCTTCTAGTATTGTGTCCGATCGGGATCCCCGGTTTCTATCCAGATTTTGGCAGAGTCTTCAGGAGGCCTTGGGTACTAAGTTGAAGTTTAGTACCGCCTATCATCCTCAAAATGATGGGCAGTCTGAGCGTACTATTCAGACTTTGGAGGATCTGTTGAGGGCTTGTGTTCTAGAGCAGGCTGGTAGTTGGGAGCAGTTGTTACCATTGATGGAATTTACTTACAACAACAGCTTTCACTCTAGTATCGGCATGGCACCTTTTGAGGCACTATATGGTAGAAAGTGCAGAACGCCTCTTTGTTGGTTCCAGATCGGGGAGAACTTGTTGACTGGGCCAGAGTTGGTGCAAGAAACAACAGAGAAAATCGCGATGATTAAGGATAAGATGAAGACTTCTCAAGACAGGCAGAAGAGCTATGCAGATAAGCGTAGGAGACCCCTAGAGTTTGATGTGGGTGATCATGTGTTTCTTAGGGTGTCCCCTACCACTGGCATTGGTAGGGCAATTAAGTCAAAGAAGCTGACTCCGAGGTTTGTTGGGCCTTATGAGATTCTAGAGAGAGTTGGACCTTTGGCGTACAGGATTGCTTTGCCTCCACATTTGTCTAGGCTTCATTGTGTATTTCATGTTTCCCAGTTAAGGAAATACATTCATGATCCCTCCCATGTGGTAGCAGCGGACGATTTGCCCTTGAAGGAGAATCTTACTTTTGAAATCCTCCCGATCAGAATTGAAGACAGGCAGATTAAGCAACTCCGGGGCAAGGAGATTCCATTGGTGAAGGTGATTTGGAACAGAAACAACGTAGAAGAGGCTACTTGGGAGCTGGAGAGCAAGATGAAGGAGTCTTATCCTCAGCTGTTCCAGGACAGCTAAATTTCGAGGACGAAATTCTTGTAAGTGGGAGAGGATTGTAACATCCCAAATTTAGTTCTTAGTGTAAATTACGTTTTGATAGTCCTAGGATGGAAGTAATTATGATATAAGTTAGAAATTGGCTAATTTGACATGCAAACCCAAGTTTAAAACATAGGATTTTGGAGAAATAGAATAACAAAATTGGTAGCTTAGAACACAATTCCCACCGTTGGATATGAAGGTATGATTTTTAGGAAGTTACTCGTCAAATTTGAGCAAGATCCGACGGCGAACGAAGAAGTTATCTCGAATTGAAGCAGGAAGAAAATAGGAGGAAAATAGGAAAATGAATAAATGGGGTACTGGGCAAAACACTCGAGTCTTTTGGAAAAGACTCGAGTGTTCTGGTCAGTTGGAAAATGGGGCACTCAGGCACTACTCGAGTCTTTTGGAAAAGACTCGAGTGTTTTGTAAAAGACTGGAGTCTTTTGGAAAAGACTGGAGTGTTTTTAAAGAAAACGCTCGAGTGTTTTTGAAAACACTCGAGTGTTTTGTGCAGACAGCCTTAAAAACGTGTTTCAGCCAACAATCTTCTTCATAACCCAACTCCACTCTCTCTCCTAGGTCACGAACATCTCCTCATTCTCTCTCTAGATTTCACCTCAAATCACCATCTCAATCCATAAATAAGCATTGAGAATCAATCCCCAACACATTTAAACACTTAATCTCCCTTCAATCTCTCAAGTTCCTCCTCTCCTCCCTCCCATTCGAATCCCCCTTCTTTCTCACCAAGATAGGGCTTTGTTTTCATCTTCCTCAAGCTCAACACTCATCTATCATCATCCTCCCTTCCATTGGTAAGTTTCAATACTCTCTCTCTCTCTCTAGGGCCATACGAATTTCTCCCTCTTCCCTCACATGGCATACGAATTTCATGTTTTGATTTAGCATAAATTATGACTCATTTGTGCTCTATTGTGTCATGGAGGTCAAGAGTCTCTCTCTTTCACTCAATCCTTGGAGCTCTTGATTAAGGAGCTTAGGAGCTAGGGCTTGGAAGGTTTCCCCCATCTCTCTTGATTTAAGGTAAGGGGGTGGATTATAGTGAGCATTGGGTGATCTAAGATTGGGTATCCCTATGGTTATAGTGATTTTCTAGGAGTTATGTGTTTAGGGTATTTAATGGTAGAACCTTGGATAGTAATTTAGGGAATGGTGAATATAATAGAAATGAACTTAGAAATCATAACTATAAAGGGGAAAGTAATGTGAGCTTTGAATGTGAATTGATGTTGGATAATTGATACAATAAGTGTTTCACAATACATTTATGATTTACTTGGTCATGGTCCAATTATGATTATTGAATGAAATGATAAAGTGCGATATGAATATTGTGTATTATGTGTGTTATGTGGAACTAAGTTTGAGTACTAAAAAGGTATTAATTAATTGTGAAATGACTATATAAATTGTAAATGGATAAATTGGATTGTGATAATAAGGGAAAATGATCATAAATGTTATTCGTGGAATGTGACCCTAAATGTGAGTATTTGGAAATGTATATGATGATGGATGATAATTGTTTATTTATGAATATATGTGTGATGATTTGGAATGGTTTATATTTATGCATATTGTGATTATTATTGGAATTGTGTTGATGACTATATTAATGAACTGGACTGTGGTTAATTTAAATGGTGAAGGTAACTAATGTGGAAACTGATCAGTGGGGCCCGGAGCACTAGGTACCCGGCTAGGTGTTCCAATTACCTGTTAGAGCCAATTACCTGCCAGGCCAATTACCCATCAGGCCAAATCGCCTTGTAGGCGCCGGGTGACCCACAGGATCAATTTTCCACACCAATAATTGAAATAAATAATGGAATGGTAAATATGTACATAGTCCTACAGGTTATGGTCTGGATGGGTGTATAGTCCTGGGCAGGTGTTTCAAGTCCCTAGACAGGTGTGCCAATTACCTAGCGGGTAACCAAAATCCTAGTGGTGTACAATTAAAAAGGAAAAAAAGAAAGGGTATGCAGATCACTGTTTGTGGTTGCATACACCGTGTGTAGATCTCTGTTTTGGGGTTACACACGATGGTAAGGTGTAGATCTCTGATTTGAGGTTACACCCAATGGAAAGCGTAGATCTCTGATTTGGGGTTACGCATAAAGGAAAAAGGAAATAAAGGAAAATGGAAAAGATAATGGACAATGGTAACGGAATCAAAAACGGAAAGGGAATTGAATTAGTGAAAATGTTAAGGGAAAATGGAAAAGGGATAAAGACAATGGAAATGAATAGGAAAAAGGGATAAAGTAAATGGTAATGAACATTAACATTGATTATGGGCATGCTAAAGAAAAGGGGTAATTATGGAATAATGATAAAGAGAAAATAGAAAGGGGTGGAAAGAGGTTGATTGTGAATAGACTTGTAAATGTTATATGTCATTACTTTACTATTTGTGTTGGCCTAGTGGATTTATTATGATTATATGGAAACTGCAATTTTATTTCATGTGCAATGCTCACTCCCTTTCTATCATTACAGGTACAGAGATTGAGCTAGCACAGCCCCCGGCCGAGCAGGAGTGCTCTCCCTCACAGGGAGAGTAGGGTTATGGGGATTTGATACTTTTATTTTGATTTCAGCCTCCGTATATTTGGATGTATATGAGCTATATATGTTTTCTTTTGGGTGAGGCTAGGATAGTTTCTTTTGTGCAGGGTTTATGATTCTTTTGATGCATAGTTGTTGTTATGGTCTCTTGATTCACACTTAATACTTTGCTGGCACTCTGACACACTATGTTTTACACTTGAGCCCAAGGGGCAACTATGCGATGCTTATATATTTATATTTGAGCCCTGCTGGCTCCTGTTAATTTCATATAAATGTGTTTATCAGGTTGAAGATTTTGGGAAGTCCGAAAAACAGACAAAACTCCGTCCGTTTGACGGTTGATTTTAATATAATAAAAATGAATTTTTAAGTACTCATTTTTAATACTTGGGTTTTAAGGGTAGAATTTATTAGGGTGTTACAGTATGTGATTATACGTTTATATGATGTGTGTTTATGTATATGAGGGATGATTTTGAAATGAACCTAGATGATAATGAGTTAACGAGCTTCATAATTAAGGGATGGATTGGAATGTTTGTTTAAGTGGTGAATGTAAAAGGAAGTGATGATGAAATAATGTTTGGAAACTTGGAATATAAATTTATATAAATAGGTCGAATTTAGTTGCACGTGGGTTTTGTATGAAGTGTATGTTTATTATGAATATATGATTTGTTTGATAATCCATAAGTAATAATACTAGAAAATGATAATAAATTATGAATGAAAAGAAGAGAGACGAAAGTGCAGTTACTAAAAGATAAAGAAGTGTGAAGATAAGAAATAAATAAAGAGAAGAAGAGAACTAAAAGTTAAAGGGAAGAGAAAGAATGAGGGAATAAAGAAAGAGGAAAAGACATTAAAGTATTAAACGAAAAGAAGAAATATAGTTGAATAAATTGAAAGAAAGAAAAGAAAGTGTCGTGTCCTAGACCAGGAGCAGTCTTATGGCTATAGAACAAACCACAGATCTGATCCCAATCGAGTTTTGATGTAGGACCTCGTAGGATTTTCTGACTATCCAGTTGGGATAACCAGGATCTCCCTTGGTCAACAAAGTGTGTGATAGTGTCGACTTAGGGGTGGAGAGAACGTACCTTAGCCCCCATAGCCTGGTGGTTCTTATAGGGGATTACCTGATACATGTGTCTCTGGGCTTGTCTGGTGATGCCTGTGAAGAAGGAGTGTTCAATTAGGACTAGTGAAGGTTCTGATAAGGCCACCGTCTATAATCCAGTAAATGTTGAACTCTTATCCTTATCCATAAATCTGCTAAGCTGTGCGGGAATATAGGAGAAGCCGTTAGGTTGATTGAGATTGTAAGCGATAATGATAAGGATGAAGATCCTATGCTCGGCTGTAATCTCGTAGACCTGTAGCCTTCCTAAGTGTCCCCAACTCGGTGTTATTCGACCGATGGGAGGTCGGTGATCTTTGCTCCTGTGCTTAATTGGTCGGTATGGTGAGGACTCGATCGGCCCAGAGTCAAGTCCACTACAGAAAGAAAATGTAATAAAAGACTATGGTATTTGGTATGTGGATGTCAGGCCATGTAAGTACGCCTGGTGGGGTGCATTGGTTGCGTAAGCCGCATGATTTAATGGCGTGTGCAGCGGTAAGACGCCCCGGTGTGGGAGCACAGTGGTGGGTTCGCAGTACCCGATGCGTTTTGTGGATGCCAGACCATGTAAGTACGACCTGTGTAAGTTCCATGATGAATGTTTTGATAATGACAAAGTGTTTTGAACAAGCTATCATGTGATGATCAAGTTCAAGTTCAACAAGCAACAACAAACATCAAGTGAAGAAGAGAGAACAAGCTCATGAAGACTTAAGTTTGAGTGTAATTGTTTTTATTTTATCTTTTGCCTCTCAAGCTTCATAGGTTTTCATTTGGGTAGTTTGTTTAGAGGGTAGTGAATCTCATTCATAAGTCATGATTTAATCATAATTTGAGTTTTCACTTAACCTAGAATCAATAGGTGGCTTAAAGGTTTTAAAGGAAAGGTTGGGTTTTGAGAAAACAAGTTTTAAACAAGTGCAGTATAGTTTTACTCGAGTATGAGTTGGTTTAATCGAGTACTACTCGAGTATGCTGCAATTTACTCGAGTAGATACTGCAGAACTGATTTTTAAAATACGATTTTCACTTCTCAAAATCAGTTTTCAAGTGCCATAACTTTTGGGTATTCTATAAAAACTTTTTCCTAACCTTTGTGATCATAACCCATCATTTTGATATTCATTTTACAAAGAATCAAGCCACTCTATTCTCTCTCAAATTTCAAAGATCAAAGCTTTTCTATTTTCATGTTCTTTGATCAAGAACCTTTGAATCTCTTGTGTGATTTGTCATAGCTATTGATTGAGATTCATTAGGATTGTTATGTGTATTCATTGAGTTGTAATCTTTGCAATAAGGCAAGCCACTACAACAAACAAGAAGCCTTGGTGTGTCGATTATCATCAAGCAACGTTCATTGAAGAAGAAGAAGTCTTGGTTGTGAATCAAGCAAGGAGAAGCCTTGGTGTGTGGATTATCATCAAGCAATTGAAGACTTGTTGTGTCGATTATCAACAAGGGGTAGAGGTTAGATTAGAGAGAAGATCAATAGGATTACAAGGCAAGGGTGTCGGTTATCTCTTGTAGGCTAGCAAGAAGGAAGTCTTGTGAGGCAATCACTTGTAATTTGAGAACTCTAATTCCTCATAGTGAAGAATCTCTCTTGGTTGAAGAGGGGACTGGATGTAGCTTTCAAGCGGATGAAAGTGAACCAGGATAAATCGCTGTGTCGTATCTCTAAACCCTTACTCTTTATATTCAAGTCATTTGATTGCGTTCTTGGTTGAAAACCTAGAAAGATTGATTTTCATAATTGATTGAATTGAATCTTTATTGTTCAAATTAACTTGGGGAAAATCATTTTCATAACTAGGTTAATCAATAAGAATATAGGTGTTAATCATCTCTGTTGAATCTCTGATCTTTCATGTGAATTGATTGATTTTCGTATGCGAATGAAAACTTGATTTTTCTGGTTTCTATCAGATATACTCGAGTAAACGAGTCTTTAATCGAGTACTACTCGAGTACTCTGAAATCTACTCGAGTAAACCTGAGAGTTTTTGGAAAAATATTTTGTTTTGATTGTTTTGATTTGTTTCGTTCGAAAATCTTTCAAGGTAGATTAGACACCTATTCAACCCCCCCTTCTAGGTGTATTCCTAGGGTTCCTTTGTCTCTCCAACCACCAATTGCGGTTTCTTCAATTGGTATCAGAGCTCGGTCGAAAGACACGAGCATAAGAGCTTTTTCGTAAAGATCCTTTAAGAAAATCGCAATGGGTTCCATGAATCCCTTTGGTGGTGAAGGTTATTCAATAAGTCGTCCTCCATTGTTTGCCGGAGAAGGCTATGCTTATTGGAAAGTTAGAATGAAAATCTTTATCCAAGCCATAGATAGTGAAATTTGGAAAGTAGTTGAAAAAGGTCCTCATATCCCCTCTAGTTTAGTTGAAGGTGTAGAACAATTGATCCCCGAGGATAAGTGGAAGGATGATGATAGAAAGAAAGTACAATATGATTATAAAGCAAAGAATATCATTACATCCGCTTTATCCTATGACGAGTTCTTTAGGGTTTCCCAATGTTCTGGTGCTAAGGAAATGTGGGACACTTTACAAGTGACTCATGAAGGAACTAGTGAGGTTAGGAGAGCTAGATTGAATGCTTTAATGCGTGATTATGAATTGTTTCAAATGCTTCCAAATGAATCTATAAATGATATGCAAAAGCGTTTTACTCATATTATTAACCATTTACTTGCTCTTGGTAAGACTTTCTTACAAGGTGAACTTTCTAACAAAGTGTTGAGATGTTTAGACAGGAATTGGCAACCAAAAGTAACGGCTATTGTTGAATCTAAGAATTTGGATGCTATGGATCTAGCAACACTCTTTGGAAAGCTTCAAGAACATGAAATGGAGCTTGGACGATTAAGTATCAATGAAGAGTCGGATAAGAACAAAGAAAGAAAGGGACTTGCTCTTAAAGTCAAAAGTGGATACAAAAAGAAAGAAAGTTCCGATGATGATGATAGTGAAGATTCCGATTCCGATGTTGATAAAAAAGACATGAAACTTCTACTAAGGAAGTTTGACAAGTTTCTAAGGAGAAAAGGAAGGTTGAACAAGGACAAAAGTAAAGAGAAGGATTCCCCACACTACAAGACCAAAACATCAAAAGAAGGTGTAGTTTGACATGAATGCGGAAAACCCGGACATCTCAAGTACTCATGCTCTAGGTATCTCAAGAAGAAGGAGAAAGACAAGAAAAATTCTAAATCTAAAAGAGCATACATAGTTTGGGATAGTGATGAAGATAACAAGAAAAGCACATCGAGTAGTTCTTCGGATAATGAAGAAGTTGCTTGTCTCAACTTGATAACTCTAGTAGATGATGAAGAACAAAGTTCAAATGATGAATCAAGTTATCAAAGCGAGGAATGCGATGTAAGTCATACTAAATCCGAAATTTCTTCTAAATATGAATTGTTATATAATGCTTATGAAGAAATGCATGAACAACTTGAAAAACTAGCTTTGAAAAACATTGAAAGAAAGAAGCTCATTTTGAAACATCAAAAAGAGATTTTAGATCTTCAAAAACAAGTTGATGAGCTTAATCTTGAAAATGAAACTCTTGATCTTATATATGCTAGTTCTTCTTGTGATTGTGCTAGTAGAGTGAATATTGTGGTTGATTGTGAGAATTTCAAGTTGCTTAAAGATGAAAATGCTATTTTGAAAAATAAGCTTGCAAGTTTCTCAAATGGTGATATTAGATTGCGTACATTGTTAAATTTTCTAAGAGAAAATTCAAACAAGTTTGGTTTGGGTTATACTAATGCTAAGAGTAATTCTCATAGAAATGTTGTTGATTTTTCTAAAGTTGATTTTTCAAATGCACCAACATGTTTCTATTGTGGTACTCATGGGCATACTTCAAATGTGTGTTATATTAAAGTGCATGGTATACCTAAAGGAGATTTTGTTTGGATGAAAAAGGGTGAAAGTCCCTACACTAACAAAAATGGATCCAAAACCATTTTGGATACCAAAAAGCAAAGCATGATTTTTTTGTAGGTATTATTGAAGAGCAAAGAGAGCTTACAAGCGTTATTCATATTTGCATCTTCAATTGGTTTCAAAAGAAGTCCTACAATATGGTACAAATGTTGTTGATAGATTTGTGAACTTCATATGGTATCTTCTCAATTGGTATTACTTTTCTAAATGTTTAATTAAATCATTTGGTATCATTGAGTAGATTCATAGATGGTTATCATGATATAGTGACATGCTTTGGTTGTTATTAAAGAAATATCACATTTGGTATCAAATTTTTGTCATTATTGATACTTCTTTACAATTGATATCTTCTTTGTTAAGTGATATTATGATATTTTAGTTCTCAATTGGTATCATATTTCATTGTTATATTCTCTTGCCAATTGATATCACATTTCAAAGTATAGTTCTATTGTATTTGTTCAATTGGTATCAATGTTGTAAAGAAATGATCATTGATTTCTTACCTTGGCTTAGATGTTATATTTCAATTGGTATATATTACTTTTTGATAATGCCAAAGGGGGAGAAATATGATGTTTTGAATTGATTGGAATGTTTCTCAAAGGTGGAGAAATAATATGATTTTTAGATGTTTGTTTGGAGAAAGGTTGTTTTTGTTGTTTTTATGTAGGTTGAGCTAAGTTGTTGAAGATAGGGGGAGAATCAAGATTATCTCAATTGGATTCAAATGTCAAAAGCATTTATTGAGGAGGAGCAAGAGTCTCACCAAGTGATCAAATTGTTAAAGCATCAACAACTTCAAAGAACTTTTGGAGAACTTCAAAACATGGTTTGTCATTTTCAAAAAGGGGGAGATTGTAAGTTCCATGATGAATGTTTTGATAACGACAAAGTGTTTTGAACAAGCTATCATGTGATGATCAAGTTCAAGTTCAACAAGCAACAACAAACATCAAGTGAAGAAGAGAGAACAAGCTCATGAAGACTTAAGTTTGAGTGTAATTGTTTTTGTTTTATCTTTTGCCTCTCAAGCTTCATAGGTTTTCATTTGGGTAGTTTGTTTAGAGGGTAGTGAATCTCATTCATAAGTCATGATTTAATCATAATTTGAGTTTTCACTTAACCTAGAATCAATAGGTGGCTTAAAGGTTTTAAAGGAAAGGTTGGGTTTTGAGAAAACAAGTTTTAAACAAGTGCAGTATAGTTTTACTCGAGTATGAGTTGGTTTAATCGAGTACTACTCGAGTATGCTGCAATTTACTCGAGTAGATACTGCAGAACTGATTTTTAAAATACGATTTTCACTTATCAAAATCAGTTTTCAAGTGCCATAACTTTTGGGTATTCTATAAAAACTTTTTCCTAACCTTTGTGATCATAACCCATCATTTTGATATTCATTTTACAAAGAATCAAGCCACTCTATTCTCTCTCAAATTTCAAAGATCAAAGCTTTTCTATTTTCATGTTCTTTGATCAAGAACCTTTGAATCTCTTGTGTGATTTGTCATAGCTATTGATTGAGATTCATTAGGATTGTTATGTGTATTCATTGAGTTGTAATCTTTGCAATAAGGCAAGCCACTACAACAAACAAGAAGCCTTGGTGTGTCGATTATCATCAAGCAACGTTCATTGAAGAAGAAGAAGTCTTGGTTGTGAATCAAGCAAGGAGAAGCCTTGGTGTGTGGATTATCATCAAGCAATTGAAGACTTGTTGTGTCGATTATCAACAAGGGGTAGAGGTTAGATTAGAGAGAAGATCAATAGGATTACAAGGCAAGGGTGTCGGTTATCTCTTGTAGGCTAGCAAGAAGGAAGTCTTGTGAGGCAATCACTTGTAATTTGAGAACTCTAATTCCTCATAGTGAAGAATCTCTCTTGGTTGAAGAGGGGACTGGATGTAGCTTTCGAGCGGATGAAAGTGAACCAGGATAAATCGTTGTGTCGTATCTCTAAACCCTTACTCTTTATATTCAAGTCATTTGATTGCGTTCTTGGTTGAAAACCTAGAAAGATTGATTTTCATAATTGATTGAATTGAATCTTTATTGTTCAAATTAACTTGGGGAAAATCATTTTCATAACTAGGTTAATCAATAAGTATATAGGTGTTAATCATCTCCGTTGAATCTCTGATCTTTCATGTGAATTGATTGATTTTCGTATGCGAATGAAAACTTGATTTTTCTGGTTTCTGTCAGATATACTCGAGTAAACGAGTCTTTAATCGAGTACTACTCGAGTACCTCTTTCAAAATGTGTATCATATAAATACTATTAAAAACAGAAAGGTTATAGAGCTGGTCACTGGTCCTCTGTCCAAACATTTATCTGGCCGGATCCTCGATATCTGCACAACGGGTTCCCAACCCACACTTTCTACACTCTGTATGCACCTAAGGAACATCTCCCTTTACTGATTCTTGTGCAAGCTAGATGCACGATCAACACCTAATAAGGGCATGGGGGTTAGCTATACATATTTGCATAATCAAATGAGAATAAAACTAACATCCACAAGTCAACATGTAGCAAATCATGATGCATAATCATATGAGCACACCCGGTTAATCATAATAATTCTTTCAATGCAGGTGGCATGATGCATGATTTCCTTCCACAGCTGAGGCCGCTAACAAAGTCCATCTTGGATGTCCATCCAATGCACCGTTGTGTTCCCGGAACACTGACATTCGTTCCCAGAACGTAATGCCAAACCATACTTGGATAAATAAGCATCACTCCCAGAGTGTGCATCACGTTCCCAGAACGTGTAGCAAACCATACTTGGAATAATAAGCATCACTCCCAGAGTGTGCATCACCTTCCCAGAACGCATAAAAACCAGGTCCCGGACACTGGCCACAGTCCTAGAATGTGTCATCAAGTAGGTTGCGTATCAATGTGTTCCCAGAACACTAACATACGTTCCCAGAACGTATATAACCAGGTCCCAGACACTGGCCACATTTCCAGAATGTGTCATCAAGTAGGTTTACAAATTTGGTACTCCCGGAGTACCCTCCTCATATTCCCAGAATATGATAAACGTTCCTACCAACCCATCTTCCATTGTATATGCATGAATGCACAATCATTAAGGTTGGTTTTTATCTTTAATTCGATTATTATACCAATGTGATCCCAGAACACTAACATACGTTCCCAGAACGTATCGCAAACCATACTTGGAATATAATCAAGCACCACTCCCAGAGTGTGCATCACGTTCCCAGAACGTATCAAAGAAACCATGTCCCATACAATGGCCACATTCCCAGAATGTGTCATCAAGTAGGTTGCATCAATTTGGTACTCTTAGAGTACAGGGTCATGTTCCCAGAACATGACAAACAATCCTTGCCAACCTATTTCATTACCTTTCTCTATGCATGATTTGCATACATAATTACTAAGGTTGGTCTTTCCATTGATTCAATTATTATGACTTAGAAAAACACAACTTCTGAATGATATCTTGAGGTATGGCTTTACTCATAAAATTCACCTTTGAATTTAAATTTAACATATGCTCATAGACCTGGATTGAGAGAATATAATCATTGGTATGAACAATCCTTACTCAAAAACTTAACTTTTATTTTTAAGTTTCAGGTACTAACCGGTTACATCATCACCTAACCGGTTAGAATTACAGACCTGAATACAAAACCACTGATTTTCAAAGAATCTTTTCTTGAATTCTTTACTCAATCCAATAACAAGGTCTTAGCATAACATATTACCTCAATTTCAACACATAATATCATTCAAGAGATCTAAGTCATAATCCAATTTCATTTATGCATAATTTCCTCTTGAAATTATCATTCGATATTAAGGTATTAACTCATCACTTCCAATCTAAACCAAACAGTGCTCAATCACATAATTTTAGATTGGTCTTTGTATGAAATTCTAGCTTAAACTTGAGTACAAATGGTATGGAAACTTGGTAAATTTCAGAAATTCATTTTCATTGAAAATTGACAATATCTAACCGGTTACAAATTTCGACTAACCGGTTAGATTATGCAGTCTGTACATTGAAAAATGAGGATTTGCATACCATTCTTTTCAATACTCAAATCTAACCAATTTCAACAATCAAAAGAGTTCACATACCTTAATACTAGTATGTTCAGCCACAGAAACATATCTATCTTGCATGCATTCAATTTAGATACTGAAATTGCACATAATTGCACATATTTCACAACTTAATGCATCAATTAACATAATATCCAAATAAGTCATGAATCCAACATCAATGTAGCTTGCATGTGTAACACCCCGCAAATTCCTCGTGCTGAATTAAAATACTAAAGAAATTTATTGTGAGAAAAGTGTTTTGAAAAGAATATTTTCTTAAATAATTTTTCCTAAATTCACGTTTTCAAAAGTGTTTAGTGATTTTAAAGAGATGGTTTTCAAAAGTCATAAGTTTTAAAGTTGAGTCTAGAAAAATGATTAGATGTTTAATATTCCCATGCTTTGAAGAAAGAGTGAATTTCAAAACAATAGTTATTTTATGAGAAAGTGATTTGTTTTCTGCCTTTATGTGATGGATTCATATGTGTTTGATATATGTTAATATGGTTTCTAGAAGATGTTTAAATTATTATGTAAACTTTGTGATTATATGTTTTAGAGTAAAAATGATTAAGAATTAAAATTATAATGCATGACGGTGTGTTTAAGTATGTGATGCGTGTACATATATATGTATATGAGTATGTAACGTATATGTGCATGTATGTGTATATATATATATGTGTGTGTATACGGTTTTGCATGAATGTATGCTTAGAATCATGAGAAAATCTAATTAGTAAATGAACATGATCATATATGCATGTATGTGTGTATGTGATGTGTAAGTGTGTGTGTGTGCATGAATATGTGAATATATGTGTGTACGCTGTGTGAGTGTATGTGAGTGTAGGAAGCCTAGGAATTTCCTTAAGTGTTAAGTAAACAACTAAGTTGTAACCAAGTGAGTCAAAATCCTAACCAATTTCTAACAAAACTCTAACCAAATAGTAGAAGCCCTAAGGATGAACCAACAAGTCAACAAACCTAAGTGGCCCTAAACACCTAATGTCTCCTACATTGTTCCCTTTGGATTTTTCTAAACTCCACCCATGCAAAAAATTGGAAGACCGAATTTACCCCTCCCATTTGCACCCTTGGCCGAATTTCCCAAGGACAAAAGAGGAAACACATGAGTTTTCTATATAAACCATCACCCTTAGTTCCTTCCACCCATTTTCTCATTCACTTCTTCCATTTTCCTTCACTCCTCAAACACAATTGTTGAAGAGCAAAAGCAAAGCTCTCAACACACATAGAAAGAGGGAGAAACCGTGAGGATAGAGAAGAGAAGGAGAGTGAAAAATCCAAGCTCCTTGACCAAATTCCCTTGATCCTTCTTTTTCACCCACTTCCTTCTTCAAACTCAAGAAGAAAAATCACCCATCAACCCCAAAGGGAGAGAGGGCCGAGACAAAAAACTTAGAAGAAGGAGAGAGATCTTGAAGTTCGAAGTTTAGATTTTTGGTTTAAGGTAGTTGTTTGAACTTTTGAGAGTTTTAAGTGTAATAATTTTGTGTGTAAAGGACTTTGTGACAAACTTGGTTTAAATTTAAAAGTTGTGATGCATGTTATTAATTTTGAAGTGATCTTGAAGTTTAAACTACATGCTAAAAATCTATGCTAAAAAAAAACGTTTAGATCTTTAACTTATGGTTTTCTTTGTCACGGTTTTAACAAAAGTTGTGTTTAAAGTTATTTATTTGTCTTGATTTTCACTTGTATGTGTTGATCTATGGTTGATCTTTGCCTTGATCTTTAAAAGGTTTGTTCTTGAGTCTTGCATGTTTGATTTTATGGCCTTGTGATCTTTATTTTCCTTTGCATGTCTCCTTCATGCCTTGATCTTGAAATTTTAAGAGTAAATGAACTTGAAAAATAGTAGATAATGAATTATATGTTTCGGCCATAACAAAAAGTATAGGTCTTAATGCTTTTTGATTTGATCTAGGTCATTGCATGTTAGCTTTATATATAGATAAGTTGATCTAAATTGTTGGAATGCTTGATTTTTTTGAGTTGATCTTGGCGAAACTTTGATTTTTGGTCTCGATCTTTAAAAAAAAAAAGCTTTAATCTTTGCTTTAATTTTGAAAAAGTATTGATCTTGAGTCATGTATATGGTTTTCAAACAAAAGCTTAACTTGTTCCATGCATGTCACGGTTTTGGCATTTTCTACTTAAAATGATTTTTACCTTTGATTTGTATTATTATAATTGATTTCATACATGCATGTGATTTCTTTTTAGGGGTTTTTAAAGTGCTTGATTTGATTCATGAGCCTTGATGAGTGCATGTAAAAAAAATGAAGGAAACTATATTTGATTTGGTAAATTAATTAAGTTGAGAAGATAAATTAATGTTTGTTAAATTTTCTCGGAGAAGCTCACGGTTTTAATATTTAAAAAGGAAGAAATAATTTCTTTATCTTGTGTTTTGATGATGAACAAGCTCTACGTGAAGAATGTTGTGTTTGATATGAAATGTTAAATCATTTTCTCAAATCCTATTCGGTTTAGAATAATAAGAGTATCTAAGATGGATTAATCAATTGAAAATGAAATTTTGTTTGAATACTTGAAGTAAAATTAAGTTGGTTGTGCGATTTAGATTTGTAATTCCTAACTTGTTTCTCTGATGTCATTCGGCCATGAAGTGTTAATAAGCCTAGGGGACTTAGTTGCATGAAAATAAATGTACTTGGTTTACATCTTTAGTTCTATTTGGTTTTGAGTATATGTGCGACTAAGTGTTTGTGTTTTTTGAAAATGAAAGTGTTTAGAAAATAATCCAGTGCTTGGTTAAGTGATTATGTGATATGATTTATTAAAGTGTTGTGGAGTGATTTGATTGTGTTTATGGCTGTCCTAAACTTGTGTTATGACAAAAGCTTGAATTTTAAAGTAATTGTTTTAAGCTAAAGGTTTGTTAAAGTAAAAAGTGCTTTTACGGTGTTTTCAAGTTTTTATTTAAGTAAATTTCGTGAAGCAATTCCTTGCTGTTCCGAATTATTTAAAGTTATTTCTTAACTTTAAGAATGTGTTCGAGTGATTTAAAACCTAATTTTCAAGTGGTATTTGAATTAAGAAAAAGCCGGAGTAAAAACGGCGCATTTTTGGTGTTTTCAAATGTGGTTAAGGTGCTGTCCAAGACGGACCAGCAACTAACCCAAATGATTTAAATTATTTTATATGATGTTTTCAAACGGATTCAAAGTACATAAAGCATTAGAAAATGTTAAAGTTGTTTTGAGAAAACGGTTATATTTCTAAGTCTTCCGACGAGGACCGAAATGTGAAATGAGTTAAGAAAATATTTTCTTAATACAAGTTAATGACGTAAACGTATTTTATTTAGTACGAGGAATTTGAAAGGCGAGGGATTGGGGCAGCCGGCAGCGCAAGGATCCAAGGAGACGGTACGCATTAAATAGCTGGACCTCAGGTGAGAGAGAAGTTTTCCTAAGACACTGTGGTAGTTAGGTGATATATTAGGACGTTCCGTATCATCTCAAAGATCGGAACTAAGTGGTTAGAGTCAGTAGTGTAAGTGGCAAATTGTTTGATTGTGTGGCCACTTATACGAAGGTGATAAAGACCACAATGTTATTGTGTGATGTTGTGTGCATGCTGTTATTTACTTATTTTGTTATACTTATTACTGTTGATTGTAATGAGTGAATGGATGATGGACGTCTGTCACGCCCGGAATAGGCAAATGAAAATGAGATAAGTAAGTTGAAGAAAATAAAGATGTAAAGAGAAAAGAATAATGATAAGATGGATGTGAAAGGAGATAAAGAGTTGAGACTGGGAATAAATTAATGATGATGTTGAGAACGAGCCAGAGCTGGGAGAGTATTGTTGTTGTTGGAACAAGATTGTGATGGAGTGGAGCTGGGCTCCTTTTTTTTTGGTTTCAGTCTGGGACTAGTGTTGAGTTGAGCTTGCTCCTCCATTAGCGCCCAGCAATGATGTGAAGTTGAAAAAAAAAGGTTTTTGAAAAGCGGTTTTCGAAAACGGTTTTTGAAGAAAGATTTTCGAAGGGATTTGTGAAAAGAGATTTGTGAAAGTTTATGAAATGGTGTTTTGAGAAAGTTGTGAAAAGATTGTTTTGAAAAGAGATGTTGGAATGAAATGATGGTGAGAAATGTAGTATGATGAGACAGTTGAGAATTGAGATTGGAATTGGTGATGTGATCCCAGCTCTGTGCTATGTGAGAATTGATGAGAGAAAGACTATGTAAAGTTAGTGGTCGGGACTCGTTGAAGGGTTGTACGAAGGATGGGCCGACCTTAGGATAATTAAAGGATAAAAGACTTAAAAGACATACGCGGTGAGGTATGAGAGTACGAAGTAGTGGAGAGGAAGAAACGATAAGTATCTGCGGATACTTAGGACGAGATTGCATTAGGGGAGGACGATGACGGTGAAACGTCAAGAAGTCTAGAGTGTGTTTCTAGGCAGAACGAACTCCACATGTGGCGCACTAACGTGGTGGGGACTGGGTCTAATGTCGTGGCAAGTTCTGCGAGCCCACTAGAAACACACTGTTGCCCCCTAGATTGCAAATCGAGAACAGTGACAGGGACTGGAGTGGGGCATCTTGTTTGCCACTGCAAGGCAGTGTGCCATGATTATTGTATATTGATTGAGGCAGAGTCCTCCTGGTCTGGGACCATTTGTGTTGTGACAGCTGTCGTGCCCGCACGGTAAAGGTCCTGTACTCCTGTTTGCTTCCGACTAGGTTGGGTGGATGACCGAGGAGATGTAGATGTGAGTGATTGCCGAGAATGAAATAAATTCCCCGATGATATCTGATGATTCCCAAAGTAAAGGAATGATATGAATTGATAAGATTGGAAAAGAAGGAATTCTGAGTTGAGGAAGAAAGAATAATTAAGAGAAGTGAAATTAAATTTAGAAAGAAATGGAAGGATAATAATAAGGACAATAAGACTGAAAATGTTGATGTTGATATCATGCTTGATTGTTGTGTGCTGTTTGTTGCATAGTGTGTTTGTATTGTCCTTCTATCTGGCCTACTGTAATCCCACACCGTCGACGATTCGTCGTTCGGATCACTTACTCTCTCCTGTTTGTTGGCATATCGGGGCTGCTGATATTTCAACGGGCAGACGGAGCATCGCATGGAAATCATCACTTTAGAGGAGTTGGAGTTGGAGTCTAATGACAACGGGAAGGCAACGACAGAGGTGGCTTCATCTTCGGGAGCAAAGAAAGGGCGCAAGAAGAAAGGGAAGCTCCATCTGGATAGCTTCATCAGAGTAGCGCAGCGGAAGCGAAAGTAGCGAGTTTAGGTTAAGTTATGATGTGTGAGTTAAGGATTACCGAGCAAAGAACCATTTATATAACCAAGCTAATTTTAAAATTATATGTTGTGAAAATATCCTCGTTTTGGAAAGATTAAGTAATGTAATCTTTGGTAAACTGTTGTAAATACTTTTAATTTACTGCAATGAATCACTTTGCTTTTTGAAACAAGTTCTTTTGTAAACATGAAAGTTTTATGCGAATAAATGCTTTAGTAACAACTCGGTTTTCGAAAGAGAGTGTTGAGGAACATCAATAACTTTTCAATAACCTGAACAATGTAAAAAAAAAAATTGGTCTCATTTTTTGAAACTTTAGTAAGAAAAAGTGAAATTATTTTGGTTTACGAAAATCGGGCTGTTACAACATGCATCTAGATAACATTGCTCATAACAACAATTGAGCTCAGATTGGCCTCCAAGCCACTTAACCATTTTAACTTATGCCCTTTGAGTCTCTTGGTGACTCATCCTATGTTCTACCACAATTTATACTCATTCTAGCAAATAGTAAGCTTCCCCCTTACCTTAGGTTCGTGCTTGAGCAAGATTTGAGAAGAGCTTTGAGGTAGAACACCAAACACCCAAAACTCCTCCTCGAACCAGAACCGTTTTGACAGGGTAGATTGATCAAAGAATTTGGAACATGAAATGGACATGGAAATTAGGGAAAATGGTCATTATCAAAACCATGCAACATGAACTTTGAAAGAATGTCAAGTCTAGAACAAGAGAAGGCTTGAGCTTACCAAAATCGAAGCTCAAAGTCAGTTCCAGAAACCCAATACAGAACTGTGACAGTTTTGAACCCCCAACTTCGTGAATCGTTTTCTCCTAGCTCAGGAACTCTCAACTCACAAACCTTATATCAATACAAAGCCCTTGATTCAAGCTTTGTAACAGTGTATCACTCACAGTCTAACTCTCAGGAACGAAAGAGAACAGAGAGGACGAATACAGCCTCATAAAAACAGAGCATCAACACACATAGGGAACAAATGGCCCAATTTGATTCACATTGAGGCCTTATATAGTCAAATTTGGAGCTCCATGCACAAGGACACGCGTATCCCACTAAGTATGAAGGCTGATTCGTGGCAAATTTTCGTTAATTCCAGTGATTACTCATCCAAATCCGTTAACCTAGTTTCTGGGTTCATCGTGTAACCGGTTACACAGCCCTTCTAACCGGTTACATACTGCTAAAATTCAAAAATTAATAATTTAATTCCTCTTTCTTTAAGAACCTTTCTAATATTGCAATTAGGTCCCAACCCAAGGACTCAATTACAATATTCATATTTTTGTACAAAATAACCATATAAAAATATATCTCATATTTTTATATGTAAAAACACATAATGTACAAAAACTAAAACCTTCAAAACTAATATAAATCAATTATAAAATAATTGTTATAATTAATTTCTTGGTTATTTGGGAGACAAAAATTAGGGGTGTTACACTACTCCCCCACTTAAAAGGAATTTCGTCCCCAAAATTCATCTTCTGAAATTTTCCACTTTTCCAAAGTGTTTTCTTGCTCCCAAAAATTCGTTCTTTAGGGTCCTCCCCCACTTAAAAGAGTTTCGATATAGTTCTTTTATTTCGAAACATTTCTAATAAAACCTTTCACTTTAAACAAAATTCTTTGCATAAAAACTGTTATGTGAAGGAATTCTTTTAAAAGCAATACTCTTTTGAGTAATACACTTCACATAAACATTCTTCAAATAAAACACTTTTCATCAAACTTTTTGGAAAAACTTTTTCTTTTTTTTTTGGGCTGCGCACTCTGATCCCTCGAGTACGATCAAAGAAACATTAGTATGACTTTATTCCTTAATAGTTTGAGACATTAGGGTGATCAATCCCAATATTCAAACCATTAATAACAAAATCATCCCTTTCGGATATAATCTTTCACAAGAAAGACCATACGACAGGTCTTTAAGTTAGATGAACTTAAAGATAGGGTAATTATCACTATCAAACTTAGTTAGAAAGTCAAGTTCTAGAGACATTTCCGTTGGGGAGACAAAGATTTGTCCTATCCCGGTGGTTGTTAATCTCTCTAGTCATAACTGATCTTTCTATTTCTGTAGTGTCCACAGTTATTTATCACATCCAACTGTGATAAAGGTTTTGATCACAGAAAGATTGGAGTTGAACTTCCAACAGGATATTGATATTCTCAAATGATTAGATTAACGTAATCGAAAACATTTAACTACGTTAACTCAGATCAAAGGAAGAGATAGGCTTGAGTTGTCTACGTCAGGATTACACTCAACTCTCATCTCAGCCGATGAATTCTTCTCGTGCTGGATTCGTCCATTCCTTTCTCACCTTTTCCATCAAGACATTTCGGTGAATAATACTCCAGCTTCCTACATTCGGAATTGACTATTCCCTTAGGTACATCACAATTAAACTCAAAGTGATGTGCCTCACCGTTTTCACCTTGAGATGGAAAAATGTTCCCTTCCCTATTTCCTCCTTAGTCACTTTTCTCCAATCGAGGATTCCTTAACCTTGATATTTCCGTGGTTGATATTCTCCCATTTACTTTCCCTCTTTCTCCAGTTGGGCCAGTATTTCATCATTCTTTCTCTTATTCTGAACTCAGATATTTCTCGCATGAAATTCATGTGCTTTCCCATAGTCTTCATACATGCTTACCAACATCGAGAAATTCCTTATTCCTTGATAGTTGATAGCTAACTTGGGTTCGAACATAGTCTATTCTTGAAATTCGTGCCTTTGGATTTCTCATCAAGGTTGTACCAGAAAACACTTCCTAAATCCCTTACTTCCATAATATATTTTCTAATATCCATAATCCCTGACTTTAATTTCAAAGGTTAAATCTCATTCGTTTCTTCATAGAAATCTAACTCCTCATTTCCTGGTTGAAATTCACGAATCCGATTCAAGAATTCGTTGATCATTTGCAACATTCCCATCTAAGGCTAGATAGTTCCGCTTGCATTGCCAGACTTAGGTCTCTGAACTTCTCGATCAGATTAGCCTCCTTGACCATCATTGAGCTCACACGAATAGCCTTTCAGCTCAAATCGTCTGCAACTACGTTTGCTTTGTCAGGATGATAATGGGGCTCAAAGTCATAATCTTTTAGAAACTCCATCCATCGCCTTTGTCTCATATTCAACTCCTCTTCTTCTTATTGTCATTCACATTTTCGAACTCCAAACTTGTTCATGAATCACAACCTTCTCATCTTATTACCTATTGTTTCTTTCGCATCATCCAGCTCAATTCTCTACCTTTTCTAAGTGGAGTAGCTTCTTAATTTTAACTTTGGATTAGTCCATAAGTATTATGATTCAATCCCCTTAAATCACTTTCAATGATGAATCAAGGTATTAAGTTATTTTACCACACTAAATCCTTTCTTAAATTTTACTTAGGTGGTTAACATTGAGTTTGGATTGGAGGAAGATGTCTACTGATACCAAAAGTTCCTTCACAAAGGACTTAAATTTTATTTTAAACTTTCAGTTTCTAACCGGTTACAAGAAACTCTAACCGGTTATGAAGTATAGTTTTAGAAATAAAACCAAAGAACTTTAAAAAACCATTTTCTTTACATCGTCCAATTCAACTCAAAATAGGATTTAATCATACTCTAATACCTTGATTCCAACTGAATTCATCACCGAAATGATTTAAATCATAGTCTACTCACATTTTCCATAATTCCTCTTGGACTAATCATATTATATTGGGGTATAATCCATCACTACCCCACCATAATTAAACAACACCCTATCATTCAATACCATCAGTTGATCTTTCCAAGTCAACTTGGTCAAAGGCCATGCGATCTTAGAAAATTCTTAAATACTCCGGCGATAGTACCCAGCCAGCCCTAAAAACTTCTTACTTTAAATATCACATTCCCTGCGAACTTAACTTCGCTCAACCAAAACTCATCTTTGGTGAGCTTAGCACACAACTACTCCTCTTGCAGGATTCTCAACACAATCCTGAGATGTTTCTCATGCTCCTCCGGATTCTTAGAATAAACCACAAACGAATCCAAATATAATCTAAAGGTCCAGTTCTTATAATCCATAAAAGAACAGGTGCATTAGTCAATCCGAACGACATTATTTCCTACTCATAACGTCCGTATCGAGATCAAAAATGCAGTCTTAAGTGGATTCCTGTCCCGAATCCTGGTTTGGGGTTAATTCAACCGCCAATCAATCTTAGAAAACACTTAGACTCCTTTAATCTGATCTGACCAAACCTTTTTAGCAACTTCTCTACGTGTTTCTTCCATTTGACCATTCCCGATGGTACCATATTATAAGGGTAGTAGAGATAGAATCAGCATCAAGAATTAACTTGATTCCAAACTCTATCCCTTTACTCAAGGGTAAACCTGACATCATTTCTTACAACCAAGATTTCTTTAACCCCCTTTCTCCTTCACTGCTGCCCAGAAGCAACACATGGGTTCATTGGATTCCAGATTCGAAACTTGGGAATCCCAATACAGAGTTGTTCTATCGTCATTAATCATGATCACTTGATCCTTCGACTCCCAAACCGTGCTTAAGATCAAATGAAATCATGACACAGGTAGATAGACAAAGTCTAATACCTTAATAGAACGATTCAGACATACCTTGGAAATAACTACAAAAAGATTTGTAGGAGTCTCCACTTGAGATAGAAGATTGGGTAAGGCATTGAGCAACTTTGATCAATACCGGTATCCATAAGGAACAAAAGAAAGGATAACTTTATAGTTTAACAAACTCTACAAGATTGATTTTTAAGAAGATAACTGCCCTGTACTTGGTCGGAGAAGTTAATTAACGTTAACACTGGTGAGGGTAAATACTCTTCTCCAAAGACAAGGACTTAACTACAACTCCTTTAAGATTTCCTTATCACTGATTCTATGAGAACTGATAAACCAACACTATGGTTTTAGGTTTACCACATGTCTAAAGAGAAGCATACGACTATCATACTTCGACTTAGACTTCATAGAACACTTCTTAATAGCAGAATGAGCTACTTATCTAGAGCCATTACCCATAACCTTAGCTCTAGTTTGGAAGTATATGAAAGCATACTTCCCAAGAAACATTGCAGATATCGATGACCAGCGTATTGGACCACACACCCAAGGACCAAGAGTCAGGACCATTGCTCTGATACCATAAAAGTGCAACACTCCTTGTATATCATCTTACTTTATAAGAAAAGTAATAAGTTTATGAATACTTGGACTTGTTATTGTTGGAAATAGATCTGAAAATAAGGATTTTCCCTTCCCTTGAAAATTCCTTTTTTTACAAACACTTGATTAATAATGAAGTTGACTAACAAAATCAGAGTTTGCGGAAACATAGTAAAATAATCACATTATACCCTCAAAATATATCAAGTGTAACAAGTCCATGAATACCAAATAAATATTATTATGAAACCAAATTCATCTTATGATACCTCTTTCAAAATGTGTATCATATAAATACTATTAAAAACAGAAAGGTTATAGAGCTGGTCACTGGTCCTCTGTCCAAACATTTATCTGGCCGGATCCTCGATATCTGCACAACGGGTTCCCAACCCACACTTTCTACACTCTGCATGCACCTAAGGAACATCTCCCTTTACTGATTCTTGTGCAAGCTAGATGCACGATCAACACCTAATAAGGGCATGGGGGTTAGCTATACATATTCGCATAATCAAATGAGAATAAAACTAACATCCACAAGTCAACATGTAGCAAATCATGATGCATAATCATATGAGCACACCCGGTTAATCATAATAATTCTTTCAATGCAGGTGGCATGATGCATGATTTCCTTCCACAGCTGAGGCCTCTAACAAAGTCCATCTTGGACGTCCATCTAATGCACCGCTGTGTTCCCGGAACACTGACATTCGTTCCCAGAACGTAATGCCAAACCATACTTGGATAAATAAGCATCACTCCCAGAGTGTGCATCACGTTCCCAGAACGTGTAGCAAACCATACTTGGAATAATAAGCATCACACCCAGAGTGTGCATCACGTTCCCAGAACGCATAAAAACCAGGTCCTGGACACTGGCCACATTCCCAGAATGTGTCATCAAGTAGGTTGCGTATCAATGTGTTCCCAGAACACTAACATATGTTCCCAGAACGTATATAACCAGGTCCCAGACACTGGCCACATTCCCAGAATGTGTCATCAAGTAGGTTTACAAATTTGGTACTCCCGGAGTACCCTCCTCATATTCCCAGAATATGATAAACGTTCCTACCAACCCATCTTCCATTCTATATGCATGAATGCACAATCATTAAGGTTGGTTTTTATCTTTAATTCGATTATTATACCAATGTGTTCCCATAACACTAACATACGTTCCCAGAATGTATCGCAAACCATACTTGGAATATAATCAAGCACCACTCCCAGAGTGTGCATCACGTTCCCAGAACGTATCAAAGAAACCATGTCCCAGACAATGGCCACATTCCTAGAATGTGTCATCAAGTAGGTTGCATCAGTTTGGTACTCCTAGAGTACAGGGTCATGTTCCCAGAACATGACAAACAATCCTTGCCAACCTATTTCATTACCTTTCTCTATGCATGATTTGCATACATAATTACTAAGGTTGGTCTTTCCATTGATTCAATTATTATGACTTAGAAAAACACAACTTCTGAATGATATCTTGAGGTATGGCTTTACTCATAAAATTCACCTTTGAATTTAAATTTAACATATGCTCATAGACCTGGATTGAGAGAATATAATCATTGGTATTAACAATCCTTACTCAAAAACTTAACTTTTATTTTTAAGTTTCAGGTACTAACCGGTTACATCATCACCTAACCGGTTAGAATTACAGACCTGAATACAAAACCACTGATTTTCAAAGAATCTTTTCTTGAATTCTCCACTCAATCCAATAACAAGGTCTTAGCATAACATATTACCTCAAGTTCAACACATAATATCATTCAAGAGATCTAAGTCATAATCCAATTTCATTTATGCATAATTTCCTCTTGAAATTATCATTCGATATTAAGGTATTAACTCATCACTTCCAATCTAAACCAAACAGTGCTCAATCACATAATTTTAGATTGGTCTTTGTATGAAATTCTAGCTTAAACTTGAGTACAAATGGTATGGAAACTTGGTAAATTTCAGAAATTCATTTTCTTTGAAAATTGACAATATCTAACCGGTTACAAATTTCGACTAACCGTTTAGATTATGCAGTCTGTACATTGAAAAATGAGGATTTGCATACCATTCTTTTCAATACTCAAATCTAACCAATTTCAACAATCAAAAGAGTTCACATACCTTAATACTAGTATGTTCAGCCACAGAAACATATCTATCTTGCATGCATTCAATTTAGATACTCAAATAGCACATAATTGCACATATTTCACAACTTAATGCATCAATTCACATAATATCCAAATAAGTCATGAATCCAACATCAATGTAGCTTGCATGCATCTAGATAAAATTTCTCATAACAACAATTGAGCTCAGATTGGCCTCCAAGCCACATAACCATTTTAACTTATGCCCTTTGAGTCTCTTGGTGACTCATCCTATGTTCTACCACAATTTATTCTCATTCTAGCAAATAGTAAGCTTTCCCCTTACCTTAGGTTCGTGCTTGAGCAAGATTTGAGCAGAGCTTTGAGGTAGAACACCAAACACCCAAAACTCCTCCACGAACCAGAACCGTTTTGACAGGGTAGATTGATCAAAGAATTTGGAACATGAAATGACATGGAAATTAGGGAAAATGGTCATTATCAAAACCATGCAACATGAACTTTGAAAGAAAGTCAAGTCTAGAACAAGAGAAGGCTTGAGCTTACCAAAATCGAAGCTCAAAGTCAGTTCCACAAACCCAATACAGAACTGTGACAGTTTTGAACCCCAACTTCGTGAATCGATTTCTCCTAGCTCAGGAACTCTCAACTCACAAACCTTATATCAATACAAAGCCCTTGCTTCAAGCTTTGTAACAGTGTATCACTCACAGTCTAACTCTCAGGAACGAAAGAGAACAGAGAGGACGAATACAGCCTCATAAAAACAGAGCATCAACACACATAGGGAACAAATGACCCAATTTGATTCACATTGAGGCCTTATATAGTCAAATTTGGAGCTCCATGCACAAGGACACGCGTATCCCACTAAGTATGAAGGCTGATTCGTGGCAAATTTTCGTTAATTCCAGTGATTACTCATTCAAATCCATTAACCTAGTTTCTGGGTTCATTGTGTAACCGGTTACACAACCCTTCTAACCGGTTACATACTGCTAAAATTCAAAAATTAATAATTTAATTCCTCTTTCTTTAAGAACCTTTCTAATATTGCAATTAGGCCCCAACCCAAGGACTCAATTACAATATTCATATTTTTGTACAAAATAACCATATAAAAATATATCTCATATTTTTATATGTAAAAACACATAATGTACAAAAACTAAAACCTTCAAAACTAATATATTATAATTAATTTCTTGGTTATTTGGGAGACGAAAATTAGGGGTGTTACAAGAAAAAATTAATTACTGTATTTTCTTAACATTTTTTTAAAGTATTTATCTCATCTAATTTTTATTTCATTCCAAATACTACTCTCCTAAAATATTTTTATTTTCTTTTATAAAATTTTGAAAAATTAAATATAATAAACTAGCACTCTTGATAAGTATGAAATTTATTTTTTTTATTATATATTTTAAACCAAAGAGAGTACTTACTCCGATCTCATTATGAAGCAAAAATAACTAACTTCACATGTAACAGCCCGATTTATCACTTGAAAAATTATTCTTAATTTAATAAAATATTGCAAAATTCGGGTAAATTTTTTTTTACATGTTAACATGGATATGAGAATCTTTAAGTTCAAAAAACATTTCATAAAAATCATATCCCCATATCACATGTTAAACTTCAAGTTCCAAACCGAGATGTTACTTAACATCGCACTTTGAAACTCACTATCATAATCCGCATCCAGAAAATATATTGATTTCATAAAAGTCTTAATTCTGAAAAGTAATACATACTGAAACATAAACAAGGGGTGCATCATCGTACAGTAACAGTGTCCAAGTAACTGCAATGGGTACAATGCTCAAAAGAGAATACTGAGAAACTAATCCTACTACTAGATCACCGACAAAAGGGGCATTTCACCCGAGAGGTCCTCCTTCGTCTGGGTCCTGCGCCTCGACATGTGTGGCCGCTACAACTAGAGTGGACGCACTAGCAGCACGTGACTCCACCAGACTGTGAAGATCCATACCCTTGTTGGCCATTAGAACTCGGATCTGCTCTAACTCCGGATTGTCGATCAAGCAGAGGGATGATGGGAGGTCCAAACTGTTGGAAGTCAAGCTAGTTGGAAGACATGATTCAAACTCTCTATGGACTTCAAGTTTAATTCAAGATAGTGTTTTGATGATAACAAGCCAACTCAAGATCAAGCTCTCAAGTGTATTGAAGATTCAAGCAAGGCATAGTTTAGAAACCTTCTCCTTAGATCAATTGTAAGGTAATGAAGTTTTTATTTCTTTAAGAGTTTACAAAGCCAACAAGTTTTTCATTTTAAGAGAGAAGTTGAAAAACGTGTTTTTGCATGAAAAAGTGTTTTCTGCATTTAATCTTAGTGAAAATAATTGATGTTACAAAACTCTGTATATTTGTATGTTTGCAAGAGAGAGTAATCAATTATCTTCTCAAGTAATCGATTAACTTTGTTGCATCATAGAAAAATCAGAGAGGTTGTAATCGATTAAATGAAACTTGTTAATCAATTACTTTCTTATGGGAGTAATCGATTACCTGTCTCAAATAATCGATTATAATTGTTGCATCATATATTTTTCAGAGGCTTAGTAATCGATTACAAGCTCTGTAGTAATCGATTACATGATGTTGCATCATATGCATAACAGAGGCTCAGTAATCGATTAATTGTTAAGTGTAATCGATTATAATGAGTTTCATCATACATTAAACAGGAGTGGTGTAATCGATTAACTATTAATGGTATAATCGATTACATGGTTTTCAAATGAATTTAAGAATTTCTATTTTTGAAGGAATAATCGATTACCTTCAGAAAGTAATCGATTACTTCATGTTTTATTGAAAAACGTGTCAGAATCATTTTGATTATTTCCTGATTTGTTTTTATATAAAATGTAAGATCCATGAAGAATGTTTTGATAAATGCCAAAAGGTTTTGAACAAGCTTAAATGTGTTGATCAAGTTCAAGCTCAACAAGCAACAACAAACATCAAGTGATAAAGAGAGAGCCAACTCATGAAGACTTAGTTTGGTAGTTTATGTTTTATTGTTTTATCTTTTGCCTCACAAGTCTTTTAGTTTATGAGTTTGGGTAGAGTTTATTAGAGGGTAGTGAATCTCTTTTGATTGCATGATTATATCATATTTTGAGTATTCACTTTGCTTAAAATCAATAGGTGGCTTAAAGGTTTGAAAGAAAAGGTTTAGATTTTGAGAAAACAAGTTTTTAAGTGTTTTTTGAACTGACTACTCGATTAGCCACTTGTTTACTCGAGTAGAATTTTGCAGTCTTGCGCAAATACTCGATTAAGGCTCTGATTACTCGAGTAGAATTTTGAAGCTTTGCATAAATACTCGAGTAGTAACTCAGATTACTCGAGTAGTGAACACTGATTACACTTGTTACTCGATTAATGACTTGGCTACTCGAGTAACACGAGCTGTTACTGTTTTTAAATGAGTTTTTCACTTCTCAAAAGCACTTCTAACCATTCCTAACTTTTGGATATTCTATATAAACCTTTTCCTAACCTTTGCGATATTATTCCATCATTTTTTATACACATTTTACAAAGAATCAAAGCCACTCTATTCTCTCTCACTTTCTCAAGATCAAAGTTCTCATTTTTACATTCTTTGATAAAGAACCTTGAATCTCTCATGTTGATATTTTCATAGCTTTTGAAAGAGATTCATAGGATTGTTATTTTGTTTTCATTTGAGTTGTAATCTTTGCAAGAGGCAAGCTATCTACAACAATTGGAAGTCTTGGTTGTGAATCAAGCAAAGTTATATTGGAAGCCTTGGTGTGGCATTTCATCAAGCACTTGGAAGCCTTGTTGTGTTAACAAGCAATTGGAAGTCTTTGAAGAATCTCAAAGCATTGGAAGTCTTGTTGTGGGGTATCGGCAAGCAAGATAAGAGGTTAGATTAGATATCAATAGGGTTACAAGGCAAGGGTGTGGTATCTCTTGTAGGCTAGCAAGAAGGAAGTCTTGTGAGGCATTTACTTGTAATTTGAGAAACTCTAATTCCTCATAGTGAAGAATCTCTCTTGGTTGAAGAGGGGACTGGAGTAGCTTTCAAGTGGATGAAAGTGAACCAGGATAAATCAATGTGTCGTATCTCTAAACTCTCTACTCTTTACAATTCTTGTTATTAATTGTGTTCTTGGTTGAAAACCTAGAAAAAGTGATTTTTCATAATTGATTGAATTGAATCTTAATTGTGCAAAATTGATTTGGGGAAAATCATTTTCATAACCTAGGTAATCAATAAGAATATTGGTGTTATTCCATTCCGCTTTATCTCTGATCATATGTGTTAATTGATTGATTTTCGTATTTGATTGAAAAGTGATTAATTCATTAACAGAGGCATTAATCGATTAGTTCATGTCATTAATCGATTAAGGCTAAAGAATTTTTCAAGAAAATCATTTGTTTTAATCGTTTTGTTTTGTTTCTTGCGAAAATCTTTCAAGGTTTATCTAACACCTATTCAACCCCCCCCCCTTCTAGGTGTTCTCCTAGTGTATCCTAGTTGTTTCATCCACCGAGTGTAGGTTCCAACATAAAAGATTCTGATTTATTTTATAAAATTCGAAAATGATTTTAAATTTGAATTATTTCCTTTTTGGTTTTAAGAATCAAATCTTTATTTTATTTCGTAAATCATTTTGATTTAGTTTTGATTTTAAAACTTATTTCAAATCTTATTTTATTTTATTTTGATTTTGTTTTACTTATTCAAAATCTTTTAATTTCCGCTTATTTCAATTTTTACGTTTACGCGCTACTCGAATTATATTTTCTTTCGTTTTCGCGATATGTTTCAAACGCTTAATCTCTCCATCTCAAAACAATTTTTTAATTTGTAATGGTTTTTACAATACATTAATAAAACTCGATTCACCCCCCTCTCGAGATTTTGAGGCCAAAACCAACAATTGGCATCAGAGCTAGTCTCTTGTGTTAAGACTTAACCGTCTCAAGAGTATGGCTTCATGCCCCCGAGGTACTCTCGATGCCATAGGTCTCGCACATTGAGTGCATCTATCAGTCGTCCGACATCAAAGGGTCCAATACAACTCCCATTGACTCCACTGGTAGCTATCTAAATTACACATACCCAGTACAGAAAAACAGAAGAAAGGAGAGAGTAAGCATTCCAAACGACGCATCGTCGACGGTGTGGGTTTACAATAGGCAAAATATTAAGATAAAAATATCATATAAGAGACACAACATCCATAATCATGATCATGATCATCATCAATATCAATTATTAATTCACCAGAACAAGCTTACTTTCATATAGCATCATCATCAATCTCATTTCGACATATAATCCTTTCTTTCTCAAGTTCTTTTCTTAGCAACATCATATCTTATGAATCTTTTAATTGTATTCGTTTTCATCTTTCATAAGATCTAATATATTTCCATTCTTCTATCGTCAAGTTTTATGAATTCGCGTCCGTCAATGATGCGGGGAACTGATCATCATTGAGGAGATTGGTTAGCACACACGTCTACATCTCCTCGATAATTCACCCATACCTAGTCGGAAGCAAACAGGAGTACAGGACCTTTACCACGCAGGCTTGACAGCTGTCTCCACAAAATACTCAAACTGTAGAAAATTTGGTACAGTTGCAAATCACATCATTACATAGCCTCGTTCCAGTCCCTCTCACTATTCAAGATTTGCAATCTAGGGGGCGACAGTACTGTTTCTAGTTCCGGTGCAGGGTTTACCACGTCAAGGATCCGGTTTCCCTTGTCACATATGGAATTTTTCCTGCCTAGAATAGTACTCTAAGCTTCTTGACGTATCACCGTCCTTGCTCTCCCGCAATCTCCTCCTGAGTATCCACAGATACCCATGGTATCTTCCTCTCCACTACTTCGCACTCATACTTATCGCATAGTCAATGTCTTTTAAAGTCTTATTAACTTTCATCACTTAATTAATGTTTTAATCCTATGGTCGATTAATCCTTGATTCAACCCTTCGACAAGTCTCGACCACTAAAGAGTTACATCTTTTTCCCCAATGTAGCACAAGACTTCGAGTTCCAGCAACTGTTTGGCACCACGACCCTTCGCATAGCTCACATGGTTGACTTACAGTCCTAGCTTCACGGAGATTCCGTTAAGCACCACGGCCAATGAATAGCTCTTATGGCTGACTTGAAATCCTAGCCTTACAGGTGTTCCTCAGGAAGTTACTTGCGTACAAAAGCATTCCATAAGCACATTCTTAGGCCAACAGCATTTCCATTCTGACTTGCACAACCACAGGGACATCACTTGTCCTTATACTATGTTTCTCTTTGGTCATCATCAATAGCAATTCAAACTCATCTTATCTCAGGGCATAAATCGTATCTTGCATCACGTTAACTTTAAAATATTATCCATGAACATATTATCGTATTATCACTATTTTGCCTTGAACTTTCTCCATATCAGGAACTTAACTCGTCTCTTATAGCACATCACTTCTAACCAACATCTTTTATTCTCATATAGAACTTTCTTTCTCTTATAACATGCCTTAGCTTCTCATCACATTTCCATAACTTTCGGGATACTTTCAAACTCGTTATGATTTCATAGATTTCCATTATCCCACATACATAACACACAATCAAGACGTAGCAGACGTCTCTCAGCATATTCTTCATGATCAACAACAGATATAAATATTCATCATGCGTAAATAAATAAACGAAAGCATAACATTATCAAAACATACATCATAACATAATATGTGGTCTTTGTCTCCTTCGTATAAGTGGCCACACAATCATAAACAATTGTCACTATACTACTGACTCAGAACCACAAAGTCCCAACCTTTGAGATGATCGAGAACATCCTAATAAATCACCTAAATACCACGATGTCTTAAGGAAGCTTCTCTCTCACCTCAATTGGCGTGCATATTCCCAAGGTACTCCTAGAATGCAGATTAGCTACTCCGTCCCCGCTTCAATTTTGTGCTTGCAACTATAATATTTTCCTTACGTTAAAATCATTCCTAATAAATTTATTTCGAAAACATTTTTAACATCCTTAAAACACTTTTAACTTCAATAGGTCGTTATATAACTCCTAATCACATTGCCAATATCCAAATGATTCCAAGTCTAAAACAAATCTATAAAATTCTAGGTGTGACCAAAACATCTTTATTAAGACTTGAAAACAATTCCAAAACAACCTTCATTAAATTCATTCAAACTCTTATAAAATATACATCTTAGAAATCATTAAATTTCTTTTTAAAAGATCTTTTTCAAATTAATTTGGGACAACATCAATAACTTTTTAATTTATTTCAAAATACTCAAAGTCCTTTTATTCTTTATTCATCAAAAATCAATATCATGACTACCATTATTTTCATACAAGGTCAAACGTTCATCATACACAAATCACATAAATAACTTTGCGTTCAACCACACTATCACACACACATACGCGCATATATATGTATATATATATATATATATTTATTTCATATAAAACCAATTCACTCTTATACTTTATTGAATTGTCATTTAGCAATCAAACAAAATACTAAATAAAAAAAAACCACCTTATTATTTTTCTTTAGTCCATTCATCCCACACATATATGCTTATCTAAAAAATCTTACTTTATTCACAAAAATTCTCTTAATCGAAAATTGAATATTTCCTTCTTCAAAATAATCTGAAAACAACCAGACTTTTCGCTTTAGTCTAAGTCCTTAACTTTAAACACAAATAAACGAACTGAAAACACTAACATGCTATGATAATATTTGTAATACCTCTTAACAAATTAATCATGATTTCTTCAAAACATTTTTATTTCATTCTTGAAAATAGATTTAACTTATACTGGAAAACTATTTCTTAGAATAAGACTTTTCAAACATAAATCAAGTCTTGTAAAACACTTTGATCAATAACTTTAAAAAGCATATAGCACCTTTAAAAGAGATTTTTCAAACTACAAAGGTTCATTAATTAAAGGCTGAAAATTACATCCATTAGTAAAATAGCTAACTTGAAAAACCACTTTTTAATAAAAATACTAAACGGACAGCACCCATTTATCATTTCAAAGTCACATTTTTTTGCCATTACTCAAACCATATTTTCATTTAATACTTGAATTATATAAACTATCTTTAAATATCCTTATTATTTAGAAATTATACTTTTCAATTAATTAATTTAATCTTGTCCTTATAGTATATATAAAAGCCGAATTTCTCACTATCATAGGGCAACTTAAGGTTCCAATTATTTTCTTCCATAACACAAAATGCAATACCAAGATCTCATTTATTTTAAGTATTCTAAAATCAACCATCATTCATCATCATCATCATGTCACCAAACATATGCACTCACAACCAAATAAAAATCTTTAAATACTAATTTTCAAATCACAAACATAACATGCATTGGCCCTTGTCACATCATTCTTGAACATTCATTTTTAATTCTCTTAAAAATAACACATTTTTATCAATCCTTTAACATGCAAGACCAAATCTTTTGCTTTTCAAGATCAAATATAATCATGCATATACTTTAATTTCTCTAAAGCAAACTTTAAAGCTATCATGCATGACACTTAACACTTAACATTAGACTAATAATCCTAATTTACTTCTAATCACTTACATGCAAAATTGGTCATCTCAAATACTTACATGTATAAAACATAATCATCACATACTTTTATTTTCATCAAACTAAACTTCTAACTTATTATACATGCAATGGCCGAATACTTAAGTAAGAAAATCATCATTATTTTATTGACATGCAACATGCAATAACTCCAAGAATTAATCTCCCGAATTATTTCTAAACCGAAAAGATCCAAGAAATCAAAATAAGTAATCTCAACTTATTTCCAAGGAAAAATTTAAAAGAATCCTTTAAAGCAAAAGATCATCATGCATGTGCTCAAAATCCAAGATCTAACCAAATTCCTAACATGCATAAACTCTTAAGACTAATCACAATTTCATTTTACTAATTATTGTGTATAAACCGAAAAAAAAATCAAGAATCATATGAAAAATTTAAACTTCTTTTTCACAGTAGAAACCAAAAATCACATCAAGCATAAAAATCAACATGCATGCTTTATTCATCAAAACAAACATAAATCTTGACATGCATGTAACTAAAAACCATAGATCAACACAAAAATCCAACATGCAATAATTAAAAATTAATCTTTCTAATTATATCCATAAAACCGAAAAGATCAAGGGACCAAAATAAACAATCTTAACTCTTTTTCAAGGAAAGTAAAAAGATAATCATGTAAAGTCAAAGATCATCATGCATGTAACTAAAAACTCAAGATCATAATAAATCATTCACATGCATGTAGTCTACAACTCAAGATCACCCTAAATAACCAACATGCATCATAAAATGAACATGTATAAAGCATCATAAGATTAGTTCATGCTTAGATCAAAGGGATGTTTCAAGAGAGATTAGAAGATTATGCATGAATCCTAAATTTCTATATCATGCCCAACCATGCACATGCAAGCCAATTCCTAAACTAACTTAAAGCATAATAATATCATTATAGTTCTTTTACAAAGCTTCATCAAATAATCATTAACATCTACCTTAGAAAAACACAACTACAAGCTTTCAAAGGCCAACAAAATCTTCTTCTTCTTCCTCCTAATGATTCGGCCTCCTTCTCCTAGTGGTGGGAGTGACTTTCTTCTTCTAAGCTTGAAGGTGAAGATGAAACTAGAAAGATGGGTTGAAGGTTTCCAAGGGTTGTTGATGGAGGATTTCTCCTTCTCCTTCTCTTCTCTCTCTCACGCCTCACTCTCTCTCTTTCTCTCTAGTTCTAGAGCTTGATGTTGCTTTAGAACTCAAGTGTTTGGAAAACTTGTAAGTGTGTGTAAAATGGCCAAATGAAGCAAGCCTTCCCCTTTTTATAAGCAAGGCCAACTCCATGGGGTTCACTCACTAAATTTTGGGTTTATGGACCACATGCAAGGGTAGTTTTGTCCTCCATTTTGTTGCATGAAAGCTAGTCATTCTTGGTGGACAAGATCGAGTGACTTAAGACATTAAGTCTTATCAAGGCACCATCCTTCTTCTACAAGGCTTCTTCCTATTTTCCATTTAATTTAATTTTTCTCTTTGATTCCCTTAGCCTAGAAGGAAATAAAATCCTACTCTCCCTTCATGCATGCACACGCCACACACATGCATATACACATAAACATTGCATTTTCATTTTCCATCATATGCATTATAATATCATTTTAATCATAATAATTCAAATACATTCACACATCATTCATCATGCAAGCATCACAAATACATACTCACCAAAACAAGCACACACATTACATTTTTAATTTATTTCACAAGATAATAATTTTTTTTTAATTTTTTTTAAAGAGACAAACATTAACATTAATGAATAAAAACTCCAAAATACACTTTTGAAATAAAATAATAAACTGTAATAATTGGCTATTGATATCATCCCCATTTTATTTTCTAAAATCATATTTTCATGTATATATGAGTTTTCCAAAAGGAATAATTCATTAGAGGTCTCTAACTATTTTTTTTATAAATAATACTTTCAAAATTCGTACTTTACAGACCTGGAAAATAAATTTTCGTAAATCAACCTATAAAATTATAAAATTTACATTTTTAAATTTTACATTTCAATACGATCGTTTTCATATAAAGATCATAATTTTTGGAGTTACGGTTAAAAAGTTATGAATTTTCGAAGTTATTAAATCTATTAAAGTCCATAAGAAACTCATTTCTCAAAGAAATCAAAATAATAAAATCATGACTTATCTTTTATTAATCAAATCAGTCCAAACTCAATAAAAATCATTTTCTTTTGAATCTACGAAAATATTTATTTATGATACTTTATAAAAGTAAATACCTTGTTACTTAACCAAATAAAATATTCATCTAAAAATCATTTATAAACTCTCAAAATACATTTTATTAAAATTTATTTATTTATTTAAGTAAGGAAAAATGCGGGATGTTACATTCTCCCCAACTTAAAGATTTCTCGTCCTTGAGAAATGATGTGCAGAATCCACTTGTTTTGAGAGTGCGTAGCTCCTTGGAGATATTCTTTCAATCTTTTAGTAGCAGTTGCCATCGAATCGTTGAATATGCATTTAGGGTTTTTAAGTGTGAGCCAAATCGATTACTTGCAAAGTAATCTTTTGGGTCATCCCATTGTCAAATACAATGGAATACAAATGATATAGTTTTGTTAACCAAAAGAAGGCTTAAGGAGTTCTATGGTTACTGAAACAACGTTCAAAGGAGCCTTATCCTTATGCCAATCTTGACAAGGATACCACTACTATCAAGATCTTTTCTTTCTTAACTGTACTCTTCCCATCTGTTCATGCCTGAACGGTTGCTATAAAATCTCAAATCTCCGTCTACTCCCCAACTTTAACAGATCATATGCTTATGCGCCACATCCATTCATTAGCAGTTAACAGAGACTTAGGCCATAAAAGATTCCAACATTTGCCAATTCTAACTTGTCTTACAAAACTTCCCATCACTTTGTTCAAACCTATCTTATTGTTGTCTTAGACTTTAACAGGTATTTGTCATTATTGATTTTCTATGGTCATCATTGTTCCTCCCTTTTCTCGAACAACTACCAGGCCTTAGGAAATTCGTATCATCGTACCTGTAACACCCCTCAAATTCCTCGTATTATTTTAAAATACTAAAGAGATTATTTTGGAGAAAAGTGTTTTTGAAAGAGTAATTTTCTTAAATGAATTTCCTAATTCACGTTTTCAAGGTGATGAATCATTTTAAAGGAATGGTTTTCATGAAATACTAATATGAGTTTTAGAAATTGAGTTTTTGGAATGGATATGTGTTTACAATTTTTATGACCTTAAAGAATCATGATTTTTATATATAAGTCATTTCATGAGAAAAAGATTTATTTTTTTCTGAATGTGAGTGTATGTATGCACGGTTTGGCTATATGTGTGTATGCTTAAGGTTATGTGGAAATTGAATTATTGAAAGAATATGATAATGCATGTATGTGTGTTTATGTGTGTGATACGTGTGTATGTATGTGTATGCATGCTAGGATTTCATTTTATTTTAAGATAAGAAGCTTATGGGTAGATTAGAACCAAAAGGGAATTAAAGGGTAGAAAAACTTAATTAGTAGAAACAAAATGAGCATGAAATGACCTAAAGCCTAAAATCACTCCTCATTGTCCCCTTTGATAAACTCCACCCATGCAACTTATTGGGTTGCCAAAATCGCCCCTCCTTAACACACATTAACCAAAACCAAGCCAAGGGCAAAAGAGGGACTTCACGGTTTGCCTATATATATGAGCTAGCCTAGTTCATTTCCACACAATTCATTCCATTCCCTTCATTTCTCATTTCTTTCCAAACATACCAACACTAAGAGCAAAACAAACTCTTAGTGAGAAACATAGAGAGAGGGAGGTCGTGAGTAAGAAGGAGAAAGAAGGAGGAGATCAAGCCAAAACCTAAGCCTTTCTTTGAAGATCCAAGACCTTAGAAGCTAGGAGATCAACCCTTTCTTTGGTGGGTATTTCGAATGAGCATGAGGGAAATTGTAATAGTTAGATTTTTCTTTTGATCTTGTAATTTTTCTTCTCCTTTTTCTTTGCATGTTAATTTTCCAAGCTTAAATGATGAGTAAAAGTGTGTTTGTGCTTGATCATGGATTTTTAAAGCTAAAAGGAACTTGTAAATTTCTAAACTATGGACTTTATGATTCGGCTAAAGTTTTTCATAAGAGATCTTAAAGTTTTTCAAACTAAATCCTAAAGATCTAAAAGTTTTTGAGGTTTTTGTGAAGTTTAAAGTAAACCTCTTTGCATGTCAAATTTTCTTTCTTAAAACCGTGAACCATGATGTGTTTAAGGGTTATTTGATAAATAAATGTGTGATCTAAACTTGGTTGATAATAAAGTTAAGATCTTTGTTGTTGCATGTTGATTTAATGATGATTTTGATGATTTGAGTTAATGCATGTGTTAAATAAACCTTGATCTTGAATTTTTAAGAATAAATAAACTTATAAAACCCTAGATCAAAAGCCAAATGATTCGGCCTTGACTAGAACTATGGGTCTTGATGCTTTTTATTTGATTCAAGTCATTGCATGTTAATCTTATGATTAGGAAAGTTTATTTGAGTTGTTAAAGGTCTTGATTTTAACTTAATCTTAATAAAGCTTTGATCTTTGCTTTGATCTTTGAAAAAGTCTTGATCTTTGGTGCATGCATGTTGTTCTTGAACCAAAAGAATTGACCTTTTTTCATTGCATGTCACGGTTTTGACCTTTTCTTACCCAAAGTAATTTTAATCTTTGATTTGTACTATTATACTTGATTTCATGACTTGATCTACAAGATCTAGGTAGATGCATGTGGTTTTTGAGTAAAAAGATTTTATCTTTTTTAATGATCATCACGGTTTTACAAACAACCAAGGGAGATAAACTTTTGAAAAATGATTTTTTGTCTTGATCCATGTTCTATGTGCATACATGATAAAGATTTGAAGATAAAACCTTGATCTATGATGATGTGCATTCGGTCTAAGCCTAGAATTAGGAAATCATGTTTTGTCTCCATGAAAAAGGACACATGCATGTTAATTTTTTTTTTATTTAAGAACCTTGTGTCTTTTCATGTTGAAAAAAGTGAACCAAGAACCTTGTTTTGTTCATGATGAGATTCGGCCATACATGCTAGCTAGACTAGGGTTCTTTTTCATGAAGTGACATAAAAGCAATAAGTGTGTTTTGTGAAATATTGTTAAATTAATGTGTTTGAAATTGTGTTGTGAATATTTAATTCCTCTTCGGTTTTTAATTAAAGATAAGGGAAACAAATGAATTAAATTATTTTGGAAAAGTTTTGTGTTTAAATGAATATATGTGTGTGTATGTGCATTCGGTTGAGAGTAAAAGAAAGAGTAAATGATTTTGCTTCATGAAAAAAAGAAAATGGGGTTTACGTGCTTAAAATAAATCAAGTTGATTTGTGTGTTTTAAATTTGTAATATTTAACTTGTTTTCTGTGATCCCATTCGGCCATGTAGTATGGATAAGTCTAGGAAGTCTAGTTGCATGAAAATAAATTTACATGGTGATTTTTGAAAGGAATAAAATTGTTTAAAAGTAAGAAAAATAAATGTGCTTGGTTTATATCTTTGGTTCAATTTGATTTGAGAATTTATGCATATCTAAGTGTTTGTGGTTTTATGAAAATAAAATGGCTTTGAAAGCAATCATGTGTGCATAAGTGATTAAGTGTTTGATTGCGAGAGTGTTGCTTGTTATTGTGTGTTAAGTTAATTGATTGTGTTTAGGGAAATGTTTAAGTACGTAATTGCTTTCAAATTAATTAACTTTAAGATAATTTGATTTGATTTATTTGAGAATTTTGAATTGTGTTTATGGCTGTCCAAGATTTTGTTTATGACAAAAGTTTGAATTATAAAGTGTTTGTTTTGCTCTAAAGTATGCCTTAAAACAAAAATTGTTTTTACGATGTTTTCGGGGCTTTACGAAATTGATTTTGTGAAACAATCAATTGCTGTCCAGAATTGTTTGGACTTGCTTCTTATATTTAAAAACGTTTTCATGTGATTTACATGGAAAATGACTTTACATGGTTTAAATGACTTGCTTCCAAGACAGACCAGCAACCAAACTAAATAGTTTAAATGACTTTACATGGTGTTTTTAAATGATTTTAAAAGTACTTGAAGTACTAGAAAATATTAGAGTTGTTTTGAGAAAACTATTATGTTCTAAGTCTTCCGACAAGGAACGGAATGTGTATTGAGTTAAGAAAAGATTTTCTTATACAAGTTAATAACGTAAACGTATTTTATTTAATACGAGGAATGTTAAAGGCGAGGGATTGGGGCAGCTGGCAACAAAAAGGATTCGAGGAGACTGTACGCGTTTAATTGCTGGACCTCAGGTGAGAGAGAAGCTTTCCTAAGAGACCGTGGTAGTTAGGTGATATATTAGGACGTTCCGTATCAGCTCAAAGATCGGAACTCAGTGGTTCTGAGTCAGTAGTATAGTGGCAATTGTTTGTATTGTGTGGCCACTTATACGAAGAAGACAAAGACCACATTGTTGTGTGTGATGATTGTATGCTGATGATGTGATATAGCATGCTTTATTTACTGTATAATTATGCATGATGATATTTAAATTGTCAATTAATATGAGTAGCATGCTGATGGACGTCTGTTATGTCCTGAAAATGAAAATGAAAATGAAATGAATAAGTTGTAAAAGTAATGAGATTGAAATTAAAGACAAAATGAGAAAGGAATAATGAGAAAGGATAGGGGATTGATTAGAAAAGAGGTAAAAGTTGAGATTGGGGAAAAGAATTGATGTTAATGATGAGGATGAGCCAGAGCTGGGGAAAGTAATGTTGTTGTTGAAACGATATGTGATCTGAGTGGAGCTTGGCTCCTTTGTTGATATTATTGGAACGAGGCTTGTGTTGAGTTGAGCTTGCTCCTCCACTGGTGCTCACTAAAATGAGATTTGTGAAATGATATTTTGAAAAAGATTGTGAAAGGAGGTTTTTGAGAAAAGTTTGTGAAACGAGTGAAATGAGATTTTTTGTGAAATGAGATTTTTAGAAAGCTTATGAAATAGGATTTTTTTTGAAAAGTTACGAAAAGAGATTTTTGAAAAAGATTTTACGAAATAAGATTTTTAAGAAAGTTTACAAAATGAGATTTTGCGAAAGTTTATGAAAAGAGATTTTTGAAAAGGTTTACGAAAGGAGATTTTGGGAAAGCTTACAAAATTAGATTTTTGAGAAAGTTTTACAAACTGATATTTTTGAGAAAGTTTCTGAAAGGATATTTTGTGAAGATTTATGAAACAAGATTTTGGAGAAAGTTTGTGAGATGATATTTTTGCGAAAGTTTATGAAATGATATTTTCGAGAAAGTTTATGAAATGAGAAAGTTCGAGAGATGAGATTTTGAGAAAATTTGAGAAATAAGATTTTGAGAAAGATTGTGGAATGAGATTGCGACATGAGATTGATTGAGAAAGATTGTGAAAAGAGATGCAAGTTGCCGATGTGATCCCAGCTCTGTGCTATGATGAGAAAAGAAAGGAACAGTGATGTTGAAAGATAGCGGTCGGGACTCATTGAAGGGATGCACGAAGGATGCGCCGACCATTAGGTTAATTAAAAAGAAAAAAGACTTTAAAAGACATTAACATACGCGAACGCGGTGAGCTATGAGTGTGATATCGAAGTAGTGGAGAGGAAGAGACCATAGGTATCAGGGATACTCAGGTGGAGATTGCATTAGGGGAGGACGATGACGGTGAAACGTCAAGAAGTCTTGAGTACTTTCTAGGCAGAATGAACTCCATATGTGGTATACGAACGTGGTAGGGACTGGGTCCAATGTCGTTGTAAGTTCTGCAGCGCAACTAGAATAGTACTGATGCCCCCTAGATTGCAAATCTTGAACAGTGAGAGGGACTGGAGTGGGGCATCTTGATTGCCACTGTACCCGAGTTTTCTACAGTGTGCCTTGATTATATATATATGAATTGAAATGATATGAATTGATTTGAGACTGTACCCGAGTTTTCTACAGTTCTCCTGGCTTGGAGCCAATTGATTGTTGAGACAGCTGTCGTGCCCGCACGGTAAAAGTCTTGTACTCCTGTTTGCTTCCGACTAGGTTGGGTGGATGGTCGAGGAGATGTAGACTTGAGACGTGAGTGCTAACTGCGAAAGAAATGCGTACCTCGATGATACTTTAACTCCCCCGATCATCGATGGTTATAATTCCATAAGACTTGATAAAGAAAAGATTTATAATTAAGAGAAGCAAAAGCTCATGAGATGTGGATAATGAGAATGGAACTGAGAATGGAAAGAATAGAAAGAAGAAGGAAACCCCATGGAGAGGGAAGTGACTAAGAATGATTTATTTGAAGGTTGAGTATGAGAAATAAATCGAGAAATAAAGAAGGATTATGCTGAGAAATGAAATAAGATGATAATAATGATAAGTTGGTAAAGACTATAATGACAATGATAATATGCTTGATTGTTATGTTGTATGTGTGTTGTGTTGCTATGCTTGTATTGTCTTGATATCTCGCCTATCGTAATCCTACTATAATGACAATGATCATGACCCTAATTAGGAATTAGAGAAGGGAATACCAAATATAGATTAAAAACCGGAGAAAGGAGCAAGCATTAACTAAGGCAGAATTTATTACGATTAGATATAATAAAGCTTAATAATCAAACAAGAATCCAAAAGCTTAGGATATAACCCGGCTATTTAATCCCTTCTCAAAAATTAATCAAATGGAGGAAGGAGTAGGAAGGGTACCCTAAGCCATACAATTAGGAAGAAGGAATTAACAATGTGGCCGAAAACCCGTTCATTGGAATTTTCGGAGCTTTATAATTGGAGCTTGATAAAAAGTAACATGGAAAATATAGAGATGTAAATTAATGTTATACAAGTTTGATTTAGTGTTAAGAAGGGTTAAAATCCATTAAAATAAGCTAAAAATGCGAAAATCGGCTTTCCGGGGCGAACCGGTGCGTCCCAGACGCACCGGTGCGGAAATTAGCAACACCAGGAGCGCTCAAGCGCTGCCAGTCGCGCTCCGGCGCCACGGATCAGCAGCACCAGAAATCTCGCGCACCAGCCAGAACTTTCCATAAATCTGCGTGCGCTCAAGCGCCAGATCTCGCGCTCCAGCGCGACTGATCGAGGCCGTACCCGATACAAATAAAAACAGTTTAAGTATAGTACTAGGAAGTGACTCCTAGGTCGTCTCCCAAGGAATATCTTATCAAGAAAAAGGTCGAACACATAGTATGCATAGAAAACAGGGGTTTTTTTTTTTTGTATTGAATATTGAATAATTGAAATCAAAACAGAATTAAATCAAAACGAAGAAACAGATAAGGAAAAGCGGATAAACCCCTTTGGCTGGCGTTCACAACTCTATCATCGGTCACAAAAGATCAATTTCTTTCCTCTTCACTATCCAACTCGTGAGAATTAAATACTAAGCGAAAATTCAATTCTCACCCCAAAACCCAAACCTCTAATTAAGCATTAAAAGCCAAAGCATGGAGTTTTTACGAGTTTGCATAAATTAAGCATTCATACACATGGATTATCTCTATATAATGGAACTAAGCGAACCATAACATATCAATAAGCATGAAAACAGTGAAAAAAAACGAAATAGCATTAAGAACAGAACCTCAAGAGTATGTGATACATTACCAAAGGGATTTAACCTAAGAGTTTAGCCTTGCATGAAGAAAAATACCAAAAACGTGTAGAAAAGGGAAGAGAGAGAAACCCTAGCAGTCTCCACAAGTTTGGAGAGCAAAACTAAGCCTTCTCTATGAGAGAGAATGTAAAAAAACGTGAATGGAAGGTCTCTCAAGGGTTTACACGAATTTGGCTTTTTAAATCACAAAACGGGCCTAAATCATGGGCCCAAATCCTAAGGAAAGCTTAATCTCTAAATTAAATCTAAAAAATATCTTATAGATAAAATCTAAATCTTAAAAGATATAACTAAATCTCAACTAATCCTAAAGATAGATTACAATCTTCACTTCATCATATATCTTCTCTTTCAAAATTAAATCTTCATTCCCAAAATGTCCAAAAAGCCCTTGTGCCAAATATGACCTGAAAATAGAAATAGAATTAATTAGGCTAAATAATCCCAAATTAAACAATATTCAGAATAATAGTCCAATAAACTCTAAATCACTAAATCAAGCTAAACAATGTCAAATAGGCAACAAGTATCAATAATAGGAGTAAAATAATGCAAGGAAAAATGGGAAATAAAATGCTCATCAGCGACGTGCTTATAAAAGCACCAGATCCGCACCAGCCATGAAGAGGGACGCACCAATTCTCCCTCCAGCACGCACCAGCTTCTCCCAGTGGCACCAGATCCCACAAACACGTATCAGCACCATATTTTACACACTAAAACCGTATTTTCATGCACCAACCTTCCTCTAATCATCTAAATCCAACCTATACATGAAAGATCAACAACAATAATCATTCTTCATGATTTCCTCAACCCTTAATTTCTTATATCTTTGAAAAATCCCCACCAAATCCTCATCCTCTTTCCACCAACCCTCTTCTTACCTAAACCTAATCAACCATCAAGAATCAAGGAGGAATAACAAGCTAGAGAAGGGCTTTATGAACTTGGGACTTCTCCCTTGAGGTAAGGGAGGAACTCTTTTCTTTTAGAATAGAATTTAGGTTTTGGAATTAGTAAATACTCACTGAATATTTTGAATTAAACCCTAGGATAGTTGATTCTGTGTACCATATTCCTGTGCATATGGAATAAGTCTTTAAAGTCTTGAATTAAATTATAAAACTCACAACTTTAATCAATTCAAATTTAATGTAGACAAGGTGTTCGACGAAATGCCAATACTAATAATTAGTATAATAATGTTAATTAAAGAACACATAAAAGTATGACTATATACTTACATACATTCTAAGACTATATTTTACATTATGCTTGAAGAATAGAATATATAATTAATGATTTCATACTATGAATAAAATATAAAGACCAATGTGAAATTATGAAAATTGAGTTAAAGTGACATAAATGGAATTATTAGTACCATTGTAAAGGAATCATTATCAGTGATGGTAAAAATGAACTACAAATATGGAAAAGAATCAACTAAGAATTCCTTTTTCATAATCCAAAAGGCAAAGACAAAGTTGTATGAATTTAGTAGTTCAATGTGTTGATAATTGAATTCTAGTCAGTATTATTTGCTTAATTTCAATTCTTAATTTCTATCCTTTTATGAAAAGATGTTCACTCCCTTGTGGTTTAACATTTTAGGTAATACTTGGAGGAGCTAAGAACCAGAGTTTCACATCGCAGCAGACGAAGCAAGGCTATTTTCATCAATTTATTGTTCTAATATCAAATTGTATATCCCAGCTTTTTACCTCAAAAAAAAATTGTAATAGAACATTTTGATTAATAAAAAAAAATTATATTTTTTTATTTAAATTGGGATGTTACAATTTGGTATCAGAGCAGTTCTTTCCTTTCGGCCTAGGGGAAATGGTCCCAATTCCGTTGTGAAACTCCAATTCTAAGCCCTTCACCACAAGGGAGTACAAAAATATATGATTATAGGGAATAAAATGGAATAATAAATTGTTGAGAATAAGGAAGTCAAAAGGGTATAGTACCATAAAGAAATGAAAATGGCTAGTCAATGCTAAGGGCTTTGAATGCAAGAAAAGTTTTATCTTTTGCCACCAAAAGAAAAGAAAGTGAAATGATATTATATGAAAAGAAAGTGATGAGAAATAAGAAGAGAAAAGTGATAAGAATGATAAAGGTTCGGTGGCCTGGTTGACCGTGTCGACGTAGTCTGCTGGATGTGTTCCAGTGTCCGTCGATGTAATCGAAGACTGACCAGCGCCAATACATTGTTGTATGAGACAAATGTGAGTGATTCATAGAGGGAGAAAATAAAAGTGAGTGAATGTTGAATGGTGCATAATGAATGCATTCACGTCATTGGAAAGGAAAGAAATGTTTGGTGTATTAACTTATTTTTTTTTAATACAATTCAGAAAATCAAATTGAAAGTAACTGAATTTTGGAAATCAATTCCTTTCCAATGGCTATGATGATGAAAAGGATGTTAAGAAAATATATTATCTTCTCAATGGGACTTAAATGAAGAAAAAGAATTATTTTGAAAATGAAAGGATTTAATTGTAAAAAAAAATGGTTTAAGTCCCTTTGAGTATCCATTACATTATACACCACAACATGAATAATGAGTGAATACCTTACTAAGGCCAATGAAAAGGAAAATACTTGTAAACCAATGTTTTGAATTAAATCACATGGTTTCTTTAAATGAAAAATGAATTGTTTTCAAAGTTTCAATAATTGATGTGTAGTTTTCCTTTTCAATGATCTTGGTACAATAATCTATGTAAACAGGGTACATTCTCAATCTAATTCAATATGTGATACAAATGAATTTTTGGAAAATAATGTCATTTAGAATTACTCAATTGATTTGGAAACCCATTTGATAATATATGATTAAAAAAAATGAATGATAAAGTGGGATTCTAAATCAATTGAATCATTCAATTTGGAAAAGATATACGTGAATTTAAAAATTTAATTGAGAATGTAAACTGTTGTACATAGAACGGATGTCCAGAAGTTATAAGGTGGACGGTGAGGAAGTTGGGAAAGACATACGCGGAGGCACGTGAATGATATGTGACTAGGTTGTGCTAATGAAACAACCGCGGGAATTGTCGTTGGGTGAAACTTTGATCTCCTAGGAGGGCATAGACCGGCCACCTATGTCGGGGGATTGGTTTCGCGTTAACCACGATGATTCTATCGGTCACGGAGTCATTTCGGGACCAGTTGAGGGTGGTTCCCTGCTATAGCCAACTTGGGCCTTCAACCCAAGTTGTACTGGACTGAAAATGGGTGTCCAGTACCGTGCAAGCAGTGGTAGAGGGACACTTACTCCCGGTTGGTCTTTCCTTGGAGTGGAGGGCGAAGTGAGGAAATTGAATAAATTGATGAATGTCTCATACAGCAATGCGGAAAATGAGAATGATACAGAAAATAAGAAAGTAAATAGAAGTGGAAAAAAAAGAGACAAAAGAAATGAAATGAGAAAGAAGTAAATGATTTGCAATTGGAAAGTGTTAAAAAGGGTTAAAAGTGTGTTGAGAAGAAAATGATTTTGGTGACACCGGAAACCTAGGAGAGCTCACTAGGAATTCGGTGTAAGAGAATAAGTGAACTGTAACATCCCGAATTTTAATTCAAATAATATTTAGAATAACGATAAGATTTGGAAGTAAGGATTATTCTAAAAAGGACTTAAAATGATGGATTAGGAGTTCTTTGAATGCCATAAAGGAATCAAGAAGCATTGGCATCAAAAAGGAGTTCGAAGGATGAACAAAAGAGCGTTAGAAGCGATGTTTTTGGTGTTATAAACACCCTATATTAGGAAATTCAAAATAAAAGATTTACAACTCTGAACAAAAATTCCACCGTTGGATGTGAAGTAGGATAGGTGAGGAAGCATGTGTCAAAATTTGAGGAAGATCCAACGGTTAACGAAGAAGTTATAGCCGTTCAAAGTCGGGGTGCTAAAAATCCTGCAACATAATTGATTAAGCTACAGCTTAATCGATTAAGTCCAGAATGTTTGAAACCCTTAATCGATTAATAATCGATTAAACGACCCTGCAGTGGAAAAAAATAAAGGTCGTTCACGCGTGATTTTGGCCATAATGCACGAAATTTCTCTCTCTAGGGCACCCAATCTCTCACCCCAAATCCATCAAGCCTCAAGGGAATCACTCCAAGGTCCATCATCAAGTCCCTCTTGGTCTCTCCAAGTAAGTATTCATGATTCTTGAAGTTTCTCTCTCTCTAATTTGGATTTTTTCTCTCTCTCTTTCCCCTCTTTGGGAAATCCGAATTCTCTATGGAAATGGGGCAATAATCTCATTATCATTCCATTCCTTTGGCTTAGGGAAGATTATTATCACTACCTCCATCTTCGTGCGTTCGGAGCTCTTGGTTTTGGGAGCGCTTGGAGCTACGGCTTGGGTTCTTCCACTCTCCCTCTCTTTGGTTAAGGTAAGGGGGTGGTTATAGTGAGCATTGGCTTGTTCTAGGAAAGGGTTTGTATTTAGATATAATGGTTGGCTAGGAGTTTACATGTTAGGGTAGAAAATTAGAAATCTCAATTTAGGAACTAAGGAAAATGTTGGAAATAGGCTTAATTGGCAATTATGGAACTTTAGGAAGTAAAGAATGAGGTTAGGTTTTAATTGAGGATAATAAATGGCATAAACCCCTAATTTAGGACTTTGAATCAATAATTGGGACATGTGAACAAAATGTGGTTATTGTATGATTATATGAAAAGTTGAAGTTTGGTTAACGTTTGCACTCTAATTGTTTATGTGAAATGTGAATTGTGGCTATTTGGTTATAATTATGATGGTTTTTGTGATTGGAATGACTTGGTAAATATTAAATGGATTTGGTAGGCAAAGTAATGGCAAATAATATGGACAATTAAAAATGCATAAATATGGTGGTGTATCGTAGGCCTTCGATTTGGGGGAGACGATACATCGTAAAATGGTGTTGTATTGTAGGCCTTCGATTTGGGGGAGACAATACAACGTAAACGGGGCGATGTATGTAGGCCTTCGATTTGGTGGAGACATACATACACCCTAAATAAAAAGGAAAAAGGAAAGGACAATGGATAAAATAAGGTAAACGGTAAAGGAAAAGCGATGTATGTAGGCCTTCGATTTGGTGGAGACATACATCGTGAATGGTGTATGTATGTAGGCCTTCGATTTGGTGGAGACATACATCGTGATTGGTGTATGTATGTAGGCCTTCGATTTGGAGGAGACATACATACACCGTAAATAAAAGGAAATGAATAAGGGAAACAGGGAATAAAATTGGACAAGATAACGGTAATGGAAAAGCGATGTATGTAGGCCTTCGATTTGGTGGAGACATACATCATGATTGGTGTATGTATGTAGGCCTTCAATTTGGTGGAGACATACATACACCGTAAATAAAAGGAAAAGAATAAGGAAAAAGGTAAGGGATTAAAAAGGGATTTCTTTGGAATTGGGGAAAATAAATAAAAGGGAACCAAAGGGGTGAAAAGGAATTAACTAAAAAGGGGATCGACACTTATAAAATGATGGAATTGGAAAATATGGTATGTTTGTGATGAACTTGTAATTATGTGGATAAATTGCTAATTGTGTTTGGCCTGGTTAGTTGTTATGTCTATCTAGAAATTGCTATTCTATTTCATGTGCAATGCTCACTCCCTTACTATACATTACAGGTACAGAGATTGAGATTGCACAGCCCCCGGCCGAGCAGGAGTACTTTCCCTTACAGGGAAAGTAGGGTTATTATGGGATTTAGAATATAATATGGGCCTAAGCCTCTTATGTTATTTGGATGTAAATTTAATATACATATTTCGAATGAGGCTTAGGATGATTTTGCTTTGCTAAAGTTATGACTTTTGGTTTTCATACTCCATCTTAGTATTTTCCGCTATTACTCTGATTAATTAATGTACTCTGATATATTTGGAGCCCATGGGGCCTTGATATGACTTATTTATGTAATCTGAAGCCCTGCTGGCTATTAGTCGTTTCTTGAAATTGTTTATCGCAGGTTAAATTTTGGAAAGTCCAAAAAACAGACAAAACTCCGTCCGTTTGACGGGTGATTTTACTAAGCTAAAAAGGAATTTTTAAGTGCACATTTTTAATACTTGGGAATTAAGGGTAGTATTTATTAGGGTGTTACATGAACGCTTATCCAATTGCAAATAATTTACATGGTGGCAAAAAAATGAATGAATGAAGGAAAATAAAATTGTGAAAATTTGAAAGAGGAATAAAACCCTTAGTATTAGACTAACCGAAAGTGAAAGAATTGATACAAAATGAGTCTTTGAAAATGATGAATGGTCAAGACGATGTGTAAAGAATTAGTCTGGATTACGAGGACTATTACCCTCAATGGAATGTAGGATTAGGACTGATCACCCCAATACTTGCATTCATTGAGAAGTGATATCAGCGGAATCTAGAAGTTGAATTACCTAGTATGAGGTAATGAAAGATTTTTGAGTTGAATGGTGCTAATCCTTTTGACCCTCCATATTCTTGATATGCATAAGGAATGCCGAAAAGTGAAATAATAAGAGTGGTGTTACGATGATTGAAAGAGAAAGCTAGCTATAGAATCACATAAAAGAAAATGAAAAGTGGCATTTGTGAATATACATTTGGACAATGAGAGTGTGATAAATTGAATATAATAATGATGTATTAAGAGTACAAAAGAAATTGTTAAATCATATTCATTGAAAATGAGATGAGTCATAATTTGAAACATGTTTTGTATGTTTTATTGGACTCAATAAACTAAATTAATTATGTAAGTGGGTTGAGTGCAAGTCCAACATACTCTAACCCTGATCTTTAGGGGAATTAAAATTATAGGTATATGTGGAATGAATAGATAAGAAGATAAGATGATTTGAATGCTGAAAATAGAGATTGATGATAAAACAACAAGTCAGAACTGAAGAAATTAATATGTGATTGTCATTAAGCTAAACAAACGTTATTAGAAATTTGAAGCATAGTGGAGTGTTTTGAGATATATATAATGAATCATAAAGCATGAGTGAATGATAGTAAAATATTCAGAGAGGAAGAAAATAAAGGAAACTAAAGAATATATATATATATATATATATATATCAGAGAGGAAGAAAATAAAGGAAACTAAAGAATATATATATATATATATATATATATATATATATATCAGTTATGTCCCCAAATTTTAGATGAATTATATTCACTAGAAAATTTTGTAATCTCGGAACAAGATAGGAGCTAGTCAAATCCTAAGTGGGGGAGTTAGAACTCCCACAATTCCCCTCCATTATTAAAGAAACCCAAAGAAATTGTTTCAAAGTAAGATTTACAATAACTCTAATTAAATTAAATTGCAGATTCGAAGAAATGGCAGATAGAAATGAAGACCTAGTGGGGAAATTAACAACCATACTAGGAAACCTTGTGCAAACTAATCAAAACCCAGAGACAACAGAATTCCAAAGGTAAATTTGTCAGAAATGCCACATAGGGAAATGTCAGAAGATGCGAGTAAAGTGCTACAGCTGCAGGGAATCAGGACATTGTGCCAAGCAATGCCCTACCAAAAGAAAGAAGGAAGAACTGTAAATTAATGATATAAATTAAGGATGTTGAAAGAACCTTAAGTTTAAAGGACAAATCAAAGTCCCCACACCCTAAAACGAATTTCGAGGACGAAATTCCAACAAGTGGGGGAGTATTGTAACGATCTAATTTTCATTACATAATAATTATAATTATATATATGTATGTATCAATTTAAATTATTTGGAAGAGTAATGTGAATTAATCTTAAATGAACACTTAGATTATGCAAGTTGTTAAACAAGAAAAGCATGCAAACAAGGATTTAAGGGACACCTAAGGTAACAGGAGATGGATGAAAGTTAGCATAAAAGAGTAAGTAAGGAATAATAATTAAGAAATTAAACAAGCGTTCGACCTGGAGAAGTTATCAGAAATTATTCAAGGCGGTTAAACTGGCTAAGACTTAAGGGATATAATGACCTTAAACTCTTAATTTGATAATCATGACTACATACGTACGCTTAAGTTAAGTTAAGAGAAATCGAGTAAAGAGAAGTCTGAAAAAATAATAATTAGGACAAAGTGTAGTCATTTTCCCGATATGATTTATAAGACGAATATAAGAATTGGGTGTGTCCCATGGATCATGACCCTAATTAGGAATTAGAGAAGGGAATACTAAATATAGATTAAAAACCGGAGAAAGGAGCAAGCATTAACTAAGGCAGAATATATTACGATTAGGTATAATAAAGCTTAATAATCAAACAAGAATCCAAAAGCTTAGGATATAACCCGGCTATTTAATCCCTTCTCAAAGATTAATCAAATAGAGGAAGGAGTAGGAAGGGTACCCCAAGCCATACAATTAGGAAGAAGGAATTAACAATGTGGCCGAAAACCCGTTCATTGGAATTTTCGGAGCTTTATAATTGGTGCTTGACAAAAAGTAACATGGAAAATATAGAGATGTAAATTAATGTTATACAAGTTTGATTTAGTGTTAAGAAGGGTTAAAATCCATTAAAATAAGCTAAAAATGCGAAAATCGGCTTTCCGGGGCGAACCGGTGCGCCGGGGCATGAGCCGGTGTGCCCCAGACGCACCGTGATCGAGGCCGTACCCGATACAAATAAAAACAGTTTAAGTATAGTACTAGGAAGTGACTCCTAGGTCGTCTCCCAAGGAATATCTTATCAAGCAAAAGGTCGAACACATAGTATGCATAGAAAACGGGGGGGGGGGGGGGTTTTGTATTGAATATTGAATAATTGAAATCAAAATAGAATTAAATCAAAACGAAGAAACAGATAAGGAAAAGCGGATAAACCCCTTTGGCTCGCGTTCACAACTCTATCATCGGTCACAAAAGATCAATTTCTTTCCTCTTCATTGTCCAACTCGTGAGAATTAAATACTAAGCGAAAATTAAATTCTCACCCCAAAACCCAAACCTCTAATTAAGCATTAAAAGCCAAAGCATGGAGTTCTTACGAGTTTGCATAAATTAAGCATTCATACACATGGATTATCTCTATATAATGGAACTAAGCGAACCATAACATATCAATAAGCATGAAAACAGTGAATAAAAACGAAATAGCATTAAGAACAAAACCTCAAGAGTATGTGATACATTACCAAAGGGATTTAACCTACGAGTTTAGCCTTCCATGAAGAAAAATACCAAAAACGTGTAGAAAAGGGAAGAGAGAGAAACCCTAGCAGCCTCCACAAGCTTGGAGAGAAAAACTAAGCCTTCTCTATGAGAGAGAATGTAAAAAAACGTGAATGGAAGGTCTCTCTTGGGGTTTACACGAATTTGGCTTTTTAAATCACAAAACGGGCCTAAATCATGGGCCCAAATCCTAAGGAAAGCTTATCTCTCAATTAAATCTAAAAATATCCTATAGATAAAATCTAAATCTTAAAAGATATAACTAAATCTCAACTAATCCTAAAGATAGATTACAATCTTCACGTCATCATATATCTTCTCTTCCAAAATTAAATCTTCATTCCCAAAATGTCCAAAAAAGCCCTTGTGCCAAAAATGACCTGAAAATAGAAATAGAATTAATTAGGCTAAATAATCCCAAATTAAACAATATTCAGAATATTAGTCCAATAAACTCTAAATCACTAAATCAAGCTAAACAATGTCAAATAGGCAACAAGTATCAATAATAGGAGTAAAATAATGCAAGGAATAATGGGAAATAAAATGCTCATCAAATACCCCCACACTTATCCTTTTGCACTCCTGGGCAAAACTAAGAATTAGGACTGAGAAAATCAATATGCACCAAAGTGAATCATGTAACAAGATTACTAAAACTAATGAATGCAAACCTAAGAGATTACATACTTCACAATGAATTCTAGGAAATGCAAAGAAATGGGCAAAATCGAGCACATGAAGAAAATAAGGACCAAAGAATCAAGGCATTCATGAACATCATCCAATTATTTCAAATATGCAAAGAAAACCAATGACATCAAGAGGGTAGTCACAAAGATGGTAGAAACTCACAAGGATCACTCAATAGTGTTTACACTCAAGTGTTTAAGGTTAATCAGTGTTTACACTCAAGGCACATCATGAAAAACAAACACAACCATAGGCTTGACAAGCCTCTAACATCAACAATCAACACACATGCACATTAAGATCAAAAGGTCTTTTCAGGGTTGTAATGGGGCCAAGGACAAGGTAGGATAAAAATATGGGAAATGTAGCTAAAACCCAGGGAATAGTGGAGCAATGGGGAACAAGTAAAAAAATAAGCACAATCCACCCCAGAATGAAATGGTAAACATAACAACAACCTCTAATTCCAATCCTCCATGCCTCAATCAACTTTTTATTCCATTTTTTTCTTTTTCTTCTTCTTTTTTTTTTCTTTTTTTTTTTTTTTTGAATTGCATTACATTGCAGAACATCATGAACGAAAGAAAAGAAGAAACAATAAAAATGGCATAATGAGATAAAGCCATAATTACATCACCGACCATAGAGGCAAAACCCAGAACTCACAAGAGATGAAGAACAAAGCACCCTCGCTTACTTAATACCCATTCCCAAAACAATTCCAAAGCTCCAACATTCCCTAAGGTTAGGACAATCATGGTTTTTCAGTCATAGGCTTGTAATGAGCTAAAGAACAAAGAAAAGGGATATAAAGGCTCAAAGGGGCTATCAAAGGATAAATTCATTCAAGGTAGGCTCATATGGCTAGTGGCTTATTCAAGAAAAAACAATGCCTAAATCACTTCAAAATGTGCATGGGAATATCAAGTATCAACAAGAGTCAAGTCAAGTTCTAGAGTGCAAGTAATCCAGAGTGCAATCACACATGAAAGAAAAATTAGGTGGCATATATAGCAATCCACCCACAATTAAGGCTTAAATCCTCACAAAAGGGACAATTCTATCACAGTGTTACCACCTCTTAATTATCAAAAGCAACTTTACACACAGAAATGCATGAATTCAGACACAAGATACCAAGACTCTACTAAAATGAAGCAAAAACATGCAAGAAAATGCCCAAAACTTAGCAAAACCTAAAAAATCAAAGCAAAAATATGCAACCTAAACTACTCTCCCCCCCACACTTAAATCACACATTGTCCTCAATGTAAAACAAATAGCAGAATCAGACAGATATAGACAAGTGGAATAAAAGTAGTAAAGAAGGAGAAAAGAAGACTCCCTAAATCATGGTGGGTCAAAAATGGGGTCGACCAATGAGGCTTCCTCCACAGGTGCATCATCCAAAGTAGAAGAGGTTAGGAAAGGCTTGAGTCGGTGGCCATTGACTTTGAAGCTCTTGTCTGTGGACTCACTCTTGATCTCCACAGTGCCATAAGGAAACACCTGTGTGACTACAAACGGTCCAATCCATTTAGAGCGGAGCTTTCCACTCATGAGTCCAAGCCTAGAGTTGTAGAGCAACACTTTTTGACCAACCAAGAACTCCTTTCTGGAAATTGAGCTATCATGGAGCTTCTTGGTCTTCTCTTTGTAGAACCTGGAATTCTCATAGGCCTCCAAACGGATCTCATCTAGCTCACTCAACTGCAGCTTCCTCTCCTCACCCGCTTGATCAAGAGCTAAGTTGCATTGCTTCACAGCCCAATATGCACGGTGCTCTATCTCCACAGGCAGGTGGCATGCCTTACCAAAAACAACCCGATAAGGTGACATCCCTATGGGCGCCTTGTAAGCAGTCCGATGGGCCCATAGAGCATCCTCCAATCGTGTGCTCCAATCCTTTCTATTAGGCTTCACCATCTTCTCCAAAATCCGCTTGATCTCTCTGTTTGAAATCTCAGCTTGCCCATTGGTTTGGGGGTGATATGGTGTAGAAACTTTGTGCACAACCCCATACTTCTTGAGCAAAGCTTGCATGGATCTATTGCAGAAGTGTGTGCCTTGATCACTGACTATGGCTCTAGGTATGCCAAACCTGCAAAGGATATTAGTCCTGACAAAATCTACAACAACCTGAGCATCATTAGTCCTGGTGGCCTTAGCTTCCACCCATGTGGATACATAATCCACAGCAAGTAAGATATAATAAAAACCAAAAGAAACAGGAAAGGGGCCCATGAAATCTATACCCCAGACATCAAACACCTCACAGAACAACATAGGTTGTTGCGGCATCTGTTGCCTCCAAGATAGGGTGCCTCCTGCCCTTTGACATTGCTCACATGAGCTGCAGATTTTGCTTGCATCCTTGAAGATGGTAGGCCAATAAAATCCAGAATCCAACACCTTTCGTGCTGTCCTTTGAGTGCCAAGGTGGCCTCCAACTGGTGAAGCATGGCAAAATTGGAGAACCGATTGGATCTCCTGGTCTGGAATGCACCTGCGAATGACCTGATCACTGCAAAAATGCCACAAATAGGGGTCATCCCATACATAATACTTGGCATCGCTCTTCAATTTGTCTCTTTGAGCTTTGGATGCCAAGGGTGGAAAAACAGATGCAACTATATAATTTACAGTATCAGCAAACCAAGGAATAAGGGGAGGGGGATGTGAAACATGCAAAACTAAAAGCTGCTCATCCGGGAAGTCATCCCGGATAGGAAATGCATCCTCCTCTCTCTCTATTCTGCTCAAGTGGTCTGCGACCAGGTTATGTGCACCACTCCGATCCTGAATCTCAAGATCAAACTCCTGGAGGAGCAACATCCATCTAATCAACCTAGGTTTGGAATCTGTCTTTTTCAAAAGATACTTCAGAGCAGCATGATCAGTATACACCACAACCTTAGAACCTAATAGATATGATCTAAACTTATCAAGTGCAAAGACAATGGCTAACAGCTCTTTTTCAGTTGTGGTGTAATTAACTTGTGCTGAATCTAAAGTCCTAGATGCATAATAAATCACATGAGACATCTTACCAACCCTTTGGGAGAGAACTACTCCCAAAGCATAATTCGAAGCATCAGTCATGAGCTCAAATGGGAGGGTCCAATCAGGTGGTTGGATGATGGGAGTGGTGGTGAGTGCTCTCTTTAACTCATCAAATGCTTTCTTGCATTGGTCTCCAAACTCAAATGCGGTATCCTTTTGAAGCAAGTTGGATAGTGGAAGGGCTATCTTGCTAAAGTTCTGAATAAACCTGCGATAGAAACCTGCATGGCCAAGAAAAGAACGCACCTCTCGCACGCAAGAGGGGTAAGGAAAATGTGATATTACATGCAGCTTAGCAGGGTCAACCTCTATGCCCTTATGCGAAATAATGTGCCCTAAGACTATGCCTTGTTCTACCATAAAATGACATTTTTCAAAATTCAAGACAAGGTTAGTCTCAATGCACCTATTAAGCACCTTAGACAAACTATCAAGACATGCATCAAAAGAGGAACTATATACACTAAAATCATCCATGAAGACCTCTATGCAATGCTCAAGTAAGTCATTAAAAATACTCATCATACATCTTTGAAAAGTGCCAGGAGCATTGCATAGGCCAAAAGGCATCTTCCTATAAGCAAATGTACCAAAAGGACAGGTAAATGTAGTCTTATGTTGGTCCTCTGGTGCAATACGGATTTGGAAATAACCAGAGAAACCATCTAAGAAGCAATAGTGAGATTTACCTGCCAGGCGCTCCAACATCTGATCAATGAAGGGAAGAGGAAAGTGATCCTTGCGGGTCGCCTGGTTGAGCTTCCTATAATCAATGCAGACTCTCCAACTGTTCTGCACTCTAGTGGGAATCAGCTCATCATTCTCATTTTTGACAACTGTCACCCCAGACTTCTTGGGAACTACTTGAACCGGGCTTACCCAAGTGCTGTCTGAAATGGGGTAGATAATGCCAGCTTGCAGCAGCTTGGTGACCTCTTTCTTCACCACATCAAGAATCTGGGGGTTCAACCGTCTCTGGGGTTGTCTCACTGGTTTAGCCCCATCCTCCAATAAAATCCGATGCATGCACATGGAGGGGCTAATACCAGGTATGTCTGCCAAAGTCCATCCTATTGCCCTTTTGTTTGCTCTAATCACATCCAGCAGCTTCTTCTCTTGATCAACAGAAAGGGAGGTAGAGATGATCACTGGAAGTTTCTGCTCAGCCTCCAAGTAAGCATATTTGAGATGAGGAGGAAGGGGCTTCAGGTCCAATAAAGGTGCCTGCATCACAGATGGAACTAAAGGAGCAGCAGAATTGGATTCTGCCGCCTGCACCTGAACAAGTGAATTAGACTCATGCAAAACAGAAATGGGGTTAGCATGATCTGAATCTATATCATATGAATCAACAGATGCAGTAGCAGAATTTAAAAACTGGTCAATTTCAATGCATGCAGTGCACATTTCGGAATCAGAACATGCAGAACAAGTAAATGAGCTAGTGAAAGATGGCAAATCATAATCATGCAAAAAGTCTAGAACATGCTCATCAATCAGATCATCAATCAAGTCAACATGAAAAACAGAGTGGTCATCAGAAAAATGTTTCATAGCATCAAAAATATTGAATCGAACCACACTGTCATCAAATTCCATGGAAAGTGTACCTGCATGCACATCTATCTTGGTTCGGGATGTTTTCAAAAATGGTCTCCCTAATATGATAGGGACAGCACTACGAGAGGTGTCCTCTTCCATATCAAGAATATAAAAATCAGCAGGAAAGATAAGCTCTTCAACCCGAACCAGGACATCCTCTATCAAACCTGCGGGGTAGGCAGTAGATCTATTTGCCAAGTGAATAACCACACCCGTAGGTTGAAGGGGTCCAAGTGAAAGAGATTTGAAAACAGACATAGGCATAACATTAATAGATGCTCCTAAATCTAGCAAAGCATTCTCAAATTTAGTATTACCTATGATACAAGGCACAGAGAAAGTTCCAGGATCCTTACACTTTTCAGGAATATGAGGGACGGGTTTACCTATAAGAGCAGAGACATTTCTTCCCATGCTGATCCTCTCATTGCCCTTGAGCTTCCGTTTGTGTGTGTATAGATCCTTCAAGAACTTTGCATACCTTGGAATCTGCTTGATTGCATCAAGAAGGGGTATGTTGACTTCCACCTTCCTGAATGTGTCAAGTATCTCTTTGTCAATCTCTTCCATTTTCTTGCTTTGAGTCACCCCCCTTGGTGGGAAAGGAAGAGGAATGGGGGGTGGTTGTTGGGCAGCAGCAGGTGTTGTGCTTGTGGAAGGCTGAGCTGGATGGGATTTTCTGGTACTTGTGTGCTCACTCTCCTCGACCATTTGGCTCTTCTTGTTGGTTGAAACTAGATCATCTTTGTTGAGGTCAGATTCTGGTGTGGGTGTGACAATCTGCTTCCCTGACCTTAGACTAATGGCATTCACATTCTGGTTTGGATTGATCACTGTTTGGGATGGCAACTTGTTAGAATTCTGAGATTGCATAGTGTTGATTGCTGTTGCCATCTGTCCCATCTGATTGGTCAAAGATTGAATGGAGGCCTCTTGTCTTTGAATGGATGCTCTAGTTTCCTGTTGGAATTGGAGATTTTGCATGGTCATCTGTTTCATCAGCTCTTCCAATGAAGGATGCTGCTCAGTAGTAGGAGCTGGTGGTGCAGAATTAGCCTGTTGTTGTCTCTGTTGCTGGACTGGAGGAGGTACATATGGTGGTCTAGAATTGTTCTGAAATTGAACCTGTGAAGGTTGCTGCTGATGAGATCATCTCAGGTTGGGATGGTTCCTCCAACCAGGGTTGTATCTATTGGTAGAGAGATCAAAGTTCTGTGGCTGCTGGTTTCTACTGTTGAAGATGTTGGCGGCATATGCCTCAGGTTGGTCAGCACTAGTCGTGGGCTGCTGCTGCACAGAAGGGCATGCATAAGTGGGGTGCTCAGGGGATGTGCATATGCCACATAATCTAGCAGGCAGAGACAACTTCTTCTGGTTGATGGCCAATTGAGTGACCAAAGTTGTAAGTGAATCTATCTTCTGTTCAAGCTTCTCAACCTTACCAGAACTTGTGCCAACATCATTCACTCCTCTCACTATGATTGCATCGCTGTTGCCCCTTGCATGGAATTGTTGACAATTGGAAGCCATCTTCTCAATCTTGACTCTGGCTTCTAAAGGTGTCATGTCTCCTAGGGCACCACCACTTGCAGCATCAAGCATGTTTCTCTCCATGAGGTTGAGACCTTCATAGAAATATTGAATAAGCAACTGCTCTGAGATCTGATGGTGGGGGCAGCTCGCACACAGTCTCTTGAATCTCTCCCAATACTCGTAGAGACTTTCTCCACTTTGTTGCCTGATGCCTGATATATCCTTTCGGATTGCTGTTGTTCTGCATGCAGGGAAGAATTTCTCCAAAAATGCCCTCTTCAGGTCATCCCAGACTGTGATAGAACCAGGGGCCAGATCGTACAACCAATCCTTGGCTAGCCCCTCTAGAGAGTGTGGGAATGCCTTAAGACAAACATGATCCTCTTGCACATCATGTGGTTTCATAGTAGCACAGACAATATGGAACTGCTTGAGATGTTTATGAGGATCCTCACCTGCAAGACCATTAAACTTGGGCAACAAATGAATTAGTCCAGACCTTAGCTCATACGGGTCATCGGGATACTGGATGTACAAATCTTCAATAGTGAAATCAGGTGCAGCCAGCTCCCTCAATGTCCTCTCACGTGGTGGAGGTTGAGCCATATTTTCAGAATAATCAGAATAAGAATCAGAATTTATAGGAATAGAAGAAAAAGAAGCAGACTCACTATGTAAAGACTCAATAGACTCACTACCTATGGACTGGTTCCTATTTTGTCTAACTAGTCTGTGATAAGTTCTATCAATTTCAGGGTTATATGGATGAAAGTAGCTTGGGTTGCCCCTAGTCATGTACTGAACAGAACACCATTAAGCATAGCAAACTGTTACTAATATACATGACCAAAATAGGCAACAAAATTTTTTATTTTTTTAAAAATTTTTCTTTATTTTTTTCAGCACCCTAAAATCATGAAAACATACCACAAAAAGTTTGAGGACAAAATTCAAAAGGGAACCAAGTCAAAAAATTAAATCAGAGACCAAAAACTAAGAAAATAAAACTTGTAAAATAAAAAAGAAATAGCAAAACGGCTTTTTCAGGATCCAGACGAAGGAGTTTTCTGACAAAGTGAGAAAAATCAGATTATTCAGAAAATTCCCTTCGATTTGATATAAAATTCGTCAAATTCCGAGTTACGGGTCAAAAGTTGCGACGATTTGAAGAAAGTGCTGCTAAAACATGGAAAATTTTTCTGGAACTCACAACCAGTGATGATCTGAGTGATCGTGGTGCCTCAAAACCTTTTTATATGATAAAATTAGCGTGGATATAAATTTTCGTGCAAAAATTCCACCCACAACTATGTGAACTAGCAACCACAGAATCAATCAAATACACTAATTGCAACAAAATAGCAAAACAGCAAATAGTGCAACTTCAACCGGTTATCAGAATTGACTACTAGACCCTAAATCAGACACGACACACTATAATAACTATACTAACTACGACACTAACTAACTACTAATGACCTTTGGCAAGACCCGATACTCCCCGGCAACGGCGCCAAATTTGATCGAGGCCGTACCCGATACAAATAAAAACAGTTTAAGTATAGTACTAGGAAGTGACTCCTAGGTCGTCTCCCAAGGAATATCTTATCAAGCAAAAGGTCGAACACATAGTATGCATAGAAAACAGGGGGGGTTTTTTTGTATTGAATATTTAATAATTGAAATCAAAACAGAATTAAATCAAAACGAAGAAACAGATAAGGAAAAGCGGATAAACCCCTTTGGCTCACGTTCACAACTCTATCATCGGTCACAAAAGATCAATTTCTTTCCTCTTCACTGTCCAACTCGTGAGAATTAAATACTAAGCGAAAATTCAATTCTCACCCCAAAACCCAAACCTCTAATTAAGCATTAAAAGCCAAAGCATGGAGTTTTTACGAGTTTGCATAAATTAAGCATTCATACACATGGATTATCTCTATATAATGGAACTAAGCGAACCATAACATATCAATAAGCATGAAAACAGTGAATAAAAACGAAATAGCATTAAGAACAAAACCTCAAGAGTATGTGATACATTACCAAAGGGATTTAAACTAAGAGTTTAGCCTTCCATGAAGAAAAATACCAAAAATGTGTAGAAAAGGGAAGAGAGAGAAACCCTAGCAGCCTCCACAAGCTTGGAGAGCAAAACTAAGCCTTCTCTATGAGAGAGAATGTAAAAAAACGTGAATGGAAGGTCTCTCTTGGGGTTTACACGAATTTGGCTTTTTAAATCACAAAACGGGCCTAAATCATGGGCCCAAATCCTAAGGAAAGCTTATCTCTAAATTAAATCTAAAAATATCCTATAGATAAAATCTAAATCTTAAAAGATATAGCTAAATCTCAACTAATCCTAAAGATAGATTACAATCTTCACGTCATCATATATCTTCTCTTCCAAAATTAAATCTTCATTCCCAAAATGTCCAAAAAAGCCCTTGTGCCAAAAATGACCTGAAAATAGAAATAGAATTAATTAGGCTAAATAATCCCAAATTAAACAATATTCAGAATATTAGTCCAATAAACTCTAAATCACTAAATCAAGCTAAACAATGTCAAATAGGCAACAAGTATCAATAATAGGAGTAAAATAATGCAAGGAATAATGGGAAATAAAATGCTCATCACACCGGTGCAGAAATTAGCAACACCAGGTGCGCTCAAGCGCTGCCAGTCGCGCTCCGGCGCCAAGGATCAGCAGCACCAGAAATCTCGCGCACCAGCCAGAACTTTCCATAAATCTACGCGCGCTCAAGCGCCAGATCTCGCGCTCCAGCGCGACGTGCTTATAAAAGCACCAGATCCGCACCAGCCATGAAGAGGGACACACCAATTCTCCCTCCAGCACGCACCAGCTTCTCCCAGCGGCACCAGATCCCACCAACACGTATTAGCACCATATTTTACACACTAAAACCGTATTTTCATGCACCAACCTTCCTCTAATCATCTAAATCCAACCTATACATGAAAGATCAACAACAATAATCATTCTTCATGATTTTCTCAACCCTTAATTTCTTATATCTTTGAAAAATCCCCACCAAATCCTCATCCTCTTTGCACCAACCCTCTTCTTACCTAAACATAATCAACCATCAAGAATCAAGGAGGCATAACCAAGCTAGAGAAGGGCTTTATGAACTTGGGACTTCTCCCTTGAGGTAAGGGAGGAACTCTTTTCTTTTAGAATAAAATTTAGGTTTTGGAATTAGTAAATACTTACTGAATATTTTGAATTAAACCCTAGGATAGTTGATTCTATGTACCATATGCCTGTGCATATGGAATAAGTCTTTAAAGTCTTGAATTAAATTATAAAACTCACAACTTTAATCAATCCAAATTTAATGTAGACAAGGTGTTCGACGAAATGCCAATACTAATAATTAGTATAGTAATGTTAATTAAAGAACACATAAAAGTATGACTATATACTTACATACATTCTAAGACTATATTTTACATTATGCTTGAAGAATAGAATATATAATTAATGATTTCATACTATGAATAAAATATAAAGACCAATGTGAAATTATGAAAATTGAGTTAAAGTGACATAAATGGAATTATTAGTACCATTGTAAAGGAATCATTATCAGTGATGGTAAAAATGAACTACAAATATGGAAAAGAATCAACTAAGAATTCCATTTTCATAATCCAAAAGGCAAAGACAAAGTTGTATGAATTTAGTAGTTCAATGTGTTGATAATTGAATTCTAGTCAGTATTATTTGCTTAATTTCTATCCTTTTATAAAAAGATGTTCACTCCCTTGTGGTTTAACATTTTAGGTAATACTTGGAGGAGCTAAGAACCAGAGTTTCACATCGCAGCAGACGAAGCAAGGCTATTTTCATCAATTTATTGTTCTAATATCAAATTGTATATCCCAGCTTTTTACTTAAAAAAAAAATTGTAATAGAACATTTTGATTAATAAAAAAAATTATATTTCTTTATTTAAATTGGGATGTTACAGATCGGCTACATTCAGATCGTGATTCCAGACCCGGAACATCAACTGAGCGGAGCTAACTTGGGGCCACGTCTGGGGCAAGTCACCGTGCGAGGATATAGGAGCTACGAGGAGAAGAAGCGGTACGAGACTCAGAGAAACTCCACAACTCTAAAAGGAGTAGAGTTGGAGCCCAACGACAAAGGAAAAGCAATGTCAGAGATGACATCTTCATCAGGAAGGAAGAAAGGGCGCAAGAAGAAGAAGGAGCTGCATCCGATTGTTTTCAATAGGAAAGTTTAAGGATAGAGTTATTAGTCTAGGATTGTTGTGAGTGTTTTGAGTTAAGGATTACCGAGCCATGAACCATTTATGTAATCGAGCTAAGTTTTTAATTTGACATGTGGAGTACATCTTTTGGCAAGGTTGACCCATGTAAAGTTTTTGAGAACTGTCATGATGTTTATGAACCAAGTTCTTTTATGGAAACGAATGTTTTATGAAAAGAAAGGTTTTAGTAACAACTTGGTTTTCGGCAAAGGGATTTTTAAAATACACCAACGACTTTTCAATTACGTTTCAAAAAAAAAATTGGCCTCATTTTTGCCACTTTAATAAGTAAAAGTTAATTATTTTGGATTACGAAAATCGGGCTGTTACATTACCCCCTTCTCTTAAGAACCTATTCACATAACTTAGGTGTTCTAAACCTTTTTCACACTCTTCATGATTCTTCTTAATGTTCTAAACCATTGAAAGTTCTCCATATTAACGATCTCACACTACAACATTTTTAACTTTCTGCAATGACACAAAACCGTTGCTTAAAGTACAAAAACTGAAAGTTTAGGCAACGGTTTCTGAACTGTTCTCTAGGTGAGTGTTGCCTATTGTCAATAGCAACGGTTTTTTGCATTTGGCAACAATTTTGTAAAACCGTTGCCCTTTGACTTATAAACAGCAACGGTTTCTTCTTTCATAATATGCAACGGTTTTATTAAGAAAACCGTTGCCCTTTGGCTTATAAACAGCAACGGTTTTATTAATCTATCTCATATGCAACACTGATAAAACCGTTGTCTTATGTTTTAGTAACAGATATATAACTATTGCCAACTTCACATAGGCAAAAACTGTTGCCTTTTGGCTTATAAACAGCAACGGTTTTATTAATCTATAGCATATGCAACAAGGATGAAACCGTTGCCTTATGTTTAAGCAACATATATATAACTATTACCAACTTCACATAGGCAACACTTATTTTACTTTCAATCTATATGCAACACTTTTAATAAAATTAAATGCAATAGTATATATATATATATAATAAAATTAAATTATAATCATCATACATACCAAAATAACATCAGATTATATTATTCTATAATCTAAAGAGTACAAAGTTACCAAAAAAAATTCTAAAAAGTACAAGACCAAATTAAGTACTTGCTAATTAACAACATAATTTTTTGCTAAACATCCAAAAAAAAAAAGGAAAAAAACTCAAAGCTAAAATAATCCATATATACATTCTTGCATTGCGAGTTGATCATCCTTTAGAACTTTTCCTTGGCAAATTAAGCGTTGCCGCTCTGATAAAACTCTTTCAAAGCAGGAAGTGGCATCTGCAAAACAGGGGAAAATACACAACTCACAGTCTAATGACTCTAATCACAATCTCAGTAATTTGCTTTCATAATTACAATCTCTGTATTTTAACTAGTCTGCAAGATGACATTCTTTTAAAATATCGTGATGGCAACAATTAGTAGCAGTGAATTCCTAGCTCCAATTCTTTTGCTACATACCACTACATTTTCTATTGCAATTAAAAATAAGAATAACGGATATATGATATCGCTATCCAATTATAGCCAGAAAAGGACCCTTCCTTGTAAAAATTTTACTTTTACCGTATTGAAAAAGGGGTAGAGGGGGAATCATAAAGAATCAGTTAAAAAATGTGGGATGGCTGATTCTTAATCAGAGACCATTCTTTCTAACTATGTCTTTGAATAATCTATCAATTATGAGTTAAAAACAACCCACCCAAAAGAAAAATAAAACTAACACACTCTTTATATATCTAATGGCAAGCAAAACTGGATAGGTTCAATAGAAAGGGGTGTTTATGACCCTAAAGGAAGAGCAGTCCCTCCCTAAGAAACAAATCCTAATCCTACTAAACAAGTAGCAAGCCAGGATATCGTACAGAAACAAAGAACAAACCTTGACTCCAAATGACATCATTATCCATACACAATAGATAACAAAAGTATCTTTTGACCACCATTTTCATTAGCTTTATATAGGGAATTCCAAAATCTGAAATAGCTAGTGTAACACCCCTAATTTTCGTTTCCCAAATAACCAAGAAATTAATTATAACAATTATTTTATAATTGAATTTTGAAGGTTTTAGTTTTTGTACATTATGTGTTTTTATTATAAAAATATGAGATATATTTTTATATGGTTATTTTGTACAAAAATGTGAATATTGTAATTTAGTCCTTGGGTTAGGACCTAATTGCAATATTAAAAAGGTTGTTGAAGAAAGAGTAATTAAATTATTAATTTTTGAATTTTATCAGTATGTAACCGGTTAGAAGGGCTGTGTAACCGGTTACACGATGAACTCAGAAATTGGGATTAGTGCGTTTGATGAGTAATCCCATGGATTAATCCAAAATTCGCCACGAATCCAGTCCAAACCAAGTGGGAAACACGCGTCAGCTTGCATGAACACCAATTTGTTCTATATAAAGCTCAATCACGATTGAATCAAGGTTGTTTTTGCCTTAGTGTTGAAGAAATGCTCTGTTTAGGGTTTTCAAGTTCGTCTCCTTGATTCTCCTTCGTTTATGAGAGTTAGAACATGAGTGATACACGGTTACAAAGCTCACATCAAGGGCTTTGTATTGATATAAAGTTTGTGAGTTGAGAGTCCCTGAATCAAGAGAACGAAGCTTGCAAAGTAAGGGTGTTGGTGCTGTCAAACCTCAGCTTCTGGTTTCTGGAGCTGACTTTGAGGCTCGATTTTGGTAAGCACACAAACCCTTTTGGTCTCAAATCTCTTTGATTCTCTAGTTCATGTTACCTATATTGAGTCCTAATTGGTTTCCCCAATTTCTTTGGCCAACTGCCATGTCAAATCTTCTGGTTTTTGGACCCTATCAAACCAGTTGTGGATTGAAAATGGAGATTGTGGATCCTGGGAAGATCTGGCAAATTTCAGTGATTAGATTCATCAAGCACGAACCTAAGGTAAGGAGGAAGCTTACTATTTTCTAGAATGAGAATAAATTGATGTAGAATATAGGATGAGTCACCAAGAGACTCAAAGGGCATAAGTTGAAATGGTTAAATGGCTTGGAGGCCAATTTGAGCTCAATTGTTGTTTTGAGCAATGTTATCTGGATGCATGCAAGCTATGTTGATGTTGATTTCAGGACTTAATTGAATATTATGTGAATTGATGCATTAAGTTGTGAAATATGTGCAATTATGTGCAATTGGTGTATCCAAATTGAATGCATGCAAGATAGATATGTTTCTGTGTTTAAACACACTTATTTAAGGTATATGTACTCTGTTAAAGGTTGAAATTTGGTTAGCATTGAGTAGTGAAGAGAATGGTTTGTTAAAACTCATGTTTTAGTGTTAGACTGCATAATCTAACCGATTACTCGATATTCGTAACCGGTTAGACACTGTTAAAATGCAAAAGAAAATAAGTTTACAAAATCAGCATTGTGGTCTTATAAATCCTACTCAAATCTAGGCCTTAATTTCTTGGAAAACAATCTGAAAATAAGTTGATTTCATTGTTATAGTTCAGATTGCAGTTAAAGAGTTAATACCTTAAGGTAATGAGATAGTTTCAAGAGGAAATTATGCTCATTGGACAATGAAAGGTGATTTAGACTTTTGAATGATATAAACAGTGGGTTTGAGGTATAAACATTGTTAAACTGGTTTATGGATTGGGTAGGGAATTTAAGAAAACGGGTTTTCTGAATTATAATGGTAAACAGTTCAGGTCTGTAATTCTAACCGGTTAGCCTGGAACTGTAACCGGTTAGTACCTGAATCTGAAGAAAAAAAAGTTAAGTTTTTGAATACCATTGACTTTGTTTTACTCAATCTAAGTTTAAGGGCATGTTTTGGGATAATTCAAAGGAAAATTTTGTGTCAAAGACTATACCTCAAATAAATCATTCAAAAGAGAAATTGGAATATTTCTAAATCACAATAATTAATGGAAAGACCAACCTTAGTAATTATGTATGCAAGGCATGCATAGAGAAAGGTAATGAAATAGGTTGGCAAGGATAGTTTGTGATGTTCGGGTACTTGACCCCGTACTCTAGAAGTACTAAACTAATGCAACCAACTTGATGACACATTCTGGGAATGTGGCCATTGTCTGGGACATGGTTTCTTGGACACGTTCTGGGAACGTGATGCACACTCTGGGAGTGGTACTTGATTTTATTCCAAGTATGGTTTGCGATACGTTCTGGGAACGTATGTGAGTGTTCTGGGAACACGTTGGTATAATAATGGAATTAAAGATAAAACCAACCTTGATGATTGTGCATTCATATAGAATGGAAGTTTGGTTGGTAGGAACGATTATCATATTCTGGGAATATGAGGAGGGTACTCCGGGAGTACCAAATTATAACCTACTTGATGACACATTATAGATATGTGGCCAGTGTCTGGGACCTGGTTTTATACGTTCTGGGAACGTATGTTAGTGTTCTGGGAACACATTGATATGCAACCTACTTGATGACACATTATAGATATGTGGCCAGTGTTCGGGACCTAGTTTTTATGCGTTCTGGGAACGTATGCGTTCTGGGAACGTGGTGCACACTCTGGGAGTAGTGCTTATTATTCCAAGTATGGTTTGCTACACGTTCTGGGAACGTGGTGCACACTCTGGGAGTGATGCGTATTATCCAAGTATGGTTCGGCATTACGTTCTGGGAACGAATGTCGGTGTTCCGGGAACATAGGGGTGTATTGGATGGACGTCCAAGATGGACTTTTAGAGGCCTCAGTTGTGGAAGGAAATCATGCATCATGCCACCTGCATTGAAAGAATTGTTATGATTAACCGGGTGTGCTCATATGATTATGCATCATGATTTGCTACATGTTAACTTGTGGATGTTAGTTTTATTCTCATTTGATTATGCAAATATGTGTAGCTAACCCCCATGCCCTTATTAGGTGTTGATCGTGCATCTAGCTTGCACAAGAATCAGTAAAGGGAGATGTCCCTTAGGTGCATGCAGAGTATAGAAAGTGTGGATTGGGAACCCGTTGTGCAGATATCGAGGATCCGACCAGAAGGATGTTTGGACAAAGGACCAGTGACCAGCTCTATGACATTTCTATTTTTAATAGAACTTATATAATACATATTTTGGAAAAAAGTATCATAAGAGGAATTCAGTTTCATAATTATACTTATTTGGTATTAATGGACTTGTTACACTTGATATATTTTGGGGGTACAATATGATGATTTTACTATGTTTCCGCAAACTCTGATTTTGTTAGTCAACCTCATTACTAATCAAGTGTTTGTGAAAAATAATTTTCAAGGGAAGGGAAAATTATTATTTTCAGACCTTTTTCCAACGATAACAAGTCCAAGTTTTCATAAACTTCTTACTTTTCTTATAAAGTAAGATGATATACAAGGAGTGTTACATTTTTATGGTATCAGAGCAATGGTCCTGACTCTTGGTCCTTGGGTGTGTGGTCCAATACGCTGGTCATCGATATCTGCAATGTTTCCTGGGAAGTATGCTTTCAAATACTTCCAAACTAGAGCTAAGGTTATGGGTAATGGCTCTAGATAAGTAGCTTATTCTGCTATTAAAAAGTGTTCTATGTAGTCTAAGTAGAAGTATGATAGTTGTATGCTTCTCTTTAGACATGTGGTCAACCTAAAACCATAGTGTTGGTTTATTTCGTTTTCATAAAACCAGTGATAAGGAAATCTTAAGGAGTTGTAGTTAAGTCCTTGACTCTGAGGAGGAGTGTTTACCCTCACTCGTGTTAAAGTTAATCAACTTTTCAGATCGAGTGTAGGGCAGTTATCTTCTTAAAGATCAACCTTGTTGAGTTTGTTAAACTCTGAAGCTATCCTTTCTTTTGCCCTTATGGTTAAGGGTATTGATCGAAGTTGCTCAATGCCTTACCCAATATGCTATCTCAAAGTGGAGACTCCTACAAATCTCCTTGTAGTTGTTTTCAAGGTACGTCTGGATCGTTCTATTAAGGTATTAGACTTTGTCTATCTACCTGTGTCATGATTATATTTCATCTTAAGCACGGTTTGGGAGCCGAGGGATCAAGTGATCATGATTAATGACGATAGAACAACCCTGTATTGGGATTTCCGAGTTTCGAATCTGAAATCCAATGGACCCATATGTTGCTTCTGGGAAGCAATAAAGGAGAAAGGGGGTTAAAGAAATCCTGGTTGTAGGAAATGATGCCAGGTTTACCTTTGGGTAAAGAGATAGAGTTTGGAATCAAGTCAATTCTTGAAACTGATTCTATCTCTACTACCTTTCTAATATGGTACCATCGGGAATGGTCAAATGGGAGAAACACGTAGAAAAGTGCAAGGTTGATTGGAGGTGGGATTAACCCCAAATCAGGATTCGGGACAGGGATACACTTAAGACTGCATTTTTGATCTCGATACGGACATTATGAGTGGGAAGTAATGCCGTTCGCATTGACTAATGCACTTGTTCTTTTATGGATTATACGAACGATACCTTTAGATTACACTGGGATTCGTTTGTGGTTTATCCTGAGAATCCTGAGGAGCATGAGGAACATCTCGGGTTTGTGTTGAGAATCCTTCAAGGGGAATAGTTATGTGTTAAGCTCGCCAAAGATGAGTTTTGGTTGAGTGAAGTTACGTTCGCAGGGCATGTAATATTTAAAGAAGAAATTGTGATGGATCCAACAAGGGTAAGTTTAGGGTTGAAATAGGAACAGCCTAAGACTGTGACTGAGGTGAGAAGTTTCTTAGGGCTGGCTGGATATTATCACCGGAATGTTGAGGGATTTTCTAAGATCGCATGGCCTCTGACCAAGTTGACTTGGAAAAGATCAACTGATGGTATTAAATGATAGGGTGTTGTTTAATTATGGTGGGGTGATGATGGATTATACCCCAACATAATATGATTAGTCCAAGAGGAATTATGGAAAATGTGAGTAGATTATGATTTAAATCATTTCAGTGATGGATTCAGTTGGAATCAGGGTATTAGATTATGATTAAATCCTATTTTGAGTTGGATTGGATGATGTAAAGAAAATGGTTTTGAAATTCTTTGGTTTTACTTCTAAAACTATACTTCATAACCGGTTAGAGTTTCTTGTAACCGGTTAGAAGCTGAAAGTTTAAAATAAAAATTTAAGTCCTTTGGGAAGGAACTTTTGGTATTAGTAGACATCTTCCTCCAATCCAAACTCAATGTCAATTACCTAATTAAAGTTTAAGGAAGGATTTAATGTGATGAAATAACTTAATGCCTTGATTCATCATTGAAATTGATTTAAGAGGATTGAATTATAATACTTATGGATTAATCGAGAGTTGAAATTAAGGAGCCACTCCAATTGGAGAAGGTAGAGGATTTAGCTTGATGATGCAAAGGAAACAATAGGTGTTATGATGAGAAGGTTGTGATTTATGAACAAGTTTGGAGTTCGAAAGTATGGATGACAATAAGAAGAGGAAGAGTTGAATGTAAAATAAAAGCGATGGATGAAGTTTCTTAAAGATTATGGCTTTGAGCTCCATTATCATCCTGGTTTAGCAAACGTAGTTGCAGACGATTTGAGCTGAAAGGCTATTTCTGTGAGCTCAATGATGGTCAAGGAGGCTATTCTGATTGACGAATTTAGAGACCTAAGTCTGGTAACCCAAGAGGAACCCTGTAGTGTTAGATTGGGAATGTCGCCAATCACCAACGAATTCTTGAACTGGATTCGTGGATTTCAACCAGGAAATGAGGAGTTAGATTTCTATGAAGAAAACGAATGAGATTTAATCTTTGGAATTAAAGTCAAGGATTATGGATATTAGAAAGTATATTATGGAGGAAAGGGATTTATGAAGTATTGTTTAGAACAACCTAGATGAGAAATCCAAAGGCACGAATTTCGAGAGTAGATTACGTGCGAATCCAAGTTAGCTATCAACTATCAAGGAATAAGGAATTTCTCGATGTTGGTAAGCATGTATGAGGACTATGGGTAAGTACATGAATTTCGTGCGAGAAATGTTTGAGTTCAGAATAAAAGAAAGAATGATGAAATACGGGCCTTACTGGAGAAAGAGGAAAAGTAAATGGGAGAATATCAACCACGAAAATATCAAGGTTAAGGAGTCCTCGATTGAAGAAAAGTGACTAAGGAGGAAATAGGGAAGGGAACATTTGTCCATCTCGAGGTGAAAACTGTGAGGCACATCACTTGGAGTTTAGTTGTGATGTACCTAAGGGAATGGTAAATTCCGATTGTAGGAAGCTGGAGTAGTATTCGCTGAATCGTCTTGAAATAAAAGGTGAGAAAGTGTTGGACAGCAAGCGAATCCAGCACGAGAAGAATTCACCGGCTGAGATGAGAGTTGAGTGTAATCCTGATGTAAATAACCCAAGTGTAACACCCCAAAATTTTAATCCCCGATTAATGAAATGTTAATTATAAATTAATTATAATTAATTATTTCCATATTAATCCTTGATTAAAATATGTGTTTATATAGTTGGTATATGTGTGTGAATTGATTTAATAAATATAATAAATGCCTAAGATGAGTATTTTGCATATTAGTCCCTGGGTTGGGACCTAGAGGTAATTATAGGAAAGATTTTGGAGGGAAAGTAAATAAAATAATTATTTTTCAAAAATTGGGAAAAATACTCGAGTATTTTCTAAAAAACTCGAGTATTCTGGGTCAAATTGCACGAGTTAGTGCGTTTGGTGAGTCAGCACCAACAATTCTCGTGTGTTGACACGAAATCGTCTTCTTCAACACGTCCTATGCTTCGTGTCGAGCTGCATGATTGTTCAATCGAGCTATATAAGCTGTGGTTGACGAATCAATTCCTCTATTTGCCAAATTCGTGGGTTTTGCTTCAAGTTAGGGTTCCTGGATTGTCCTCTTCGATTCTCTTTCTTAGAGTCAAATTGAAACACAAATCATACACGAATACAAAGCTTACATCTTGAGCTTTGTATAGAGAGTAAAATTGTGAGGATTGAGTGAGTGTGTTGAGAGAATTGGAGCTGAGAAGTTGGAGCTTGTTCTGTCAAAGTGTTGCTTGGAGCTTACTTTGATCTTGATTTCTGGTAAGCTCACGAATTCGTGAGTCTCAAATTCAGTTTCCTTAGTTAGATGATGTTGCATAAAGTATAGAAAACTTAATTTCCCCAATTTATTTCTCTGTTTCATGTACAAACCGATTCCACTTTGGTGTGGCACTCAAAATCCTCTGCATGTGGCATTTGAAGTTGGTCTGAGAATTGTGGAGCCTTTTTCTTGTCAATTCTTGTTTGGAAAACATCTGAGAGGTAAGGGGAAGTAATTATATTCACTAGATAGAGTTTAAATTTCATTAATTGTGTTAGAGAGCCACCAAGAGGCTCTAAGGGCTTAGTTTGAATAGGAACTTTGGTTTGGAGACCAATCCATGCTCTATGACTGTGATGAGCAAGTTCTGTATCAGGCATGCAAGCTTAAATGAACTTTGTTTCATGAATATTGTGCTTATTTTGCAATTTGAAGTGTTGAGTTGCTAAATTGTATATTTCATGCATAATGGATTGATTCTCTGTCAAATTTGTTATTTGTTATGAAATGAGTATGTTAACATGTTCAATATGTGGTATATGAACTATTGTGATCACTGTTTTGGGTTAAAAATGTTTAGAAATTGAAATGGTATGTAAAAACCAAGTTTCACTCTGTTCTGTCTGCAGATACTCGAGTATTTGGCTTAATACTCGAGTATTTCGTGGTGCACCAGAGTGAAAATTGGCGCACCAACTTGGGAATCAGATTGAACACTCGAGTAATGTATGAACTACTCGAGTATTCTGGGTAATGGAATACTCGAGTATCTCATGAATTACTCGAGTATATTTATGAAGACCTGAAACCCTAAATCTGTGAAAAGACATGAACGACTCGAGTATAATTATGAACAACTCGAGTAGAATCTGGAAAATGATAAACTACTCAAGTATTTTGGAAAAAACTCGAGTATTTTTAGTCAGATACTTAAAAATACCATTTTCAATTCTAAGTCATTTTGTAACTCTTAGAGGACAATAAACCAAGTGATCCTGGACTTAGAGGAAATTGATTGACGTTATGATGTTTTCATTTGAATAATGATACGTTGCTCGGGAGGCACGTAATGTATTAATAAAAGGATAAAACATCAATCAATCTCTTTTAAGTAAGGTAATGCATTCATTCTGGAGTTTGGTTGGTAGGACGTATATCATGTTTTTGGTAAACATGTGGAGGGCCTCTGGGAGTGCCAATACGCTTGCTTGATGACACGTCGTTGACGTGGTCGGCTGAGGGAATGCCGATATGGTTATACCGTTTGGATGACGGTCCGTTTGGATGACGGGATATGCTCGGGTGGCATGGATACCAAGCTTGTCGTGTACATTCTAGGTGAATGTACGAATTGTTGTATACCTAGGAATACAACACACTGTTGAGTGCTGGGTTGTCAGGGATGGACGTTAGAGAGTGACATAGTATGATGGAGATAGGCTTGAGAGCTAAACTCATGCATCATTCCACTCATTTAAATTAATGATGATAAATGAAATAAGTGTGAGCATCCTATGTGCATTCACTAACTGCTAAGTGTTATATGTGATTGTTGTTATTTGATGCATGTTTACATATTCATATTGCACAATTTATTCTCTATTGGTTATGTGTATAGAATTGCTTACCCCTATGCCCTTGTAGGTGATGTCTCGTTACATTGCTTGCATCGAGATCCGACCACTTCCTAGTGGCACATGGATCTATGAGGACCGTCGCGCGGTGTTCGAGGGTGAGGTAGAGATTACCTTCTACCACCCGAACCCGTTGATCCGATTCCGTCCTCGTAGATTTAGGATTCCCATCATATACACTATGCATGTACCCCCGTTTTACACTTACCGTGGACCACCTCCCACGCGACCAGCTCGCTCTTACCATAGTTTTCGTTTTCGACCTACCCACTCTCACCCTTCTGATCCGAGGAGCCCAGTCAGGGTTTCACCATCCCCTGACCAGGTACCCAGTGGTAGGGTACACTCTCCCTCGGACGAGATCGAGGAGGATCCGGTGGAGGACGAGAGTGGGAGCGAGCCTGTCGTGCATTCTACTGGGAGTGACTGGAGGGACGATGATCCCTAGGTACATGCATATGGTGTATGATGCGGATCTGTGGATCCGATGTGTGGAGGCTGTGGAGGAGACTTGCTGCTGCTGCTGTGTTGTTGATGATGCTACTACCTTACTACTTTTACTTTTGGGAGACTGCTGCTACTACTACTACTACATCTGATGATGCCAGATCTACATGACCACCCTTGGAGTTTCTATTTTGATTATGTACACATATTCTAGATATACTTTTGGAATACTCTAGGTTTTGGTCATATTACTATGTAGATCAGATTATGGACTTGTATTTTGAGATCTTGGAGACATGATGATGAGGCTATGTATTTATGACTTTTACTATATATAAAACCTATGCAGCTGAAGCAAGGAAACATGAGTGTGGGTGAGTATGCAGCTAAGTTTGAGGAGCTGATGAAATACTCTCCATATTATCAGAACAATCCAGATGAGAGGAGTAAATGCATTAAGTTTGAAGGAGGCTTGAGGCCAAAGTTGAAGTCGATCTTCAGTTATCAGCGGATTCAAAGCTTTCCTGCACTGGTAGACATGTGTAGGATGTATGAAGATGATACCAAGGCTGAGGAGATGCAAGTCTCAGAGAAGAAGGACAATCAAGGCTATGGACCTCAGAGGCGTAAAGGTTTCAACAACCGAAGCAAAGGACCGTATGATCACCGAGGGAAAGGCAAAGGAAAAGCTGGTGGTTCTGATAGAAGGGATTATCGGAGCGAGGCTCCATTCTGTGACAAGTGCAAGCGCAATCACTATGGCCGTGTGTGTTGGGGGACAAGTGGTTGCTTTAACTGTGGAAAGCCGGGACATTTCGAAAGGGACTGCAAGGAACCGGCCAAGGCCAACTCAAGAGGGGCTGCTGATAGGCCTATGGCTCAAGGGAGAGTTTTCACCCTTAGTGGTGTGGAAGCAAGTCGGTCTTCTGATCTGGTGCAAGGTAAATACTTGCTTAATGGTCAGTCTTGCTATGTTTTGTTTGATTCTGGTGCAACGCATTCATTCGTTTCGTATGAATGTGTAAACCGGTTAGGCTTGATGATGTCTGAAATGCCTTATGCTCTCAAAGTAGAAACCCCTACCAATGCTCCTGTTGTAGTTTCTAGAGCATGTCTTAACTGTTGTATAGAAGTGTTAGGACAAACCTCTAAAGTAGATTTGATCTACTTACCCTTAGTACAATTAGATGTGATCTTGGGAATGGACTGGTTAAGTCAAAACCAAGTAATCATTGATTGTGATAGAAAAGTAGTGACCTATAGAAGCCCAAAACCCTCCGGCTACGTGTGCCTGTTCAACTCTGAGGTGGAGGAGAATGGTCCAAGGATGGAAGAGATCCCCATTGTCAGAGACTTTCCGGAAGTTTTTGCTGATGAGATCCCTGGTCTGCCACCAAGAAGAGAAATTGAATTCGGTATCGACTTAGTTCCGGGAACTGGTCCCATTTCTATCGCTCCCTATAGAATGGCACCACCGGAAATGGCAGAAATGAAGAAGCAGATTGAGGAGCTATTACAGAAACAGATGATTCGACCAAGTGTGTCACCTTGGGGTGCTCCGATTTTGTTTGTCAAGAAGAAAGATGGTAGTATGAGGATGTGCATCGACTACCGGCAACTGAATAAGGTCACCATCAAGAACAAGTATCCATTGCCGAGGATAGATGACCTTATGGATCAAGTTCATGGAGCTTCAGTATTTTCTAAGATCGATTTGAGGTCAGGATACCATCAGATCAGGATAAGAGAAGAGGATATTATACGGACATTATGAGTATGTCGTGATGCCGTTCGGATTGAATAATGCACCAGCCATTTTCATGGACTACATGAATCGAATCTTTAGACCTTATTTAGATTCGTTCGTGGTTGTGTTCATTGATGATATTCTCATTTACTCTAAGAGCCTGGAGGAGCATGCCGAACACTTGAGGATAGTGGTGAGCATCCTAAAGGAGAAGCAATTGTACGCCAAACTTACAAAGTGTGAGTTCTGGCTGAAGGAGGTTAAGTTCTTGGGGCATGTGATTTCGGACAAGGGAATAGCCGTTGATCCGACGAAAGTGAGTTCGGTTTTGCAATGGGAGCAACCAAAGTCGGTCACGGAGGTGAGAAGCTTTCTTGGTTTGGCTGGTTATTATAGAAGGTTTATCGCAGGTTTCTCGAAGATCGCACTGCCTCTGACGAAGTTGACTCGGAAAGATCAACCATTCCTATGGGATGAGAAATGTGAAAGGAGTTTTCAAGAGTTGAAGGAAAGGTTGACATCGTCTCCTGTATTGGTTCTGCCCGATACACAAAAGAGTTTTGATGTGTATTGTGACGCGTCGAAACAAGGTTTTGGGTGTGTTTTGATGCAAGAGGGACAAGTCGTCGCCTATGCCTCGAGACAGCTAAAAGTTCATGAAATGAACTATCCAACCCATGATCTGGAGCTGGCAGCTATGGTGTTTGCATTAATGATCTGGAGGCACTATCTCTATGGCAGTACGTTCCGGGTGTTCAGTGGCCATAAGAGTTTAAAGTACCTCTTTGATCAAAAGGAGTTGAATATGAGGCAACGCCGATTGATGGAGTTTTTGAAGGATTATGAGTTTGAACTCCATTATCATCCTGGAAAGGCCAATGTTGTGGCAGATGCATTGAGTAGGAAGGCAATGCACATCAGTGCAATGATGGTCAGAGAAGCTGCACTGATAGAGGAATTCCGGGATTTGAGTCTGACGATGCAAGTGGAGCCGACAAGTATCAAGATGGGGATGTTGCAAATTGCTAATGAGTTTCTACAAAGGATTCGGGAATTGCAAGGCAAGGATGAGAAGCTCATAGAAAAGAGGAAGTTGAGGGAAGAAGGCAAGGAATTGGAGTTTCAAGAAGGGAAGGATGGAATCCTTCGCTTTAAAACAAGGATTTGTGTGCCTGATGATTTAGAAATAAGAAGGATGATTCTGGATGAAGCGCATAAGAGTAAGATGAGTATGCATCCGGGAGCTACCAAAATGTACCAGGACTTAAAGAAGCTATTTTGGTGGCCTGGTTTGAAGAAAGACATAGCTGAGTATGTGGCCTGTTGTTTGGTGTGTCAAAAGGCCAAGGTGGAACATCAAAGGCCAGGAGGAGAGTTACTTCCTTTGGAGATTCCGTTGTGGAAATGGGATAGCATCTCGATGGATTTCGAGTCGGGATTGCCAAGGACATCTACTGGTCATGATGCAATATGGGTGATAGTGGATCGTTTGACCAATTCGGCGCATTTCATTCCCGTGAATATGCGCTATTCGTTGGAAAAGCTCACCCAGTTGTACATCAAAGAAGTTGTTCGTCTGCATGGTGTACCATCAAGCATTGTATCTGATCGCGATCCGAGGTTTACATCGAAGTTCTAGGAAGATCTGCATAAAGCCTTGGGTTCAAGATTGAAACTGAGTTCTGCATACCATCCTCAGACTGATGGCCAAACGGAGAGGACTATTCAGTCATTGGAGGACATTCTACGAGCCTGTGCTTTGGAAGGACAAGGGAATTGGGAACAGATGTTGCCACTCGTGGGATTCACTTACAACAACAGTTACCACACGAGCATTGGAATGGCACCATTTGAAGCTTTGTATGGGAGAAAGTGCCAGACGCCGTTATGTTCGTTCCAAGTGGGGGAGAATTCTCTGGTTGGACCAGATTTTGTGCAAGAGACCACGGAACAGATCAGGATGATACAAGAAAAGATGAGGGCAGCTCAAAGTAGGCAGAAAAGCTATGCTGATAAGAGAAGAAAACCATTAGAGTTCGCCGAAGGAGACCATGTGTTTATTAGGATAGTACCAACCAAAGGTGTTAGTAGAGCCTTGAAAACTCAGAAACTATCACCTAAATTCATTGGTCCCTACCAAATCCTCAAAAGAGTCGGCCCAGTAGCTTATCAATTGGCTTTGCCTCCGTCATTAGCTAACCTTCATAATGTATTCCATGTGTCTCAACTTAAAAGATATGTCCATGATGTGGAAACCTACAATCGGTGGGTGAAATAACTAGGAAACACTAGGAAAACACCTAGAAGGGGGGTTGAATAGGTGTTTAAGAAACCTTGAAAGATTTTCGAAAGAAACAAATCAAAACGATTAAAACAAATGATTTTCTTAAAATTTCTTTAGCCTTAATCGATTAGTACAAAGATGTTAATCAATTAATGCCTCTGTATATTGAAAAATCACTTTTCAATCAAATACGAAAATCAATCAATTCACAAGTATAACCAGAGATTCAGCGGAAACAATTAACACCTATATTCTTATTTATTAACCTAGTTATGAAAATGATTTTCCCTTTATCAATTTGAACAATAAAGATTCAATTCAATCAATTATGAAAAATCACTTTTTCTAGGTTTTCAACCAAGAACACAATTAAAGACTTGAATTGTAAAGAGTAGAGAGTTTAGAGATACGACACAGTGATTTATCCTGGTTCACTTTCATCCACTTGAAAGCTACTCCAGTCCCCTCTTCAACCAAGATAGATTCTTCACTATGAGGAATTAGAGATTCTCAAATTACAAGTAAATGCCTCACAAGACTCCCTTCTTGCTAGCCTACAAGAGATACCACACCCTTGCCTTGTAACCCTATTGATATCTAATCTAACCTCTTCTCTTGCTTGCCAATACCCCACAACAAGACTTCCAATTGCTTGCTTCACTACAAGACTTCCAATTGCTTGTTAATACAACAAGGCTTCCAAGTGCTTGATGAAATGCCTCACCAAGGCTTCCAAATAACTTTGCTTGATTTACAAAACCAAGGCTTCCAATTGTTGTAGATAGCTTGCCTCTTGCAAAGATTACAACTCAAATGAAAACAAAATAACAATCCTATGAATCTCTTTCAAAAGCTATGAAATATCAACATGAGAGATTCAAGGTTCTTGATCAAAGAATGTAAAAATTAAAGTTTTGATCTTGAGAAAGTGAGAGAGAATAGAGTGGCTTTTGATTCTTTGTAAAATTGATTATGAAAGTGTAATAATGATTCACAAAGGTTAGGAAAAGGTTTATATAGAATTCCCAAAAGTTAGGAATGATTAGAAGTTCTTTTGAGAAGTGAAAAACGCATTTTAAAAACCATATCTGATCGTGTTACTCGATTAGAAAAAGTGTTAATCGAGTAAAACATGATTTAATCGAGTAAGCCGAAAGATGAAAATATTTTACTCGAGTAAAAGTGCAGATAATCGATTATCAAAAGTTTGTTAATAGATTATCAGTTCAAAATACACTGTTAATCAATTATCAAAATCTTTTAATCGATTATTAACATTAAAAATCACTTAAAACTTGTTTTCTCAAAAACTAAACCTTTTCTTTCAAACCTTTAAGCCACCTATTGATTTTAGGCAAAGTGAATACTCAAAATATGATATAATCATGCAATCAAAAGAGATTCACTACCCTCTAAGAGACTCTACCCAAACTCATAAACTAAAAGACTTGTGAGGCTAAAGATAAAACAATAAACATAAACTACCAAACTAAGTCTTCATGAGCTTGCTCTCTCTTCATCACTTGATGTTTGTTGTTGCTTGTTGAGCTTGAACTTGATCAACACATTTAAGCTTGTTCAAAACCTTTTGTAGCTTGTTCAAAACCTTTTGTCATTATCAAAACATTCTTCATGGATCTTACACATGACCCCACCATTGTCCTTAGAATCCAACCTGATGACTTAGAAATTCATGAAAACCTAACCTTCAAAGCTGTGCCAGTTCGTATTGAAGATCGAAGAATCAAGCAGCTTAGAGGAAAAGACATTCGTCTGGTCAAAGTCGTCTGGGTGTGTGGCGATGTAATGGAAGCATCGTGGGAATTAGAAGATAAGGTGCGTCAGGATTATCCTGACTTGTTTGTATGAGTTGAATTTCGGGGACAAAATTCCTTGTAAGTGGGGGAGTAGTGTAAGACCTGTCGTATGGTCTTTCTTGCGAAAGATTATATTTGAAAGGGAAGATTTTGTTATTAATGGTTTGAATATTAGGACTGATCACCGTAACGTCTCAAACTATTAAGGAATAAAATCATACAAATGTTTCTTTGATCGTGCTCGAGAGATCAGAGTGCGCAGCCCAAAAAGTTTTTCCAAAAGGTTTATTGAAAAGTGTATTATTTGAAGAAAGTTTATGTGAAATATATTGCTCAAAGGAATACTTCTTTTAAAAGAATTTCTTCACATAAGAGTTTTATGCAAAGAATTTTGGTTTAAGGTGAAAGGTTTTATTAGAGATGTTTCGAAATAAAAGAACTATATCAAAACTCTTTTAAGTGGGGGAGGACCCTAAAGAACAAATTTTTGGGAGCAAGATGAAGTTTTCTAGTATAAAAATACTTTGGAAAAGTGGAAAATTTCAAAAGATGAATTTCGGGGACGAAATTCATTTTAAGTGGGGGAGTAGTGTAACACCCCTAATTTTCGTTTCCCAAATAACCAAGAAATTAATTATAACAATTATTTTATAATTGAATTTTGAAGGTTTTAGTTTTTGTACATTATGTGTTTTTATTATAAAAATATGAGATATATTTTTATATGGTTATTTTGTACAAAAATGTTAATATTGTAATTTAGTCCTTGGGTTGGGACCTAATTGCAATATTAAAAAGGTTGTTGAAGAAAGAGTAATTAAATTATTAATTTTTGAATTTTATCAGTATGTAACCGGTTAGAAGGGCTGTGTAACCGGTTACACGATGAACTCAGAAATTGGGATTAGTGCGTTTGATGAGTAATCCCATGGATTAATCCAAAATTCGCCACGAATCCAGTCCAAACCAAGTGGGAAACACGCGTCAGCTTGCATGAACACCAATTTGTTCTATATAAATCTCAATCACGATTGAATCAAGGTTGATTTTGCCTTAGTGTTGAAGAAATGCTCTGTTTAGGGTTTTCAAGTTCGTCTCCTCGATTCTCCTTCGTTTCTGAGAGTTAGAACATGAGTGATACACGGTTACAAAGCTCACATCAAGGGCTTTGTATTGATATAAAGTTTGTGAGTTGAGAGTCCCTGAATCAAGAGAATGAAGCTTGCAAAGTAAGGGTGTTGGTGCTGTCAAACCTCAGCTTCTGGTTTCTGGAGCTGACTTTGAGGCTCGATTTTGGTAAGCACACAAACCCTTTTGGTCTCAAATCTCTTTGATTCTCTAGTGCATGTTACCTATATTGAGTCCTAATTGGTTTCCCCAATTTCTTTTGCCAACTACCATGTCAAATCTTCTGGTTTTTGGACCCTGTCAAACCAGTTGTGGACTGAAAATGGAGATTGTGGATTCTGGGGAGATCTGGCAAATTTCAGTGATTAGATTCATCAAGCACGAACCTAAGGTAAGGGGGAAGCTTACTATTTGCTAGAATGAGAATAAATTGTGGTAGAATATAGGATGAGTCACCAAGAGACTCAAAGGGCATAAGTTGAAATGGTTAAATGGCTTGTTGGCCAATTTGAGCTCAATTGTTGTTTTGAGCAATGTTATCTGGATGCATGCAAGCTATGTTGATGTTGATTTCAGGACTTAATTGAATATTATGTGAATGAAACTAGCTCGGAGTAATTCGGAAACCTTTTCTTCGATAGTTGTGGCCTTTTTTGCACTAACCTTTCTTTTGCGTTGTGCCACTGGTTTTGCCCCTGGAAGAATGCTCAATTTGTGGCAGATAAAATTAGGATCAATTCCCGGCATATCGGCCGAGGTCCATGCAAACAGATCCCTATTAGCGATCAGCAGAGCGGAAAGTTCATCTTTGACATTTAAGGGGAGATCAGAACCAATTTTTACTTGTCTGAGAGGATCATCATTCAATGTTAAAAACTCCCATTGTCCCTTTGGAGTTGGTCTGTTTTTGTCAGATTCATTACGCACATCAAGGTCTGCCAAATTAACATTACCTTTTTCGAGGGAAATTCTTTCTAAACGATCCTGGTCCTTGTTTTTAACCTTGCCCAAACTTGCATTATAGCATTTTCGAGCTGCCTCCTGCTCGACTTTGACCGTAACCACCTTGTCATCCGTTCCGACGAACTTCATAGCCAAATGTACCGTTGAAACTACTGCACCAAACGCTTGTAAGGAAGTTCATCCGAGGATGGCGTTGTAGGCAGCTGGGCAATCGACTACTAAAAATTTAATTATTTCCGTTCGGGCAGACGGCTGTTGACCGAGGGTGACAGGAAGTTGAATGTACCCCTTTGGTTCGATGGTGTCTCTAGTGAAACCGACCAACTCTCCTTCGAACGGAGTGAGATTGCATTCCCTAAGTTTTAAGGCTTTGAACAAAGGGAAGAACATAATGTCCGTTGAGCTCCCTTGATCGATAAAGACGTGTTTTACTTCATAATTACTGATAAGGGCTGTGATGACCATGGGATCGTTGTGACCTGGGAGGATCCCGTCCAAATCGTCATCATTGAAGATAATGGGAACATTTTCCGTTGATCTTTTGGAGATTGGTTTTTGGCTTACGGCCAAGATTTTGTTGATGTATCTCTTTCTGTCAGCCTTTTTCTCCCCCCCGGGCAAACCCACCAGCTATAGTATTCACTAAAAATTCATTATTTGTTGGGTTTGTGTCAATAACTGGGGCGGGCTCGGTTTTCTGTCTTCCCGCATTCCTGTCGTCTGGTGATCTGCTTCTTTGGTGCTTAGATTTTACCGGTGAATGGGATCTGTTCCTGCCTTTTCGTCCTGCCACATATCTGATGTATTGTTGTAGCTTTCCATCTCTGATCATCTCTTCAATTAGATCCCTCAACCAAATACATTCATCAGTGGTATGTCCATACCCCTTGTGAAAATCGCAATATTTTGACCTATCACGCTGTGCGCCCTTTCTTAAAGACGGAGGTCTTTGGGCAGAGCGTAAGTCGGTCTGCATCGTTTCCCGAAGGATTTGACTTCTAGGAACCGTCAGAGGAGTGTACTCCTAATACTTGTTCCTCGGAGGAGGCCTTCGGTCTCGATCGTTTCTGTCCTGTCTTCCAGTGAAACGTTCGTCACGTTTTTGTTTGTTCTGATTTTGAGGGTCAGTTCGCTGCCGATCTTCTCTGAATTTCTGTCCTTTGTGGAATTCCTCCAAATTGATGAATTTATTTGACCTCTGTCTGAGCTCGGCCATATCTTTTGGAGGTTTACCGATTAGCGATTTTCTGAAATCCCCAGGCTGCAATCCTTGTGTGAACAATAACACCGCGACACCAGGTTCCAGCCGAGGGACTGAACTAGCCTCAGTATGAAAGCGTGACAGATAATCTTTCAAGGATTCATCATGCTTTTGGGTAACTGCCGCCAACGTGTGATCGGATTTTGGTTGGATACAACTGGTTGTATATCTATTTAAAAAGACGCGCTTCATCTCCTCAAACGAATTAATAGAATTCGGAGGAAGAGATGAGTACCAGCGCAAAACCGAGGGCTCCAGGGTCATGGAAAAGGCTCGGAACTTCATCCGATCGCCGCCATCGTAATAATTCATTGCACCCTCGTAAGAAACTATGTGGTCAACTGGGTCGGTTAGGCCATTGTAGTGTGGAACGTTAGATGGGCCTAAGTACCCTTGAGGGGTTTCAAAATCCATGATATATGGGGTAAAAGGATGACCAAGGTGAAAATCACCCTGACTGTGGTCTGTGACTGGGTTATTATGAATGTTTTGGGGTGGAGGGAGTTGCATCACAGGAATAGGTTGTGGCTCTAAAGGTTGGGGGATTTGGTTATTGGCCTGTCGGACAGTAGGTTGGTTTTGAGTAATTCTCGCCATTGCCTGCTGTTGGAGGTCAGCTATGGCTTTTCCTTGGCGCTCAATTAAAGCTGTTTGTCGATTGAGAATATTAATCATCTCTTACTCGCGAGCACGAGCAGATGCAGAGGTGGCATAGGATCTACTAGTGGAGTGGGCTCGGTGGAAGTTACTGCGGGATGTTCTCCCTGGGTTTAATCTAATACTGAGGGATACATTCACATGATCGGGGTTGGGTTGGACTGGCGGATTTGGAGTTCGGTGAGTATTTCGACCGTGGTGTGCTCGAGTTCCGGTAGTTCTGGCTATATTACGGGTATTTGGGGCAGTGCTGCTTGAATCGCCATGAGTTGAGGGGGTGGTGTAGGAGGAGGTGGGGGTGGTGGCGGAGGAAGTAAATTCCGTAGGGTTTGGAGTGGTAGAGGATTTGTCCCGGTTCTATGCTGAGAAGATTGTGGTGGTTGAGAGTTGGCAGGGTGGTTTTGGCTTTGCGAATTATGAGGAGGATGCGAATTATTGCTAGTTCCAGAGTGAGATGTACGGGGTGGCTGCGAATTAGTTTCACGATTTTGATTGAGAATATCTCGCAGGTCACCAACAGGTTGTAGCTGTTGATCATTATTGTTTACATTTCTGGGTCTACCACAAGTGCGACCAATGCGATCACGGAGATCACCAACTTGGCTCCTTGTAGTGACCATGGTGGTGGTGGGAATGATATATTATTCAATCCCCACAGACGGCGCCAATGTCGTGTCCTTAACCGAAATCAACCTTGAAGCTATGAAAGAACTTCAGGAACGATCTCAATCAAGATGTTAATGTAGGACTCATTTAGGATTTCTGTATATCCAGTTGGGATAAACAGGTTCTCCCTAGTCAACAATGTGTGTGCTAGTGTCAACTTAGGGATGAGAATATGTAACACCCCGATTCGGCAACTTGAAAACTTTCATTCAAAGTAGTGAAAATTAAGGCCAAATTTTTTTTTTTTTACAAACAAGTGGTGCACAAGACGAGAACACTTAGGTTTCCAAAACATAGTTATAACTAAAACCTGTGTTCTCATATTGTACAAACCTTTCAAGTTCCAAACAGAGATGTCACAGGACACCGCACTTTGAAACTTGTTTTTCAAAACATCTTTTAAAACACAGCCCATTTACTTGTTCTCGAAACATCAGTAAATAAAACTCTTGCCGGGGTACAGTATGGTAGAGCTACGGTAACTAAGAACTTACATTGAAGTACATTGCTCTGAGGGATTTGCCTAGCTTCTAGTCATACTCACCAAAACTATCTTCGCATCGGGGCAGCCCAAGTTCTCGGTCCACAAGTGGGGTTGTTGCCCTCAGCCACCTCGGGTGTCCCCTTCAAAGCTTTGTCTGGTACTTGCTTCTCCTTGCAGAGGTACAGATGCATCGCTACACGCTATGCCACCTACCGGTTGCAATATCAACAATTGTCGATATGACAACACGGTAGGAGAGAGTCAGTGTTCCGGACACTAAACGGGTTGACCATGCGGTCTCAGGATAATTGAATATAAAGATATGCAGATTAATGAAACAACGTACTATAACATGTAATGCACATAGCATATATGAATCACATAGAATAAAACATATCATAATACTCTAAACACATCAACACTCATCATTCATAACCCATTAATTCATTCACACTCTTATAACACATTCTCAGAGTCTTTCTCACGAGCTTTCACAACTTAACTCCATTTTCCTTTCATCATAACTTTCACTCTTATCTCTCATTCCAAGAATCATTTCTTATATGCTCATCTTAGTACATATTATTTAATATTTTGATACGCTTCTCTTTGAAACATCTGTGTCTAATAAGTTTTATTGTTCCGAATAGCATCAATGATGAGGGGGACACATCATTGAGCTCACACACGTCTACATCTCCTCGGTCAACCACCCAACCTAGTCGGAAGCAAACAGGAGTACAGGACCTTTACCATGCGGGAACGACAGCTGTCACACAAACAAATGGTCCCAGACCAGGAGGACTCAGCCTCAAATCAATCATATCATATATAAACAGGCACGCTTTCAGCGGCAAACACAAATGCCCCATTCCAGTCCCTCTCACTGTTCTAGACTTGCATCGAGGGGGCGACAGTATATTTCTAGTCTGCAGTGCGGAACGTGCCACGGCATTAGACCCAGTCTTCCTCGTCTTTCTCAAAACATCTTTTCACAAAACTTTTACTTCACAAAACGTTTTCAGAAAAATCCTTTCACAAAACTTTTTCGAAAATAATGTTTCCGAAAACTTTCACAAAAATATCATTTTCACAAAAGCTTTTCAAAAATCTCTTTTTCAAAAACTCTTTTCAAAAATCACATTTTTGGGTGAGTGTTAATGGAGGAGCAAGCTCAACTCAACATTAAGCTTCTTCCCAAAAACGTGTACGAGGAATCATATCTCTACTCAACCACATCTCACTTTCATAATCACTTTCTCTTTCCAATCTCGACTCTTTATCTCTTTCTTCAATCACATTATCCTTTTTCTCTTTCTCAAACATTCTCATACTTTCTCCTCGTTCTCAACTCATCATTTATTTCTTTCTCAATTATTTCTCATACTTCTTATTTATTTCTCTTTTCCATTATCTTATTACTCCCATAGTTCCAGCATCACCATTCACTATCCAAGCAAATCAAATAACATCTAAACAAAATATAGTATACGCAACAAGTAAACATCTAGTGATGCATAACAAATAAACATCTAGTATGCAAACAAAACATTTAGCACACACATATCTGTATGGTCTAATTCGCAGTACTCTCGCAATCCGTCTATTCGAATTGCGAGCAACCATGTTACGGGACCACAGCACTCTCACTCACCTGGATGACGACACATCCAGAAACTTTCCATGATTTCCCAGTCGCTAACCTCGTCACGTTTCCTTCGCGTACGACACCCGAACTAGACATTTTTCCCGTGCGTTAGAACGTTTTCGATAAACTCTTAATCTCGTTTTGAAAACTCTTTGAAATAATTCTTTTCTTAAGAATTCATTATTAATATCCAAAGACTCCAAAACCAAATCAGATTTCAAATAAAAGACTTTTAAGAAACTTTGAAACAATAATTAAAATGATCTTTGCACTAAAACAAATTCATTCTTTTTGTTATAAAAATCATTTTCTTGAACCAGTAAGTAAAATCCAAAACTCTAGGAAATAAACCAAATCAAAATCAAACACTGATCAAAGGATATTATTTAAAAATTCCAAATTAATTTAAGTTATTTAAATTATACTCTTTGAATAAAACTATTTCTTTGAATTTCAAGCATATACTTTCCACACACAAGATTCACAAACAGACTTCCAAAACAAATTCCATTCATTACATTCAGTTAGCACACAACAGCACAATTTCAAAACAATGAAAGCATTCACAAACAGTACATACAAGTTCTAAACATTCATAAGCACACACTACACAACTCATATCTTTAATCACCCAAGACAATTAAATAAATCCTAACCTTAATAAATTAATTTAACTACACTTAAGAAATAATTTAAACTTAATCTCCTAATTAATTTGACAAAACCGAATTACTACAGTTAATCAATTTCAAAAACTTAAAATCATTGAATCAACATTACAAAGAAATTCCTCTTTTACAGAATCAAATCAAACCAAAAGAAAAACACATTACTTTCACATAACATCATGCACCTAGGAATATAGCTATCATCCTTGACACTTTATAAAGAAAACTTCCCTAATCATTTGAGCACGCCTTGACCGAATCTTATATGTGAAATTATGCAAAGATTTAATGCATAAACAAACCTATAAAATTAGGAAATTATTTTCTCCCCTCTAGGACCCAAACCGTGAACATACAATAGGAAAATTAGCAATTTAAAGTTCATTTCAAAAAAAAATCAACACAACACTTTAAATCAAAAACTATCACATGTATTTAATTATTTCATGCATATACTTTTTAAGTCCTTAGATCAAAATAATTTCATCATGCATGCACCCTATATGGGAGACAAACATAGCTACCTATTTTTCTCTAGTATGGCCGAAAGTCAACATGCCTTAAAACAAGGATTTTGAATTAACTTTTTAAACATACAAGTCATGCACTCATAAAATAAAACATATAAAATAACACATCACATTCACATCATCCTTCACAAAATAAATTCAAGTTCATAGTTCTTTTTCAATCAAAAATAAAGGTTTAATTTTATCTTTACAAAAATAAAATGTATATGTTTAAAATCATTAAATCTAGTCCTAACACACATGCATCACTTTTTCACAAAACAAAAGCATAGATTCTATTATTTATTAGTCATGGCCGAATGGCCTTCTAAAAGAAAATAAATATACACATAGTCAAACACTTAGATCAAAACATTTTTATGCTTGAGAAATCATTTAGAAAAACTTTGTCTATTTAGTTTTTTTTTTAAACCGAAACATATACATATGAAGAAAAACATGATTTTTTTGTTATAATCAACATGCAAACCAAAGACCTTAAATTTTCATTTATCAAACAAAATAATTACATGCACATACTTAAAACAACTAAGACCATCAACAAGGTTGACATGAAAAACATAAGACATAGCTCTTTCATAAATCAAGTTTAGATCATCACAAAATAACAACATGCCAGAAGAAAGTATAAAGATCCACAAAATCAAAAGAAAGATCTATAAACTAAAAGGAAAATCTAGGCTATTACAATTTTCCTCTTTGATCTCCGGTTTCCATCATGAAAGGTTGGTATATAGCTCCTAATGCTCTTGATCTACAAGGATGAGACTCAATCAAGGTTCTAATCTCCTTCTCCTTCTAAGCTCACGGCTCCCTCTTCTCTTCCTCTCTCTCTTTTTTTTTCTTTTCTTTTCTTTTCTCTAAGAGTGGAATGGGCTCTTAGAGTGTGTTTGGTGTTGGTGTGGAGAAATGAGAAATGAAATAGGTGAATGAACCAAGGCTCTAAGTGTTTATAGAAAAATTCACTCTCCCTCCTATACCCTTGTGTGTGGTTCGGCCATGAGCAAGGAAAAGGGGTATTTTTGGGCTTCTAAATATTTGCATGGGAGGTGGTCATCAAAGTCAAGGGGACAAGGTCACATAGGCTACGCTTTTTAGGGGTCATTCTAGGTTGAAAACTAGTTAGGGTTTAGTCACTTCCCAACTTAGTTTGGTTCATGGTTTGATTTGGTTATGGCTTAGTTTCCAATTCCTTAGCCTATAAGCTTCTTAAAATTATACTCCTAACATACATACACATGCATACACGTATTACATACACACACTTACACACATACATTCATACACACATTTATACATACGCACCGTAGCATACACATATACACATACAATTTTCGTTTTATTTTCTTAGCCATATTTACTTAAGATTATTAATTCACACAATCAATGCAACCCATTCAAAAATCATACTCATACAATTAATTTCATGCATCACACAGTACACACATCAATTCAAACACACCTCACATAAAATTCCAAGCCAATCATCAAATTTATTTTCTTAAAAGCACATTCTCCAAAATTCGTATTTTAAAATCCTGGAAATACATTTTCGTAAATCCACCCAGAAAAATCTGAAAATTACATTTTTAAAATCTACGTTTCTCTACGATCGTTTTGATATAAATTTTGTAAAAATCCGAGTTATGGTTAAAAAGATACGAATTTTTCAAGTTAACAGACCCAAAAATCCAATTTCAAACAAAATCACTTTTCAATAAAAACACATTTTAACAAAATCATTCACTTCTCTTTTATGAACACATTTTGTTTATAGAAATTCATAAAAATCAAACTTTATTTCTTATTTACATAAAACACTTTTCCAAAAACCTTTTATAAAAACAGAACTTCGGGGTTTATTTTAACCAAATTCGTTCTCGCACGTACGGGAAAAATGCGGGGTGTTACATTCTCCCCAACTTGAAGATTTCTCATCCTCGAGAAATACCGTACAGGGTCTATCAAATCCGTGGACGCGTAACTCCTTGAAGAAATCTCTTTTACTCGTTAGCTATCGTTATCGTCGCATCTTCGAACGTGCACCATCTTTGCTTCGTTCATAGGAGCGGATTAAACGGATTACTTGCAAAAGTAATCTCTCAGGGTATATTCAATAACAAAGTTGATGGGTTACAAACAATATGGTTCCACTGGTAACAAAAAACTGAGGGGTTCAAAAACATTAGAACATTGTTCAAGAATAAAAGGTTATGAATATTTGGGGTCAAGACGCTCCTACACTCACGGTTACATCTTGCTTACCTCTTCAAGCCTAAACAAGCTACTCCTCAAAAACTTCACGTTTCCGACTACTCCCCAACTTGGATGACACATACCACCTTTATTCTTAGAGACTCAACCTCCAAATACTCCCATCCTTTATCACTTTTTGGTTACTCTTACAAAATTTTCCTTCACTTAACTCCAATCTATCCTCTCATTATTTTACTTCTCACCAAATAATAATCCTTATCAGACTTCTATAACCACTATTTTATCCACCTTTTGCCCTAATAGCCACTAATCCACAAGAAGTATACACTACCTCACTCTTATCTCAACCATTTAATCATTTAACTTAGACAATTCTAAACCATTTTTCCACTTTCCACCATTTTCCTCCTATTCTAAACCACCAAAACTCTTCAATCCAAAGCTCTATCATCCAATACCATATCAAATCCTAGTTGTTCACCTAACCTTGAGTCAATAATTAAAGAGTCGAACCACAATTTTCCACCAACCTCTTACTTGACTCTACCAGATCATCACTTATTTATCTCTATCTAACCATTTACAACCCAAATCAAGACACTTATGACCTCAAAATTCTAAATATCACCTTAATTTCTCCCACGTCTTAACACCACCTAAACCATTATTTTGGACCATCTGACATCAAAATTCTTAGTCCTAACCACTTTACGCAACTCACCACTCATCTAAGGCTCTTATTCCCCTCAAGACTCATACTTCCCTTCATTCATACTATCATCACTTCACACTAACTCCTCATTCTAAGACCACCTACTTGCCCGGTATAGGGTATTAGGGTTCAACAATCAAACGAGGAAACTTCGGGTTCAGAAACAATCAGGGCTTTGTCAAAATGGGGGTCTAGGGTTTTCAGAAAAGGCTTTTTCAAACATCATGCCAAAGCAATTTGGCACGTATAAGGTTTTCACAAGAAAAGTTTTAATCAGAGAAGTGTTCTAATCACAGGACAGGATCACACAGAAAGAGTGTAAGGATCATCAAAAACAAGATGGGTTCACATCAAAGAAAAGTTCAATGAAAGAAGGTTAGAATCACGCATCAACATCCCATGACGTATCACTGCTCCTCGTCTTCGCGGTAGACGAAAACTGACACGCCTCCTGAAACTTTCGCGCACTCTTAGCGTTCCTATTCTCACGTAAAGTTACTTAGCTCAACCTCTGCTCTAATACCATTTCTGTAACACCCCGATTTGGCAACTTGAAAACATTCATTCAAAGTAGTGAAAATTAGGGCCAAATTTTTTTTTTTACAAACAAGTGGTGCACAAGACGAGAACACTTAGGTTTCCAAAACATAGTTATAACTAAAACCTGTGTTCTCATATTGTACAAACCTTTCAAGTTCCAAACCGAGATGTCACAGGACACCGCACTTTGAAACTTGTTTTTCAAAAGATCTTTTAAAACACAGCCCATTTACTTGTTCTCGAAACATCAGTAAATAAAACTCTTGCCAGGGTACAGTATGGTAGAGCTACGGTAACTAAGAACTTACATTGAAGTACATTTCTTTGAGGGATTTGCCTAGCTTCTAGTCATACACACCAAAACTATCTTCGCATCGGGGCAGCCCAAGTTCTCGGTCCACAAGTGGGGTTGTCGCCCTCAGCCACCTCGGGAGTCCCCTTCAAAGCTTCGTCTGGTACTTGCTTCTCCTTGCAGAGGTACCGATGCATCGCTACACGCTATGCCACCTACCGGTTGCAATATCAACAATTGTCGATACGACAACACGGTAGGAAAGAGTCAGTGTTCCGGACACTAAACGGGTTGACCATGCGGTCTCGGGATAATTGAATATAAAGATATACAGATTAATGAAACAACGTACTATAACATGTAATGCACATAGCATATATGAATCACATAGAATAAAACATATCATAATACTCTAAACACATCAACACTCATCATTCATAACCCATTAATTCATTCACACTCTTATAACACATTCTCAGAGTCTTTCTCACGAGCTTTCACAACTTAACTCCATTTTCCTTTCATCATAACTTTCACTCTTATCTCTCATTCCAAGAATCATTTCTTATATGCTCATCTTAGAACATATTATTTAATATTTTGATACGCTTCTCTTTGAAACATTTGTGTCTAATAAGTTTTATTGTTCCGAATAGCATCAATGATGAGGGGGACACATCATTGAGCTCACACACGTCTACATCTCCTCGGTCAACCACCCAACCTAGTCGGAAGCAAACAGGAGTACAGGACCTTTACCATGCGGGCACGACAGCTGTCACACAAACAAATGGTCCCAGACCAGGAGGACTAAGCCTCAAATCAATCATATCATATATAAACAGGCACGCTCTCAGTGGCAAACACAAATGCCCCATTCCAGTCCCTCTCATTGTTCTAGACTTGCATCGAGGGGGCGATAGTATATTTCTAGTCTGCAGTGCGGAACGTGCCACGGCATTAGACCCAGTCCCCACCACGTTAGTGTGCCACATGTGGAGTTGTTCCGCCTAGAAATATACTCTAGACTTCTTGAAGTTTCACCGTCATCGTCCTCCCCTCCTGCAATCCCCACCTGAGTATCCGCAGATACCCATAGTATCTTCCTCTCCACTACTTCGATACGACACTCATGCCTCACCGCGTTTGTAAATGTCTTTTAAGACTTTTAAGAATTTAACGTTTTATTTAGCGGCTTAATCCTAACGATCGGCCCGTCCTTGGTGCATCCCTTCAACGAAGCCCGATCACTAAGCGCAAACTGTTCCCCCTAAAATCTCAATGGCCCTTGGCCTCAAATCACTTTCATCTCATTTCACACTCTTTCTCATCTCATCATCTTTCTCATATCATAATTCTCATAAACTCTCGCTCAGCATCATTCCCCTCAACATCATCAGTATCTCTTCCTCGTCTTTCTCAAAACATCTTTTCACAAAACTTTTACTTCACAAAACGTTTTCAGAAAAATCCTTTCACAAAACCTTTTCGAAAATAATGTTTCCGAAAACTTTCACAAAAATATCATTTTCACAAAAGCTTTTCAAAAATCTCTTTTTCAAAAACTCTTTTCAAAAATCACATTTTTGGGTGAGTGTTAATGGAGGAGCAAGCTCAACTCAACATTAAGCTTCTTCCCAAAAACGTGTACGAGGAATCATATCTCTACTCAACCATCTCACTTTCATAATCACTTTCTCTTTCCAATCTCGACTCTTTATCTCTTTCTTCAATCACATTATCCTTTTTCTCTTTCTCAAACATTCTCATACTTTCTCCTCGTTCTCAACTCATCATTTATTTCTTTCTCAATTATTTCTCATACTTCTTATTTATTTCTCTTTTCCATTATCTTATTACTCCCATAGTTCCAGCATCACCATTCACTGTCCAAGCAAATCAAATAACATCTAAACAAAATATAGTATACGCAACAAGTAAACATCTAGTGATGCATAACAAATAAACATCTAGTATGCAAACAAAACATTTAGCACACACATATCTGTATGGTCTAATTCGCAGTACTCTCGCAATCCGTCTATTCGAATTACGAGCAACCACGTTACGGGACCACAGCACTCTCACTCACCTGGATGACGACACATCCAGAAACTTTCCATGATTTCCCAGTCGCTAACCTCGTCACGTTTCCTTCGCGTCCGACACCCGAACTAGACATTTTTCCCGTGCGTTAGAATGTTTTCGATAAACTCTTAATCTCGTTTTGAAAACTCTTTGAAATAATTCTTTTCTTAAGAATTCATTATTAATATCCAAAGACTCCAAAACCAAATCAGATTTCAAATAAAAGACTTTTAAGAAACATTGAAACAATAATTAAAATGATCTTTGCATTAAAACAAATTCATTCTTTTTGTTATAAAAATCATTTTCTTGAACCAGTAAGTAAAATCCAAAACTCTAGGAAATAAACCAAATCAAAATCAAACACTGATCAAAGGATATTATTTAAAAATTCCAAATTAATTTAAGTTATTTAAATTATACTCTTTGAATAAAACTATTTCTTTGAATTTCAAGCATATACTTTCCACAAACAAGATTCACAAACAGACTTCCAAAACAAATTCCATTCATTACATTCAGTTAGCACACAACAGGCACAATTTCAAAACAATGAAAGCATTCACAAACAGTAAATACAAGTTCCAAACATTCATAAGCACACACTACACAACTCATATCTTTAATCACCCAAGACAATTAAATAAATCCTAACCTTAATAAATTAATTTAACTACACTTAAGAAATAATTTAAACTTAATCTCCTAATTAATTTGACAAAACCGAATTACTACAGTTAATCAATTTCAAAAACTTAAAATCATTGAATCAACATTACAAAGAAATTCCTCTTTTACAGAATCAAATCAAACCAAAAGAAAAACACATTACTTTCACATAACATCATTCACCTAGGAATATAGCTATCATCCTTGACACTTTATAAAGAAAACTTCCCTAATCATTTGAGCACGCCTTGACCGAATCTTATATGTGAAATTATGCAAAGATTTAATGCATAAACAAACCTATAAAATTAGGAAATTATTTTCTCCCCTCTAGGACCCAAACCGTGAACATACAATAGGAAAATTAGCAATTTAAAGTTCATTTCAAAACAAAATCAACACAACACTTTAAATCAAAAACTATCACATGTATTTAATTATTTCATGCATATACTTTTTAAGTCCTTAGATCAAAATAATTTCATCATGCATGCACCCTATATGGGAGACAAACATAGCTACCTATTTTTCTCTAGTATGGCCGAAAGTCAACATGCCTTAAAACAAGGATTTTGAATTAACTTTTTAAACATACAAGTCATGCAGTCATAAAATAAAACATATAAAATAACACATCACATTCACATCATCCTTCACAAAATAAATTCAAGTTCATAGTTCTTTTTCAATCAAAAATAAAGGTTTAATTTTATCTTTACAAAAATAACATGTATATGTTTAAAATCATTAAATCTAGTCCTAACACACATGCATCACTTTTTCACAAAACAAAAGCATAGATTCTATTATCTATTAGTCATGGCCGAATGGCCTTCTAAAAGAAAATAAATATACACATAATCAAACACTTAGATCAAAACATTTTTATGCTTGAGAAATCATTTAGAAAAACTGTCTATTTAGTTTTTTTTTAAACCGAAACATATAGATATGATGAAAAACATGATTTTTTTTGTTATAATCAACATGCAAACCAAAGACCTTAAATTTTCATTTATCAAACAAAATAATTACATGCACATACTTAAAACAACTAAGACCATCAACAAGGTTGACATGCAAAACTTAAGACTTAGCTCTTTCATAAATCAAGTTTAGATCATGAAATTATTCATCAAGTACACATAAAACATATCACATGCCACGGTTTTGTAAAGAATTTAACATGCAAGGATTAATAATTTTACTTTAGTATTTATCAAGCTTAGATTATATTTTTCATTCATCAAGAATCATGAAAATACACATAGATCATGATTTTAATAAAAGATCTAACAAAGGATTTGGCATGCAAGATCAAAGAGTTTCACTTATAAATAAATAAACTTAGATCATGGATTTTCATGTCAAATAATCACATAGACACACATTTTGGTCACGGTTGTACAAGAAAAATACACATGCAAGAAGATTCATTTTGGGTTTTCACAAAAATCTTAGTTTTCTCTTAGATCTTTAGGAGTTTAGTTAGAAAATTATTAAATCTAACAAAAGAGCTTTAACCAAACATCAAGCATATCAAAATCATATAAACATACACATAAACCACAGTTAGAGCAAAGAAATTTAAACATGCAAAGAGATTTGTTAGAAAAATTTCGAGATCCAACAAAAGAACCATAACCGAGGCATCACACATAAGGTCTAACATATTACAAATTATTCTTATTTCATAAAAGTCCAAGTTCAAAGAAGATCATCACAAAATAACAACATGCAAGAAGAAAGAATAAAGATCCACAAAATCAAAAGAAAGATCTATAAACTAAAAGGAAAATCTAGGCTATTACAATTTTCCTCTTTGATCTCCGGTTTCCATCATGAAAGGTTGGTCTCTAGCTCCTAATGGTCTTGATCTACAAGGATGAGACTCAATCCAGCTTCTAATCTCCTTCTCCTTCTAAGCTCACGGCTCCCTCTTCTCTTCCTCTCTCTCTCTTTTTTTTCTTTTCTTTTCATTTCTCTAAGAGTGGAATGGGATCTTAGAGTGTGTTTGGTGTTGGTGTGGAGAAATGAGAAATGAAATAGGTGAATGAACCAAGGCTCTAAGTGTTTATAGAAAAATTCACTCTCCCTCCTATACCCTTGTGTGTGGTTCGGCCATGAGCAAGGAAAAGGGGTATTTTTGGGCTTCTAAATATTTGCATGGGAGGTGGTCATCAAAGTCAAGGGGACAAGGTCACATAGGCTAGGCTTTTTAGGGGTCATTCTAGGTTGAAAACTAGTTAGGGTTTAGTCACTTCCCAACTTAGTTTGGTTCATGGTTTGATTTGGTTATGGCTTAGTTTCCAATTCCTTAGCCTATAAGCTTCTTAAAATTATACTCCTAACATACATACACATGCATACACGTATTACATACACACACTTACACACATACATTCATACACACATTTATACATACGCACCGTAGCATACACATATACACATACAATTTTCGTTTTATTTTCTTAGCCATATTTACTTAAGATTATTAATTCACACAATCAATGCAACCCATTCAAAAATCATACTCATACAATTAATTTCATGCATCACACAGTACACACATCAATTCAAACACACCTAACATAAAATTTCAAGCCAATCATCAAATTTATTTTCTTAAAAGCACATTCTCCAAAATTCGTATTTTAAAATCCTGGAAATACATTTTCGTAAATCCACCCAGAAAAACATGAAAATTACATTTTTAAAATCTAAGTTTCGCTACGATCGTTTTGATATAAAGTTTGTAAAAATCCGAGTTATGGTTAAAAAGATACGAATTTTTCAAGTTAACAGACCCAAAAATTCAATTTCAAACAAAATCACTTTTCAATAAAAACACATTTTAACAAAATCATTCACTTCTCTTTTATGAACACATTTTGTTTATAGAAATTCATAAAAATCAAACTTTATTTCTTATTTACATAAAACACTTTTCCAAAAACCTTTTATAAAAACAGAACTTTGGGGTTTATTTTAACCAAATTCGTTCTCGCACGTACGGGAAAAATGCGGGGTGTTACAGAATACGTACCTTAGCCCCTATAGCATGGTAGTTCTTATAGGGGATTACCTGTGTGTGATGGGTCCTTCTGATAAGCTTGCGAAGAGGAAGAATTCAAGTAGGATTAGTAAAGGTTATGACAAGATCACCTTCGTAAATCCTGTAGGTGATAAATCTTTATCCGATATCATGTTTATCTAACCAAGAGTCGTGGGAATCTAAGAGAAGTTATTAAGCTTAATGCGACTTCAAATGATGGAGATAAGGATGGAAATCCTGTGTTCGGGATTAATCTCATAAGCGTGTAACATCTCCATAAGCCCAGTTGCTCGGTGTAGCGTTCCGACCGTTGGCCTTGTTCTAGCGTCTAACTGGTCGGACGAAGGTGATTTTAGTCGGGTACTTTCGGTCTACTAAAGGTCCACTACAATAAGACCACTTATTTTAGATAGGTTATTTATACACATTACATTCAGATCTAATACACACTTATACTCAATTTCTACGTAGTATTGATATAACATTTTTCCAGAACAACAGATGATGCAATCATATGGCTTTAGGCTGAAAAGTGACATTATCATGCTTGCATTTGCGTATTACATAACGTACCACGTGGTGAGGAGCAATGCTGATACAATGAGGCCCATGAACACAATACCACAGTCTCTCCAGCACAACAAGCCATGTGAGAAAAAACAAAAAAGAACTGGTCCTCAGCCTATGTTTTTTAGTCCCCAACTCTTTTTTTAATGGGGTTCAGTCGGAATGCTTTTCGACACCCCCGAGTAAAAATGATTTTTTTTTAACAGGAGAGTAATCGAAAAAATATATTTTCGGACTCAGGAGTATCGAAAAACATTCCGACTGAACCTCATATAAAAAAAAGGAGTTGAGAAATAAAAATGGGGGCCGAGAACTAGAACTCCAAACAAAAAATTGCTATCATGTCAACCATCTCTCTCAAAAGCCTAAAGTGGGCAGGAAGTCTCGGGAATTGTTCTGTATATCTAATAGCAGATATAGCCCCTTTAACCTGATATTAGAATCAAACCATAGAAGCTATAAAACCTCCAAGTGAAACAAATGAATTCAAAGATTATACTTCAGAAATCATTCAACTGATCATTAATCAGTGTACCAAAGTCTAACTTAATAAACTCTTATATACTAAAATTAAAGAAATGGATAAAATGCAGGTCAGCAAAAAAAAATACAACAGAAACAAGTCTTCTGTAGGTTTCGGCTTACTTCTGGGAAAATTCTAATAGGATTGGTTAATGATGGTGCTTCCAAAGGAACAATATTGTATGGTGTCAGCTTTGCAGATAATGCCGCACTTGAATTTTTTATTTTTCTCAACGAAGAAAACACAGAAGAGAAAAAGATGACAATAAGAATATTAGGGAGATTAAAACTAAAAGTGGAATTGAGGAATTTACATTAAAAAAAGATACGATTTCAGGGCAGCAGCAACGGTTTTCGGCACAGCGGGGTTATCAGTTCCCTTTGGTTTCAGCAACTGCACGACAGATCCAAGCAGAATAACTTCAGCAGCGCCTTCTGCTCCCCGGCGGCGACGTTGGTCACGAAAGATTCATCATCGTCACAAACTCAATGTTTCAACAAGGTGATCCTCGGTTGGTACTTGCAAATTAACCCAACTAACAAGCTAAAAAATAGAAGCTAAAAATTAACCCAACTAAGAAACTAGAAATTAGAAACATGCAAGAGAAAAAAAAACTCATCCCAAATAAGGTACTCGCAAACTCAATGCCTATTTCAAATTGTCATTAACAAACCTGATAACAAAAAAAAGGCTAAAAATCAAAGAATAAGCAAAGGTGCATGACCAATAAAACAAAATTTCACAGTAAGTAGAAGAAAGCATAAGCATACCTTAGGCTCCATTGTTATGCTTTGTTGATTCGCATTCAAATTTGTAAGACTCTTCGGGATTTCTGTATTCATCAACATTAACATTACTCAAATTTGAAGAGGAATTAACATGAAGAGGAATACACCAAACATAACATACAAATGCAAGAATTGACATGAAGAGGAATTATCATGAAATTGAATACCTCATTCACTTTTCTAAAATATATCAAGAAGGGTAGCATTACACAGAACTTAGAAAATACATTCTAAAATGACATAGAGAACAACTAAGTAGTTACTACCCGTTATCACTTGAATTATATTTTCTATTTCAATTTCCCTTGCTTCATTAATTCCTTATTGTTGTCCATAATCATTTCTTATTCCTTCTTACTATTTCCTTAACCTTTCTTGATTCTATCATTTCCTTCTATTATATTTTACACTCACCATTCGGCGAGTCTTAATATCAACCATTTACTCACACCCTAAGGCGGGTCCTATTCTATTCATTATCTCATTACCCTTTTATTTCCATATATTGCTCGCTCCTTAATGGAGGGTCCTGATAATATCCACTCCTTTATGGAGGGTCATGCTAATATACTTTCCACTCCTTTTCGGAGGGTCCTGATAATATCCACTCCCTTATGGAGGGTCGTGATAATATTCACTCCCTTACGGAGGGTCATGATAATATCCACTCCTTCACGGCGGGTCCTGAAAATATCCACTCCCTTACGGAGGGTCATGATAATATCCACTCCTTCACGGAGGGTCCTGAAAATATCCACTCCCTTACGGAGGGTCATGATAATATCCACTCCTTCATGGAGGGTCCTGAAAATATCCACTCCCTTACGGAGGGTCATGATAATATCCACTCCTTCACGGAGGGTCCTGAAAATATCCACTCCCTTACGGAGGGTCATGATAATATAATTTCCCACTCCGCGTAGGGAGGGTCATGAACGTATCCTCTCCATTTTGGAGGGTCCATAGATAATACTCAATATCATAATCAATTATTCATACCATTTAATTACCTTTTTCTCTAACCATTAATCCTTTTCTTGATTTCTTTACCGTTCACCTATTTTCCTTCTTATTCCCGTTAACTGCATTTTACCCTTCATCATCATTCATGTTCATTCCAATTTCATTCTGAATACTATAATCAATAACATAACCACCTTCCTAATCACTATATTCATTATTGACTTTCAAACCAGACCATAATCTACATTCATCATCATTATTCCCAATTTTTACATAGTTCAACTATTTGTTACGCATTCACAACCTACAATTGTTTCAAGTTACCATTAAGTTCTCTATTCCAATTATCATTAACTCCAATTGTCTATCTCATCTCTAACTCTATAGCTCACTCTCATTATTAAACCCACAAATACTTGAATTTAGACAATTACAAACATACACAATTAAAGTCATATCCATTAACCATTCATAAATCCTATTCTAGTCAATTTCCCTAAGATTCTTTTTTCTATTTTATTTCCTACCCTTAATTCCCCCTATATACATACTAGAAAAACACCCTCTAAGTAGAGGTAACACTTCCCTTCTTACCTCTTTGAAGGGAGAAAGCCACCAAAATCCTAGCCTTTCCTTAGCTCTAAGAACCCTAGCTCCTTGAACTCATTAGCTCTAGCTCTTTAGGATTGAACCTCTTTAATTTCCTTCCTTGGATCTTGGAAGAGAAGGCATGAAGGTGTGTTTTCTCCATGGCTTTGAAGTTGGAAATCCCAAGGGAGATGAGAGGGAGAGGGCCACGATTTTAAGAGAGAGGAGGATGGGGTGGTGTTTGGCTTGATTTGGTGGTTGATGATTTGATGAACTTGGGTGAGGATTAATGGAAGGAAGATGGTGATGGAGTTCTTGGAACCCTAGAGAGAGAGAGAATACCGAAAATGGTGGAGGGAGGGAGAAGAAGTATGATGTATGTGTGTGTTGTTGATTAGAGCAAGAAGAAGGGAAGCAAGCTAGTGATAATGTCTTGAAGCTTGAAGGACCAATTCCATGGAGAAATGGTGGTGATGAAGTCAAGCCCTAGCCTTGGAGCTTCATGGCTTCCACGAAGAAGAAGAGGAAATGGAGTGGGGAATGAGTCTTAGCCAAGAAGGGAGGAAGTGAGTGGTTAAAAATGAGTTTGGGGTGGGCAAAATGCTCAAAACGCCCCCCAATCACTGTGCAGAATGGACTGGTGCGACTGGGGCTCGCCCGCATGGGCGAGTTTTCCACTGTCTGGTGCTGAATTGTTTTAATTCACTCGCCTGGGCGAGTTCCTCATGAGCCTGGGCGAGAGTCAGTTGACTTCGCATTGACTTTGACATAACTTCTTCGTTAACCGTCGGATCTTGCTCAAATTTTGAGACAGGCTTCCTAAGACCCTTATCTTCATATCCAACGGTGGGAATTGGGTTTGGAGATATGGATATTTTATTCCTAATTTTCTTGCATCGAACGCATTCTAGCACTTTAAACCCCGATTTAACTCCCGATTCAACTTCGATAATTTCGGCTCTTGACACCTATGCACTCTACGCAACCCCTAGTACTTAAAATGGCTGCTCACCCTGCTTTCAGAATTATTTAAGCAATTAATCTACCCATTTTCTACACTCTAAACCCATTAACTCACTAATTATGCTTGGGATTAGATTTGGGATGTTACAATTCTCCCCCACTTATTAGAATTTCGTCCCCGAAATTCCGTTCAGTTCCTTTAATGGAGACCCATCCCAAATGCAGGGTCCTTCGAATACAATACTCACTTCCCTTTGGTTCCACTCCCCCACTTGGAGTTGGCATACCACTTGCATTAGTATGCCACCAATTTCTTGCACTCTATGAAGAGTTCGGACTATGGTTCAACTCGGTTAGTCTCAGCGCGGAGACTCTATGAGGTTTTTAAGGTTGGTTTTTCTTGCTGTAAATCGTTTCGAGAGTCTTGATAGTAAGACTCCGAATGGGCCTAAGACTACCAAGGTTTGGTCTAACTCCCCAAGGGAAATTGGAGTTAGTTTCTAGGGTCAACTGGATTCCCTCGGCAATTCTGCTACAAAGGTATGGAAAGGGTACTATTCAGGTTGATTTCCTTTCTTCTATGTCGGGTTGGTTTCTGTTGTACTTAGAAACTTTCAATGACATTAACCATTAATAAATGCGAAGATCGAGGTGGTCAATCCCAATCTCACATTCACCAATAGTAACATCACTGTCGGCTTGCTGATGATATCGTCACTTAACAGTTGTAAGAGTCAGGACGACCAATCCTACCCTTACACTCCATTAAACGACAACACCATCATGGTTTGGTTCTATTCTACCCAGAGTTCTACAATTCCATAACTATGCCTAAAATCCAAAATCAAGCACATTCATCATTCAAGCATACATTGCAATATTTCACATCAACACATACACAAAATATTAAGATGAATGCAACTCATTCATATTCGCACATTAGTGATTATCCACTTATAAACCCTATTCAACTTATCCTAGTGTTGTCCTACCAAGTTTTTCTCTCAAACTTTATCCTAGTTTATTACAATTCTAACCAACTTAAGAATTCACCAATAATTAATTCCACTAATTGATACATAATAGAGAATATCATACATATGCATTCATAACTTCACACATCCATATATTCAATCATAATCCTAATAAGATTTCTGCCTCGATTCTAACACTTTAACATCCAACTTTACATCGGTTACTCGCTTGATGAGTAACCACTGGAGTAATGAGTAACTCCAATAGGCCGAGGAAAACTGCTCTGATACCAAAATGTAACACCCTAGTTACTTTTACCCTTAATTTATTATGAATTTAAAATTTTTCTTTTAATACTACTAGTTGATTAGGAAAACACTTAGGTACTTTTATTTCTTATGAAAATCTCCGTAAAATCGGACGGAGTTTACTTTGTTTTAGGGACATTCCCAAAATTTACTTTTCCTGATTAACCTGCATAAAACTTCTTTTTCAACAACAATGGGCCAGCAGGGCCAAAATACAATTCAGTTCAATTACACTTGTCAGAAGATGATTACAATTCTAAAGTGGGTTTGTTTTCCCAAAATATTATACATTTCAAATTCCCAAAACTGAAACTATTGACGCACAAAGGGTCACTCAACTAACTAAGCAACAATCCACGAGGTGGAGTGTAATCCTGCCCGGCCATACTTGTGTAATCTCCTTCTTCACCTGTAAAAATATATCAAGAAGGGTAGCATTACACAAAACTTAGAAAATACATTCTAAAATGACATAGAGAACAACTAAGAAGTTACTACCCGTTATCATTTGAATTATATTTTCTATTTCAATTTCCCTTGCTTCATTAATTCCTTATTGTTGTCCATAATCATTTCTTATTCCTTCTTACTATTTCCTTAACCTTTCTTGATTCTATCATTTCCTTCTATTATATTTTACACTCACCATTCGGCGGGTCTTAATATCAACCATTTACTCACACCCTAAGGCGGGTCCTATTCTATTCATTATCTCATTACCCTTTTATTTCCATATATTGCTCGCTCCTTAATGGAGGGTCCTGATAATATCCACTCCTTTATGGAGGGTCATGCTAATATACTTTCCACTCCTTTTCGGAGGGTCCTGATAATATCCACTCCCTTATGGAGGGTCATGAAGATATCCACTCCTTTATGGAGGGTCGTGATAATATTCACTCCCTTACGGAGGGTCATGATAATATCCACTCCTTCACGGAGGGTCCTGATAATATTCACTCCCTTACGGAGGGTCATGATAATATCCACTCCTTCACGGAGGGTCCTGAAAATATCCACTCCCTTACGGAGGGTCATGATAATATCCACTCCTTCACGGAGGGTCCTGAAAATATCCACTCCCTTACGGAGGGTCATGATAATATCCACTCCTTCACGGAGGGTCCTGAAAATATCCACTCCCTTACAGAGGGTCATGATAATATAATTTCCCACTCCGCGTAGGGAGGGTCATGAACGTATCCTCTCCATTTTGGAGGGTCCATAGATATAATACTCAATATCATAATCAATTATTCATACCATTTAATTACCTTTTTCTCTAACCATTAATCCTTTTCTTGATTTCTTTACCGTTCACCTATTTTCCTTCTTATTCCCGTTAACTGCATTTTACCCTTCATCATCATTCATGTTCATTCCAATTCCATTCTGAATACTAAAATCAATAACATAAACACCTTCCTAATCACTATATTCATTATTGACTTTCAAACCAGACCATAATCTACATTCATCATCATTATTCCCAATTTTTAGATAGTTCAACTATTTGTTACGCATTCACAACCTACAATTGTTTCAAGTTACCATTAAGTTCTCTATTCCAATTATCATTAACTCCAATTGTCTATCTCATCTCTAACTCTATAGCTCACTCTCATTATTAAACCCACAAATACTTGAATTTAGACAATTACAAACATACACAATTAAAGTCATATCCATTAACCATTCATAAATCCTATTCTAGTCAATTTCCCTAAGATTCTTTTTTCTATTTTATTTCCTACCCTTAATTCCCCCTATATACATACTAGAAAAACACCCTCTAAGTAGAGGTAACACTTCCCTTCTTACCTCTTTGAAGGGAGAAAGCCACCAAAACCCTAGCCTTTCCTTAGCTCTAAGAACCCTAGCTCCTTGAACTCCTTAGCTCTAGCTCTTTAGGATTGAACCTCTTTAATTTCCTTCCTTGGATCTTGGAAGAGAAGGCATGAAGGTGTGTTTTCTCCATGGCTTTGAAGTTGGAAATCCCAAGGGAGATGAGAGGGAGGGGGCCACGATTTTAAGAGAGAGGAGGATGGGGTGGTGTTTGGCTTGATTTGGTGATTGATGATTTGATGAGCTTGGTGAGGATTAATGGAAGGAAGATGGTGATGGAGTTCTTGGAACCCTAGAGAGAGAGAGAAAACCGAAAATGGTGGAGGGAGGGAGAAGAAGTATGATGTATGTGTGTGTTGTTGATTAGAGCAAGAAGAAGGGAAGCAAGCTAGTGATAATGTTTTGAAGCTTGAAGGACCAATTCCATGGAGAAATGGTGGTGATGAAGTCAAGCCCTAGCCTTGGAGCTTCATGGCTTCCACGAAGAAGAAGAGGAAATGGAGTGGGGAATGATTCTTAGCCAAGAAGGGAGGAAGTGAGTGGTTAAAAATGAGTTTGGGGTGGGCAAAATGCCCAAAACGCCCCCCAATCACTGTGCAGAACGGACTGGTGCGACTGGGGCTCGCCTGGGCGAGCCAATGGTGCGCCTGGGCGAGTTGTCCACTGTCTGGTGCTGAATTGTTTTAATTCACTCGCCTGGGCGAGTTCCTCATGCGCTTGGGCGAGAGTCAGTTGACTTCGCATTGACTTTGACATAACTTCTTCGTTAACCGTCGGATCATGCTCAAATTTTGAGACAGGCTTCCTAAGACCCTTATCTTCATATCCAACGGTGGGAATTGGGTTTGGAGCTATGGATATTTTATTCCTAATTTTCTTGCATCGAACGCATTCTAGCACTTTAAACCCCAATTTTACTCCCGATTCAACTTCGATAATTTCGTCTCTTGACACCTATGCACTCTACGCAACCCCTAGTACTTAAAATGGCTGCTCACCCTGCTCCCAGAATTCTTTAAGCAATTAATCTAACCATTTTCTACACTCTAAACCCATTAACTCACTAATTATGCTTGGGATTAAATTTGGGATGTTACACGAGCTTCGTCCATGGAGGCGGCGACGCGAACGACGATGAGAACTAGAGGGATAAGGACAGTGCTGGCTTCATATTAAATGGCAACGAAAAAAACCGTTGCCTATTCCATATATAAGCAATGGTTTTTCATCCGTTGAAACTTTCAGTGTTGCCTAAACTAAAAACTGTTGCTTATTTCATATTAAATGGCAACGAAAAAAACCGTTGCCTATTCTAAATATAAGCAACGGTTTTTCAACCGTTGAAACTTTCAGTGTTGCCTAAACTAAAAAATGTTGTAGTGTCAACTTCCATTTTCATTGTAACAGCCCGATTTTCGTAAACCAAAATAATTAACTTTTATTCATCAAAGTTACAAAAATTGAGGCCAGATTTTTTTTTTGTAAAACAATATTTAAGAGTTCGAAGACATCATTGAAAACCTCTTTATCTTCTTCAACTCGCTTCTCAGAAAACCGAGTTGTTACGAAAACCGTTCTTTTCATAAAACCTTCGTTTCCATAAAAGAACTTGGTTCAAAATCATCTTAACAGTTTTCAGAAACTTCTCATGAATTAAAAGCACACGAAAATATGCTCCATAAATCAAATTGAAATTTGACTCAATTACATAATGGCTCATGGCATTGGTAATCCTTAACTCAACACTCACAACTGCCTAAGCTACTTCACTATCCCTAAACTTTCCTATTGAAAGCCAGCGGGTGTAGCTCCTTGTCCTTCTTACCTTCTCTTCTCGCCTTTGAAGATGATGCCGCTTGTGTGGTGGTTTCCTCATTGTTGGAAGACTTGCGTGCCTCCCCATTGGCTACAATGAAACTTCTCTGCTGCTCGCACCGAACCTTCTCCTCATAGCTTTGGAAACCTCGTACATTGACTTGCCCTAAGTGTAGCTCCAGATTAGCTCCGCTTAGTTGATGCTCCGGATCCGGAATCACGATTTCCGTGTAACCGGTCCATGCCCATCCGCTTGGAGTATGTTTCCAACCTCTCCCGTGCTTGTTCCACATGGCGATATCCATACAATACTCCATCTGCCCGTTGAAATACCAGCAGCACCGATATGCCAACGAACAGGAGAGAGTAAGCATTCCGAACGATGCATCGTCGACGGTGTGGAATTACGATAGGCGAGATAGGAGGACCATACAAACACACAATAAAACATAAAAGCACACAATGATTCAAATATATTATCACATTATTATCAGTCTTATCATCATTATTCTTATCTTTCATTATTTTCTCGAAACTTAATTTCTTTCCTCATATACATTCTTTCTTTCTCAATCCTTTTTCTTCTCATACTCATAATTTCCACTCACACATTATCATCAGATACTCGTTTCGTTCTCGGCTATCACACACGTCTACATCTCCTCGGTCATCCCCCCAACCTAGTCGGAAGCAAACAAGAGTACATGACCTTTACCACGCGGGCATGACAGCTGTCACAACATATAAATGGTCCCAGACCAGGAGGATCTCGTCCTCAAATCATTTCAATAATAACAAGGCTCACTGTCCACGCAGTGGCAAACACAATGCCCCGTCCCAGTCCCTCTCACTGTTCTCGATTTGCATTCTAGGGGGCGACAATATGTTTCTAGTGGGCCCGCAGAACTTGCCACGGCATTAGACCCAGTCCCCACCACGTTAGTGCGCCACATGTGGAGTTCGTTCTGCCTAGAAACATACTCTAGACTTCTTGACGTTTCACCGTCATCGTCCTCCCCTAATGCAATCTCGTCCTAAGTATCCGCAGATACTTATCGTTTCTTCCTCTCCACTACTTCGCACTCTCATACCTCACCGCACATGTCTTTTAAAGTCTTTTAATCTTTTTAATTATCCTAAGGTCGGCCCGTCCTTCGTGCAACCCTTCAACGAGTCCCGACCACTAACTTTGCACAATCTTTCTCTCACATAGCACAGAGTTGGGACCACATCACAATTTCCAATCTCATTTCTCAAACTTTCTCAACATACTCCATTTCTCTCAATCATCTCATTTCAACATCTTTCCACCATCACATTCCGAATCTCTTCCCAAAATAATCTTTTCACAAATTTCTCAAATGCCATTTTATAAACTTTCACAAAACCTCTTTTCAAAGACTTTTTGGAAAATACATTTTATAATATTTCTCAGAACTTCTGTTCAAAACATTTTCAAAAGAATTTCTTTTCACAAACTTTCTCTAAAAATTTCTCTTCACCATTTTCCATAAAATCTCTTTTCCAAAAATCTCTTCAAAAAGCTTATCTCAAAAATCTTTTCAAACTGCTTTTCAAAAACCTTTTTCAAAAAACCATTTTTGTAAAAACCTTTTTCAAAAAGCATATCTTTGCTGAGCGTTAATGGAGGAGCAAGCTCAACTGAACACTAGTTCCCAGACTAAAACCAAAACAAAGGAGCCCAGCTCCACTCAATTCACATCTCCTTCACATAATCAACATCACTTTCCCAGCTCTGGCTCGTTCTCAGCATTATCATTTCATTCCTTCCCCAATCTCAACTCTTTCTTTCTTTTCCGGCACATATCTTATTCTCACTTATTATTCTTTTCTCATTGTGTCTTTGTTTTCAATTCCCGTACTTTCTCAACTTATTTTTTTCATTTTCATTTCTCAATCAGGACGTAACAGACGTCCATCAGCCATTCACTCATTACAATCAGTAGCAATAAGGATCATCAGACATAATTAAATAAATAACTAAAAGCATGCACACAACATCACATAATAACATTGTGGTCTTTGTCACCTTCGTATAAGTGGCCACACAACACAAACAATTTCCACTTATACTACTGACTCTGAACCACTTAGTTCCGATCTTTGAGATGATACGGAACGTCCTAATAAATCACCTAACTACCACAGTGTCTTAGGAAAGCTTCTCTCTCACCTGAGGTCCAGCTATTAAGTGCGTACCGTCACCTCGGGTCCTTTGTGCTGCCGGCTGCCCCAGTCCCTCGTCTTTAAGATTTCCTCGTACTAAATAAAATACGTTTTTGTTATTAATTTGTATTAGGAAAATCTTTTTCGTAACTTAAACACCTCTCATTCCTCGTCAGAATACTCAAAACATGATTGTTTTCTTAGAATAACTCAAACATTTCTTAGTTCTTTTAATACTGAAAAATCATTTTGAAAACATCAAATAAAACAATTTAAATCAATTGGTTAGGTGGCTGGTCCGCCCAGGACAACACCTCAACCTCGTTTGAAAACACCGAAAATTCCACCGGTTTCAACCCGGGTTTTCCTAAAACCAAACTTTGAGTCTCATGAACTCATTTTAAAATCATGAAGACAAATTTAAATAAACTTGGACAGCAAGGAAATGTTTTATAAAAATCACTTAATAAAAATCCGAAAACATCGTAAAACTCCTTTTGTTTCCAATACTTTTTGTTCCGTATTAATTCCTTAAAACTCAAGTTTTGTTATAAAACAAGTCACAAACACAACCTCACATACTCAATTCAATCAAATTAAATATAAAACTAAGCATACACACGGTCAACAACATACTTGATCTCTTAAATCATATAAACAATTAATCAATTATTAACTTTAACTACAAAACAACCATTCATTCTTAAGTAAATATTTCACAAATCAAACACTCCATTAAATTATTGAACACATAATTCATTTCAAAAACATCTTATTTTTATAAGACAAAAGCACTTAGGCATGCAAGCATACGTAAACCAAACATAATCAAATCTCAAATCAACACATCAATATTTATTTTCTTATTCCTAAACAACTTATCTTTTTCTCAGGAATCATCATGCACTGGTAATTCATGCAAGTTAACTTTCTAATCCTAGTTAAACTACTTACCCGAATACAAGCAAAGAATATAAATCAAACATCACAATTTAAATCACATGCATCAATTTATTTTGTTTTAGGCCTTCAAATTCCATTTTCTTTTAATCCTAACCGAATACACGCAACACCCATAAACACATATTCATTCAAACACATACTTTTCCAAGATTAATTTATTTATTTATCTCCTTTGTTTCTAAGTAAAGAACCGGATAGGAATCACATGTCCACACACACACACACAATTTTAAGCAATTCATTCTAGCATAATTTTCCTAAAATATACTCATTCCTTTTAAGTCATTTTATTAAAAATGCATCCTAGTTTAGCTAACATGAGTAGGCCGGATGTCATCATGGCAGAGCAAGGTCAAACATTCATCATACATGCACATATAACATGGATCAATGCAAAGATTAATTTCCCAAAATTTGTTTCCTTGTTTTCTTTATAAAAACCGTGAGTTTCACAAGGCAAATAAAAATTTAGTTTCTTAACATAAACAAATTTAAGAGTTATGTCAAAGTCTTTAACCTCCAAGGAGAACATGTACATGCACTTAAAATTTCTAGATGGAACAATTTTCAACATGCATGAAAGCAAAATGATAATCTAACATTGTTTCCTATTCCCCCTAGATTTGACCGAATAATGGCATGCAAGAAAGCAAAGTCTTATATTTTTATTTTCACATGCAAACAGCTAAATTCATAGATCATATCATGCAATACTTAAAAGCATCACTTCATTTTTCAAACTATCAACCGAATCCTCATCATCATACACACACAAATCTTGATTCAAACTCTTTTTATGTTCAAAATTATTTTTAAAGCTTGTCAGGCTTAGTTTTTTTTTTTGGAACCCGTGACATACATACAAGAAATCAAGGCTTTCTATTCAATTTAAACATACCGAAAAGAAGATCAAGGCAAAAATATAAACTTAAACTCAAATCTTCAAACAAACCGTGAGAAATTAGTTAGAAATTAATTTTCCTAAGCATTGAAGTAGCATGAAATCACCTAGATCAAATTATGAGCATCAAGATCTAAATTTTCTACTCATGGCCGAATCACTTAATCTTTGATTTGGTGATTTATGAGTTCATTTGGTCATAGAAATCCAAGATCAAAATACAAAGAGAGCACTCGCCGAGCCTCGCACTTCTATTCTCACTTATCAAACTTCTAACACTAACACACATACAGAGACACACAAGCAAAGCATGTAAGCCCATGCTTAAGGCTACTTAGGACAACCATTGCTCTGATACCATTCTGTAACAGCCCGATTTGTCATTTGAAAAATTATTCTTAATTTAATAAAATATTGCAAAATTCAGGTAAATTTATTTTTACATGTTAACATGGATATGAGAATCTTTAAGTTCAAAAAACATTTCATAAAAATCATATCCCCATATCACATGTTAAACTTCAAGTTCCAAACCGAGATGTTACTTGACATCGCACTTTGAAACTCACTTTCATAATCCGCATCCATAAAATATATTGATTTCATAAAAGTCTTGATTTTGAAAAGTCATACAAACTAAAACATAAACAAGGGGTGCATCATGGTACAGTAATAGTGTCCAAGTAACTGCAATGGGTACAATGCTCAAAAGAGAATACTTAGCAACTAATCCTACTACTAGATCACCGACAAAAGGGGCATTTCACCCGAGAGGTCCTCCTCCGGGATCTCCTTAGAACTCTTTCCGAACCATCTGGGTCCTGCGCCTCGACATGTGTGGCCGCTACAACTGGAGTGGACGCACTAGCAGCATGTGACTCCACCAGACTGTGAAGATCCATACCCTTGTTGGCCATTGGAACTCGGATCTGCTCTAACTCCGGATTTTCGATCAAGCAGGGCGATGATGGGAGGTCCAAACTGTACGCGAGATATACATCGCAGCTCCAAATATCCAAAGGGAGTGTCGTCATGCCCCTGAGGTACTCTTGATGCCATAGGTCTCGCACACTGAGTGCATATATCAGTAGTCCGAATTCAAAGGGTCCAATACAACTCCCATTGACACCACTGGTAGCCATCTAAATTACACATACCCAGTACAGAAAAACAGAAGAAAGGAGAGAGTAAGCATTCTGAACGACGCATCGTCGACGGTGTGGGTTTACAATAGGCAAAATATTAAGAAAAAATATCATATAAGAGACACAACATCCATAATCATGATCATCATCATCATCAATATCAATTATTAATTCACCAGCACAAGCTTACTTTCATTTGCATCATCATCAATCTCATTTCGACATATAATCCTTTCTTTCTCAAGTTCTTTTCTTAGCAACATCATATCTTATGAATCTTTTAATTGTATTCGTTTTCATCTTTCATAAGATCTAATATATTTCCATTCTTCTATCATCAAGTTTTATGAATTCGCGTCCGTCAATGATGCGGGGAATTGATCATCATTGAGGAGATTGGTTAGCACACACGTCTACATCGCCTCGGTAATCCACCCATACCTAGTCGGAAGCAAACAAGAGTACAGGACCTTTACCACGCAGGCTTGACAGCTGTCTCCACAAAATACTCAAACTGTAGAAAATCCGGTGCAGTTGCAAATCACATCATTACATAGCCTCGTTCCAGTCCCTCTCACTCTTCAAGATTTGCAATCTAGGGGGCGACAATACTGTTTCTAGTTCCGGTGCAGGGTTTACCACGATAAGGATCTGGTTTCCCTTGTCACATATGGAATTTTTCCTGCCTAGAATAGTACTCTAAGCTTCTTGACGTATCACCGTCCTTGCTCTCCCCTAATGCAATCTCCTCCTGAGTATCCGCAGATACCCATGGTATCTTCCTCTCCACTACTTCGCACTCATACTTACCGCATAGTCAATGTCTTTTAAAGTCTTATTAACTTTCATCACTTAATTAATGTTTTAATCCTATGGTCGACTCATCCTTGATTCAACCCTTCGACAAGTCTCGAGCACTAAAGAGTTACATCTTTTTCCCCAACGTAGCACAAGACTTCGAGTTCCAGCAACTGTTTGGCACCTCGGCCCTTCGCATAGCTCACATGGTTGACTTACAGTCCTAGCTTCACGGAGATTCCGTTAAGCACCACGGCCAATGAATAGCTCGCATGGCTGACTTGAAGTCCTAGCCTTACAGGTGTTCCTCAGGAAGTTACTTGCGTACAAAAGCATTCCATAAGCACATTCTTAGGCCAACAACATTTCCATTCAGACTTGCACAACCACAGAGACATCACTTGTCCTTATACTATGTGTCTCTTTGGTCATCATCAATAGCAATTCAAACTCATCTTATCTCAGGGCATAAATCGTATCTTGCATCACGTTAAATTTAAAATATTATCCATGAACATATTCTCATATTATCACTATTTTCGCTTGAACTTTCTCCATATCAGGAACTTAACTCATCTCTTATTGCACATCACTTCTAACCAACATCTTTTATTCTCATACAGAACTTCCTTTCTCTTATAACATGCCTTAGCTTCTCATCACATTTCCATAACTTTCGGGATACTTTCAAACTCGTTATGATTTCATAGAATTCCATTATCCCACATATATAACACACAATAAAGACGTAGCAGACGTCTCTCAGCATATTTGTAACACCTACACTTTTCTACCCTTAACCACCCATTATTAAAATAGTGAAATTAAAATTTCCTTTTTAATTATTAAAAATCTCCCGTCAAACGGACGGAGTTTCCTCTATTTTCGGACTTTCCCAAAAATTATGTTTTTCCTGCAACCTGGTAAACACATTCATTTTTAACAACCAGAAGCCAACAGGGCTATCAACAACATACATACAAAAATTAGTGCTACATCACACAACACGTATCATCAGAATTAAAATAAATTAATTACTACCATATAATCTATACTTTCCCCTAACTAGCTTACACTCCACTGGAGTCGAGTGTGCACCTGCTATTATTTATTAATCGTGTAAGCTCAATCTCTGTACCCGGAAAAATGGTAAGGAGGTGAGCATTACACATAAAGTAGGAATAACAGTTTCTGATATGACATAATAACCGACTAAGCCAAACACAAATACTCCAAATAGTTCACATAATCATTCACATCCAAAGCAATAGCTCATGCATTGACAACAACTCCCAAAATTTTCATTTTACTTTAGTTTTTTCCCTAATAACCATTCTCTAATTCGATAATTAATCATGTTCTAATTTTTCTCTATTCTCCTTTTTCCTATATATATATATATATATCTTCCTTTTTTCTCTTAATCTTTTTTGTGTGATTAGTTTACTTCTCTTACAAACCGATTCGTGCAACATCGCAGTCGGCTGCAAGAGTTAATAAGTATTAGCCTTTTATCACATCTGGTTGATGTGCGGCTTAACACATTCATCCTCGCATTAATAAATATTAGCCTGTTATCGCACCTGGTCGATGTGCGGCTTAACACATTCGACCTCGCATTAAGTTTCAATTATCGCGATTGGTCGATTCGCGGCTTATCGCAGTCGACCTCGCATTAAGTTTCAATTATCGCGCCTGGTCGATTCGCGGCTTATCGTAGTCGACCTCGCATTAAGTTTCAATTATCGCGCCTGGTCGATTCGCGGCTTATCGCAGTCGACCTCACATTATTACTTCTCTTTCATTCTTTCACTATTCCATCTCAGTCCATCCCTTCCCTTTTTTCCCAAACTCTTAATCAATTCATTTTCCAATATTGTTAACATTATTCCCATTCATTTATTTTCATTGTCAATTATTTAGTTAATCATATTACCATCAAACCATCATTAAACCACTTAGTATCATCACAAACAATTCCACAAATATACATTTAAGTTCAAACATAAACATATTCATAAATATTCACATATTCACAACATCATCACCAATAATTCACAACCCAAGTTATTCTCTCTTTATTTAACAATTATCAATTAATTATATCTACATTTTTCAAACCTTTTCAACAACAACAACATAAGCACATATTCACAAATATACACAAATTCACAAGTAGGCACATATTCATCACATCAACAGTAACTTAATTCATTCACTTCCATGCTTTACTAATTATTCATATTCACTACCTTATGATTTTATACCCTATACTACCAACCAATCTTAACCAATAACTATGAACATACCAGAAACCCAAACCTAAATTAAGGTAACACCCACTCCTTACGTGGCCTTTCCAAAGACATGTTTCTTTTTATACGATGGTATCCGAACGTATCAAAGTTCATTTCTTATACGCGGCGACAAGTTCTAAAGCTCCTTCTCCGTCTAATCATATTATATAAAGTAAATAACATTTAACTTCGAAATCATACTAAAACACACACTTTAAAGTTTTACAATAAAGGGACTTTAGCTTGGAAACCAAAACAAGTTAAGTTCGAAATTGTTTACTTAAAATTCATAAATCATAGTAAAATGAAATTAGAACCATTGTCCCTTCAATAAAATAGTATAGCTTTTTTGTTGAAAATACCTTAACTTTCAAAACTAACATAATCGTCAAAATACATTAAACTTAAGTAATTTTAGTTTCAAGTCACAAAGTCAAATATTGTTACTTGACACTATTAATTCCAAACTAAAAAGAAGTGTTCTTGATTCAAAAATAAGTCCATATCATTATAACATTAAAACAATTACACTTCCCTTCAGTTTGAAACTAATGTTCAACGCTTTAACTCGAATTAACGTTATGGCGAATAAATCAGGTTTCTAATTAACTGATGTATTGTTTAGCCTAGGGACAATTCCACCAAGCTAAACGATAGCTCACTTATTTAGGAACCCGACACATTTAACTAAATACTCTTAAAACTAATTGTTTGACATAACAGTTAATTCTGCCTTAACACAAATCAAAATACTAATTAAAATAAACTATATTACAAGTTTAATTTCCAAAACTGTTTAATACTAAATAATTATTAACCATACTAGTATAATTAGTATCATTATTAAAACACAACATAGAGTAAATAAAAGGTATTAGAGATATACCCTCAAACGTGGTGTTGAAGCAAATAGAAGCAAGGTCGTTTCACAGCTTCACAGTCCCGACATCCCCGACCGGCATCGGTGACGAGAACGGCATGGATCTGAGTCGAGCAAGGAGAGAGATGATGGCCAGACCGTGACCATTGACCACAGCTGGTGGCATTGTGACTTGCCCAGTAGAGGCAGCGAACGGCGGCGACAAAACCCAGCAGCGGCGGCGCGGATCAGCGGCAGCGACCTCCATGGTGGCCGCGAGCAGCGAATTGCGCAAGGGGAGGAGGGAGAGTCGCGATTTCGCCACTCCCTTGGCTGTGGCGTCGACGATCCATGGAGGGGAGAGAGAGTGGGTTAGAGAGAACGAAAACGAGAGGAAGATAGAGAGAGTGAGACGTGTGGCCATGGAAGAGAGAGTATGGCTTTCCAAAATTGAAGAAGATGAGACATGAGAAGGAAGGGGCGGCGCTGCCAAACCCAGGGAGAAGAACTTAGGGCTTTTGCCCTCGCACCCAAAGCACACACGTACAACTCCTTCTTTCTATTTTTTTTAAACCATATACTTTTACTTATTAATTTATTAGTTATTGTAATATATTTTTAAGAATCAAATATTTGAAAACACTGAACATAATTCATTGTTGAATACATAAAGGTTATGTAAAGTATTTAAAACATTTAGCATTATTTTAATATGATAATTTTTTCTTTAAAAGAATTAACTTTAAATATAATTAGATACTCTTTCGTAATTAACATAATGTATTTTTATGAAAATACCCAACAACTAAATGATTGATTTCAAGAAACAAATATTTAATTCATTAAAACTTATAATTATACTATGGATGTTACAATCCTTCACCCCAAAAAGAAATTTCGTCCTCGAAATTTGACTAGAGAAAACCGTAAGGTTAGGATTTAAGAATCCAATCAACTTAGACAAACACAAACAAAAAAAGCACTACATATAGCACGTGGATCTTCTAAAATCATTTACTTAACAAGAAACATAAAACCTTAGTGATAATAAAAATATAATTGTAGCAAAAAGAATTTCGATGACTGATTAAGTAAAAAGGTTCTCAAATTCAATCAAAGAGGAGAAACCATCTTTCATGACAGTGCAAAATAGAGAAATTATCACTTGGTGTACAAAATAGCAACTACAATTAAGTCGGTTTCAAGCAAAATCATTTAAGTTTCTCAAAACTGAAAAAGAATCTTAACATTTAGCAGGTGAAAGCTATTGGGAGAATATGTTAACTCTTTGTCATAAATGTAAAACGAATTCAAATTTCTAAGAGGCAACATAAAATATAGTGCAAAGTAGTAGCTTTAAAAACCCAATTGGTCTAAACAAAATCAACATTATGCATATGGTTTGAGTTCGTATAACATTTCAACACCCAAAACGATAAAATATTTGAAAATCTTGCTGAGAACTACTTTAGTAAGAAAAACATATATATGCATTAGACTTTTGTAAGCCATATAATGTGCTTTATAAAAAAATTCTTTAAGAAATCAACATGAACTATTCAATGAGACCCTCATCTAAATAACAGATCACTTATGAAGATCCCAATAAAAACTTGTTCGACTAAAAATGAAAATTATTCAAGCATTTAAGAGGAAATTCATCTAAAATAAAAATTCAGTGGTCAAAGCTGACGAAATATTTGAAATGACCTTTGGTTATTTTCGCTGGGCACTTTGATTTGAGGGTACTTAGAATTCTATAGGATTTAACTATAACAGACTATTCTCCCTAGGTTTTCATACTTCACTCAACTTTAGAGATATTCTGAAACTCGGGGACTTGATGATTTCACCTTCCAACAAATGTAGTTCTCAAGATGGCCAGTCTCGATTATACATTACCTTGGAGGTAAGATCACTCCGTCCTACCTAAGTTTCAGACATGAATTTCAAAAACATATATTGTTGCATTGTCACATTTAAAAATTGGCGTACTTACTTCAAAACCAAGGATTGTTCCTTCCCGTTGGGGTAGCAATTCCATGCTCTGGCCCGTTGGGGTTCTTTAACTTTCCTTAATCTCGGATTTCATCCATTTTCTAAATGTGACACATCCATTTTCCAAGAGATCGGGTTCATTCAGCAAAACTTGAGACAAGAATTAATTAAGATTTCAATCAGACACTAAAGTATTATTACAAAACTCTAACATGAATCTAGAAACTTGTTAATCTATTCATCTAACTTAGATACTAAGCTATCTATCAGTTACTCGCTTGGTGAGTAACGCAACAGGAGTTGTGAGTCCACACACCAAGGCCGAAGAGAAACTGCTTTGATACCATAAATGTAACACCTACACTTTTCTACCCTTAACCACCCATTATTAAAATAGTGAAATTAAAATTTCCTTTTTAATTATTAAAAATCTCCCGTCAAAGGGACAGAGTTTCCTCTATTTTTCGGACATTCCCAAAAATTATGTTTTTCCTGCAACCTGATAAACACATTCATTTTTAACAACCAGAAGCCAACAGGGCTATCAACAACATACATACATAAATAAGTGCTACATCGCACAACACGTATCATCAGAATTAAAATAAATTAATTACAACCATATAATCTATACTTCCCCCTAACTATCTTACACTCCACTGAAGTGGAGTGTGCACCTGCTCATCCAGTAATCGTGTAAGCTCAATCTCTGTACCTGGAAAAATGATAAGGAGGTGAGCATTACACATAAAGTAGGAATAACAGTTTCTGATATGACATAATAACCGACTAAGCCAAACACAAATAATCCAAATAGTTAACATAATCATTCACATCCAAAGCAATAGCTCATGCATTGACAACAACTCCAAAAAATTTCATTTTACTTTAGTTTTTCCCCTAATCACCATTTTCTAATTCGATAATTAACCATGCTCTACTTTTTCTCTATTCTCCTTTTTCATAAATATATCTTCCTTATTTCTCTTAATCTTTTTTGTGTGATTAGTTTACTTCTCTAACAAACCAATTCACGCCACATCGCAGTCAGCTGCAAGAGTTAATAAGTATTAGCGTCTGTTCGATGTGCGGCTTAACACATTCGACCTCGCATTAATAAATATTAGCCTTTTATCGTGCCTGGTCGATGTGCGGCTTAAAACATTCGACCTCGCATTAATAAATATTAGCCTTTTGTCACTCCTGGGTCGATGTGCGGCTTAACACATTCGACCTCGCATTAATAAATATTAGTCTGTTATCGCGCCTGGTCGATGTGCGGCTTAACACATTCAACCTCGCATTAAGTTTCAATTATCGCGACTGGTCGATTTGCGGCTTATCGCAGTCAACCTCGCATTAAGTTTCAATTATCGCGCCTGGTCGATTAGTGGCTTATCGCAGTCGACCTCGCATTATTACTTCTCTTTCATTCTTTCACTATTCCATCTCAGTCCATCCCTTCCCTTTTTTCCCAAACACTTAATCAATTCATTTTCCAACGTTGTTAACATTATTCCCATTCATTTATTTTCATTGTCAATTATTCAGTTAATCATATTACCATTGAACCATCATTAAACCACTTAGTATCATCACAAACAATTCCGCAAATATACATTTAAGTTCAAACATAAACATATTCATAAATATTCACATATTCACAACATCATCACCAATAATTCACAACCCAAGTTATTCTCTCTTTATTTAACAATTATCAATTAATTATATCTACATTTTTCAAACCTTTTCAACAACAACAACAACATAAGCACATGTTCACAAATATACACAAATTCACAAGTAGGCACATATTCATCACATCAACAGTAACTTAATTCATTCACTTCCATACTTTAGTAATTATTCATGTTCACTACCTCATGATTTTATACCCTAAACAACCAACCAATCTTAACCAATCACTATGAACGTACCAGAAACCCAAACCTAAATTAAGGTAACACCCACTCCTTACGTGGCCTTTCCAAAGACATGTTCCTTTTTGTACGAAGGTATCCGAACGTATCAAAGTCCATTTCTTATACGCGGCGACAGGTTCTAAAGCTCCTTCTCCGTCTAATCATATTATATAAAGTAAATAACAATTAACTTCGAAATCATACTAAAACACACACTTTAAAGTTTTACAATAAAGGGACTTTAGCTTGGAAATCAAAACAAGATAAGTTCGAAATTGTTTACTTTTAAAATTCATAAATCATAGTAAAATGAAATTAGAACCATTATCCCTTCAATAAAATAGTATAGCTTTTGGTTGAAAATACCTTAACTTTCAAAACTAACATAATCGCCAAAATACATTAAACTTAAGTAATTTTAGTTTCAAGTCGCAAAGTAAAATATTGTTACTTGACACTATTAATTCCAAACTAAAAAGAAGTTTTTTCGATTCAAAAATAAGTCCAAATAATCATTATAACATTAAAACAATTACACTTCCCTTCAATTTGAAATTAAAGTTCAACGCTTTAACTCGAATTAATGTTATGCCGAATATATTAGGTTTCTAATTAACTGATGTATTGTTTAGCCTAGGGACAATTCCACCAAGCTAAACGATAGCTCACTTATTTAGGAACCCATCACATTTAACAAAATGCTCTTAAAACTAATTGTTCGACATAATAGTTAATTCGGCCTTAACACAAATCAAAGTACTAATTAAAAATCATTATCAATAACAATATAATTACAAATCAATATAAACTATATTACAAGTTTAATTTCCAAAACAGTTTAATACTAAATAATTATTAACCATACTAGTATAATTAGTATCATTATTAAAACACAACATAGAGTAAATAAAAGGTATTAGAGATATACCCTCAAATGTGATGTTGAAGCAAATAGAAGCAAGGTCGGTTCACAGCTTCACAGTCCCGACATCCCCGACCGGAATCGGTGACGAGAACGGCATGGATCTGAGTCGAGCAAGGAGAGAGATGATGGCCAGACCACGAGCTTTGACCGAAACTGGTGGCATTGTGACTTGCCCAGTAGAGGCAGCGAACGGCAGTGACAAAACCCAGCAGCGGCGGAGCGGATCAGCGGCAGCGACCTCCATGGTGGCCGTAAGCAGCGAATTCGCAAGGGGAGGAGGGCGAATCGCAGTTTCGCTACTCCATTGGTTGTGGCGTCGACGATCCAGGGAGGGGAGAGAGAGTGGCTGAGAGAGAACGAAAACGTGAGGAAGATAGAGAGAGTGAGACGTGTGGCCATGGAAGAGATGTTGGAAACCAACAAGCGGGCTTAGCAATTACAAGAGGGGGGTGAATAGTAATATGGAAGCAACAGTGACTAATTTTCGGTGCAATTAAAAGATAATTGATCAAAAGCTTGTTTTTCTGAAACTGGGCAATTTACTCGAGTGAATTTAAAAACACTCGCATGTTTTTCAGAAAACCTGAAAAACACTCGCGTGAAAATGAAGAACACTCGAGTGAAATGCTACGAAATACTTGAGTGAATTGTAAAACACTCGAGTGTTTTATGCAGAACAGAAAGGAGCAGTTTCAGAGAAATTTAGCAAAATGATTCAATTTCTTAAAGACTAATCCAGGGCAGATATAAATCAAAGTAGAGGGCAATGAAACTAAATTAAAACAAGTTGAAAACAAGTTAATTGCAACCAATTGCTACTAGAATTATAAAAGCCCCTTTCTAGAGAACTTAGGGTTTGGTTTTACTTGAAAACTAAGAAAGCTATAAAAGAGAGAGACAACACCAATTTTATCCTGGTTCACACTCAATATAGAGTGCTAATCCAGTCTCCCTAATCAACTTTGGAGTTTCTACTAGTAATCAAATTGTTAGAAATTACAAGGATAAATTGAGATTCCTCACTCAATCCTAACCCTTTTCAAGAGTGTACCAAACTCTTGAAATTTCTACCCCAACTTGATTTGGTGATGAAGAGTCCCTTCTTCTTAAGCTCCTTGGAACCTCCAAGAGCCCACCAAGCTAAGAATCCTCTTAGTCTTTGTGCTTGAGAACCACCCAAGGCTTGAGAACTTAGATACCTCACCAAGTACTTGGATACCTCACCAAGATTTTCTAAACAAGCTAAAGTGTTTGAGTGTTTGAGAATTTTACAACAAATAATTCTCTTACAAATGAAGCACCCTCTCTTAACTCACTAAGACAAATAATAAAGATGAATGCTTGGTTGAGTTTTGAGAGAGAAAATGATTTTAACACATGAGAGAGAGAGAATCAATGAAAGAATGTAAGCTTGTTCTCCTGGATAATGGCCACTATTCAGAATATAAGTGAGGGGACAAAAGGGAAGGAAAAACCAAGTTATTCCTCCTTTTTGTCCTCTTCTAACGTTTAAAAAATTTGCTGTCAGACCCAAAATACTCGAGTCTTTTTGAAAACACTCGAGTGTTTTAGTCAACTCTGATAGTGTTGCCTTTTTACTTTATCCAACGGCTATATTACTGAAAATTCATAAATCACTCGAGTAAATTGAGAATCACTCAAGTGAATTGGTCAATGTTGGAAAAATTAAGTTTTCTAACATTGTTTTCAATTCTCTTCTCAAGTCTAATTGGTTTTAGTCTCAACCTTTCATGCATGAATATTATTTGACCTTATGTGAAAATAAAAACCTAAACTACCCACTCTCATAAATAAAATAAAATACAATAAGAATAAATGAGAATGAATAATTAAACTAAGCACTTGATCTTCTTTATTGTTGGGCTTGCATTCTTCAAATTAAGTCCATAATTTAATTACATTGTCATCATCAAAATTAATCCACCTTAATCGGAGACTTGATTTTACAATCTCCCCCTTTTTGATGATGACAAAATAATTAAACCTCTATCACTTGAGAGCTCCCCCTCAATCTAGGAACCTTTATAACCTGTACAATCCGAAAATGCCAAGCACAACGTAATACAATAATAATCATAATCAAGTGCACATTGGTATCAGAGTAAGAGCATATATCATCAGAGTGTAAACAAGAAAGCGGAAAAAGAATATGCTCTTTTCTCTTTAATCTCCGTTCTCCCCCTTTTTGTCATGATCAAAAAGATAACATTTTGGAAACAAGGTGGAGAATGAAGGATACCAATAAGAAAACGTTCCCTTAAGAGTAAATAAGAAGCAAAATATGACTATGAAGCAATAAAAAAACTTTAAAGAACATGAAAACCATGAAGAAAACATGATTAATGCATAAATATCATAAATCTATCATTCCACACACCATCCATAGAGCATGAAACATGAGTTTTAAACAAAGTACACCCAACTCCAAAAACAGCAAAAGACTCAAAAGTTTCAACATAGCTAAAAATAAAGTCATAGACATAAAAAGTAGTGCAAAGGAACATCAAGGACTCAAAGTTATCAGAAAAGACATGGATTTTTGCAGGAAGACGAACGATAGGTTCCTTTTCCGAAATAGGAATCTCAAAGTGCTGAAGGAGCCTGCAGACATGCATCGGGTAAGGTAGGTTTTGCTTAGGTTTGGAGTCGGAGGCTTGTTTCATTCTAGCAAGGATAATGGAGGCCCAATTCAAGACATTTCCATTAAGAATGGCATCCATAACATGAAGCTCAATTTGAATTGGGCGGGAATAGTTTGGAGATGTTTGGGGCAACAGGATATGACAAATAATGTAACACCCCAATTTTCATAATATAAAATGTTCGGAGATAAAAATTTTCGAAATCGATTATGAACTTTTAATAGTTATTTTATTAAATAGAAAACCATGAATCAGAGTTTAAACAAAGCGGATGACGTTAAAAATTACAATTTACAACTTATGTTTATACAAAATGTGGGGCACCAATACGATACAGGATATATATATACAAAATAAATTTCCTTTCTTCCGACTTGTTCCGCTGCGCACTCTAATCGATCTCCAAGCATCTTGAATGTGTACCTAAATTGTTATCCACTAAGGGTGATATCTTTCACAGCACAGTGAATTAAAAGGATAGTATACAATTCATAATAAAGACATAAGAATAATAATCCAATTAAAGATACCGGCAACAACATCCTATCACACACACAATTCCCTTTTTATTCATAATTATTTTAGACTCCCATTATCCATTATAATCCACTGCTCGTTTCCAACACTTTATCTCTTAACCATTTGCACCTTTCGTTCTCTTTATTCCCTTAACTATATATATATATATATATGTTAATCCACTATCCACTTTCAGTCTCACCATTTAACAATTAAAACATTAAATCACAATTAGAACATATAGCACTTAGGTTGTTCAATAATCAATCTATAATCAATAACAAACAACAAATCAACAGAGAAGCAACAACCAGCCGACATACACGGGTATGTCTCAGAGTGCAGTAAAGTAAATCATCTCCCTAGGGTTCTTCACTTCCTACTTTACCAATTTATCGAAAAGTCACTTAATATAAACATTTATAAAAATATCAAAGTTAAGAAAAATACAAGAACAACTCTAACCAATTACTTATTGCTACCTACACTCTAATTTAATTATTAATCCCAAATCCTATTAGAAATACCAACTATCCCTAACTCAAAGTGAGGAAAGAGTCCCCCCTTACCGGTTGAAGAGTAGAGGAGAAGGAGAGAGAGAGAGAGAAAAAAAGCTCCACCAAGGTCTAGGGACACACTCCTAAGCTCCTAGTTCCTTGCTCCAATATCAATTTCTAGCTCCCTTGATGATTGCCCAATTAAAAGAGAAAGATTGGGAATTAGGGTTTTGAATTTGGGAATTGGGGATTTGAGGGATTGAGAATGAAATTGGGGTTTTTGTTGGTAGAAAATCATGGGGAGTTGATGGGGAATGATTATGGGGTGGTGGATTGAAGTTATTTGATGTTAATTTGAAGATTGGAAGAGTTTGGGAGGAGAGAAGAGGGAAGGGCCGAGAAAGAAGAGAGAAAGAAATGAAGAACAACACGTTAAAATTTTGTTTTTAAGTCTGATCTGCAGTGGTTAATCGATTAACCACTTTGGTTAATCGATTAACTCGCTTAATTTACAAAGGGGCTAATCGATTAACTCATGTGTTAATCGAGTGAGCCCGAAGGTACCCAAAGATCTACTCGATTACGCTATGCCTTAATCGATTAATGCCGAAGGGTGCTCAAAATTTAATAGATTAACAGACCCATTAATCGATTAATGCACTACTTTTTACTTTCTTTCAAGCCTTCTAAGAGTTCTAAGCCGATCCTAATGCAACCTAACTTGTCCTATCATAATACCACTATCTAAACACCTTCTAAACACCTCCTAACACAAACAAAACATCACAATCATAAATCACAACAATAAACACACAATTCATATACACGAAAAGACGAACGAATCGACACTCCGAAATCTAGACTTAGCCTATTCTTAAACACTCGATCTAACTCGATCGATCTCAGCTATGTTCTATAACCACTCAACCCTAAAACCAACCACTCTCGAGGCATAACCAATAGAATCGAATTGATCCCAGTTGCCTCGCACCTTTATCGGGTTCCGGAACTCAATTGAAGTGTGAGTTCGAGGGAATTCTCCGAACATAGACCTTAAGGTCTACCTTTTAACTCGAGGCTCTATCCTAAGATCCTTATCCACTCACTCTATCGAGATCGAACCCTAAAAGCACTTCTATGGCTACGGAACTCTCTGACACCTGATCCTACACAACCCTAATTGCACGATCAAAGCCACGCTGATCTAAACCTAAACCAATTGCCCTTCAACTTATAACTAACGGCTCTAGAACACTTCCCTATCCAACCTAACGATGCGATCACACCACGAATACACGCATACGCACAAGGACACGAACACAAACACTAACACCTAAGAATACACACGAGCACACACATATACATACACATAAACACATATCCTAACTTAACCTAAATGCATATACCTATACATACATACATATAGATGTACTCATACAAATACACACACATACATATACACGAGGATATAGTCACTAATAATAATATCTACTCAATGATATATTTATACAAATATATACCTATACTTAGGAAAATAGTTGTAATTCGTTTTTCTTATGTAAATAAAATATTCATAATTATACTTATTAGGCTAATAAAAATGAGGATGTTACAATTCTCCCCCTCTTAAAAGAATTTCGTCCCCTAAATTCACCCGTTGAAAAACATTTGAAAAGAAATGGGAGGGAGGTTCCTGTAAAATTGTTTTTCTCAAAACCCTTTTTAAAATTAACGAAATACGTAAAGTTTCTAAACCATTTAGTTTTATATAGTAAGAATCATAATAGTAAAAATCATGATAGTAAAAATAACGATTTCTCAGAATTTCCAAATCTTAAATTCTAGCCCTATGGGTGCTCCCCCACTTAGGCTTGCGTTGTCTTGGTAAACTCAGGTTCGGTGTAGAATGGTTCGACTCAACTTGTTCTGACTTTGGTTTTACTTAGTAGGTGCTAAACTTTCCTCATTCTCAGGTGCCCTAAAAGTTGTTGGGTTTTCAGCGAGATGAGGTAATCCTCTCATGGTTCACTTCTTCACTCATGCTTCCTCTTTCCAGAACTTGCATAAAAATCAATCAGAGATTCCTTGATGATTCTCATGCCATGGTTAGGTTCTAACTTCAAGGTACTTTCTAGTCTTGATGATCTACAACTATGAAGGTTATGGTTTGCAACTCCATATTCTTTTGATTGGGTTCTTTTGTTTGGGTATGCGACGACACTCCCACTCACCGATTCACTCCGGCAATATAGATTTGAAGACCGGCTAACTATTTGGTCTCTCTTAAGTCTTGAAAAATTAGAGATTACTAGGATGTGTTACTTATGGGTTAGTCGGTTATTGGACTTAGGATTTTTGGTTTAGTGTTTTCCCTTAAGGTACTCACTGGTCCATGGTAACCTAGCACACTTCCGGAACAGAGAACACAACTCTAATTCTTATGTGACAAGGCTCTAGGATACTTTACTCTATTGGGTTTCTTATTGAAAGGTCTTGGTGTTTCTTTGGTGTTATGGTTCTCCTGTGGATTTTATGGGGGAAATTCAAATTGCAGAGCTTCCGAGAAATACCTTATAAAAATAAAGTAAAGAAAACAAAACCTTACACATAGGTGCATGAATATATTTATACAAAAACACAGATATGCCAGGAAAATATATATATATATATACATACATACAAGTACATCATAAGAGTATTCATACAAACGCTATCATTCACATTTCCCAAAACTTAGTTTGAAAACTCTTTCCAAAATAGTCCGAGAAAACGATGGATATACATTTATACACAAACATTAACGAAAATATATAAATACGTATACATAAGCATATCCTGAAAATACATGTACATATATATACATATGTGTTAAAATTCCTATTTTAAAAGCTTAGTTCGAAAATCCTTTCAAAACCATTTCTAGAAAATACTTGATAGACATACACACACATATATATATATAGACACACTTAAACATAATTCAACTTAGTGTGTCAACCTCCCGATTGAACTTAGACCCCTGGTTCCGCTTCGATAAAAATCCTTTGCCTTTCATAATTCCAATTATTACTTTTCGGGGTTTAAGTTCAACCGATAGAACTTCACACTTCGTTTCCGTTTAGTGTTGAAGTCATCGAACTCAATTTAGTACTGAGAACTAACCACAAGTTTAATATAAAAATTGTCACGGTTTTCTTATATTTTAATCTAACCGATGCCAACTAAGTTACTCGGTCAGATTAGAATTGCGAAAATAAATTATGGTTCCACTCAAATTTTCGTTCGCTTACTTTAACACTAAATTAGTTCACATCCGTACACATTTCGAGGACCTCTTGATTGAATTCGAATCGCTTCCCAACTTAGGCAAAAAGTTTCTTCTATTCTTTCAAATTTTTAATTGGAATAGTTCGGCGGTTCGAATCCGATCGATTAGTTCTCGATTTCTATTTCATTTCTGGTGTCATAACTATTTGAATCTAGATTAGTAATGGAATCGACCGTTAGTTTAATTTAAATATTATTTTTCATTCCCTTTGATTCTAATCTAATCGGTGTGAACTTAGTCACTCGGTTGGATTATGATCAAAGCTATGATTTGTTCAATTCGAACGGTTCCATTCCTAATCACAATCCAATTACTTTTGACACTTCACCATTCCACAATCATACACCCAAATCATACACAATACACAAAGTCAAGCCAAGAAAGAACAACAACAACAACAAACGATTAAGCATTAAGGTTTTATACATGGAAAATTGTTTACTAATTCATAGTAATGCACGAATTCCTAGATTTCGACGACTTCACCTCCCGGTAAATGTAATGTCGGATTGGCCAATTCCCACACTACATTAGATCGGTGGTAGTAGCCCTCGCAATCCAATGAATTCTCGTACTACGTTTTCCATTGCCTTGGCATTATTCGGATTTTCCCTTGTATAAAACTTTAGTCTTTCCTTAGCCTAACACTTAAAACACTTCTACTCTCCACTATTTATCTAATGTCACTTAGGTTTTTGGTTTGCAATGGGAAGCACTTACGACTTTCAAAATTTTCCAAGTTTTCCCCGTTTACAATTAATTAGTGTTTCCCTTTGCAAACTTAACCCGATCCTTTTTTCTCTTAACATAGAACACTCTATACATACATATATATATATATACTCACTCCTGTGATAACTATTTGTACACAATCCCCTCACTACAAGGCATCAACCAATATCTATCAAGCACAAAACAATATTCTAAGTACGATGCAAATGCAATGCGATGCGGATGCCATGCGATGCTAATGTAATGCAGAACAATTCATTTTCCTTTACTTTCCACTTTAAAACACTTTCACTTTTCATGCAATGCAATGCAATGCGATGCAATGCATCCTCACTTCTCCCTCTTGTACATTGTGCTTCACATTCTCCCCGAAGGAGGGTTCCTCACACAATGTACCAATTTTAACAATTTTTAACTTTATAATTTTATTGACATTGTACTTCTCGTTCTCCCCAAAGGAGCGTTCCTCATACAATGCCCACTTTTTACTTTAAAAACTTTATTGGCATCGCGCTTCACATTCTCCCCACAGGAGGGTTCCTCACGCGATGTCTACTTTTAACAATCTTGACTTTATGTGCATTGCACTTCACATTCTCCCCGCAGGAGGGTTCCTCATGCAATGCACCACTTTTAACAATTTTACCTTTTTAACCTTTTTATAAAAATTCCCACTTTTCCTCACCCCACTTGCCCCTCCACTCTGGGGAAAACCGGCCAGGAGTAAGCATTTCTCAACCCCTAGTTGGGTGCTTCACCTTCACTTAGGAAGGTCCCTCGCTCACCCGCTTGCACAACACTTCACCTCCACTGCGGAAGGTCCCTCATGCAATTTGGTTTGATTTGTCCAAATTGGCTTTAGCAGAAATCACTCTCACTGGCCACGAAAAGCCAAAGCAACTAACAGAATCATCGTGGTTGCATAAAACCAGTCCCCAACACGGGTAGCGAACCCGTGTCCTTTGTAGGATCAAGGTTTTCCACGATAATTCCCAGCGATTGTTTCAATAACACAATCTAGTTACTTTTGCCTTCATCAATCGTAAACGACGTAAGTTTTCCCCGTACCTAAGGTCCACCTTTCTCCATGAATGCACGTGATTCTAATTCGTTTTAGGGGTAGTAATTATTCTTTCTTTATTTATATAGATTCATTGGGAGGGCTTTTCTAGCCTAAAATGCGTGGCCATATGATGCAACATTCACATTTAAAGATGCACACACTTATTCACAAACATTTAGCAACCAATATGCACATATGTTCCTAATTATGCCTAACAATTTCATCAAACATATGCGACAAACACTAAACATTAACACTTTTCACAAAACTCTATAAGTCTCACCTTTATTCAAGAAACTTGAGATTAGAGTGCTTGCAACGGAATCAGGATTACTTTCCCTCAGGTCGAAAGGAAGAACAGCTTTGATACCATATTGTAACACCCCAATTTTCATAATATAAAATGTTCGGAGATAAAAATTTTGGAAATCGATTATGAACTTTTAATAGTTATTTTATTAAATAGAAAACCATGAATCAGAGTTTAAACAAAGCGGATGACGTTAAAAATTACAATTTACAAATTATGTTTATACAAAATATGGGGCACCAATACGATACAGGATATATATATACAAAATAAATTTCCTTTCTTCCGACTTGTTCCGCTGCGCACTCTGATCGATCTCCAAGCATCTTGAATGTGTACCTAAATTGTTATCCACTAAGGGTGAGATCTTTCACAGCACAGTGAATTAAAAGGATAGTATACAATTCATAATAAAGACATAAGAATAATAATCCAATTAAAGATAGCAGGAACAACATCCTATCACACACACAATTCCCTTTTTATTCATAATTAATTTAGACTCCCATTATCCATTTTAATCCACTGCTCGTTTCCAACACTTTATCTCTTAACCATTTGCACCTTTCGTTCTCTTTATTCCCTTAACTATATATATATATATATATATGTTAATCCACTATCCACTTTCAGTCTCACCATTTAACAATTAAAACATTAAATCACAATTAGAACATATAGCACTTAGGTTGTTCAATAATCAATCAATAATCAATAACAAACAACAAATCAACAGAGAAGCAACAACCAGCCGACATACACGGGTATGTCTCAGAGTGCAGTAAAGTAAATCATCTCCCTAGGGTTCTTCACTTCCTACTTTACCAATTTATCGAAAAGTCACTTAATATAAACATTTATAAAAATATCAAAGTTAAGAAAAATACAAGAACAACTCTAACCAATTACTTATTGCTACCTACACACTAATTTAATTATTAATCCCAAATCCTATTATAAATTCCAACTATCCCTAACTCAAAGTGAGGAAAGAATCCCCCCTTACCGGTTGAAGAGTAGAGGAGAAGGAGAGAGAGAGAGAAAAAGCTCCACCAAGCTCTAGGGACACACTCCTAAGCTCCTAGTTCCTTGCTCCAATATCAATTTCTAGCTCCCTTGATGATTGCCCAATTAAAAGAGAAAGATTGGGAATTAGGGTTTTGAATTTGGGAATTGGGGATTTGAGGGATTGAGAATGAAATTGGGGTTTTTGTTGGTAGAAAATCATGGGGAGTTGATGGGGAATGATTTTGGGGTGGTGGATTGAAGTTATTTGATGTTAATTTGAAGATTGGAAGAGTTTGAGAGGAGAGAAGAGGGAAGGGCTGAGAAAGAAGAGAGAAAGAAATGAAGAACAACACGTTAAAATCGTGTTTTTAAGTCTGATCTGCAGTGGTTAATCGATTAACCACTTTGGTTAATCGATTAACTCGCTTAATTTACAAAGGGGCTAATCGATTAACTCATTTGTTAATCGAGTAAGCCCGAAGGTACCCAAAGATCTACTCGATTAAGCTATGCCTTAATCGATTAATGCTGAAGGGTGCTCAAAATTTAATCGATTAATAGACCCATTAATCGATTAATGCACTACTTTTTCCTTTCTTTCAAGCCTTCTAAGAGTTCTAAGCCGATCCTAATGCAACCTAACTTGTCCTATCATAATACCACTATCTAAACACCTTCTAAACACCTCCTAACACACACAAAACATCACAATCATAAATCACAACAATAAACACACAATTCATATACACGAAAAGACGAACGAATCGACACTCCGAAATCTAGACTTAGCCTATTCTTAAACACTCGATCTAACTCGATCGATCTCAGCTATGTTCTATAACCACTCAACCCTAAAACCAACCACTCTTGAGGCATAACCAATAGAATCGAATTGATCCCAGTTGCCTCGCACCTTTATCGGGTTCCGGAACTCAATTGAAGTGTGAGTTCGAGGGAATTCTCCGAACATAGACCTTAAGGTCTACCTTTTAACTCGAGGCTCTATCCTAAGATCCTTATCCACTCACTCTATCGAGATCGAACCCTGAAAGCACTTCTATGGCTACGGAACTCTCTGACACCCGATCCTACACAACCCTAATTGCACGATCAAAGCCACGCCGATCTAAACCTAAACCAATTGCCCTTCAACTTATAACTAACGGCTCTAGAACACTTCCCTATCCAACCTAACGATGCTATCACACCACGAATACACGCATACACACATGGACACAAACACAAACACTAGCACCTAAGAATACACACGAGCACACACATATACATACACATAAACACATATCCTAGCTTAACCTAAATGCATATACCTATACATACATACATATAGATGTACTCATACAAATACACACACATACATATACACGAGGATATAGTCACTAATAATAATATCTACTCAAAGATATATTTATACAAATATATACCTATACTTAGGAAAATAGTTGTAATTCATTTTTCTTATGTAAATAAAATATTCATAATTATACTTATTAGGCTAATAAAAATGAGGATGTTACAAATAAGATAGTGGAGGACTCTATTGTTGGCAGTCATTTGGTTTGCTTTCTTCTCTCCCTTGAGATATACACGATCGGGGCGGAGCAAGTTTCAAAAAATCGGGTCAACATCTTCTTTAGATGTGCCCTCGCCCGATCGTGACAACCCAAAGACTTGGAATAAAGCCCTAGGGGTAACCTCAAATCGTTGTCCTAAAACAGAGGTCTCATATGAGTCTCCATTTTGCCAAAGTGTGCGTAAAATTGCCTAACTAACCTAATGTAGATAGGTCCATTATATGATAGGAAACCCATGAGTTTTTGAGTTATAAGGGCATTGACAAAGGGGAAACCTCTACTAAGGAGATAAGCTTCACTTACCCAAGATTGTGTTGCATAATCATTGGAAGCAAATTTTCTTTCCCTTTCAATGCAATTTGACCTTTGATAGAAATCATCTTCCTCCTCTTCAATTGGTTGAGGTTCCTCCATTCTTGGCCTTTTCCCTTTTCTTCTATTGTCCGAAGATGAAGCCATTTGCACTTACAAGTGAAAACTAGAAGAAATTTTGAGAAATTGGGGTTTTGGGGAGTTAGGGTTTTGGAAAGGGAATGATGAATTTGATGCTTAAAAACTTGAATTTGATGTGAAATAGGAGTAGAAATGAGTTTAGAAGATGAAATAGAGTTGTAATATGAAAGAAATTTTGGTTTTTGGTGAAATTTGTGAAGATGGAGGTGAGAGAGCAGAGAAAAAACGAGAGTAGAGAGAGAGAGGTTCGAGCAAAAATGAAAAAAAATCGCAGCAGCAGCCTATAACGGATGAATTCACTCGAGTGAAATCACTCGCGTGTTTTTCAGAAATTCTGAAGAACACTCGCGTGAAAACGAATTCACTCGCGTGTTGGCCGAAAGAGGGATTTTCAGAAACTTTTAATTCACTCGAGTGAAATGTGATTCACTCGAGTGTTGGCCCAAAAGACTCGAGTCTTTTATAAAAGACTCGCGTGTTTTGCATCAGACCTGCTCAAAAACTTTTCCAATTAAAACTGATTTAATTTTTGAATTAAAATCACTCGAGTGATTTACGAAACACTCGAGTGTTTTTATCAGATATGCAGAAAAACTCAGTTTTGAAACACAAAAGCACAAAATCAAACACATTTAATGAAACCAATAGATAGGAGACATGATCACACACAATTAAAGACACAAATTTATAACATCTTCAAGGTAATTTCAAACAAGTATCACCACACACTAAAGTTAGACACACTTGGTGATTTTCAAATGGCACAAATCAATTAGTTTATACTTGACTCCTCTAAAATACCAAGTTCCCTTCTTATATGATAGAAGGTATCCCTTGGCAAAGGTTTTGTAAAAATGTCCGCTAATTGATTTGTGGTACTTACAAATTCAATTGTGCAATCACCCTTTTGAACATAATCCCTTAGGAAATGATGTCTAATTTCAATGTGTTTAGTCCTTGAGTGATATATCGGATTCTTAGTTAGATTTATGGCACTCGTGTTATCGCATTTTAATGGAACACTTTCTAATTTTAAACCAAAATCCGATAATTGTTGTTTCATCCACAAGAGTTGAGCACAACAACTACCGGCGGCGATATATTCCGCTTCGGCGGTGGAAAGAGCAACACAAGCTTGCTTTTTAGAAAACCATGACACTAATGAGCTTCCCAATAAATGGCAAGTACCACTAGTGCTTTTGCGATCAAGCTTGCATCCCGCAAAGTCGGAATTCGAATAGCCAACTAAACTAAGACTAGCATCCCTAGTGATGAGCATTTTATTTCCCATTTTTCCTTGCATTATTTTACTCCTATTACTGATACTTGTTGCCTATTTGACATTGTTTAGCTTGATTTAGTGATTTAGAGTTTATTGGACTATTATTCTGAATATTTTTTAATTTGGGATTATTTAGCCTAATTAATTCTATTTCTATTTTCAGGTCATATTTGGCACAAGGGCTTTTTGGACATTTTGGGAATGAAGATTTAATTTTGGAAGAGAAGATATATGATGAAGTGAAGATTGTAATCTATCTTTAGGATTAGTTGAGATTTAGTTATATCTTTTAAGATTTAGATTTTATCTATAAGATATTTTTTAGATTTTATTTAGAGATTAAGCTTTCCTTAGGATTTGGGCCCATGATTTAGGCCCGTTTTGTGATTTAAAAAGCCAAATTCGTGTAAACCCTTGGGAGACCTTCCATTCACGTTTTTTACATTCTCTCTCATAGAGAAGGCTTAGTTTTGCTCTCCAAGCTTGTGGTGGCTGCTAGGGTTTCTCTCTCTTCCCTTTTCTACACGTTTTTGGTATTTTTCTTCATGGAAGGCTAAACTCTTAGGTTAAATCCCTTTGGTAATGTATCACATACTCTTGAGGTTTTGTTCTTAATGCTATTTCGTTTTTATTCACTGTTTTCATGCTTATTGATATGTTATGGTTCGCTTAGTTCCATTCTATAGAGATAATCCATGTGTATGAATGCTTAATTTATGCAAACTCGTAAAAACTCCATGCTTTGGCTTTTAATGCTTAATTAGAGGTTTGGGTTTTGGGGTGAGAATTGAATTTTCGCTTAGTATTTAGTTCTCACGAGTTGGACAGTGAAGAGGAAAGAAATTGATCTTTTGTGACCGATGATAGAGTTGTGAACGCGAGCCAAAGGGGTTTATCCGCTTTTCCTTATCTGTTTCTTCGTTTTGATTTAATTCTGTTTTGATTTCAATTATTCAATATTCAACACAAAAAAAAAACCCCTGTTTTCTATGCATACTATGTGTTCGACCTTTTGCTTGATAAGATATTCCTTGGGAGACGACCTAGGAGTCACTTCCTAGTACTATACTTAAACTGTTTTTATTTGTATCGGGTACGGCCTCGATCAAATTTGGCGCCGTTGCCGGGGAATATCGGTTCTTGCCAAAGGTCATTAGTAGTTAGTTAGTGTCGTAGTTAGTATAGTTATTATAGTGTGTCGTGTCTGATTTAGGGTCTAGTAGTCAATTCTGATAACCGGTTGAAGTTGCACTGTTTGCTGTTTTGCTATTTTGTTGCAATTAGTGTATTTGATGGCTTCTGTGGTTGCTAGTTCACATAGTTGTGGGTGGAATTTTTGCACGAAAATTTATATCCACACTACTTTTATAATATAAAAAGGTTTTGAGGCACCACGATCACTCAGATCATCACTGGTTGTGAGTTCCAGAAAAATTTTCCAAGTTTTAGCAGCACTTTCTTCAAATCGTCGCAACTTTTGACCCGTAACTCGGAATTTGACGAATTTTATATCAAATCGAAGGGAATTTTCTGAATTTTCTGATTTTTCTCACTTTGTCAGAAAACTCCTTCGTCTAGATCCTTAAAAATCCGTTTTACTATTTCTTTTTTATTTTACAAGTTTTATTTTCTTAGTTTTTGGTCTCTGATTTAATTGTTTGACTTGGTTCCCTTTTGACTTTTGTCCTCAAACTTTTTGTGGTATGTTTTCATGATTTTAGGGTGCTGAAAAAAATAAAGAAAAAAATTTTAAAAAATAAAAAATTTTGTTGCCTATTTTGGTCATGTATATTAGTGACAGTTTGCTATGCTTAATGGTGTTCTGTTCAGTACATGACTAGGGGCAACCCAAGCTACTTGCATCCATATAACCCTGAAATTGATAGAACTTATCACAGACTAGTTAGACAAAATAGGAACCAGTCCATAGGTAGTGAGTCTATTGAGTCTTTACATAGTGAGTCTGCTTCTTTTTCTTCTATTCCTATAAATTCTGATTCTTATTCTGATTATTCTGAAAATATGGCTCAACCTCCACCACGTGAGAGGACATTGAGGGAGCTGGCTGCACCTGATTTCACTATTGAAGATTTGTGCATCTAGTATCCCGATGACCCGTATGAGCTAAGGTCTGGACTAATTCATTTGTTGCCCAAGTTTAATGGTCTTGCAGGTGAGGATCCTCATAAACATCTCAAGCAGTTCCATATTGTCTGTGCTACTATGAAACCACATGATGTGCAAGAGGATCATGTTTGTCTTAAGGCATTCCCACACTCCCTAGAGGGGCTAGCCAATGATTGGTTGTACGATCTGGCCCCTGGTTCTATCACAGTCTGGGATGACCTGAAGAGGGCATTTTTGGAGAAATTCTTCCCTGCATGCAGAACAACAGCAATCCGAAAGGATATATCAGGCATCAGGCAACAAAGTGGAGAAAGTCTCTACGAGTATTGGGAGAGATTCAAGAGACTGTGTGCGAGCTGCCCCCACCATCAGATCTCAGAGCAGTTGCTTATTCAATATTTCTATGAAGGTCTCAACCTCATGGAGAGAAACATGCTTGATGCTGCCAGTGGTGGTGCCCTAGGAGACATGACACCTTTAGAAGCCAGAGTCAAGATTGAGAAGATGGCTTCCAATTGTCAACAATTCCATGCAAGGGGCAACAGCGATGCAATCATAGTGAGAGGAGTGAATGATGTTGGCACAAGTTCTAGTAAGGTTGAGAAGCTTGAATAGAAGATAGATTCACTTAAAACTTTGGTCACTCAATTGGCCATCAACCAGAAGAAGTTGTCCCTGCCTGCTAGATTATGTGGCATATGCACATCCGCTGAGCACCCCACAGATGCATGCCCTTCTGTGCAGCAGCAACCAACGACTGGTGCTGACCAACTTGAGGCATATGCCGCCAACATCTTCAACAGTAGAAACCAGCAGCCACAGAACTTTGATCTCTCTACCAATAGATACAACCCTGTTTGGAGGAACCATCCCAACCTGAGATGGTCTGATCAGCAGCAACCTTCACAGGTTCAATTTCAGAACAATTCTAGACCACCATATGTACCTCCTCCCGTCCAGCAACAGAGACAACAACAGGCTAATTCTGCACCACCAGCTCCTACTACTGAGCAGCAGCCTTCATTGGAAGAGGTGATGAAACAGATGACCATGCAAAATCTCCAATTCCAACAGGAAACTAGAGCATCCATTCAAAGACAAGAGGCCTCCATTCAATCTTTGACCAATCAGATGGGACAGATGGCAACAGCAATCAACACTATGCAATCTCAGAATTCTAACAAGTTGCCATCCCAAACAGTGATCGATCCAAACCAGAATGTGAATGCCATTAGTCTAAGGTCAGGGAAGCAGATTGTCACACCCACACCAGAATCTGACCTCAACAAAGATGATCTAGTTTCAACCAACAAGAAGAGCCAAATGGTCGAGGAGAGTGAGCACACAAGTACCAGAAAATCCCCTCCAGCTCAGCCTTCCACAAGCACAACACCTGCTGCTGCCCAACAACCACCCCCCATTCCTCTTCCTTTCCCACCAAGGGGGGTGACTCAAAGCAAGAAAATGGAAGAGATTGACAAAGAGATACTTGACACATTCAGGAAGGTGGAAGTCAACATACCCCTTCTTGATGCAATCAAGCAAATTCCAAGGTATGCAAAGTTCTTGAAGGATCTATGCACACACAAACGGAAGCTCAAGGGCAATGAGAGGATCAGCATGGGAAGAAATGTCTCTGCTCTTATAGGTAAACCCGTCCCTCATATTCCTGAAAAGTGTAAGGATCCTGGAACTTTCTCTGTGCCTTGTATCATAGGTAATACTAAATTTGAGAATGCTTTGCTAGATTTAGGAGCATCTATTAATGTTATGCCTATGTCTGTTTTCAAATCTCTTTCACTTGGACCTCTTCAACCTACGGGTGTGGTTATTCATTTGGCAAATAGATCTACTGCCTACCCCGCAGGTTTGATAGAGGATGTCTTGGTTCGGGTTGAAGAGCTTATCTTTCCTGCTGATTTTTATATTCTTGATATGGAAGAGGACACCTCTCGTAGTGCTGTCCCTATCATATTAGGGAGACCATTTTTGAAAACTGCCCGAACCAAGATAGATGTGCATGCAGGTACACTTTCCATGGAATTTGATGACAGTGTGGTTCGATTCAATATTTTTGATGCTATGAAACATTTTTCTGATGACCACTCTGTCTTTCATGTTGACTTGATTGATGATCTGATTGATGAGCATGTTCTAGACTTTTTGCATGATTATGATTTGCCATCTTTCACTAGCTCATTTACTTGTTCTGCATGTTCTGATTCCTAAATGTGCACTGCATGCATTGAAATTGACCAGTTTTTAAATTCTGCTACTGCATCTGTTGATTCATATGATATAGATTCAGATCATGCTAACCCCATTTCTGTTTTGCATGAGTCTAATTCACTTGTTCAGGTGCAGGCGGCAGAATCCAATTCTGCTGCTCCTTTAGTTCCATCTGTGATGCAGGCACCTTTATTGGACCTGAAGCCCCTTCCTCCTCATCTCAAATATGCTTACTTGGAGGCTGAACAGAAACTTCCAGTGATCATCTCTACCTCCCTTTCTGTTGATCAAGAGAAGAAGCTGCTGGATGTGATTAGAGCAAACAAAAGGGCAATAGGATGGACTTTTGCAGACATACCTGGTATTAGCCCCTCCATGTGCATGCATCGGATTTTATTGGAGGATGGGGCTAAACCAGTGAGACAACCCCAGAGACGGTTGAACCCCCAGATTCTTGATGTGGTAAAGAAAGAGGTCACCAAGCTGCTGCAAGCTGGCATTATCTACCCCATTTCAGACAGCACTTGGGTAAGCCCGGTTCAAGTAGTTCCCAAGAAGTCTGGGGTGACAGTTGTCAAAAATGAGAAGGATGAGCTGATTCCCACTAGAGTGCAGAACAGTTGGAGAGTCTGCATTGATTATAGGAAGCTCAACCAGGCGACCCGCAAGGATCACTTTCCTCTTCCCTTCATTGATCAGATGTTGGAGCGCCTGGCAGGTAAATCTCACTATTGCTTCTTAGATGGTTTCTCTGGTTATTTCCAAATCTGTATTGCACCAGAGGACCAACATAAGACTACATTTACCTGTCCTTTTGGTACATTTGCTTATAGGAAGATGCCTTTTGGCCTATGCAATGCTCCTGGCACTTTTCAAAGATGTATGATGAGTATTTTTAATGACTTACTTGAGCATTGCATAGAGGTCTTCATGGATGATTTTAGTGTATATGGTTCCTCTTTTGATGCATGTCTTGATAGTTTGTCTAAGGTGCTTAATAGGTGCATTGAGACTAACCTTGTCTTGAATTTTGAAAAATGTCATTTTATGGTAGAACAAGGCATAGTCTTAGGGCACATTATTTCGCATAAGGGCATAGAGGTTGACCCTGCTAAGCTGCATGTAATATCACATTTGCCTTACCCCTCTTGCGTGCGAGAGGTGCGTTCTTTTCTTGGCCATGCAGGTTTCTATCGCAGGTTTATTCAAAACTTTAGCAAGATAGCCCTTCCACTATCCAACTTGCTTCAAAAGGATACCGCATTTGAGTTTGGAGACCAATGCAAGAAAGCATTTGATGAGTTAAAGAGAGCACTCACCACCACTCCCATCATCCAACCACCTGACTGGACTCTCCCATTTGAGCTCATGACCGATGCCTCGAATTATGCTTTGGGAGCAGTTCTCTCCCAAAGGGTTGGTAAGATGTCTCATGTGATTTATTATGCATCTAGGACTTTAGATTCAGCACAAGTTAATTACACCACAACTGAAAAAGAGCTGTTAGCCATTGTCTTTGCACTTGATAAGTTTAGATCATACTTGTTAGGTTCTAAGGTTGTGGTGTATACTGATCATGCTGCCCTGAAGTATCTTTTGAAAAAGACAGATTCCAAACCTAGGTTGATTAGATGGATGTTGCTCCTCCAGGAGTTTGATCTTGAGATTCAGGATCGGAGTGGTGCACATAACCTTGTCGCAGACCACTTGAGTAGAATAGAGAGAGAGGAGGATGCATTTCCTATCCGGGATGACTTCCCGGATGAGCAGTTTTTAGTTTTGCATGTTTCACATCCCCCTCCCCTTATTCCTTGGTTTGCTGATATTGTAAATTATATAGTTGCATCTGTTTTTCCACCCTTGGCATCCAAAGCTCAAAGAGACAAATTGAAGAGCGATGCCAAGTATTATGTATGGGATGACCCCTATTTGTGGCGTTTTTGCAGTGATCAGGTCATTCGCAGGTGCATTCCAGACCAGGAGATCCAATCGGTTCTCCAATTTTGCCATGCTTCACCAGTTGGAGGCCACCTTGGCACTCAAAGGACAGCACGAAAGGTGCTGGATTCTGGATTTTATTGGCCTACCATCTTCAAGGATGCAAGCAAAATCTGCAGCTCATGTGAGCAATGTCAAAGAGCAGGAGGCGCCCTATCTTGGAGGCAACAGATGCCGCAACAACCTATGTTGTTCTGTGAGGTGTTTGATGTCTGGGGTATAGATTTCATGGGTCCCTTTCCTGTTTATTTTGGTTTTTATTATATCTTACTTGCTGTGGATTATGTATCCAAATGGGTGGAAGCTAAGGCCACCAGGACTAATGATGCTCAGGTTGTTGTAGATTTTGTCAGGACTAATATCCTTTGCAGGTTTGGCATACCTAGAGCCATAGTCAGTGATCAAGGCACACACTTCTGCAATAGATCCATGCAAGCTTTGCTCAAGAAGTATGGGGTTGTGCACAAAGTTTCTACACCATATCACCCCCAAACCAATGGGCAAGCTGAGATTTCAAACAGAGAGATCAAGCGGATTTTGGAGAAGATGGTGAAGCCTAATAGAAAGGATTGGAGCACACGATTGGAGGATGCTCTATGGGCCCATCGGACTGCTTACAAGGCGCCCATAGGGATGTCACCTTATCGGGTTGTTTTTGGTAAGGCATGCCACCTGCCTGTGGAGATAGAGCACCGTGCATATTGGGCTGTGAAGCAATGCAACTTAGCTCTTGATCAAGCGGGTGAGGAGAGGAAGTTGCAGTTGAGTGAGCTAGATGAGATCCGTTTGGAGGCCTATGAGAATTCCAAGTTCTACAAAGAGAAGACCAAGAAGCTCCATGATAGCTCAATTTGCAGAAAGGAGTTCTTGGTTGGTCAAAAAGTGTTGCTCTACAACTCTAGGCTTGGACTCATGAGTGGAAAGCTCCGCTCTAAATGGATTGGACCGTTTGTAGTCACCCAAGTGTTTCCTTATGGCACTGTGGAGATCAAGAGTGAGTCCACAGACAAGAGCTTCAAAGTCAATGGCCACCGACTCAAGCCTTTCCTAACCTCCCCTTCTTTGGATGATGCACCTGTGGAGGAAGCCTCATTGGTCGACCCCATTTTTGACCCACCATGATTTAGGGAGTCTTCTTTTCTCCTTCTTTACTACTTTTATTCCACTTGTCTATATCTGTCTGATTCTGCTATTTGTTTTCCATTGAGGACAATGTGTGATTTAAGTGTGGGGGGGAGAGTAGGTTAGGTTGCATATTTTTTAGGTTTTGCTAAGTTTTGGGCATTTTCTTGCATGTTTTTGCTTCATTTTAGTAGAGTCTTGGTATCTTGTGTCTGAATTCATGCATTTCTGTGTGTAAAGTTGCTTTTGATAATTAAGAGGTGGTAACACTGTGATAGAATTGTCCCTTTTGTGCGGATTTGAGCCTTAATTGTGGGTGGATTGCTATATATGCCACCTAATTTTTCTTTCATGTGTGATTGCACTCTGGATTACTTGCACTCTAGAACTTGACTTGACTCTTGTTGATACTTGATATTCCCATGCACATTTTGAAATGATTTAGGCATTGTTTTTTCTTGAATAAGCCACTAGCCATATGAGCCTACCTTGAATGAATTTATCCTTTGATAGCCCCTTTGAGCCTTTATATCCCTTTTCTTTGTTCTTTAGCTCATTACAAGCCTATGACTGAAAAACCATGATTGTCCTAACCTTAGGGAATGTTGGAGCTTTGGAATTGTTTTGGGAATGGGTATTAAGTAAGCGAGGGTGCTTTGTTCTTCATCTCTTGTGAGTTCTGGGTTTTGCCTCTATGGTCGGTGATGTAATTATGGCTTTATCTCATTATGCCATTTTTATTGTTTCTTCTTTTCTTTCGTTCATGAAGTTCTGCAATGTAATGCAATTCAAAAAAAAAGAAAAAGAAAAAGAAAAAGAAAAAGAAGAAGAAGAAAAAAAAAGAAAAAAATGGAATAAAAGGTTGATTGAGGCATGGAGGATTGGAATTAGAGGTTGTTGTTATGTTTACCATTTTATTCTGGGGTGGATTGTGCTTATTTTTTTACTTGTTCCCCATTGCTCCTCTATTCCCTGGGTTTTAGCTACATTTCCCATATTTTTATCCTACCTTGTCCTTGGCCCCATTACAACCCTGAAAAGACCTTTTGATCTTAATGTGCATGTGTATTGATTGTTGATGTTAGAGGCTTGTCAAGCTTATGGTTGTGTTTGTTTTTCATGATGTTCCTTGAGTGTAAACACTGATTAACCTTAAACACTTGAGTGTAAACACTATTGAGTGATCCTTGTGAGTTTCTATCATCTTTGTGACTACCCTCTTGATGTCATTGGTTTTCTTTGCATATTTGAAATAATTGGATGATGTTCATGAATGCCTTGATTCTTTGGTCCTTATTTTCTTCGTGTGCTTGATTTTGCCCATTTCTTTGCATTTCCTAGAATTCATTGTGAAGTATGTAATCTCTTAGGTTTGCATTCATTAGTTTTAGTAATCTTGTTACATGATTCACTTTGGTGCATATTGATTTTCTCAGTCCTAATTCTTAGTTTTGCCCAGGAGTGCAAAAGGATAAGTGTGGGGGTATTTGATGAGCATTTTATTTCCCATTTTTCCTTGCATTATTTTACTCCTATTATTGATACTTGTTGCCTATTTGACATTGTTTAGCTTGATTTAGTGATTTAGTGTTTATTGGACTATTATTCTGAATATTTTTTAATTTGGGATTATTTAGCCTAATTAATTCTATTTCTATTTTCAGGTCATATTTGGCACAAGGGCTTTTTGGACATTTTGGGAATGAAGATTTAATTTTGGAAGAGAAGATTTAATTTTGGAAGAGAAGATATATGATGAAGTGAAGATTGTAATCTATCTTTAGGATTAGTTGAGATTTAGTTATATCTTTTAAAATTTAGATTTTATCTATAAGATATTTTTTAGATTTAATTTAGAGATTAAGCTTTCCTTAGGATTTGGGCCCATGATTTAGGCCCGTTTTGTGATTTAAAAAGCCAAATTCGTGTAAACCCTTGGGAGACCTTCCATTCACGTTTTTTACATTCTCTCTCATAGAGAAGGCTTAGTTTTGCTCTCCAAGCTTGTGGTGGCTGCTAGGGTTTCTCTCTCTTCCCTTTTCTACACGTTTTTGGTATTTTTCTTCATGGAAGGCTAAACTCTTAAGTTAAATCCCTTTGGTAATGTATCACATACTCTTGAGGTTTTGTTCTTAATGCTATTTCGTTTTTATTCACTGTTTTCATGCTTATTGATATGTTATGGTTCGCTTAGTTCCATTCTATAGAGATAATCCATGTGTATGAATGCTTAATTTATGCAAACTCGTAAAAACTCCATGCTTTGGCTTTTAATGCTTAATTAGAGGTTTGGGTTTTGGGGTGAGAATTGAATTTTCGCTTAGTATTTAGTTCTCACGAGTTGGACAGTGAAGAGGAAAGAAATTGATCTTTTGTGACCGATGATAGAGTTGTGAACGCGAGCCAAAGGGGTTTATCCGCTTTTCCTTATCTGTTTCTTCGTTTTGATTTAATTCTGTTTTGATTTCAATTATTCAATATTCAATACAAAAAAAAAACCCCTGTTTTCTATGCATACTATGTGTTCGACCTTTTGCTTGATAAGATATTCCTTAGGAGACGACCTAGGAGTCACTTCCTAGTACTATACTTAAACTGTTTTTATTTGTATCGGGTACGGCCTCGATCACCTAGGATACCATAATCCGGTGTTAATTGTTCCTTTAAGATATTTAAAAATATGTTTAACTGCGGATAGGTGTGATTCTTTAGGATTTGCTTGAAAACGGGCACACATGCATACACTAAACATAATATCCGGTCTAGATGCGGTAAGATATAGAAGACTACCTATCATGCCCCTATATTTACTAACATCAACCGGTTTACCTATGTCATCCTTGTCTAGGTAGCATGTTGTGCTCATGGGAGTGTATGCTTCTTTGCATTTGTCCATTCCGAATTTTCCAAGGGGCTCCTTGCAATATTTTCCTTGATGCACAAAAATTCCCTCCTTGACTTGCTTGATTTGAAGTCCTAGGAAGAACTTGAGCTCCCCCATCATGGACATTTCAAATTCCTTTTTCATCAAATTAGAGAACTTTCTACACAAGGACACGTTAGTGGCACCAAAGATAATATCATCTACATATATTTGCACTAACAAAATGTCCTCTTTGGTTTTGTAAATGAATAGTGTGTTATCAACCTTTCCCCTTTGAAAGCCATTTTCTAATAGAAAGGTACTTAATCGATCATACCAAGCTCTAGGAGCTTGTTTTAATCCATAAAGTGCCTTTTTCAACTTGTAAACATGGTTTGGAAACTCATGACTTTCAAAACCGGGTGGTTGCTTAACATAAACTTCTTCATTTATGAAACCATTCAAGAAAGCACTCTTGACATCCATTTGATAAAGAGTAAAATTCATAATTGACGCAAAGGCAAGCAAGATTCGGATTGCCTCAAGATGTGCAACCGTAGCAAAGGTCTCATCATAATCAACACCTTCCTCTTGGTTGTACCCTTGGGCAATAAGTCTCGCTTTGTTTCTTATAATCAAACCGTATTCATCAAGTTTATTTCTATAAATCCATTTTAAACCAATTATGGTATGATCATCGGGTATAGGCACTAATTCCCAAACATCATTTCTAACAAATTGATTTAGCTCTTCTTGCATGGCCATAAGCCAATGTTCATCCATAATTTCTTCCTTAATTGAATTTGGTTCGATTTGAGAAACACAGGAAACAAAATGACAAATATTTTGAATTGACCTACGAGTTAATACTCCCTTTGAAAGGTCTCTTATGACATTGTCAATAGGGTGAGCTTTCACCGTTTTCCAAGCCGGATCAAGTTCATCTTTGACTTCTCCTTCATCCTTTGATTTTTCCATCTCTTTGTCAACATTTGAAATCTCAAGTCCATCATCACTACCCTCACATAAAACACTATCTTCTTTCAAAGACTCATTAAAAACAACATGTATGGATTCTTCAATAGTCATAGTTCGTTTATTATAAACTCTAAATGCTTTACTATGAGAAGAGTAACCCAAAAATATTCCCTCATCCGATTTAGAATCAAATTTTCCAAGTTGATCTTTTCCATTGTTTAAAATGTAGACTTTGCATCCAAAAACATGGAAATGGGATATATTGGGTTTTCTACCTTTGTAAAGCTCATAGGGGGTTTTCTTTATCATGGGCCTAATTAGAATTCTATTCATTACATAACAAGCCGTATTAACGGCATCGGCCCAAAAGTATTGAGGTACTTGAGAATCATTTAACATGGTTCTAGCAAGTTCCTCTAGCACCCTATTTTTCCTCTCAACAACTCCATTTTGTTGTGGAGTTCTAGGTGCCGAATATTGGTGCTCAATTCCATGCTTATCACAAAATCTATCAAATTTATAGTTTTCAAATTCACCTCCATGGTCGGTTCGAATTATAATCACTTTTTGGTTTACTTGGTTTTGTGCAAGCTTAATATGGCGTTTAAAAGACTTGTAGGCCTCACTCTTAGCACTTAAAAATAATGTCCATGTAAATCTTGAAAAATCATCAACAATCACCAAGGCATAGTAGTTGCCACCAAAGCTTTTTATTTGAGAAGGTCCAAACAAGTCCATATGAAGCATTTCCAATGGTCTTGTTGTGGACACATCATTTTTGGAACCAAAATGATTTTTAGTTTGTTTGCACTTCTTGCAAGGAGTGCAATCACCTTTAATTTGAAAATTGAGCTTTGGTATACCAACTACTAAGTCTTTGGATTGAAGTTTCTTAAGTTGATTTACATTAATGTGAGCGGTCCTACGATGTCATAACCAAGTATCACTTTCTTTGCTAATTATACATTTTGAAACTAAAGAACTGATATTATTCAATTCAACCATGTAAGTGTTATTAGACCTTTTTCCAACAAATTTGATAGATTCATCTTTGTAACTTTTTATGAGACAATGAGTAGAGGTAAATAATACATGGTTACCAATATCACATAATTGACTAATGCTCAAAAGATTATGTTCTAATCCTTGAACATAAAGTAAATTATCAATAACCAAGTTGGAAGAATTACCAATTTTACCTATACCAAGTATTTTGCCTTTGTTATTGTCTCCATATGTGACATATCCTTTTTCTTTAGGAGTAAGCTCAATGAAATGTCGCTTATCTCCCGTCATGTGCCTAGAACATCCATTATCAATTATCCAAAGTTGCTTTCCGGTTCTTAGGCACACCTACAAAACACAATCACTTGCTCATTTTGGGTACCCAAATTATGTTGGGTCCCTTTTTGTTAGTCATGGATGATTCTCCCTTCTTAATCCAAACATAAGTACCATTTTGAATTCCAAAATTTTTGATATGGCACTTATTGTTTGTATGTCCAAACTTTCCACAATAGAAGCAAGTTGGTTTCTTTGTAAAATCAATTTTTGAGAATGAACCAACCACTTTATTTTTCTTTTTCTTGTGGACATATCCTAGACCGGTTTTGTTTGAATTGTGTCTAAGAGAACCAATTAAACGATCTAGGTTTCTATCACTTTTGTTAAAGGTGTTGAGTTTGATTTTCAAATCATTAACTTCATTTTCAAGCACACAACACTTTTCACAATGAGTTATGGTATATGATTGATTTGCATTCTCCCAAACATGACTAGAGTTAGCAAGTTCCAAGGATGCATTTTGGAGTTTCAATTCATTAATAGATTTTTCTAATTCATTGATTTCCTTTTGATACTCCAAAAGCTTCTTTCCTTTTTCTTTGTTAACTTTAGCAAGTCTTTCAAATTGAGTGAGCATTTCATTATATTCATTTAGCAAATCATCATAAGAAATAGTATGAGAGGAGGTGTAAGAATAGTTAGATGATACCTCATCCTCACTCTCATTGTCATTTCTTTCACTACTTGAGGAGGCTTCATTGTCATTCATGGCCATGAGGCATAGCTTGGCTTCCTCATCATCCGAACTACTTGAGGATGACTTGGAATCCTTTTCCGGTTCATCCCAAACAATGTAAGCTCTTTTCCCCTTGCCATCTTGAGTCTTCTTCTCATTCTTTCTCAAGTAGGTGGGACATTCCATTCTTATGTGTCCTATCCCACCACACTCATGACATTTCACAATTTCACTTGAGCTTTTGTTTCTTGGCTTGCTATCCTTGATTCTTTTGTCTTGAGGTCTCTTGTCCTTAGAGAATGATGAACTACCCTTTTTTCCTTTGAGGAATTTGTTGAACCTCTTGGAAAATAAGCTAATGTCTTCCTCATTTAGAGCACGATCGAAGCCTTCACTTGAAGATTCATCTTCATCCTCTTTTGACATTTTGGTTGAGGCTTTCAGAGAGATGCTCTTCTTTTTCTTGTCCGAATCTTCATTTAGGTGAAGTCTTGATAGTTCCATCTCATGTTCTTGGAGCTTTCCAAACAAGGTGGTCAAGTCCATAGATTTTACATCCTTAGATTCCTTGATGGCGGTCACCTTAGGTTGCCATCTCCTATCAAGACATCTCAAGACTTTGTTAGTAGTTTCACCTTCTCTAAATTCCTTTCCTAAGCCAATCAATTGGTTAACGATATGTGTGAACCTTGTTTGCATATCATTGATAGACTCATTAGGGAACATATGAAAGAGCTCATATTCATGAGTTAAAGCATTTAATCTTGAGTCTCTAACTTCACTAGTTCCCTCATGAGTAATTTGCAAGGTATCCCACATTTCTTTAGCCGATTGACATTGTGAAATCCTATGAAATTCATTTTTGGAGAAAGCGGAGAAGATGATATTTTTAGCTTTTAAATCATATGAAACTTTCTTTTTATCATCTTCATTCCAACTTGTCCTAGGAATAACAATGGCTTCACCATTAATCACTCTTCTAGGAATATAAGGACCTTTTTCAATTGCATCCCAAATATCGGTGTCTATTGCTTCTACAAAAACTCTCATCATAACCTTCCAATAAGAATAATCTTCACCATTGAAGAATGGAGGTCGGTTAAGAGACATAGACCCTTCTTGTTGATTGCTAGAGCCCATTGTTTCCAAAAGGATCTTTTTCGAAAAAGCTTTTATGCTCGATCTTTCGACCGAGCTCTGATACCACTTGTTGGAAACCAACAAGCGGGCTTAGCAATTACTAGAGGGGGGTGAATAGTAATATGGAAGCAACAGTGACTAATTTTCGGTGCAATTAAAAGATAATTGATCAAAAGCTTGTTTTTCTGAAACTGGGCAATTTACTCGAGTGAATTTAAAAACACTCGCGTGAAAATGAATAACACTCGAGTGAAATGCTACGAAATACTCGAGTGAATTGTAAAACACTCGAGTGTTTTATGCAGAACAGAAAGGAGCAGTTTCAGAGAAATTTAGCAAAATGATTCAATTTCTTAAAGACTAATCCAAGGCAGATATAAATCAAAGTAGAGGGCAATTAAACTAAATTAAAACAAGTTGAAAACAAGTTAATTGCAACCAATTACTACTAGAATTATAAAAGCCCCTTTCTAGAGAACTTAGGGTTTGGTTTTACTTGAAAACTAAGAAAGCTATAAAAGAGAGAGACAACACCAATTTTATCCTGGTTCACACTCAATATAGAGTGCTAATCCAGTCCCCCTAATCAACTTAGGAGTTTCTACTAGTAATCAAATTGTTAGAAATTACAAGGATAAATTGAGATTCCTCACTCAATCCTAACCCTTTTCAAGAGTGTACCAAACTCTTGAAATTTCTACCCCAACTTGATTTGGTGATGAAGAGTCCCTTCTTCTTAAGCTCCTTGGAACCTCCAAGAGCCCACCAAGCTAAGAGTCCTCTTAGTCTTTGTGCTTGAGAACCTCCCAAGGCTTGAGAACTTGGATACCTCACCATGTACTTGGATACCTCACCAAGATTTTCTAAACAAGCTAAAGTGTTTGAGTGTTTGAGAATTTTACAACAAATAATTCTCTTACAAATGAAGCACCCTCTCTTAATTCACTAAGACAAATAATAAAGATGAATGCTTGGTTGAGTTTTGAGAGAGAAAATGATTTTAACACTTGAGAGAGAGAGAATCAATGAAAGAATGTAAGCTTGTTCTCTTGGATAATGGCCACTATTCAGAATATAAGTGAGGGGACAAAAGGGAAGGAAAAACCAAGTTATTCCCCCCTTTTTGTCCTCTTCTAACGTTTAAAAAATTTGCTGCCAGACCCAAAATACTCGAGTCTTTTTGAAAACACTCGAGTGTTTTAGTCAACTCTAATAATGTTGCCTTTTTACTTTATCCAACGGCTATATTACTGAAAATTCATAAATCACTCGAGTGAATTGAGAATCACTCGAGTGAATTGGTCAATGTTGGAAAAATTAAGTTTTCTAACATTGTTTTCAATTCTCTTCTCAAGTCTAATTGGTTTTAATCTCAACCTTTCATGCATGAATATTATTTGACCTTATGTGAGAATAAAAACCTAAACTACTCACTCTCATAAATAAAATAAAATACAATAAGAATAAATGAGAATGAATAATTAAACTAAGCACTTGATCTTCTTTATTGTTGGGCTTGCATTCTTCAAATTAAGTCCATAATTTAATTACATTGTCATCATCATAATTAATCCACCTTAATCGGAGACTTGATTTTACAAGAGAGAGTATGGCTTTCCAAAATTGAAGAAGATGAAGAAGACATGAGAAGGAAGGGGCGGCGCTGCCAAACCTAGGGAGAAGAAGAACTTAGGGATTTTGCCCTCACACCCAAACCACACACGCATAAGTCCTTGTTTCTATTTTTTTTAAAACCATATACTTTTATTAATTAATTTATTAGTTAGAGTAATATATTTTTAAGAATCAAATATTTGAAAACACTGAACATAATTCATTGTTGAATACATAAAGGTTATGTAAAGTATCTAAAACGTTTAGCATTATTTTAATATGATAAATTTTTCTTTAAAAGAATTAACTTTAAATATAATTAGATACTCTTTCGTAATTAACATAATGTCTTTTTATGAAAATACCCAACAACTAAATGATTGATTTCAAGAAACAAATATTTAATTCATTAAAACTTATAATTATACTAGGGATTAAAATTAGGGTTGTTACAATATTCTTCATGATCAACAATAGATATAAATATTCATCATGCGTAAATAAATAAACGAAAGCTTGACATTATCAAAACATACATCATAACATAATATGTGGTCTTTGTCTCCTTCGTATAAGTGGCCACACAATCACAAACAATTGCCACTATACTACTGACTCAGAACCACGAAGTCCCGACCTTTGCGATGATCGAGAACATCCTAATAAATCACCTAAATACCACGATGTCTTAAGGAAGCTTCTCTCTCACCTAAATTGGCGTGCAGATTCCCAAGGTACTCCTCGAATGCAGATTAGCTACTCCGTCCCCGCTTCCCTTTCGTGCTTGCAACTATAACATTTTCCTTACGTTAAAATCATTCTTAATAAATTTATTTCGAAAACATTTTTAACATCCTTAAAACACTTTTAACTTCAATAGGTCGTTATATAACACCTAATCACATTGCCAATATCCAAATGATTCCAAGTCTAAAACAAATCTATAAAATTCTAGGTGTGACCAAAACATCTTTATTAAGACTTGAAAACAATTCCAAAACAACCTTCATTAAATTCATTCAAACTCTTATAAAATATACATCTTAGAAATCATTAAATTTCTTTTTAAAAGATCTTTTACAAATTAATTTGGGACAACATCAATAACTTTTTAATTTATTTCAAAATACTCAAAGTCCTTTTATTCTTTATTCATCAAAAATCAATATCATGACTACCATTATTTTCATACAAGGTCAAACAGTCATCATACACAAATCACATAAATAACTTTGCATTCAACCACACTATCACACACACATACGCTCATATATATGTATATATATATATATATATATATATATTATTCTATATTTATTTCATATAAAACCAATTCACTCTTATACTTTATTGAATTGTCATTTAGCAATCAAACAAAATACTAAAAAAAAAACCACCTTATTATTTTTCTTTAGTCCATTCGGCCCACACATATATGCTTATCTAAAAAATCTTACTTTATTCACAAAAATTCTCTTAATCGAAAATTGAATATTTCCTTCTTCAAAATAATTTGAAAACAACCAGACTTTTCGCTTTAGTCTAAGTCCTTAACTTTAAACACAAATAAACGAACTGAAAACACTAACATGCTATGATAATATTTGTAATACCTCTTAACAAATTAATCATGATTTCTTCAAAATATTTTTATTTCATTCTTGAAAATAAATTTAACTTATACTGGAAAACTATTTCTTAGAATAAGACTTTTCAAACATAAATCAAGTCTTGTAAAACACTTTGATCAATAACTTTAAGAAACATAAAGCACCTTTAAAAGAGATTTTTCAAACTAAAAAGGTTCATTAATTAAAGGCTGAAAATTACATCCATTAGTAAAATAGCTAACTTGAAAAACCACTTTTTAATAAAAATACTAAACGGACAGCACCCATTTATCATTTCAAAGTCACATCTTTTGCCATTACTCAAACCATATTTTCATTTAATACTTGAATTATATAAACTATCTTTAAATATCCTTTTTATTTAGAAATTATACTTTTCAATTAATTAATTTAATCTTGTCCTTTTTGTATATATAAAAGCCGAATTTCTCACTATTATAGGGCAACTTAAGGTTCCAATTATTTTCTTCTATAACACAAAATGCAATACAAAGATCTCATTTATTTTAAGCTTTCTAAAATCAACCATCATTCATGATCATCATCATGTCACCAAACATATGCACTCACAACCAAATAAAAATCTTTAAATACTAATTGTCAAATCACAACCATAACAAGCATTGGCCCTTGTCACATCATTCTTGAAAATTCATTTTTAATTCTCTTAAAAATAACATCTTTTTATCAATCCTTTAACATGCAAGACCAAATCTTTAGCTTTTCAAGATCAAATATAATCATGCATATACTTTAATTTCTCTAAAGCAAACTTTAAAGCTATCGTGCATGACACTTAACACTTAACATTAGACTAATAATCCTAATTTACTTCTAATCACTTACATGCAACAATAGTCATCTCAAATACTTACATGCATAAAACATAATCATCACATACTTTTATTTTCATCAAACTAAACTTCTAACCTATTATACATGCAATGGCCTAATACTTAAGTAAGAAAATCATCATTATTTTATTGACATGCAACATGCAATAACTCCAAGAATTAATCTCCCTAATTATCTCTAAACCAAAAAGATCATAGAAATCAAAATAAGTAATCTCAACTTATTTCCAAGGAAAAATTTAAAAGAATCCTTTAAAGCAAAAGATCATCATGCATGTGCTCAAAATCCAAGATCTAACCAAATTCCTAACATGCATAAACTCTTAAGACTAATCACAATTTCATTTTACTAATTATTGTGTATAAACCGAAAAAAATCAAGAATCATATGAAAAATTTAAACTTCTTTTTCACAGTAGAAACCAAAAATCACATCAAGCATAAAAATCAACATGCATGCTTTATTCATCAAAACAAACATAAATCTTGAGATGCATGTAACTAAAAACCATAGATCAACACAAAAATCCAACATGCAATAATTAAAAATTAATCTTTCTAATTATATCCATAAAACCGAAAAGATCAAGGGACCAAAATAAACAATCTTAACTCTTTTTCAAGGAAAATAAAAAGATAATCATGTAAAGTCAAAGATCATCATGCATGTAACTAAAAACTCAAGATCATAATAAATCATTCACATTCATGTAGTCTACAACTCAAGATCACCCTAAATAACTAACATGCATCATAAAATGAACATTTATAAAGCATCATAAGATTAGTTCATGCTTAGATCAAAGGGATGTTTCAAGAGAGATTAGAAGATTTTGCATGCATCCTAAATTTCTATATCATGCCCAACCATGCACATGCAAGCCAATTCCTAAAGCTAACTTAAAGCATAATAATATCCTTATAGTTCTTTTACAAAGCTTCATCAAATAATCTTTAACATCTACCTTAGAAAAACACAACTACAAGCTTTCAAAGGCCAACAAAATCTTCTTCTTCTTCCTCCTAATGATTCGGCCTCCTTCTCCTAGTGGTGGGAGTGACTTTCTTCTTCTAATCTTGAAGGTGAAGATGAAACTAGAAAGATGGGTTGAAGGTTTCCAAGGGTTGTTGATGGAGGATTTCTCCTTCTCCTTCTCTTCTCTCTCTCACGCCTCACTCTCTCTCTTTCTCTCTAGTTCTAAAGCTTGATGTTGCTCTAGAACTCAAGTGTTTGGAAAACTTGTAAGTGTGTGTAAAATGGCCAAATGAAGCTAGCCTTCCCCTATATATAAGCAAGGCCAAGTCCATGAGATTCACTCACTAAATTTTGGGTTTATGGACCACATGCAAGGGTAGTTTTGTCCTCCATTTTGTTGCACGAAAGCTAGTCATTCTTGGTAGACAAGATGGAGTGACTTAAGACATTAAGTCTTATCAAGGCACCATCCTTCTTCTACAAGGCTTCTTCCTATTTTGCATTTAATTTAATTTTTCTCTTTGATTCCCTTAGCTTAGAAGGAAATAAAATCCTACTCTCCCTCCACGCATGCACACGCCACACACATGCATACACACATACACATTGCATTTTCATTTTCCATCATACGCATTATAATATAATTTTAATCATAATAATTCAAATACATTCACACATCATTCATTATGCAAGCATCACACATACATACTCACCAAGTCAAGCACACACATTACATTTTTAATTTATTTCACAAGATAATAATTTTTTTTATTTTTTTTAAAGAGACAAAGATTAAGATTAATGGATAAAAACTCCAAAATACACTTTTGAAATAAAATAATAAACTGTACTAATTGGCTATAGATATCGTCCCCATTTTATTTTCTAAAATCATGTTTTCATGTATATATGAGATTTCCAAAAGGAATAATTCATTAGAGGTCTCTAACTATTTTTTTTATAATTAATACTTTCAAAATTCATACTTTACAGACCTGGAAAATAAATTTTTGTAAATCAACCCAGAAAATTATAAAAGTTACATTTTTAAATTCTACATTTCAATACGATCGTTTTCATATAAAGATCATAATTTTTCGGAGTTACGGTTAAAAAGTTATAAATTTTCGAAGTTATTAAATCTATTAAAGTCCATAAGAAACTCATTTCTCAAAGAAATCAAGAATAATAAAATCATGACTTATCTTTTATTAATCAAATCAGTCCAAACTCAATAAAAATCATTTTATTTTGAATCTACGAAAATATTTATTTATGATACTCTATAAAAAGTAAATACCTTGTTACTTAACCAAATAAAATATTCATCTAAAAATCCTTTATAAACTCTCAAAATAGATTTTATTAAAATTTATATATTTATTTAAGTAAGAAAAAATGCGGGATGTTACATCACACCTATTAAGAAAGTTAGTTGACTGCATTTAATTTTCTCAAATTTATAAAAAAAATAGATTACTTTAGTAAATTTATATTATTGGGAATGAAACAAAAAATTAAATAATTCAACCACATTATGAATATATTTTAGGAATGATTGTATTGAGAATAGAAAGTTAGTTAATTTTTACTTATACTTAAGACCATTAATGATGTGTCTTTTTTTGCTTATAAATGAGATCAAAGGGAGTACACCATAAAGTTTTATCGGAAATCAGCACATACTACCCTTATTGTGTTGACTACTTCCTTCGGTCTTATATATAAGATACTTTTGAGATTTTTTATTTTGGTCATATTTTTAAAGCCCCATTTCAATTTTCAATAGCATTTAATTATTTTTTTTTCACAAACATCCCTATTAAATCAAGACTATTTAGAGTCCCAATAATAATTATATGGGTAGTTTTGAAAAAAATATATTAAATTTTCATATTTCTAATGTCATTAACAAGTTTAACTATCTTAGGTGGAAGAGAAAAATCCTAAAAATATTTTATAAATAGGACCGGATTAAGTATAACATTATTAGTGATTAGGATACGTGTTACTCCCTCTGTTTTATATGTAGTGTATTTAAAGGTTATGTACATGTTTTAAAAAATAATTAACTGTGGTCAGAATTTGAGATAATTTGTCTATCATGCTCCAATATAATCATTATATTGAAGAAAAAAAATATTACTCCTTCCGGCTCAAATTATAAGCAAAACTAACTAATTTTGCGCTTATTAAGGAGGTTAGTCAATTGTAATTAATTTCCTCTAATTTATAAAAAAAAATAGAGGTATTTTAGGAAAGTTGCAGTGTGAATAAAACAAAAATCAAATAAGATAACAATTTTCTAAAAATGTTTTAGGAAAGTGACATTCAGAATGAAACAAAATCTAAGAAAATTGGTTAGTTTTTATTATATTTTAAACCAAGAGATTTATGTTTTTTTTTTCATATTTCAAATCGAAAGGAAGAAAGGTGAAAAATTGGAGTATAATAAATAAGTTCGCGTTGGGAGCTGGCATATTATCAAATCTGGTGTGTGTAATGAGGACCTAACAAAAGCTAATTTGCTTTCAATTATTTGAACATTCTTCTGCGGCCAGTGCTCTTTCGTTCATGCACTGAATGGAAAAAACCATTGGATGACGGTGCATGATAAGATTCAAAACAAGATTCAAACTTAGTCACTTTCACATTTTAATCTTTATAGGGAATATCATATTCCTCATTCCAAAGGACCAAAAAACAAACTGATCACCATACAAAGATGAGTTTAAAAAATGATGGGAAGTTGAGAACAGAGTTACTCCAAGATACTTCTATTTGCAATCGGAACCAACCAATTGTTTAAACGGTATCGAATATTCTATTCCAGAATAATTACATTTCGAAAGGTTGGCTAGAGATAGATGCAATTGCATCAAATTTGTTAGACACGAATGTTAACGAACACTAGTAAAGGAATAATAAAAAAGAGAAAATTAATCTTTCAAATGATTATTCGCACGTTTCATTAGGTGCAGTCTCTGATTCATAAAAAGACATAACATGCATTGATGCATGTATTGATATAAGCCATTGATATTGTCTTACATGACATAAACGACTATGATGTGAGTTGGTTACCTGCTTCGTCGGTTGCGGTGTATCCGTGCACTTCCCATGTGTACCCCTCATCCCAACCTGTTTGCAACCTCCGTCGGTCACAAAATTGCTGCCGCTGGACCACCGCTTCATTTTATCTCACCGAACCCCAAAAAGAGCAAGCTTCATTTTGGTTAGCTTGTTCCGACAACCACCCCCAAGTTCTATTGCTCGTGGCACATTAGATTTGAAACGGTGATGATGAGGATTAGCCCATGGTGGTCACCATGAACGCAAGAGGACCGATGGAGATCGGGAGGGAGATGGTTTCTGATCCGTGTGTGTGATGTCGGAGGGTCAATCACCTCTGCTTCACCAACCACCGTCACTGTCACCGCCACCACCTTCTTCGTCGTCTTTAACCATCACCTCCTGACCTCGCCATTCGACCATCACGCTATCACCTGCATCCAGATCTAGATCTGAAATGGTTTGTTTGACCATCACCGCATCATACGGTTCTCCCTCTGTTTCCTCCCAACTCCCGCAACCCCTCCGCTCCCGTTTCCTCCCTCGCCACCACGACATCTCCATCGACTCCATTTTGATCTGCGACGAGGATGTGGAACTCGACGACACCTCGTTCGAGTTCTCATTCCGTGTTTGGTCAAACAACTGCAACCGATTAATCGGGATCTTCACACGATCTCATGATTTAGGCCTCAATCGGTGGAGGTGGAGGTCCTGGATGGGGTGGAGATGCTGGTGCCGGCGGAAGTGGAGGTGGAGGTGACGATGTCAGTGCTGTTGCCGACGGAGGGCTTCGATAGGGGTGGAGGTGTCGGTGCCGGTGCCGACGGAGGTGGAGGTCTTTGAGGGTAAAATTGCCTTTTTGTGCAATAGTATTGTTGAACAATATTGAATTTATAAGGGACTTTTTTACAAATATGTGAAAACTTGCTATTACCTGTAAAAGTAAAAGCATGCACAAATGCATGCTATGTCTTTTTATGCATTGCAGAATGCACCTTTCATTAAGGTTATGTCGCAAATTTTAAAAAATGGTTACAGTATGTAAGAATTTGTTGTATTTCGAGTATAATGTTTCTCTATAATTATTATTGAAGGGAGATAAATATATTGGAAGTGAAAAAGAAGATGTTATAAACAAGAGTATGTTAGAAAAAAATATCATTAATTATGTATTGCATTTTGTAAAAAAAACAATACATGTTAAACATGAGATAAAAACTATAAATATTTCCGTGAAACCGATGGAGCATTATTATTTTAATTTGTCCATTAAATTCATAAAAACAGATTTAATAAAAGAAATAGAAAGATCCTTTGTTTGCACCAAGGGAGGAACCTAAATCACAAATGTTCATTCAATTCTTATTCTTGGAGACCGAGAGGAGTGAGAAATTGCTGCTTATGCTTGTCCGGTAATTTTTGCTCTTTTTGAGTAGAAGTTTATAGTAAAACGATGGTGCAAAAGGCTCTTTCTTGGGACCAAGAGGGAGGAGATTGAAGAAGATAATTCTTGATGACCAATGGAGAAGAGATACGTAGCAGGAGATCAGATGTTGGACCAAACATAAGTCGTATGATGTGACTTATAGGACAACTCGAGGAATAAGTAAGTGGCGACGGAATTTGCTGCCCACTATGTATTGATATAATATCTTTTTGTGGACGTAGATTAATTTTCTCCATGAATGTTTAATTTAGTCTTGCTTTAGACACACAAGAAAACGTCATAGGCAACTTATCATTTGATCCTGGTTTTTTTTTTTTTTTTTTTTTTTTTTTTTTTTTTTTTTTTTTTTTTAAAGTACTAGTAGAAGTTGTTGGATAATGCACTCAATGTCAGGAGTAATGAAATTATTAAATTAAATTAACGTGATTCAGTTACTAGATATTTCAACCAATGCATAGGCACACTTTTGACCGATCACAAACTTTTGGAACAAGTAGCTAGTGACATATACTCCATCCCACCCTATTTATAAATTTTTTTTTTTATTTTGGTTTTATTTATTTATAAGACTTTATTTTAATTTTCAATAGCATTCGATTATTTTTTTTACACAAACATCCTATTAAATCAACGTTCCAATAATAATTGTAGGGATAATTTTGAAAAATATATCAAATTTTCAAATTTCTAATTCTACTACTAAGAAATTTAATAACTTTCCTTAGCTTGATGAGAGTGAAAAACCCCAAAAGAACCTTATATATTGGATCTGAGGGAATATAATGTGGCAAGTTATTCAATTGGATTTTCCGTGGGTATTTTTAAAAAATAAAGGTTGTTGTTTCATTTTTTACGTCTTTAAATAAGAAAGTGTCATGTGTATTTTGATGCTTAAACATAAAAGTGTCATGTGTATTTTGATGCTTAAACATAAATCTAAATTATAAAATTTGTAGCGTTAAGCATGTTTGGTAAAACTTAAGATTATAATTTTGGCTTTTTTTTCTTCCAAAAACAATCATAATCTAATGTGTTTGTTTGACAATACAGATTATAATCTTAGATTATATTTTTGGAAAAATAATCAAAATCTAAAAGCTCTCTTATAGCAACTAGAGATTATTTTTTGGTAAAATTATTTTTTAGACCCATGTAATTTTACTATTCTATCCTTATCACTTCAACATATTAACTACCCCGTTATTACTCCATACCCTTTTTGTAATTTACTCAATAAAAAATAATCTTTTTTACACTATCCAAATAAAATAGACCAGCTTAAATTTATTTTTCAATTAAAATAACCAAATATAAACATATTATAATTTTAACAGATTATAATCTAGTAATTTCGTTTTGCTATTTATACCAAACACACACTAAATCATTGTAATATTTACATAAAAATAATATTTTTACTCCTAATATATTTACCTATAATAACTCCATTAATTTCCCATTTTTGATTACTCCCTCTTTCATCGGCGACACATCCTGTTATGGACCAAGATCATGCTCCAAATCGGTATTATACCGGAATAAGGCTTCAGTGGCCTAATTCCTTTATAAATCGGTTTACCGGTGTAAGGCCTCCAACGCCCAATCCCTTTATAAACCGGATTACTGGTATAAGACCTTCAAGGCCCAATTCCTATAGAAACCGATTTACCGGTATAAGGCCTCTAAGGCCCAAACGTGAAGGAACCAACATATCAGTAGCACGTGTGAGGGAATCCAAGGAACCGTTTAGGGGATGCACCGTTAAGCTTAGGATTCCTTCAATTATGATACCTGCATAAAATACCTATCGTTAACGGGAATCCAACTAAAGCCATAGATGGAGGGATCACACAATGGTAAGGATAAGGGGGTTTATATAAGTGCAGCGAGGATAACCAGGTATGCACCTAACTTACTCACATAAACACCCAAACAATTGACAAGAGAGTGAGTATCTTGGTAATCAAGGTGTCTTCCTTACGTGTAACAGCAACAAGTAGTGGTTGGATACTTGACCGAATAGATCAAGTCCAAAAGCTCTATGACAGAACATTGATGACCACAGTGGGAGCGAGAAATTTATTCCCACCACTTTCTGAATCAACATGGATAACCGGTCACATGGAGAACGTTTGAAGCCCAGCCACGACAGTGTAATTGAACTGAGAAACCATTTAAGTGGAGGACAAACACCTTCACGTCAGAAAGATTTGAGAGAGCATCTGAGTGAGGGGAGAAGGCGTGCCGAAGCTGAATGTTCCAGGCAGGAAAACCCCCCTCGTAGTGACCAGGAAAAATCGCGACAGAGGTCTCCCACTAGAAAGGGAAGCCCTTGCGATCCCGTCATGAGAGTAGAGGATCATCTAATGGGCGTTCACAGAAGAAACTAAGTTTGAAGGCGGAATTGGCTCACCTTCGAAGCGTCTGGATGCGCATGATAGGCTGATGAAGGAGCTGAAGAGAGGAGTAACATCATCCTCTCACAGTAAAGGGAGTGAAGTCGACTCGCTTGAGGCAGCGAAACCGGAGGAGAAGGATCATCCATTTTCAGAGAATATAATGACTTTTCCGATACCAAAGAATCTCAATGCTTCAGCGAATGTGGATTCTTATTTTGGGAATTCTTATCCTCAGGAGCATATTGACAGTTTTCTGGTGGCAATGTCTTGCCAAGGGGCAAAGGATACTTATAAATGTCGCACCTTTCCCTTGACTCTGAAGAAAGAAGCATTACACTGGTACTCAAAGCTAGAACCCAACTCAATCACGTGTTGGAGAGACTTGGCAGCAAAATTCCTCAGGCATTTCACCACAAGTAAGGCATAGCCAAAGTCTGAACATCACTTGTCTTAGATTAAGCAGGAAAAAGGGGAGTCGTTAAGGGATTTCCTCACCCAATGCAATTCAGAATATTTGTCCATCAGTGACATTGAAGCTTCTGTGGCACTTCATTTGTTGATGAGAGGTCTCATGCCTAACGAGTTTGTTGATCATCTGGTAATGCACAGAACTAGGACTAGGATGAGGTGATGCAAAGGGCCGAGAAATAAATCAATTTAGAAGAGTACCAGAGGGCTCAGGATAATTTTGTTACTGATGGACTTGGCAAAAAGAAGGATGCTTTCTTCTCGAAAGGAATTGAGAAAGGACAACGTGAAGGAGAAAGAATCGGGAGGAGTGACTCTAGAGGTGGGAAACTAGAAGGTAAATATGACCATTGCACTCCTCTGAATGCTTCTAGGTCACAAATCCTCCAAGAGGTTATGAATGCAGAATTGATGGAAGTGGACAAACCACCTCCGTTAAGAAGACCACCAATGAAGAAGAATCAGCGCAAAAGGTGCAATTGGCATGGGAGATATGGACACACTGATGATGAATGTGTGCAATTCAGAGATGCGCTAGAAACTCTGATAAGGAGGGGAAAGCTGAACATGTATGTCCAATTTTCTAGAGGAGAACCCAATGAGCGTACCCCTAGGAGGAGGACAAGGAGTCCGGCCAGGAGAAGGACTCGCACACCACCAAGGAGGAGCAGAACCCCAAGATGTACCTTGGCCAGGGGGTCATTAGTTCAAAAAGAAGGTAATGACAAAACCAATAACGAATATTTGGAACTAATCACAACCATCGTAGGTGGTTTTTCAGGGGAAAGTGAATCGATAACATCTCAAAAGCGACAATTGAGGCTAGCTACAATGGCAGTTGCCACCTCTAACAAGTAGAAGGATCCTCATTCCCCAATTACCTTCGCTGAAGCAGACTTATAGGAAGTTGCTCCCCAGAACAATGACCCTTATAAGAAGTCGGTCGGGCTAGATCGAGTGTTTGAGAAGAGGTTAAGTCTAGAATTCGGTTTCTAGTTCGTTTTGTCTTTCCTTGTTCGTGATTTATGTGTTTATTATTATTAATTTAGGATTGTGATGTTTTGTGTACGTTAAGAGATGTTTAGAATGTGTTTAGAATTAGAATTTAGCTAAGTGTTGAATGGTGTAAGTTAAGGATAGGTTAGAATGTGTTTAGTATGTGGGTCTTAGTGTTTAGTCAAGTTGGAATGAGTGGTAATGTCTTAGAACTCTTAGAATGCATGAAAGAAAGGAAATACTAGGCCATTAATCGATTAAGAGGTCCCTTAATCGATTAATTTTTATGCCACTTTCAGGCACTAATCGAGTAAGGCTAAGCTTAATCGATTAGAATAAGTAGCACCTTCAGGCATTAATCGATTAACTCATGTTCCAATCGATTATCCTTGTGCAACTAACAGGTGTTAATCGATTAACCAAAGTGGTTAATCGATTAACCTCTGTCTTCTCAGACTTAAAACACGAATTTTAAGTTGTATTTTTATTGTTTCTCTTCTCCTACTCGAGTTCTTTCTTCTTCTCTCTCACCCAATCCTTCTCAATCATCAAATTAACATCACATAACACCAAATCATCAACATATAATCATCTCCCATCAATTTTCCATCATTTCCAACAACAAAATCACCAATTTCATCTCTTACTCTCAAAATCCCCAATTCCCACACAAAACCCTAACTCTCTCAATCCTTCACATAGAGTTTGGTAATCATCAAGGGAATCTTAGGAAGTGTTTAAGGGCAAGGATTAGAAGACCAAGGAGCTAGGATTGGAGCTTGGTGCATGGGTTCCATGAAAACCCCAATTCCTCCCTTTTTCTTCAAGAAGTAAGGGGAGTCTCTTTTCCACACTTTGAGTTAGGGATAGTTAGAGTTTATAACAGGATTTGGAGTTAATAGTTAAATTAGAGTGTGGGTAGCAATTAGTGTTTAATTAGAGTTGTTATTGTATTTTTAGTTGATTTTGATATTATTGTAAATGTTTTATATTAAATCATTTTGTGTATTGTTAAAGTAGGAAGTGAAGAACATTAGGGAGACGACTTAAATCATAGCACCCTGAGACATACCTGAGTATGTCGACTGATTTACTGGTTATCTGCTGATTTGTTGATTGCTATTGATTGTTGACTAATTATTATACACCCTTAGTGCTAAATGTTTATATTTGTGACTAAGTGTTATAATGGCTTAATTGTGAATGTGTGCGATTGTGAAATTGGAATATGAATGAAATGGAATGAATAATGGACATGGGAAAGGAATATGAATGAATCGAAATGAAATCGAATTGTGAATGTGATGGTAAATGGTCATCTCCATCTTTGATTTGATTATTATCTTTGAGTTTTTATTATGAGCTTTGTACTGTCCTTTTAATTCAATGTGTTGTGAAAAGGTCTCACCCTTAGTGGTTAACATTTTAGATACATGTTCAAAAAGCTTGAAGATCAGAGTGTGCAGCGGATCAAGTCGAAAGAAAGGAAATTTTGTATAAACTGTTTATATTGTAATTGGGTGCCCCATGTTTTGTATAAACTTATTTTGTAAATGAAATTTTTAAGTTCCCTATTCTAGTTCCAAATTATTTATTTATGTATCTTTTACTTAATAAATCGGGGTGTAACATTATGAACATTCACTTAATCACATGCACAAACATCTCCAAATCATCATTAATTTTATAGAATTCAACTAAACCTATAATTATCACATATTCATTTTAACACACTAACCCCTCATGCACATCAACACAAGCTGTTAGAACCTACAATCGGTGGGTGAAATAACTAGGAGACACTAGGAGAACACCTAGAAGGGGGTGTTGAATAGGTGTTAGATAAACCTTGAAAGATTTTCGAAAGAAACAAATCAAAACGATTAAAACAAAATGATTTTTACAAAGATATACTGATTAATCGATTAACTTCAGTATTAATCGATTAATGCCGAAGCTTACTTTCAAACTAATCGATTAACTAAGTCGTTACTCGATTAATGCCGAAAGCAACTTAAAAATTAATCGATTAACAGTTGATTTACTCGATTAATCTGAATAGTATCTGAAAAATCACTTTTCAATCAAATACGAAAATCAATCAATTAACACATATGATCAGAGATAAAGCGGAATTGATTAACACCAATATTCTTATTGATTACCTAGATTATGAAAATGATTTTCCCCAAATCAATTTACACAATTAATATTCAATTCAATCAATTATGAAAATCAATCTTTTCTAGGTTTTCAACCAAGAACACAATGAATTACTTGAATGTAAAGAGTTAAGGGTTTAGAGATACGACACAGTGATTTATCCTGGTTCACTTTCATCCACTTGAAAGCTACATCCAGTCCCCTCTTCAACCAAGAGAGATTCTTCACTATGAGGAATTAGAGTTCTCAAATTACAAGTAAATGCCTCTCCAGACTCCCTTCTTGATAGCCTACAAGAGATACCACACCCTTTCCTTGTAACCCTATTGAATCTAATCTAACCTCTTCTCTTGCTTGCCGATTCCCCACAACAAGTCTTCCAATTTGCTTTGAGATACTTAAAAGGCTTCCACTTGCTTGATGATGCCTCACACCAAGACTTCCAATTTGCTTGTTAACACAACAAGACTTCCAATTGCTTGATTCACAACCAAGACTTCCAATTGCTTGATAACAATCAAGACTTCCAAATGCTTGTTTGCTTGATTCACAACCAAGACTTCCTTTGTTGTAGATAGCTTGCCTTCTTTGCAATGATTACAACTCAAATGAAAAACAAAATAACAATCCTATGAATCTCTTTCAATAGCTATGAAAATATCAACATAAGAGATTCAAAGATTCTTGATCAAAGAATGTAAAAGTTAAAGCTTTGACCTATGAAAGTGAGAGAGAATAGAGTGGCTTTGAGAAATTGATTTGATCTAAAGTGTAATAATAATTCACAAAGGTTAGGAAAAGTTTATATAGAATACCCAAAAGTTATAGCACTTGAAAAACTGATTTTGAGAAGTGAAAAACGTATTTTAAAAACCAGGTCTGTACGTGTTAATCGATTAACAAAGGTCTTAATCGACTAATACATGAGTTAATCGATTAAGTGCGCAAGGCATGAAAATTCTAATCGATTAGTCAAAGTGCTTAATCGATTAGTCAAAGTGCTTAATCGATTAGTCAGATGAAAACCACTTATAAACTTGTTTTCTCAAAAACTAAACCTTTTCTTTCAAACCTTTAAGCCACCTATTGATTTTAGGTTAAGTGAAAACTCAAATTATGATATAATCATGACCTTGATAGAGATTCACTACCCTCTAAATGACTCTACCCAAACTCATAAACTAAAAGACTTGAGAGGCAAAAGATATTACAATAAAACATAAACTACCAAACTAAGTCTTCATGAGCTTGCTCTCTCTTCATCACTTGATGTTTGTTGTTGCTTGATGAGCTTGAACTTAATCAACACATTTGTAGCTTGTTCAAAACCTTTTGTCATTTATCAAAACATTCTCACTGGATCTTACACAAGCATCATCATTCAAACATTACATAACACATATCATAGGCACATATTTTCACAAATACACAAGTGGGTTCATCTCATTTATTTTCATTCTTAACTTATTAAAAATACCAACTACCCTAAGGTTCCTTAACACACACACACACATATATCCCTCTAACCTTAGCTACCACTATATTCGCCTTAGAAATCATTCCCTAAATAAGGGTATGATTTGGGTCTAACATATGATGTTTTAGAGCTTAATTTGACTCCCTTTTGCTCAGTTTTGGTTTGTTTCTTAAGTATTTTAGGTTGATTTTGTTTAGTTTTTAGGCTTAATTATGTCACAAGTCCCTGAAGTTTGAAGTACTTTTGCCAGATACCCTTATTCTTTTTTTTTCCAATGTCTGACTCCCCGAAGTTACTTTTGAGTTTGTCATATACCCCTACTACCAATTTCGGTCAATTTTGCCGACATGTAACATCGAAATCCTGATCAGATGCAAGAGGTTGGTCATGTGATGTTGAGTGATGTCACACGTGCGAAGACGACCTCTCTCTTCAATTCTTTTTTCTCTTTTTTTATTTAACTAAAAAATATAAAAATATTAAGTTTTTGAGTTTTTTATTTTTTTTTAAAAAATATCTTCTACCACGGGGCACCAGGTTCTTAACCTCCTGCATCTGATCAGGATTCCGATGTTACATGTCAGCAAAATTGGCCAGAATTGGTAGTAGGGGTATATGACAAACTCAGAAGTAACTGCGGGGAGTCAGACATTGGAAAAAAAAGAATAAGGGTATTTGACAAATGTACCTCAAACTTCAGGGACCTGTAACATAATTAAGCCTAGTTTTTAATTAGTTTAGGAAATTTTATTCCCTTGAACATTTTGATCCGTTTTGGGTATGTTTCAAGTACTTTTGGAACTTAAATGAAGAAAATATTATTAGAGCTGAAAAGAGGATTAAAGGACCTTGAAAATGGCATAAGAATGGAGAGAAACGGAGCTAGAAGTAAAGTTGCATGCCCAGGCACGTGGATGGCGCGCCCAGGCGCGCATGCAGCGGTGATTTTAGGACCATTAGACCTGGCGCGCCCAGGCGTGGAGCCTGACACGCCCAAGCGCGCGATTTACGAAAGGCGGCCCAATTGGGCTGATTTCTGATGCGTTTTTCAGGGGATTAATTAGGATTTCGTTTTATCTTTTAAATATAGGTTTTAGAACTAGGTTAGGAAGCTTTTAGAGAGGGAGATTACAAAATTTTAGAGAGTTTTAGAAGAGGAGAAGATCAAGGATCGGAAGATCCAAGGCTTTTCCATGGTAATCATGCATTCTTCTATTTCTCTTGTTCTTATTTTCATTATGTGTAACTAAAACCCTTGTGTTAGGAATTGGTGATTTTGTATGGATTAGTTTATTGATTTTATGAATTGATGTTTTTTCTTTTCTAAATCATGTGTTTGATTGCGTTTTATTTCCAATTCATAAATCTGGCCAATTTATGTCTTGTTTTGGATCTCTAATTCCTCAATTGAGAGATTAGGAATTAGAATAGGCCATGCCTTCAAACAATATAGTTATTCAACAAGCAGGGATACAATTGGGTAATTATATAACATGATTAATTCCCTGTTTTTCATTAAGATTATTCAATGGTTTAATCTCTTAAGGAATTAAGGATTATCTAATTGAATAAGAAACGGTAATTATACAGATGGATCTAATAGTTACCAATTTAGGAATTTGTTCATGATTTAGGGAAAAACAAAGATTCATGATAAATAAACAATGCCTACAATGAAACCATGTTCCTAACATCTTTCTCAAATCGGTCAACACTTTTATTTATTTTCTGTTTTTAATTTATTTTCTATTTTTATTTCAATTCAATCTTAAGTAATTAATTAGAAACCTACAGATTTTACTTTTAACTACTCTTTGGTGAGAATTAATTGAACAATTTGCAATCCCTGAGGGGCGATATCTGGTCTTATTTACTATATTACTTTGCGATCTAGTATACTTGCTAGAGAGTGAACAAGTTTTTGGCGCTGTTGCCGAGGATTGAAATTCGTTTCAATTAGTTTTCGGTACTTAGTACTAGTTTTAGGTGAAATTTATTTTTTTAGTTAGTTTCTTGTCTCAACAGGTGCTGCTTAATTTTTCTCTTGTTTTTTTTTTGTACAGGAATTTTTATTAATTTAAGTGCAAAGAGGAGAGAAATTCAGCACTAGAAAAGGGGAAAGACCAACATTGAAGATGGCTGGAGGAGGAGGATCTCACGGATCCTCTCTGCCTCCTCCTCCCACGAAGACTTTGGCGGAGTATGCAACTGTGGACCCGGACTTCCTTGCTTCTAGCATAGTCCGGCCAGCCATCACTGCAACTGCATTCGCAATTGATCCACAATACATCCACCTTATCATGCAGGATCAGTTCAGTGGTGCACCGAATCAAGACCCCAGGGACCATATCTCCAACTTCCTGGGCATGCTCGGCTTCTTCAAGATCGAGGGTGCTACGGACGAGGCCATCAGAATGAGGATGTTCCCTCTCTCATTGAGGGGCGAGGCGCTAACTTGGGTGAACAACCAGGCACCAGGGAGTTTGTCCAACTGGAAAGTACTTGTCTCCAAATTCATGGATAAGTTTCTTCCAGCTGGGAAGCAAGAAAAGCTGAGGCAAGATGTTCACTCATTCATGCAAGAGGACAACGAGCCGTTGCATGAAGCTTGGCAGCGTTACAACCAACTACTGAGGAAGTGCCCAACATTTATGCAAGACTGGCAACAAATTCAATTGTTCTATAATGGGCTCAACCGATTCAATCAAAGCATGGTTGGTGCAACAGCTGGTGGATCGTTGATGAAGAAGACTGTTGAAGAGGCCAAGGAAGTTATTGCAAACAAGGCATTCAACAGCAGCAAAGGATTAAGGGCCCAAGTGGAGCAAAGCGTCCTGAAGAGCAATGATCTGGATTCTAGTCCAACCCAGATTTTAATCGAGCAGAACAAGCAAATGCAACAACAAATGGCTGCATTAATGAAGCAGATGAGCCAGATCAGTGTGGCGGTTGCATCCAACAATATGTGTAACACCCCGATTTGGCAACTTGAAAACCACAACTGCTTAGAATGAAATACAGTGAAAATTTGGGCCAATTTTTTTTTTTAAAACATATATAACATAGACATGAGAACACTTAAACTTTCAAAACATAGTTACAATTAAAAACTCATGTCCTCACATTGCATAAAATCTTTCAAGTTCCAAACCGAGATGTCACAAGACACCGCACCTTGAAACTTGTTCACAAACCATCATTTAATTACAACAGCCCATTTACTTGTTTCAAAATATCAGTGCTAAACAAAACTTTAGCCGGGGTACTGTATGATAAAGCTATGGCAAGTAAGAACTTGCAATGGAATACAATACTCTGAGGGGGTTACCTATCCTCTAGTCATACACCCTAAGACTCGCCATCTAGCTCCGAATCTTGGCCGGTTAAACTCTCAGACCGCAAAGCAGAACCGTCCTCATCCGCCGTCTCAGGAGTATCTTCCATAGAGTCGTCTTGTGCTTCGTTCTCCTCCTTCTCACGAGCTAAAAGCCTCTCCATGATCTCCTTCCTTCGCCTCTTCATCTCTAGGTAAACTATGATGCAGGCGGTCATGGTTATGTTTTTCCCTCTCAATGGAGATGCTCCTATCTCCCGAATGATCTGGAATCTCGGTATATTTTCCATCTAATGATCATATAAAATTTTCCAATAGAAAGCAGAAGTACAGGAGAGAGTAAGCTACCCAAAACAATAAATGTCGACTGTGTGGAATTACAATAGGCAAATATTAAGACAAAACAACAAACATCAAAGAAATCATAACAACAACATGATCATCATATAAACATATAAACACAACATTATACTCCATTTTCGTAATAACATTCTCAAAATCTTTCTCATAAAACTTACACAATTCTTTTCAATTCTTTCTCCCATCATTATTTCCAAACTTATCAATTATTCCAGGAATCTTATTTCATACTTGGCTCACAAATCTCATTCCTCACTTGATATCCTTACTGTACTTTTCTTTTGAACATCTTAGTCTTTTATGTCTTATCGTTTTTGATTCGCTTAATGATGTGGGGAAATCATCATTCAGCTTGCACACACGTCTACATCTCCTCGGTCATCCACCCAACCTAGTCGGAAGCAAACAAGAGTACATGACCTTTACCACGTGGGCACGACAGTTGTCTCAACAATTGGCTCCAAGCCAGGAGAACTGTAGAAGACTCGGGTACAGTCTCAAATTCATTTCAATTCATATCATTTCATATCAAATAATCAAGGCTCACTGTAGAAAACTCGGGTACAGTCGCAAATCACAGATGCCCCGTTCCAATCCCTCTCACTGTTGAAGATTTGCAATCTAGGGGGCGATAGTATTTTCTAGTGGGCCTGCAGAACTTACCACGGCTTAGGACCCAGTCCCTACCACCCTAACGGACAGAGTTTTGTTTGATTTTAGGACTTTTCCAAAATTTAACCTGTGATAAATAATTTCAATTAAACATCAAGTAGCCAGCAGGGCTTCAGAATATATATATCCAATTCATAACAAGGCCCTATGGGCTCCAAATATATCAGAGTGCATAAGATAATCAAATATTCAGAGTTTTCAGCGAAAAATAATAAGTTTGAGTGTCGTAATCAAAACATATAACTTTGCCAAAAAAAAACATCCTAAGCCTCATTTAAAATGTGCATATTAGATTTACATCAAAATAAGATAAGAGGCTTAGGTCCATACTATACACTAAACCCATAACACCCTACTCTCCCTGTAAGGGAAAGTACTCCTGCTCGGTCGGGGGCTGTGCCAACTCAATCTCCATACCTGAAAAATGTAAGGGAGTGAGCTTTGCACATGAAATAGAAAGCAGATTCTAACTAGACATAATAACCCACTAGGTCAAGCACAATTAGCAAATAAGCATATATTCACATATTGCACACCATACTCATTTCATTATTTCCATATTCATTATTTATTTCACATTTCCATTTTCATTATTCCATTTCAACATCCATTTTCATTATTCATTTCAACATCCATTTCCATTATTAATTTATTCATTTCACATACTCATTTCATTTCAGTACATCACCTCAAATCAGAGGCCCTTATACTTTTCCATATTTAAATTATGTGTCCCTCAGGTTAGAGGTCAACACTCAATTCTTTATTTCATCCGGTGTCCCTCAGGTCAGAGGTCAACACTCTATTTCATTCTGTGTCCCTCAGGTCAGAGGTCAACACTTTATTTCATTCTGTGTCCCTCAGGTCAGAGGTCAACACTCTATTTCATTCTGTGTCCCTCAGGTCAGAGGTCAACACTCATTCATTTTAATTCATTGTGTCCCTCAGGTCAGAGGTCAACACATTAATAATTTATTTCATTTAGTGTCCCTCAGGTCAGAGGTCAACACACTATCGTACTTCACCTCCACGCAGGAAGGTACCTCATACACTTGGCCTATGGGTACTTCACCTCACACTGGAAGATACCTCATACCATTGTACTTCACCTTCACACTGGAAGGTACCTCATACAATTTGGCCGGTGGGTACTTCACCTCCACACCGGAAGGTACCTCATACAACCACCTAGATTATACATAAAAAACATCATTTTCATTATAAACAATTCATCACAATTTTAAAAATCGTCACCTCAAACAGAGGCCAACATATATATACCACATTCTTGTCCAATCAATTATAAAACGTTTAAATTAAACAACACACATACAACATCTAACCATTCATGTAATTTCCTTATTCATTTCCTTTCTCAGTTATCACAATCATACCAAGTAGTATTCTCTTTTATAGCCCAACATTCAGATTGCCCTTCATTTCAATTTACATATATCACCTTTTACTTTTGTTTACACATAATCATTTTACTTCCATTTCCTATATTCACAAGTTCAATTCCATACGCCATGTCCTTTGTTCACAATTGATAATACCTTGTAGGATTCTCATGTTTTGATGCTAACAATCTCTCTCCAAGCAACAACATTGGCAACAAGCAAGCTACACCACATGAAGATTAGAATTAGGATTTTTATTAATTCTATTTCAATGTAATCTTTATTTTATGCAATGCATCTCATTGGTGTGGGTAGCTTAGGTGATTTTAAGAATATTTAAATAATGTTTGATTAAGAGTGAAGATACTTTAAATCTTGATTAAATAGCTTGTGAAAATCATTTTAGAAAAACTTTGTTTTTATTCAGATTCTGATCAGTTTACTCGAGTAATGAGTATTGGTTCACTCGAGTAATTTATGTCATGACAGGTTAATCGAGTAATGGTTTACACATCACTCGAGTAACTTAATCTGATATGTTTCACTCGAGTGACGTTGTTTGGTTTACTCGAGTAATTCAATCAGTGTTTGAAAATTTTAAAAGGACTTAATTTTCTCTTTCAAAAAGATATACTTTCATTCTTACAATTTTACAATACACTTTCAAAGGCAATTCAAGAGCTATTTTACATCTTTCAAGAGCTATCAAGATTCAACAAAGAACTTTTCATTCTTCACTCTATTTTCTATCATTGTTCAAATATTCTTGAGATCATATTTTTGTTCTTAGTGGTTGTTGAAGATTTGCAATTTGTGATTGCATTATTGAAGTTTCAACACAAGTGAAGAATCTCACAAGGAAGACTTTGAGGATCAAATCAAAGCAAGAAAAGAGGATTGGTTGGAAGCATCTTCAATCAATTAGCAAGGAAATCTAGAATTCTCAAAAGGGGTAGATTAGATCAAAGTGTTTGGTACACACTTTGAGTTGGGTTTTAAGATAGGAGAACTAAGAATCTAGTTGCATCTTAAAACATTGTAAAATCTACATTTGAAGATTTCTAGTGAAGAATCTCTCTTGATTTAAGAGGGGACTGGAGTAGCTTTCAAGTGGGTGAAAGTGAACCAGGATAAATCCTTGTGTCTCTTTTATTTTCATTCCTTGTATTGCATTAATTCATTAACAATTGCATTTTTAGGTTAGAATTGGGGTTTTCTTAATTCAATATAATTGATCTAAAATTGTTTGTTAATATTACTTGAAATTGTTCATATTAATCATTCATAATTTGTTGAATCATCATAGCATTGTTATTCTTGAAGAACTCCATTGAAAACTAAGTTTTAAATTGAATTTTACCCAGTTTACTCGAGTAAAGTTCTTGTCACTCGAGTAATCTGCTTTCAGTTTATAAACATTACTCGAGTAGGTTTTCTGATACTCGAGTGATTTAAAATTTGCTTTCGTAATACTCGAGTGATTTGCTGAATACTCGAGTGAAATTATTTTTGCTTGCGTATTACTCGAGTGAAGACTTGAGTTACTCGAGTAATCTGATTTGAATTTTTTTAAGAAAATTTATTTTCATAAAACCATTCTCTTAGGTGGACGAAAAATCTGTAATAAGGCTTCAATATTCTATTCACCCCCCCCTCTAGACTATATTGAGCCGCTTGTTGGTTTCCAACAAGTGGTATCAGAGCTCGGACGAAAAATCCGAGCCTTAAAAAGCTTTTTCGAAAAGATCCTTTTTACTTGGAAACAATGGGCTCAATTTCAAATCCTTTTGGTGGTGAAGGAACTTCCATTAATCGTCCTTCACTATTCAGTGGTGAGGGTTACGCTTATTGGAAGGTCCGCATGAAAATTTTTATTCAAGCCATAGATATGGAAATTTGGAACGCCATAGAGAATGGACCTTTTGTTCCTCAAACGAAAGTAAATGATGTTGTTTCAATTAAACCTCAATCTAGTTGGGACAATGATGATAAGAAGAAAGTTGCATTTGATTTAAAAGCTAAAAATATCATCACGTCCGCTCTTTCTTATGATGAGTTCTTTCGAGTATCTCAATGTGTTGATGCTAAACAAATGTGGGACACATTACAAGTCACACATGAGGGCACTTCGGAGGTTAGAAGGGCTAGGCTAAATACACTCATGCATGAATATGAACTCTTTCGTATGTTACCTAATGAAAATATAGGTGACATGCAAAAGCGGTTCACTCATATCATTAATCATCTTTCTGCACTTGGAAAAGTTATAACTAATGGTGAAGTTGTTAATAAGATTTTGAGATGTCTTAGCAGGGAATGGCAACCTAAGGTGACGGCCATTATGGAAGCTAGAGACGTGGATCAAATTGATTTAGCAACTCTATTCGGAAAGCTTCAAGAGCATGAAATGGAGCTTGGACGGTTATCCATGAATGAAGATGCCGATAGAAAGAAAAAGGGGATTGCTCTTAAATCAACTTCAAAATCTCTTAAGGCACAAGAGGAAAATTCTCAAGTGGATGACTCGGACTCCGATATAGATGATGAGACCCTTGGCTTGCTAGTTAAAAAGCTTGGTAGGTTCTTTAAGAGTAAGGGAAACTTTGAAAAGAATAGACAAAGAGATTCTAAGGATTCACAACCAAGAAATAAGACTAACAAGGATCACATCAAGTGTCATGGGTGTGGAAAGCTTGGTCACTATCGATCAAAATGCCCAAATCATTTTAAGAAGTCGGAAGGTGACAACTCTAAGTTCAACTCATCTAAAGGAAAAAGGGCTTACATAGTATGGGATGAAGTAGAGAGTCAATCAACATCTAGCTCGTCGGATGATGAAGAACTTGCAAATCTATGTTTAATGACAAAGCTTGATGAAGAGGAATCTTCGAGCATTAAATCAAGTGAGAACGTCAATGAGGTAGATTATCTTTCCGATGCTAGCTCAAGTTCTAATTCTCCTTCATTCAATGAATTGTACAATGTGTATGTAGAGATGCATAAAGAGTTGAAGAAACTTGCTAAAATAAATGTTGAAAGAAAGAATTTCATAATGAAGCAACATGAAAAGATAATTGCACTTCAAAAAGATTTAGAAGAACTTAAGCTTCAAAATGAAACTCTTGAACTCATTTATGCAAATTCTACATGCAATTGTGAATTGAAATCAAATGAGACTCCATGTTGTGAAAATTGCAAGTCTTTGGAAAAATAAGTTTTTAATTTGAATGATCGACTTGCAAGGCTCATGAAAGGAGATACTTCATTAGATCATTTGCTTTCAACTCAAAGGAACAATAGCAATAGATCCGGTCTTGGCTATACCAAACCTAAGAAACGCAATTATCGCAAAGTTGGTGGATTTTCAAAGAATAAGATTTCTAAAAACCCAACTTGCCATTATTGTGGGATCTTTGGGCATACCACGAATAAATGTAATATAAAGAAATTTGGTATACCAAGCGGTGAATATATTTGGATTGTTAAGGGGACTTCTCCCCATGCTAACAACAAAGGACCCAAGACCACTTGGGTACCTAAGTCAACCAAATGATATTTTTTTGTAGGTGTGTCTTCGAACCAAAGAGCGCAAATGGTATTTGGATAGTGGTTGTTCGAGACACATGACGGGAGACAAAACGCACTTCATGGAACTTACTCCGAAAAGTGATGGATTTGTGACATACGGCGACAACAACAAGGGCAAAATTCTAGGAGTCGGGAAGATCGGTAACGTATCTAACCTTGTCATAGAAAATGTCCTATACGTAGAAGGCTTAGAACACAACTTGCTTAGTATAAGCCAACTATGCGATATGGGCAATTATGTGACTTTTACTCCGGAATTATGTTTCATTAAGTCTTCTATAGATGATAGTGTTACGTTTGTTGGTCGTCGCTCTAATAACACTTACTTAATTGATTTGGATGAGATAACTTCACTATTTTCAAAATGTTTCAAATCTTTTGATGATGAAATTCGTCTTTGGCATAGACGAATTGCTCATGTGAATGTGAATCAATTAAACAAACTTTTGCGAAAAGATTTAGTAATTGGTTTGCCTAAACTAAATTTTAAGCTTGATGGCATTTGTGACTCTTGTCAAAAGTGCAAGCAAGTTAAAAGTTCTTTTAAACCTAAAAATGTGATAAGCACAACAAAGCCTTTGGAGCTAATCCATATGGATTTGTTTGGTCCTTCACAAATTAAAAGTTTAGGTGGCAATTACTATGGATTTGTTTTAGTAGACGATTTTACTAGATTCACATGGACTTTATTCTTATCCGCAAAAAGTGAAGTTTATAAATGTTTTAAAAAAATTTGCCAAACTCATCCAAAATCAACTAAGTTTGAAAATTGTGTCTATTAGAAGTGATCACGGAGGTGAGTTTGAAAACACTAGAATTGATGCGTTTTGTGATAAGTTTGGTATTGATCATCAATTTTCGGCCCCTAGGACTCCGGAGCAAAACGGAGTTGTAGAAAGGAAAAATAGAATATTAGTGGAACTTGCTCGTACTATGTTGATAGAATCAAATGTTCCTAAATATTTTTGGGCTGATGCGGTAAACACCGCTTGCTATGTGCTTAATAGGGTTCTTATTCGTCCGCATTTAAATAAAACACCTTATGAACTTTTAAAAGGGCGAAAGCCAAATATTTCACATTTTCATGTTTTTGGGTGTAAGGTGTTTGTTTTAAATAACGGAAAGGAACCGGTCGGCAAGTTTGACTCTAAAGCCGACGAAGGCATATTCATAGGTTATTCAACTCATAGCAAAGCATATAGAGTCTACAATAAAAGAACATTAACCGTTGAGGAATCCGTGCATGTTGTATTTGATGAATCTTCGAAAGGAGATTGTGTTGTTTCTTGTGATGATAATATAGGTACATTTTTGGATCATGAGAATTCAACACCACAACAAATGGAAGAGAATCAAAATGAAGATAGAGAGGTGCAAGCACAAGATAAAGACTTAGCACAAGAGATTCAACCTCAATTACCAATAGCTTGGAAGTCCAACAAAAATCATCCGATTTCTAATATCTTAGGTGACATTGCGAAGGGAGTGGTAACCCGACGTACTTTAAATAATTTTTGTTATTATGTTGCCTTTGTATCTCAAATAGAACCTAAGAATATCAAAGAGGCTCTTCAAGATGATCATTGGATTATGGCCATGCAAGAAGAATTAAATCAATTTGAAAGAAACCAAGTTTGGGAGCTTGTGCCAAAACCCGATGATCGTCCTGAAATTGGTACTCGGTGGGTCTATAGGAATAAGTTAGATGAATCGGGTATTATTGTTAGGAATAAAGCTAGGTTGGTAGCACAAGGTTATAGTCAAGAAGAAGGAATCGATTACGATGAGACATATGCTCCCGTTGCTAGACTAGAAGCTATTCGTATTCTTCTCGCTTTTGCTTCAATTATAAATTTTAAATTGTTTCAAATGGATGTTAAGAGCGCCTTTCTTAACGGATACATTCAAGAGGAAGTTTATGTGTCACAACCTCCCGGATTCGAGAGTTTTGAGCATTCGGACTACGTTTTCAAACTGAAAAAGGCTTTGTACGGTTTGAAACAAGCTCCTAGAGCTTGGTACGACCGACTAAGCAATTTTTTATTACAAAAAGGTTTTAAACGAGGCACTGTTGACACTACACTTTTTATTGAACGTTCCGGTAAGGATATTTTATTGGTTCAAATATATGTTGACGATATTATATTTGGTGCTACTAACGATAACTTGTGTAAGAAGTTTTCAGACTTGATGCAAAGCGAATTCGAGATGTCGATGATGGGAGAGCTTACATTCTTTCTTGGTCTTCAAATAAAGCAGCTTAATGATGGCATTTATATTCATCAAAGTAAATATTGTAGAGAGCTTCTCAAACGTTTTGGAATGGATTCGTGCAAATCCGCTTCTACACCAATGAGCGTTGCATGCTACCTAGATCAAGATGAGGCTGGAAAAGCGGTAGAGGTAACGAAGTATCGTGGTATTATTGGTAGTTTGTTATACTTAACTGCATCTAGGCCTGATATCATGTTTAGTGTATGTATGTGTGCACGTTTTCAAGCAAAACCGAGAGAGTCTTATCTAACTGCTGTCAAAAGAATAATGAAATACTTAAAGGGTACAACAAATACTGGACTTTATTATCCTAGGGATGCTTTTCTAAAACTTATAGGTTATTCGGACTCTGACTTTGCCGGTTGTAAAGTTGAGCGAAAAAGTACAACCGGAACATGCCATTTAATTGGTAATTCACTTGTATCGTGGTTTTCTAAAAAGCAAAATTGTGTAGCTTTATCAACCGCGGAGGCCGAATACATAGCTGCAGGTAGTTGTTGTGCTCAAATTTTATGGATGAAGCAACAATTATCTGACTTTGGTTTAAATTTGACAAAAATCCCTATAAAGTGTGATAATACTTCGGCAATTAATTTGACTAAAAATCCAGTATTACACTCAAGGACAAAGCATATTGAAATTAGGCATCACTTTTTGAGAGATCATGTTCAAAAAGGTGATTGTGTTATTGAGTTTGTTCAAACTTCGGATCAATTAGCTGATATCTTTACAAAACCATTACCAAGGGACACATTTTATAACATTCGAAGAGAACTTGGTATTTTTGATGAATTAACTATTAGCTAATTGTATTTGATGCTTTTCGAAATCACCTTCGAACCTATTTCAATGTGATTTGTATTTTGAGTTGTTGTATCTTATTAAAGTATTTCTTAACTTTTTGATATGTAGTCATGTGTGTATGTGTTCTATAATATGCTAATTGCTTTATTTGTATGTGTGTTTCTTGCAAAATGCTAAGTGTTTCTCTGTGTTTGTGCATGAAAAATGTTTTTGCATGAAAAATTGAGATTTTTGAAAATCTGGACAGTTCACTCGAGTAACAGATTTTTTCACTCGAGTAATTTTAAAATCTCTTTCGTATTACTCGAGTAATTCTGTCTGTCACTCGATTAATTTTAAAATGACTTTCGTATCACTCGATTAAGTTCATCCATCACTCGAGTAATTTTTTTTCTTTCGGCATACTCGAGTAACATTCTTTTTCACTCGAGTACTGCTCGAATCACTCGAGTGACGTATGAACATTACTCGAGTAACTTACGTAATTTTAAAAGCTGAACTGTTGAAATCTGCATCATTTTCACGACTTTTTCTCTCTCTTGTTCGTATTTCTCTCTTCTCTCTCATACTGGTCTTCATCAAATCATCATTTTCAGCCACAAAAACTCACAAATCATACAAATTTCTTCCATATTTCATCATTATATTATCATTTCTACTCATTTCATTCATCAATTTCACCAATTTTATCCAAAAATCCGAAAATCCCAAATCAAAACCCTAACCCCAAAACCGAATCTGCACTTTCTAAATCAATGGCTTCTTCCTCTCACTATCAACCTCCTCAAAAGAAAGCAAAGCAAGGAGCAGGTCGTAATGATCCTTGGTTTTCTGGAATCAACCGAGATTTGCGGGAACCGGCATTTATCAATCGCTCTTTTGGTCTTACAAGGTATGTTAAGTTTGCTTGGTTGCGTAAGGAGCAATTTCCGTTTGTAGAGGATTTAGAATTTCAGAATTTGAAAAGGTTTTTGGAATTTGAGACTCATTATTACCCTAGGCTTGTCAGACAATTTTATCAGAATTTTACTAAGCTCGATGGTGAGTATCAAACAATGGTTAGAGGACATCATTTTGTTATAAAGCCTGCGGATTTGACTATGATGTTTGGTTTAGAAAACAAGGGAACTTTTATTGGTGATACTGAATGTCTGGATTTGAATGTGGATACTACTCAGATTTATACTGATTTGTTGCGTACTGGTGAATCTTGGGGTGATAGGACTACTAGAACTGTATCACCTTTGCATGCTGTGGATAGGGTGCTCATGTACATTATCTCTTATTGTTTGATTCCTAAATGCAATCAAAATTATGCTCAATTGGGAGATGATGATCTTACTTTGTTTCATGGGATTAAAAAGAGGTATGAGATGAATTGGAATAAAATGTTTTTAGCTCGTATGGAAGCTGCTGCTCAATCTCCTCCTACCCAATTCTTGCCATATCCTATGCATGTCACCAAGATCATGAGGTATTATCGTGTTCCAATCCCTGATGATGAGCCAGCAGAAAAGGAAAAGAAAAATAACTGGTGTCTTAATGATTCGCACATTAGTTATATGAAAATTGCTTGGCATAGGGAAAGTCGCACTTGGTTATGGAAATCACAAATTAAGGAAATGGCTGAAGCTGCAAAGGCTGCAAGGGCTTCAGGTTCTAGGAAAAGGAATTTACTTGGTGATAGGGCTGGTGCATCTTCTTCTATTCCTCCTTCTTCTACTGATCCGATGGATACCGATCGTGTTGAGGACTATATTGATTTGGATAATCTTGGTACTCCATTTGATGCACAGGCTGCTCATGAGTCATTGGTTGAGCACATCAATGCTCAATTCACTCAGTTGGAGATGAGACAGGATGTGAAGAATATTGCCATGGAGCATCGTTTGATGGATTACATGTCTGGACTATTTTCTCACCATTTTCCTCCTCCACCTGATTCCTAGTCCTGTGGATACTGATGATGTTTTGCCTGCTTGATTTCTATTTCATGTTTTACATGCATATTTTCTGTTTATGTTTCTGTCTCATGTTTCTGACTCTGTTGCTACTATTTTTTTTCAGACCTTGCGTATGGTTTCGTTTGGTTAGTTTTTTTCGTTTTGCTTATCTACTATGATTTGCTGCATAGTGTGATACTCTGATATTATGGTGCTATATTCGTTGTGCGTTTATATTCGTTGTTTATATTCGTTGTGGCACTATTGTGGTTTATTTTGGTATTGTCTTTATTGTTATATATTTTACATACCATTGTGAACTACTTATCTTCAACTTTTGGCAAAGGACTTTTCTCAACTTTATTATCTTTTTAATGATGCCAAAAGGGGGAGAATATTTTGTGTTGATGTTGTTCTTGTAGGTTAAGTTTTATTATATTTTTCCTAGATGTTTTACATTTAGGGGGAGTATGTTAAAACTTAGTGCTTAATTTGAAAGGAGGTTTGTCATCATCAAAAAGGGGGAGTTTGTAGGATTCTCATGTTTTGATGCTAACAATCTCTCTCCAAGCAACAACATTGGCAACAAGCAAGCTACACCACATGAAGATTAGAATTAGGATTTTCATTAATTCTATTCAATGTAATCTTTATTTTATGCAATGCATCTCATTGGTGTGGGTAGCTTAGGTGATTTTAAGAATATTTAAATAATGTTTGATTAAGAGTGAAGATACTTTAAATCTTGATTAAATAGCTTGTGAAAATCATTTTAGAAAAACTTTGTTTTTATTCAGATTCTGATCAGTTTACTCGAGTAATGAGTATTGGTTCACTCGAGTAATTTATGTCATGACAGGTTAATCGAGTAATGGTTTACACATCACTCGAGTAACTTAATCTGATATGTTTCACTCGAGTGACGTTGTTTGGTTTACTCGAGTAATTCAATCAGTGTTTGAAAATTTTAAAAGGACTTAATTTTCTCTTTCAAAAAGATATACTTTCATTCTTACAATTTTACAATACACTTTCAAAGGCAATTCAAGAGCTATTTTACATCTTTCAAGAGCTATCAAGATTCAACAAAGAACTTTTCATTCTTCACTCTATTTTCTATCATTGTTCAAATATTCTTGAGATCATATTTTTGTTCTTAGTGGTTGTTGAAGATTTGCAATTTGTGATTGCATTATTGAAGTTTCAACACAAGTGAAGAATCTCACAAGGAAGACTTTGAGGATCAAATCAAAGCAAGAAAAGAGGATTGGTTGGAAGCATCTTCAATCAATTAGCAAGGAAATCTAGAATTCTCAAAAGGGGTAGATTAGATCAAAGTGTTTGGTACACACTTTGAGTTGGGTTTTAAGATAGGAGAACTAAGAATCTAGTTGCATCTTAAAACATTGTAAAATCTACATTTGAAGATTTCTAGTGAAGAATCTCTCTTGATTTAAGAGGGGACTGGAGTAGCTTTCAAGTGGGTGAAAGTGAACCAGGATAAATCCTTGTGTCTCTTTTATTTTCATTCCTTGTATTGCATTAATTCATTAACAATTGCATTTTTAGGTTAGAATTGGGGTTTTCTTAATTCAATATAATTGATCTAAAATTGTTTGTTAATATTACTTGAAATTGTTCATATTAATCATTCATAATTTGTTGAATCATCATAGCATTGTTATTCTTGAAGAACTCCATTGAAAACTAAGTTTTAAATTGAATTTTACCCAGTTTACTCGAGTAAAGTTCTTGTCACTCGAGTAATCTGCTTTCAGTTTATAAACATTACTCGAGTAGGTTTTCTGATACTCGAGTGATTTAAAATTTGCTTTCGTAATACTCGAGTGATTTGCTGAATACTCGAGTGAAATTATTTTTGCTTGCGTATTACTCGAGTGAAGACTTGAGTTACTCGAGTAATCTGATTTGAATTTTTTTAAGAAAATTTATTTTCATAAAACCATTCTCTTAGGTGGACGAAAAATCTGTAATAAGGCTTCAATATTCTATTCACCCCCCCTCTAGACTATATTTAGCCGCTTGTTGGTTTCCAACATACCTAACATGTATACTCATTTAGCATTTAGGTGCAAATACGCATATTCATCACATATAATCGTTTCCATTCCATTTTCTTTCTATATCAATTTACTCCATAATACCTACATATATTTGCAACATCAATCATTTATCATTTTATACAAAACTTGACACTTAAAATCAATTATCATAGAAATCATTTACGGCCACTTCACTATCATGTTACCAAAATCCCCTAATCCTTCATTATAATCATTATCCAAGTTTCATTTATTAAATAATTCAATTTCATATTATTGGGTTTCCTTTTTCCTAGTCTTTACATTCAATTTCATACATATTTATTTAGTAGGATTTTATATTCAATAACCTAGAGTTTATAATCTAATTTTATCCCCTAACACATAACCCTAACAAATCATTATATACTAATTAGAACCAACTCCCTAGAACAAGGCAATGCTCACCATGTCCACCCCCTTACCTCAAACACTTAAGGATAAGGAGATTTTGCTTGCTCTACACTAGAGCTTTTCCACCAAAAAGCCAACAACCAAAAGATGAGAATAGAACCTAAAATAGAGCCATAAAAGGAAAAGATCATCATTTATTCATAGGTTCATGCCAAAACTTGAGAAAAAGTAGAGCTTCATGGCTTAGAATTTGAAAACCACCATGGATAGAGGAGAGAGAAAGGGGAGTACGAATTTGAGAGAAAGAAAAGAAATTCATGGCATTAAACACTTACTTGAAGTGGAGAAGGATGAAATTTGTTGATAGAATGAAGAAATCCCACTTGCTCTTGGTGGATTTGATGATAGAGAATGGAACCCTAGGGGAGAGAAAGAGAGAGATTTGAATTTGGAAGGGAAAGAACGTGTGTTTTGCCTTTATTTTTTTTCATCAGCAACAACATTTAATCGATTAAATTTTTTCCCTCAGCAGACCTTAATCGATTAAATTTCAGTTTAATCGATTAAGCTGCACAATTTTGCAGCATCCAGACTTTGGAAGGCCATAACTTCTTCGTTACCCGTTGGATCTTCCTGAAATTTTAAAGCAAGCTTCCTCACCTATCCTACTTCACATCCAACGGTGGAATTTGTGTTTAGAGTTGTAAATCTTTTATTTTGAATTTCCTAAGGTTCTATGTTTTTAACCCTTGTTCTACATGTATTTTGGGTTAGATTCTAACTTATATCTCCATTCCTTCTACCCTAAGACCATCCCAACATAGGTTATTCTTGGAATTAAATTTGGGATGTTACAACCAACATGCAAGACTAAAGACTTTAACTTTTTCACTAATCAAGTCTAGATCATATATTTATTCATCAAATAATCATAGAAATACATCATAGGTCACGGTTTAGCAAGAAGATTCAACATGCAAGGCCAAAGATTTTTACTTTTTCATTAATCAAGCTTAGATCATGTATTTGCTTGTCAAATAACCACATAAACACACATAGATCACGGTTGGAGCAAGAAAATTTAACATGCAAGGAAGTTTATTTTAAGCTTCACAAAAATCTCAACTTTCTTTAGATCTTTAAGGTTTTAGTTTGAAAAACATCAAGATCTATTAAGATAACCATAACCGAATCATCAAGCATAAGATTACACATATTAAAAATAATTTTTTAGTCTTTAAAAGTCCATGATCAAGTAAAACAACACATGCACTCATCTCTCACACCATAAAAATAGACATGCAAGGAAGAAAAGAAGAAAGATATACAACTAAAAAGGAAAACCTAAACTATTACAATCTTCCTCTTGATCTTCGAGTCACCTACCAAGAGAAGGGTTGATCTTCTAGTCCTAACACTCTTGATCCTCAAAGAACATCCTTGATCTAGCTTGAAACCTCCTCCTTCTCCCTCTCTATCTCTCGGCCACTCTCTCTCTCTCTCTCTCTCTCTCTCTCTCTCTTTTTCTCTCTAAGAGTTGGATGGACTCTTAGAAGTGTGTTTTGGTGTTGGAAAGAAATTAACTTGGTGAAAGGGAAATGAACTAAGGCTCCTCTTATTTATAGGCCAACGAATTATCCCTTTTTTACCCTTTGGAAACAATTCGGTCATGCACAATTGGGAGGGGTAATCTTGTCCTCTCAAAAGTTTGCATGTAAAGGATCTAATCAAGGGGACATGGTAGAGTTGTTTAGGGTACTAGGGTCACTTCATGTCTAATGACTTTTTCTACTACCTTGAATTTTCTAAACACTTAGTTTACTTATGGTTCTAACCTATCCTATTGGTTCCTTGTCCAACAATTAAAAATCCTAAGCTTGCCCATATACATGCATACATACATACGTAGAACACACACATATATACATACATACAAACCGTAGCACTCATGCACACACATACATGTCTTACATTTTTATTTCCTAATCACACTCACTTATAATCATCAATTCAGACAATAATACAATTAACTCTAAGAAATCACATTCACACAATCATCTTCATGCATCACTCCTTAATCACACATTAAACCAAACACATATCACATAAAAATTTTAAGCCATAGCAATAAGTTTATTTTCTTCAAAATACAATTCTCAAAATTCGTATTTTATAAACTCTGGGAATAAATTTTTATAAATCAATCCAGGAAATTATAAAAGTTACATTTTCAAATTCTACATTTCAAGACGATCGTTTTCATATAAAGATCATAAAATTCTGAGTTATGGTTAAAAAGATACAAATTTTCAAAGTTGATAAATCCAGGAGGAAATTCATTTCAAATAAAAACCATCCTTTAATAAAATCAGAACTCATTTCTTGTAAATCAAATCATTCCAAACTCCACAAAATCATTCACTTCTCATCTATAAAAATATTTGGTTTATAAAACTCCGTAAAATCAATACCTTATTTCTTACTCACATAAAATTCTCGTTGGAAAAATCCTTTTATAAATCAGAGTCTCAAAATTCACTTTGATAAAATTCATTTACGCACGTGGGGAAAAATACGGGATGTTACAATATGAAGTGCGACTTTTGTGGGGGAGGTCACCAAAATGGTGATTGTGCTTTTGAAGTCAGTAAGGGTCTAGCCGCCATTGAGGAGCAGGCCATGTTTGTGGGTGATGGAGTACCTAAAAATTACATGTACTCCAATATCCACAATCCGGGGCAAATCAGTCAGTCTCACACCTCATGGTCCAGCCCAGCACCGATTCCATCACAACCACAGAAGCAAGGTTGGGAGAAATAACTTGAAGAAATGACTGCCACAACCAATACATTCATGGAAGAAGCCAGGGCGAATTTCGCCAATCAGGAAGTCAGCATTCGCAACTTGGAGGCGGAATTGGCTCAAATAGACAATCAGATATCAGAGATTGCAACCAACTACAAGGAGCGATGCATGACGGTCACCCTTCGAAGTGGCAAGTCGTATGAGGAGCCACAGAAGAAGGGTGATGCAAGTAAGCTTGAGAAGAAGGATGAGGGGCCAAAGCAACCAAGTGGAAGAGGCTTAAATGCAATGCAACAGATGCAGGATCCACCTGCGGATCAAGAGAAAGAGCAAGGCGCACCCAAACCAGCACCACTACCTCCGAGGATTCCTTATCCTCAGGGGTTGAAGAAAGAGGACGACCAAAAGCAATTCTCCAAATTCTTGGAGATGCTACAGAAGGTGGAGATCAACATCCCGTTTGCAGAGGCACTCTCACAAATGCCTATGTACGCGAGATTCATGAAGGAGTTGCTGACGAAGAAGAAGCGGATGCTCACTGACGAGACGTTCCTGATAGCAGAAAAGTGCAGCAGCATCATCAAATCCAACCTTCCACCAAAGTTGAAGGACCCAGGTAGCTTCACTATTCCGATTAGCATAGGCAAGGAGTACTCAGGTAAGGCTCTCTGTGACTTAGGAGCTAGTGTTAATATTATGCCATTGTCTATTTGTGAAGCATTAAACTTAGGAGAGATTAAGCCTACCCCGACATTACTTCAGTTAGCTGATAGAACCACCCTCTGCCCATATGGAGTGGTGGAAGATATTCTGGTTAAGGTGAAAGATTTTATCCTACCCTTAGATTTCATGATCTTAGATATAGAAGAGGATGAAAATATTCCTCTAATTTTTGGAAGGTCATTCTTGGCCACAACAGGGGCAGTGATTGATGTGCCTAGGGGAGAAGTAATTCTTCGAGTGAATGGTGACCAAACTATAATTAAAATTTTTGAAAAACCACCAATCACCGCGGAGAACTTTGCTCCTCTCATGTGCATTCAGCACTCCAATGGAGTGAGTATTAAGAAGAGGCTGAATAGCAAGGTGCCACCTTTGAAGGGATCTTGGCAACCACCCTAACCTCTGAAAAGAGGTGATCCGTCAGGCTCGTGACGTTAAACAAGCACTAGTTGGGAGGTAACCCAATGTTTAGGTAGCATTCCCTTAGTTTAGTAGTTTTTAGGAAATTAGTGTAGGTTATTTTATTTATTTATTTATTTTGTTATTTTCTTAAAAAAAAGCACCAGTGTACAGACCTGGGCGCGCACTGGGCGAAAAACCCTAAAAAATGGGTGAATTCTTATTTATTGATCTATTTTATACCCTTTTCCTCACCAGACCAGTTCCTGTACCTGTGCAAAAAAAAATATGTAATTGCTTTCTAGGATTTTTTTTTAGTTTTATTGCTTGGATATTTATTTGGATTATTTGTTATTTGCATCAAGCTATATTTTGAGTAACAAATATGAGTTAATATTTCCCCATTGGAGGTGCTATTTTTGGGCACTTGTTTTTAATGACGTATATAAAGTTTGGGGGAATGTTTTCTCACTTTTGTTAGTGCTGACTACTTTATTCAGATGCAAGTAGTAAATGTTCCAGATTTATTCCATGTAATTTTTTTTTATTTCGTAGTTAGGTATGTTTAGTATAGTTTGCTTGAGGAAAAGCCAACCTTTAAGTTTGGGGGAGTGGACAAAATAAAAAAAATTTCAGATCTTAATTTTTCTCCCATTTTTGGTGTTGGTTTGTGTCTTATGTAGAGGTTTTGTAATTATTCTAGACTTAGGATTATTTTTCTGATGATAGGTGTATATACTTAGTTTAGGATTAGACTCATTGATTCATGTTATTTATTTGTTGAACTGTAAATATTTTTGAAATCTGGTTATTTTGACAAAGTTTTTCAGAACTTGAGATTAGTGAACTGACTTTAGCTTAGTGAGATTTGAGCCTAATTGATGGGGTATGATTTTATTGAATATTTTGATTTGAAACCCCTATTTCCTTCATGAGTGTGTTCACTTTAGTTTTTTGTTCTAGAACTTGACCGGTGACCATTTTGAAATTGATAATTGTTTGCATGCATTAAGATGATTAAGGCACCTAGGATTGTGTTTTTGTGGCCTTTAGATGATTTGAATTGATAAATATTCCCTTAGTTGGCCATTTTGAGCCTTATGAGATATTATGATTTTTCTTTGGTACCCTGCATTTATTGAAATATTCTTTGTGAGTACCTTGGAAATTTTGAATAAGCAATTGAGAGGAATATAGAAAGAAAAAGTGAAAGTAATTGGTGAAAAGTGTATGAGTTCTATTTCTCTTCCAAAGGAAAAAAAAGAAGGAAAAGATAATAAATGTAAAGAAAGAGAATAGAAGAAAAAAAATTGAAAAAGAATGGAAGAATAAGATGTTCCTGATGTGAGTGTGAGTCTTTATTGTATTCATTGCTCATTCATGGTTTTTGAGGGAAACTTGCTTTTGTAAATATTTTTGCGAGTTAGCCTTTGTTTTATCCCTTCTTTCTTTTATCCCACCTGACACTTTTATCCATGGCCTCATTACAACCAAAATTAAGACCTTTTGATTTTTGTGTGCATTCAATAATTTCAGTGGAGATTTGGGTCTATGGTCAAGCATATGGTAACACTTTACTATTGTATGAACTTGAGTGAATTTTTAATACCCTTGATACACATGAGAGATATACACTGAGAGGTTGAGAGTGTTCACTAGTTCTGAGTTTTGATTGGTTTTGTTTCTTTAACCAAGTTTTGATATGTGAATAGCTTGTATAAATAGGTGGCCGTGTTAATGAGTCGAAGTGTTAAATTAGGTGCTGTACATTTTGATTTGGATGGTAGTCTTTTGTTTTAGAATTTTTATTTTACTTTTGCCTGGGACATGCAAAATACTAAGTTTGGGGGTGTGATTTGGGTATAACATATGATGTTTTAGAGCTTAATTTGACTCCCTTTTGCTTAGTTTTGGTTTTTTTCTTAAGTATTTTAGGTAGATTTTGTTTAGTTTTTAATTAGTTTAGGAAATTTTATTCCCTTGAACGTTTTGATCCGTTTTGGGTATGTTTCAGGTACTTTTGGAGCTTAAATGAAGAAAATATTATTGGAGCTGAAAAGAGGATGAAAGGACCTTGAAAATGGCACAAGAATGAAGAGAAACGGAGCTAGAAGTAAAGTTGCATGCCCAGGCGCGTGGATGGCGCGCCCAGGCGCGCATGCAGCGGTGATTTCAGGACCATCAGACCTGGCGCGCCCAGGCGCGCGATGTACGAAGAGGCCCAATTGGGCTGATTTCTGATGCGTTTTTCAGGGGATTAATTAGGATTTAGTTTTATCTTTTAAATATAGGTTTTAGAACTAGGTTAGGCAGCTTTTAGAGAGGGAGATTACATAATTTTAGAGAGTTTTAGAAGAGGAGAAGATCAAGGATTGGAAGATCCAAGGCTTTTCCATGGTAATCATGCATTCTTCTATTTCTCTTGTTCTTATTTTCATGATGTGTAACTAAAACCCTTGTGTTAGGAATTGGTGAATTTGTATGGATTAGTTTATTGATTTTATGAATTGATGTTTTTCCGTTTCTAAATCATGTGTTTGATTGCGTTTTATTTCCAATTCATAAATCTGCCCAATTTATGTCTTGTTTTGGATCTCTAATTCTTCAATTGAGAGATTAGGAATTAGAATAGGCCATGCCTTCAAACAATATAGTTATTCAACAAGTAGGGATACAATTGGGTAATTATATAACATGATTAATTCCCTGTTTTTCATTAAGATTATTCAATGGTTTAATCTCGTAAGGAATTAAGGATTATCTAATTGAATAAGAAACGGTAATTATACAAGAGGGATCTAATAGTTACCGATTTAGGAATTTGTTCATGATTTAGGGAAAAACAAAGATTCATGATAAATAAACAACGCCTACAATGAAACCATGTTCCTAACATCTTTCTCAAATCGCTCAACACTTTTATTTATTTTCTGTTTTTAATTTATTTTCTATTTTTATTTCAATTCAATCTTAAGTAATTAATTAGAAACCTATAGATTTTACTTTTAACTACTCTTTGGTGAGAATTAATTGAACGATTTGCAATCCCTGAGGGACGATATCTAGTCTTATTGACTATATTGCTTTGCGATCTAGTATACTTGCTAGTGAGTGAACGGGGTATTACCCCCTCCTTACCTCAACCGAAGAGAGACAGAAAACCTCAAGCCTTAGTGTTTCTCCTTTGCTTAGAACCTATAGAACTTGAGTCTCTTGCTCCTAGCATGCAACCTTATGAGAGCCACTAGCAAAATGATTTGGGAATGAGTTAAATGATGATCTTGAGGGAGGAAGGTGGTTCACTTTCACCTCTTGAGAGGTAAGAGGTATGAGAGAGAGAGAGAGAAAAAAAAACTCTATTGATGAGTTAGTGAGAGAAATCTTGAGTTTTGATGGTGGTAATGGAGGTGGTGATGATGGAGATGATGATGTTGAGCTTGGATGTTGAAGGAATAACTTGGTTTTGGCTATGGAAAATTATCTTGTCTTGGAAGCTTGGAGTTTCTAACTTAATGGGGAAGAGTGAGGCATTTCGTGTGCCCCAAGTTCTTATTTTTTTTCCCATCTAATGCGTACTACTCGAGTAGTCCATTGACTACTCGAGTAGTCTGGGTGATTCTCATTTTATTTATTTTCTTTGCATTTCAAAATGCCATAACTTCTTCGTTACCTGTCAGATATTGCTCAAATTTGAAAGCAAGCTTCCCTACATAATAATCTTCACATCCAATGGTGGAATTCTTGTTTAGAGTTGTCAATCTTTTATTTTTTAATTTCCTAATATAACATATTTAAAACACCGAAAACGCTGGTTCTAACACTCGTTTTCCCATCCTTCAACCTTTTATTCTTTGCTAAGGCTATCTAACAACTTCATGGCACTAAAAATAATCCTAATCCATCACCTTAATTAGTCTTGAACATAATTATCATTTTCTAAGCTGATTATTATTCTAATTATACTTTTTAAATTGAGGATGTTATAATTCTCCCCCACTTACTAGAATTTCGTCCCCGAAATTTCGTTCAGTTTCGTAAATAGAGAGCCATCCCTTTGACAAGGCTTTCAACTATGGTCTTTAGGTCCCGTCGATTCCTTTCTCCCATTTAGGATACTTCTAATTCCATACTCCTTGACGTTTTCCTACTTATGCTAGCACATTCTACTTCTTGTTCTCGTCCGGCTTCCTTCTCGTTTCCACTTGTCACTCAAACAAGATCTAAGTTGGGTTACTAAGTCCTCCCCCACTTGGCATCGACATACCTGGTTATATCAATGCCAGGAAGAAGGGAATTGAATGTGTCCGTTTTTGATCATCTTTCTGACATCCTTCAGTCAAGAGTGCAAGGATCTAACAACAGAAGGAAATGTAATCCTTGGAATCCAATAAGGGTTTGTGATTTTGCCTTAAAGAAAATAGCCTAAGATCGTGCAATTCGAAGACTTTGTATAGAGGACAACAACATATGGTTCTAACTTTCCTAATCATAGAGAAACCGAATTGAATAGAGAAAACTAGTACTCCAGGAATGATTAATATTCACGAATGAGAAACAAAAAGAAAGATCGAGAGTTCACAACCCTTAGTTGGTTGAAACGAGAACACACTCGGTTGGGGATCGAAATTGTTGCATCAAGATTGAATCAAAACCAAGAAGAATAAAGAGAAAGGGTTTACTTGCACGAATTGAAGCATTACTTAAGGCTCAAAAGCAATACTAATAAAGCCTTAAATGACACTCAGTGGCCATGAGTTGAGGTAGGCAGACACTCTTGAGACATGAATGATTTATTAACTATTATTCTAAACCAATAAAACTTTAAACCATATATTGGGTATATGCCAGCAACCTTATTTCAACTTATTTCAAACTGGATCTTAAAGGAAGATTGAATGAATTAAGTATGAACTAAAAATGCTAATGAAATATGCCCCTTGTGTCACTCTTGAGGTTTACATCACTGTCGAGATTGAAGGCCGTGTTGATTTAACTATCCTTTGGAGGTCAATGGGTTGGATTGAATTCATAAGGTTCACAGAATCTTTTATCCGTACACATCCAGATTCTTGTACTTAACGAAGAGTACGAGTCAATTGTTTAACTTGGTTGGTCTCGACTTTAGTTGGAAAGTTACAATGGTATCAACCATTAATAGGTGCAGAGATCAAGGTGATCAGTCCCAATCTCACATCTATCAATAGTAACATCATTGTCGTGCTTGCTGATGATATCATCACTTAACAGATGAAAGGATCAGAGTGATCAGCTCTAACCTTACATTCTATTAAACGACAACACCATCGTTGGATTTGGTTAGATTTCAACTGGAGCTTTACAACTTACTGATTCTTCCTAATGCTTTCCAAGATTTCCTAAAAGACTGGATTTAATCCATGTATCCCTTAAGTCTCATTGTTCCTTAATTAATAGATCAAGAATTAGGATCCTAAGTAGAGTACACTCAGTGAAGCTTTTACTAGAGGACTAGTGAAGATGGATACCTAAAGTTTATAAGACACTTCTATATTGGAACATTCTAGTCTCTTCATACAATTAAAGGAAAGGAAAGAATGTATGGCACTGCAGTCAAATAATGTGGCATATGGGATATGGTTAACATAAAAGGTACCTCTACTCAGCTCATCCCGGCTCTCAACCTCTTCTCCATAGATGGTGTTCACCTTTCCCCTCTGAACAGGTTGGCTTCCACCTGCTTGCTGCACCCTTGTTGCATTTACTTCCTTTTTCAGAGCATTCTTAGGAAAACTTGCAGCAAAATTCCCTGGTTGCCCGCACTGAAAGCAAAGCTCTTTTCTCTCGTTTTGAATTACACTCCAACATAAAACACGAAGCAGCTTTCCGCAATTTGAACACGGTGGTATAGCAACTGGAGCAGTCGCAGTCTGAACGACTTCCCTCTGAACGGTTGCTTGGGCATTGGATCTAGCATATGGATCTGATTCCGGAACCGGTCCCTTACCCTTGATAGGACCTCCAACCTCTTTATACTCCGGCTTCGATCCTTTGATGCTTTCTGTTTCAGCCCCTTTTCATAGGTGCTAGTCATATTCACCAATTACGAGAGATTGGCAATATTATGATACAAGAAGGCTAGCTTGATTTCTGTGCGAATACCGTATTCAAACTTGATGCATTTTGTTCTCTCATCAGCATCTCTATAACTGCCAGCATATCGGATCAAGTCCTCGAAACCTAAGCAAAGGTAACACGCACTCCTTACCTCAATCCACGAGAGATAAGAGTTTGAGAGCTTGAGTATGGCTTCCTTGCTGTTCGACTTCTTGAGCTTAAAACCCTTGAACCGCTTCTCTCCCTGCTGCACTCCCAACACAGCGAAGACCCAAGGAACGTCCAACAAGGCAAAGGAGATGAAGGAAAGTAGCTCCTAGTTTGTGAGTATCAATGGAGAAGAAGAGAGAGATTTGTGTGAGTGAAAGAGTGTGTGTGTTGAACTGTTGGTGCTGGTACTTCAGAGAAAATGAGAGAGACGGAAGAGAAAGAGAATAGAAAGTGTTGTTGTGTTGGGTTAGATATTTTCTTTTATTCCCATGTGGGAATTAATTGTGTGGTCCTTATTGGAGGCTTCTTTGAGAAGCTTGGAACATGTGGACAAGATTTATTGGCTTGTAAAGGAATCCACCAACAGTGACTTGACAAGGACATAAAGTGATTGACAGAGACAGCTGTATGGAGGGCACGAAACTTAAGGAACTGACAACTCAGTTCGAGCTGCTACGAAGAAATAGAAAAGAAAGGACTTCGGCTCTGGAACAGAGAGGTAGTAGCAGTCTGAGTCGCCTCTCGGTCGTCACTGCGAGATTTGTTGCGGTCGGCTTATCCGAGTTGACGCTTACACTAGACTTCGCGTTCTCTCCATTTAGCTCGGCTGCAATCGGTCCGAGATCCAGCATCTCCTCATCTGGTCGGCCCACGCTTCCTATTTCCCTCACGACTCTATACTTATTTCTATGACCTTGTCCTACTACTAAGTAAGTTTATATTTAAATCTATTATTATATTGGATATTAAATCTTAGGGCGTTACAATCCTCCCCCACTTACAGGAATTTCGTCCTCGAAATTCAGTTAGCGCTGAATAGCTGCAGATAGGACAGTTTCATCTTCTCTTCCAGTTCCCAAGTAGCTTTTTCTACATTATTCCGATTCCAGATAACCTTGACCAAGGAGATCTCTTTTCCTCGAAGTTGTCTACTCTTCATGTCCTCTATTCTGACCGGAAGAACCTCAAAGGTCAGGTTGTCCTTTAATGGTAGTTCATCCACTTCTATCACATGTGAGGGGTAATGAATTTACTTCCTGAGTTGCGAAATGTGAAATACATCATGGAGTTTAGACAGATGTGGAGGTAAAGCAATTCTGTAAGCTACTGGTCCGACTTTATCAAATATCTGATATGGTCCGACAAACCGAGGGGTCAACTTCTTGGATTTGATAGCTCGGCCAATACCCATTATAGGGGACACCCACAAGAACACATGATCTCTTGAATTGAAGTCTAGGGGCTTCCTCCTTTTGTCGGCATAGCTTTTTTGTCGGTCCTGAGCCGCTTTCATCTTTCCTTGTATCATTCGGATCTTCTCGGTTGTCTCATGCACAATGTCGGGGCCAATTAATAAGTTTTCTCCTATCTGGAACCAGCACAAGGGCGTTCGACATTTCCGACCATACAACGCTTCGAAAGGAGCCATTCCGATGCTCGAGTGAAAACTGTTGTTATAAGTAAATTCGACCAAGGGCATAAGTGTTTCCCAACTTTTCGACTGTTCGAGCACACACGTCCTCAACAAGTCTTCCAGAGTCTGAATGGTGCGCTCGGATTGTTCGTCTGTTTGGGGATGGTACGCGGTGTTGAACCTCAATTTTGTACCCATGGCTTGCTGCAGACTCTGCCAGAATCGGGACAAGAAGCGAGGATCACTTTCCGACACAATGCTGCTCGGAACACCGTGGAGTCTAACAATGTCCTTTATGTACAGTTGTGTCAACTTCTCTAGGCTATACTTCATGCTGATCGGCAGGAAATGGGCACACTTTGTCAGTCGGTCCACCACAACCCAAATAGCTTCACACCCAGATCTTGTTCTCGGTAGGTGTAACACCCCTAATTTTCGTCTCCCAAATAACCAAGAAATTAATTATAACAATTATTTTATAATTGATTTATGTTGGTTTGTAAAGTTTTAGTTTTTGAACATTGTGTGTCTTTATATAAAAAAATATGAGAAATATTTTTATATGGTTATTTTGTACAAAATATGAATATTGTAATTCAGTCCTTGGGTTGGGACCTAATTGCAATATTAAAAAGGTTTTTGAAGAAAGAGTAATTAAATTATTAATTTTTGAATTTCATCAGCATGTAACCGGTTAGAAGGGCTTTGTAACCGGTTACAAGATGAACTCGGAAAACTGGGTTAGTGCGTTTGATGAGTAATAACGCGGTTTAACCCAGAATTCGCCACGAATCCCACTCGATTCATGGTGGGAGACGCGTGTCTCTATGCATGAGAGGCCAATTTCTCTATAAATAGTGGAATTGCTGAAGATCAAGGGTTGATTGCTGCAATTCTTGTTGAAGAAGGGTAATTAGGGTTCCAAATTCGTTCTGAGCAATTCGTCTCCTTCTTTGAGAGTTAGAGAGTGAAACACACCTTTCTGGAAAGCTTAAATCAAGAGCTTTCCAGTGATATACACCTTGTAAGTTGAGTGTTCGTGTGGGTGGAGGAATCAAGCTTGGAAGCTAGGAGTTTGAGTCTGAGTTCTCTGTTGTTCTGGTTCTGGAAGCTGAATTCCAGATTCGATTTTGGTAAGCATAGTTAACCTTTAAGTCTCAAACCTCTTTGATTCTCTAGTGCATGTTACCTATATTGAGTCCTAATTGTTTTCCCCAATTTATTTGGCCAATTGCTATGTCAAATCTTCTGGTCTTTGGACCCTGTTGATAAAAATCGTGGCTGAGAGCAGAACTGTGGATTTAATGGAAATCTGTGTTGGAGCCTTTCTCTCTGCAATGTTTTGGATCAAGCACGAACCTAAGGTAAGGGGGAAGCTTACTATTTGCTAGAATGAGAATAAATTGTGGTAGAGTATATGATGAGTCACCAAGAGACTCAAAGGGCATAAGTTGAAATGGTTAAATGGCTTGGAGGCCAATTTGAGCTCAATTGTTGTTTTGAGCAATGTTATCTGAATGCATGCAAGCTATGTTGATGTTGATTTCATGACTTAATTGAATATTATGTGAATTGATGCATTAAGTTGTGAAATATGTGCAATTATGTGCAATTGGTGTATCCAAATTGAATGCATGCAAGATAGATATGTTTCTGTGTTTAAACACACTTATTTAAGGTATATGTACTCTATTAACGGCTGAAATTTGGTTAGATTTGAGTAGTGAAGAGAATGGTTTGTTAAAACTCATATTTTAGTGTCAGACTGCATAATCTAACCGGTTACTCGATATTCGTAACCGGTCAGACCCTGTTAAAATGCAAAAAAAATAAGTTTATAAAATCAGCATTTTGGTCTTATAAATCCTACTCAAATCTAGGCCTTAATTTCATGGAAAACAATCTGAAAATAAGTTGATTTTATTGTAATAATTCAGATTGAAAATTGAGAGTTAATACCTTAAGGTAATGAGATAGTTTCGAGAGGAAATTATGCTCATTGGACAATGAAAGGTGATTTAGACTTTTGAATGATATAAACAGTGGTTCTGAGGTATAAACATTGTTAAACTGGTTTATGGATTGGGTAAGGAATTTAAGAAAAAGGGTTTTCTGAATTACAATGGTAAAAAGTTCAGGTCTGTAATTCTAACCGGTTAGCCTGGAATTGTAACCGGTTAGTACCTGAATCTGAAAAATAAAAAGCTAAGCTTTTGAAATGCCATTGTTTATCATCTCCCAATCTAAGCCTAGGGGCATGTTTTTGAGATAATTAAAAAGAGAATTTTGTGTCAAAGGTTATACCTCAAATAAATCATTCAAAAAAGAAATTGGAATATTTCTAAATCACAGTAATTAATGGAAAGACCAACCTTAGAAATTATGTATGCGATGCATGCATAGAGAAAGGTGATGAAATAGGTTGGCAAGGATTGTTTGTGATGTTCGGGGTAGACGACCCTGTACTCTAGGAGTACTAAACTGATGCAACCAACTTGATGACACATTCTGGGAATGTGGCCATTGTCTGGGACATGGTTTCTTGGACACGTTCTGGGAACGTGATGCACACTCTCGGAGTGGTGCTTGATTTTATTCCAAGTATGGTTTGCGATACGTTCTGGGAACGTATATTAGTGTTCTGGGAACACGTTGGTATAATAATGAAATTAAAGATAAAACCAACCTTGATGATTGTGCATTCATATAGAATGGAAGCTGGGTTGGTAGGAACGTTTATCATATTCTGGGAATATGAGGAGGGTACTCCGGGAGTACCAAATTATAACCTACTTGATGACACATTATAGATATGTGGCCAGTGTCTGGGACCTGGTTTTATACGTTCTGGGAACGTATGTTAGGGTTCTGGGAACACATTGATATGCAACCTACTTGATGACACATTATAGATATGTGGCCAGTGTCCGGGACTTGGTTTTTATGCGTTCTGGGAACGTATGCGTTCTGGGAATGTGGTGCACACTCTGGGAGTGGTGCTTATTATTCCAAGTATGGTTTGCTACACGTTCTGGGAACGTGGTGCACACTCTGGGAGTGATGCGTATTATCCAAGTATGGTTCGGCATTACGTTCTGGGAACGAATGTCGGTGTTCCGGGAACACAACGGTGTATTGGATGGACGTCCAAGATGGACTTTTAGAGGCCTCAGTTGTGGAAGGAAATCATGCATCATGCCACCTGCATTGAAAGAATTGTTATGATTAACCGGGTGTGCTCATATGGTTATGCATCATGATTTGCTACATGTTAACTTGTGGATGTTAGTTTTATTCTCATTTGATTATGCGAATATGTATAGCTAACCCCCATGCCCTTATTAGGTGTTGATCGTGCATCTAGCTTGCACAAGAATCAGTTAAGGGAGATGTCCCTTAGGTGCATGCAGAGTATAGAAAGTGTGCATTGGGAACCTGTTGTGCAGATATCGAGGATCCGACCAGAAGGATGTTTGGACAAGGGACCAGTGACCAGCTCTAAAACATTTCTATTTTTAATAGAATTTATATGATACATATTTTGGAAAAAGGTATCATAAAAGGAATTCAGTTTCATCATAATACTTATTTTATAATAATGGACTTGTTACACTTGATATATTTTGGGAGGGTAATATGGTGATTTTACTATGTTTCTGCAAACTCTGATTTTACGAGTCACCTTCATTATTAATCAAGTGTTTGTGAAAATAAATTTTCCAGGGAAGGGATAATTTCTTATTTTCAGATCCTTCTCCAACGATAACAAGTCCAAGTATTGTTAAACTTATTACTTTTCTTATAAAGTAAGAGGACATGAAATGAGTGTTACAGTAGGCCTGAAACAAAGTCCATCGAAATGTTGTCCCACTTCCATTGTGGAATTTCCTAAGATCTAAGCAATCCTCCAGGTTTCTGGTGTTCGATCTTGGCTTTTTGACAAACCAAACACCGAGACACATAATCCGCCACGTCCGACTTCAACTTTGGCCACCAAAACAGCCTCTTCAGATCTTGGTACATTTTTGTGGCACCCGGATGAAGACTCATCTTCATTTTATGGGCCTCCTCCATTATATCTCTTCGAACCTCAAAGTCCATGGGGATGCAAACTCGGTCCTGAAATGGTATGAGACCGTCGGATCCTTTAGTGAAGTCGGGTTCATCCTTGTCTCCTGCTCTTTCCAGCAATTTATGGAGCTCTAAGTCGGCGGCCTATCTTTCCTTGATGAAGCCCACAAAGTCATTCGTCACTTGCAGCATTTCGAGTACAACACTGTTTTCCCTCTTCTGCACCCCGAGATTGAGATCACTAAATTCCTGCATCAATTGCATCTCTTGGACCATCATATTACTCAGATGAAGACTCTTTCTGCTCAACGCGTCGACCACCGCGTTGGCCTTTCCAAGATGATAATGCAGGTTGAAGTCGTAATCTTTCAAGAATTCCACCCATCTGCACTGCCTCATATTTAATTCCTTTTGGTCGAACAAATAACCGAGACTCTTATGGTCGCTGAACACTTCAAATTTTGTGTCGTACAGGTAATGCCTCCAAATTTTAAGAGCAAACACCAAACAGCCAATTCGAGATCATGAGTGGGGTAATTCTGTTCGTGTTGCCGAAGCTGTCTAGAAGCATAGGCCACCACTTTTCCTTGTTGCACCAATACACAGCCGAGACCCTGCTTTGAGGCGTCACAGAGTACGTCAAATGCTTTGGTCGGATCTGGCAAAATCAATACTGGTGAGCTCGTCAATCTTCTCTTCAGCTCTTGGAAGCTCTGTTCACACTCTTCGGTCCATTGGTAAGGCACGTCCTTTCTGGTTAACAATGTCAACGGGAGGGCCAACTTAGAAAACCCTTCAATGAATCTCCTATAATACCCTGCAAGGCCGAGAAAACTCCTGATCTCGGTTACCGAATTGGGTCTCTCCCACTTAAGCACAGCTTCCACCTTAGAGGGATCAACCGCATGTTGGTTTTGGCCTCAAAATCTCAAGAAGGGGGGGGGGGTGAATTGAGTTCAATTTCAATGGACCAGATCTGCGCCACGCGCCTGGGCGCATGCCAGGCTCGCCTGGGCGCACGATCAGCACCAGCACCAAGCTGGTGCATGGCTCATACGGTCAGCAGGAGTTTTGGCGCGCCAACACGCGATTTCTGGTGCAGCTGGTGCGATTTGCGCGCGCCTGAGCGCACGGAATGGTGCGCCTGAGTTAAAAAGCTCCTGAGTTGGTGCACCAATAAACAGTGGTGCGTCTGGGCGTACACCGGTGCGCCTGGGCGTGCTCCAGAATTTCCAAACTTCGATTCGCCGTAACTTTTTCGTTAACCGTCGGATCGGGCCCAAATTTTTAGAGAACCTTCTTCACCCCATAAACTTCACATCCAACGGTGGAATTTATTTTCTTAGCATCCTATAATAAATTTATAATTTTCTCTTTTCGGTCGATTTCTAACATCTAAAACGCCGATTTAACTCCCGATCTCGCTTATTTGACTTTGCCCAAAGCCACAATTGCCTTCTATACAACTCCTAGGACCTATAATCACCACTCACATCTCTACCAAAATTCATTAAATCACATTTCCTATTTTTCTAAGGTTTTTAATAATTATTTCATTTAAATAAAAGCTTAGGATGTTACCATTCTCTCCCACTTACCTGAATTTCGTCCTCGAAATTTGTCGAACAATTGTGGATGAGACTGCCTGATCTTGTCCTCCAGTTCCCATGTAGCCTCCTCCACATTGTTCCTGATCCAAATCACTTTTACCAAAGAGATTTCCTTGCCTCTGAGCTGCTTCACCTTCCTGTCTTCAATTCTAACTGGCAGAACATCGAAAGTCAAATTCTCCTTCAAAGGCAAATCGTCTAATGTAACCACATGCAAAGGATCATGGACGTATTTCCTTAATTGTGAAACATGAAACACGTCATGAAGCCTTGACAAATGAGGGGGTAATGCAATCCTGTACGCCACTGGGCCAACCTTCTCCAGAATCTCATAAGGCCCAACAAACCGAGGAGTTAACTTCCTGGATTTGATTGCCCTACCAATTCCTGTGATCGGAGACACTCTTAGGAACACATGATTTCCAACATCGAACTCCAAAGGTCTCCTTCGCCTATCTGCGTAACTCTTTTGGCGATCCTGTGAAGTTTTCATTTTGTTCTTGATCATTGTGACCTTCTCTGTTGTTTCTTTCACAATGTCAAGACCTGTCAACATATTTTCACCTATCTGGAACCAACACAAAGGCGTTCTACATTTCCTTCCGTAGAGAGCCTCGAATGGTGCCATACCGATACTGGAGTGAAAACTGTTGTTGTAAGTAAACTCCATCAAAGGTAGTAACTGCTCCCAACTACCAGCTTGTTCCAGTACACATGCTCTCAACAAATCGTCAAGTGTCTGGATAGTACGCTCTGATTGTCCGTCTGTCTGCGGATGGTAAGCCGTACTAAATTTCAGCTTAGTACCCAATGCCTCCTGAAGACTCTGCCAAAATCTAGACAGAAATCTCGGATCGCGATCGGATACAATACTAGTAGGAACACCATGCAACTTCACTATGTCCCTGATGTACAACTGAGTCAACTTCTCAAGAGTGTACTTCTTATGAACAGGAATGAAATGAGCACACTTTGTCAGACGGTCTACAACCACCCAAACTGAATCACATCCTCCAACAGTCCTTGGTAAACCCGTCACAAAGTCCATAGCTATACTGTCCCATTTCCATTCCGGAATCTCAAGTGATCGCAAAGGACCACCAGGCTTTTGATGCTCAATCTTAACCTTCTGACAAGTTAAGCAATGAGACACGTGTTCGGCCACATCAGTTTTCAACTTCGGCCACCAATAAATCCTTTTTAGATCTTGGTACATCTTTGTTGCACCAGGATGAAAATTCATCTTGGTTCGATGTACTTCCCATAGGATATCTCTTCTAACTTCGAAATCCATAGGAACACATATCCGACCCCTAAATCGGATGATGCCATCAGAACCTTTCACAAAGTCGGGCTCTTCATTGCCTGATGCCCCCTTCTAACAACTTTTGCAGCTCTACATCATCGGCTTGCCTTTCTTTAATAAGACTCATCAAGTCATTAGTAACCCGCAACATTTCAAGAACGATGCTCTTCTCTTTCACTTGCATGTTCAAGTTGAGGACACTAAATTCTTGAATCAATTCCATCTCTTTCACCATCAGATTGCTGACATGCAAAGTCTTACGACTTAGTGCATCAGCCACTACATTGGCCTTGCCCGGATGATACTGAAGATCAAAGTCATAGTCTTTCAGAAATTCCATCCACCTCCTCTGTCTCATATTTAACTCTTTTTGATCGAAGAGATAGCGAAGACTTTTATGATCGCTAAAGACTTCGAACTTTGAACCATAAAGATAATGCCTCCAGATTTTCAAAGCAAAAACTACTGCCGCCAACTCAAGATCATGAGTGGGACAATTCTGTTCATGCTGCATCAATTGTCTGGATGCATAAGCTATGACTTGCCCTTGCTGCATCAACACACAACCCAACCCTTTCTTAGAAGCATCACAACACACCACAAAGGATTGAGTCGGGTCCGGCAAAATTAACACTGGGAACTAGTCAACCACCTCTTCAACTCTTGGAAACTACCTTCACATTCCGGGGACCACTCAAACGGAACACCTTTCCGTGTAAGAGTCGTCAATGGAAGAGCCAACTTAGAGAACCCTTCAATGAACCTCCGATAATACCCTCAGCCATACCAAGAAAACTCCTGATCTCAGTAATGGACTTAGGTCTCTCCCACTTAAGTACCGCTTCCACCTTAGAAGGATCAACAGCAGCACCCTTCTCAGAAATGACATGCCCCAGAAACTGCACTTCATTCAACCAGAAACTACATTTAGAAAGCTTTGCATAAAGCTGTTTGGATTTGAGAATTTGCAGCACTATTCTCAGATGCTCAGCATGCTCACTCGGACTCTTAGAATAGATTAGAATGTCGTCAATGAAGACTATGACGAAATAATCCAAGTACGGCCTGAATATTCTGTTCATATAATCCATGAAGATAGCCGGAGCATTGGTGAGACCAAAGGACATAACCACATATTCAAAATGTCCATATCTCGACCTGAATGCCGTTTTAGGAATGTCCTCCTCTCGGATACGGATTTGATGGTATCCCGATCGAAGGTCAATCTTAGAAAATACAGCTGCTCCTCGCAATTGGTCCAACAAATCGTCGATGCGAGGGAGAGGATATTTGTTTTTCACAGTCACCACATTCAATCGTCTATAATCGATGCACATTCGGAGACTTCCGTCCTTCTTTTTAACAAAAAGAATCGGAGCTCCCCAAGGTGACACGCTCGGTCTAATCAAACCCTTAGCCAAAAGCTCCTCTATCTGCTTTTTCAACTCTTCTAACTCCGGAGGTGCCATCCGGTATGGGGTTATAGAAATAGGACCTGCACTGGGCATCAGATCAATGCTAAACTCTACTTCTCTGTTTGGCGGTAATCCAGGAATCTCTGCAGGAAAGACTTCTGGAAATTCGCAGACTATCGGAATCTGACTGATCTCCGCCTCCTCATTCATCTCCAAGGCAGATAAAGAAAGATCACTGATAGTAATTGATTTCTGATGACAGTCAATCAGAACATGGTGCCGAGACATCCAGTCCATGCCCAGGATGACGTCAAGCTTAGTTAGAGGTAAACAGATTAGATTCACTTTGAATTCCCGCTCCAATACTCGAAGTGGGCAATCCAAACACATAGTTGATGTGACTACAGAAGAATTTGTGGGTGTAGAAACAGATAATTTATAAGGCATTTCTATTGCAGACAACCCTAACTTCTTCATGCAATCGGAAGAAATAAATGAATGAGTAGCTCCGTAGTCAAAGAGAATACCACAAGGAATACTATTAACATAACCAGTACCTCTAATCAGTTCATCAGCATCAGTAACCTCCTCGCCATCCAGAGTATACACCTTGCCCTTTCGAGTCACCCTGTTGTCACCAGCTTTCTGAACCTTAGCCACATTCACCTCCTTTTTAACTGCATTGTTAGGACAATTCATGCTCGTGTGACCTGGTTGACCACATCTGAAACAGGTCACAACCCTTTTGCTCGGATCCAACTTCCAGCAATCTCCCCTGTGCTGTCTACCACAATGTGGAAAAGTCGGAATAGGACCATAAGTACTCACTACCGGGCCTGATCTAGGCTAGGAGTAAGGACCTGGTCGCTGCACCGAACTCTTGCCCCTGACAGGACCTCCAGACTTCTGAACATTCTTGCTGCGTTTCTTAGCTGCACGTTGCTTGCGGCTCTTTTCATAAGTGCTGGTCATGTTGATCAGTTGAGACAAGTTGCTGATGTTCTGATATTCAAAAGCCATTTTGATCTCAGAATGCAGTCCGGTCTCAAACTTGATGCACTTTGTCCTCTCATCGGCATCCCTGTAACTCCCCGCATAACGGATTAGGTCCTCAAACCTAGCAGCATATTCTCCGACGCTCATGTTTCCTTGCACGAGCTGCAGAAAAGTAATCTCCTTCTCTCTCCGAACATCTTCCGGAAAGTACTTGCCCAGAAAACGACTCTTGAACAAGTCCCATGTAATCGCCTGATTGTCCGCCTCCAAACCCCTCCGCATTTGCTGCCACCAATGTTCCGCTTCACTAGTCAGCATATACTGTGCTAGAAGAACCTTCTGTTCTTCCGGTGGTGCCATAGTGTTAAGAATCTTCTCGATCTCTTGCAACCATAACTGTGCACCATCGGGATTGAAACCACCATCGAACTTCTGCGGATCGTTCTTCCTGAACCGCGCCAACCAATCAATAGCCACTGGAGCTGGGGGTTGAGGAATCATTGTAGTTGCTGTTGCTGTTGCTGCTGCTGCTGCAGCTGCGATGTTATTCCCCTGATCTTGTTGCATCTTAGCCATCTGCTCCAAAATAGCTCGGATCCCATCATTATTGATCCGTCTACCAGCCATTCTGTTTAGTCATGCACAAGGCCGACAGTTAATGCTTAATAGCATAGTTAACAGTATAAACATCCTATCGATAGACTCTAGACTCTAAACTATAATTATCGATTACTCGCTCGGTGAGTAATCACTAGAGTAGCTCATAACTCCAAAGGCCGAGGGAAACTGCTCTGATACCATAAATGTAACACCTAAGTTTATTTACCCTTTTATACCCTTAATTAAAAATAGCAACTTGAAAATTTCATTTTTAGACTTATGAATTGATTAGGAAAAACATTTAGTTACTTTTACTCGTATGAAAATCTCCCGTCAAGCGAACGGAGTTTCGTTTGTTTTTAGGACTTTCCCAAAATTTCTGTTTTCCTGCAACCTGATAAATAAAATATTTTTCAAACTTCAAAGCCAGCAGGGCTATTCACATATATATATATATATATATCAGCTAGTGCATCTTCGTGCACGCATCAAAAACAAGTTTAAAACATCATAGTATGAACATCAGGGTTAGCAGAAATATAAACAAGTTAGGAAGACAGTTTTTCCCCAAAATAGACCCCTTTCCCAAAAGGAGTCGTCCTGGGCCCCCAAAAAGCTATTTACATTTATACACGACAAAAAGGATTCACATCATTGGGCCCAGGACATTCCCATGTCCTACATAATAATAAGTGACCTACTCTCCCTGTGAGGGAGAGTACTCCTGTTCGGCCTGATCTTGTGCAAACTCTTCCTCAGTACCTGTGGAGATAGTAAGGAGTGAGTATTACACATAAAATGGGGAGGCAGTTTCCAGATAAGACATAATGCAACACTAAGCCATACACATATAACAGTTCAATCACAAAAAATAAGAGTCAATTCATCACAACTCAATTTCAAGTATTCATTAGTTTCTCAAGTCAATTTTATCTCATCATTCTCATGCATTAACCTCATAATGTCTTTCATTCTCCTTTCATCATTTATAATCACATTTCTCAGTCGTTGTATTCCAGTCAAGACTTTATTGCGTCCGCACCACATGCGCGATGACGACTTACCACGTCTGGATAACACTCCCGGTTAGAACCGGTTCGCATCACTAGGAATTTAACGCTCCTGCCAGGACTTTGGCACACCCAAGGGTCTCTCGCTCAACCAGGTCTCTATCTCACCCAAAAGGCTTCACCTGTTAAGCTATGCTATCATATAATTTTCCACATTCCAATTACACATTCAGTTATTTGAATTCATTCACTTTTCACATTCTCAACACATTCTATGTCTTTTATTTTGGCAGTGAATTGAGCCTTTGTGCATCGATGCCTAACAGGAATTTGGACCTAATGGGAATTTCATGCCTGGTTGAGAACGTAGCCCTTGGGAATTTGATACACCCGGCAGGGGCACCTAGTCTACCAATGCACCAATTCTCAATTCAACTGCACTTTCATTATTATTTACTTTATACATTATCATCATTCATTTCCTTGGATTTTAATCAACATAATATCTCAGTCATTTCACAAATCAAGCATTCAAATTATCAACAATTACCAAATATCAAGATGAAACATATCAACATCAAAATAATTTCCCTAAGTCATAAATTCTATTTTAACAATTATTCTATATCATATCAACCTGAACTAACACAAAAATCTTAGTACCCATTATATGCATATTGTAAACTAAACCCCAGAGTACGGTAATACTCACTATAACCCACTCCTTACCTTAAATTAGCAAAGAGTAAATAGAACCTTAGTGAGCCCTAGCTCAAAATCTTGGAAACTTGAACTTCCTAAGTCTAGCTTGCCACCTCAATAAGGAAATGATGAAATGATGATAGACAACCCTATTTGATAGAGCACAAGAGGAATGATCTTTGTCCTTGCCTTGATTTGAGTTGGAGGGCATGAAACACAATCCCTATATAGCAAAAAGTACAAGAATCCTAGGATTTTAGAGCTCAATTTCTATGAGTCAAGGTAAGTTGAGATGGAGAGGAAAATAACTCATGGCATGAAGCTACTTACCCAAATCAATGGTGAAAAATTGAAAAACCAAGAAGAGTGAAGGTGGGAATGATTCGTGAGAGCCAAGGGAGGAAGGAATGAGCTTTATCCCACTTCCATGGTGCAAGACTTGGTGGAGCTTGGTTGATTTTGGGTTGAAGTGCCCAAGAATCAAGTGTTTATGGTGGTTTGGTGATGGAAATGTGTTGGAGATGGAGAGAAAATGGATGAAGTTGATGGAGTTGTTTGGTGATGAAAGGTGGTGAAATGAGGTGTGTTTGGTGCCTTAATTTTTTGCCTTGGTTCTGCTGGAAATCGTGTGGCTGAAATCCTTGACTTAGCCACCAAGTTCAATTTCAATGGACCAGATCTGTCCAGATCTGCGCCACGCGCCTGGGCACATGCCAGGCTCACCTGGGCGCACGATCAGCACCAGCACCAAGCTGGTGCATGGCTCATACGGTCAGCAGGAGTTTTGGCGCGCCAACACGCGATTTCTGGTGCAGCTGGTGCGATTTGCGCGCGCCTAAGCGCATGGAATGGTGCGCCTGAGCGAAAAAGCTCCTGAGTTGGTGCACCAATAAACAGTGGTGCGCCTGGGCGTACACCGGTGCGCCTAGGCGTGCACCAGAATTTCCAAACTTCGATTCGCCGTAACTTTTTCGTTAACCGTCGGATCGGGCCCAAATTTTTAGACAAGCTTCTTCACCCCATAAAATTCACATCCAACGGTGGAATTTATTTTCTTAGCATCCTATAATAAATTTCTAATTTTCTCTTTTCGGTCGATTTCTAACATCTAAAACGCCGATTTAACTCCCGATCTCGCTTATTTGACTTTGCCCAAAGCCACAATTGCCTTCTATACAACTCCTAGGACTTATAATCACCACTCACATCTCTACCAAAATTCATTAAATCACTTTTCCTATTTTTCTAAGGTTTTTAATAATTATTTCATTTAAATAAAAGCTTAGGATGTTACAAATACTTTTAATTTACTGCAATGAATCACTTTGCTTTTTGAAACAAGTTCTTTTGTAAACATGAAAGTTTTATGCGAATAAATGCTTTAGTAACAACTCGGTTTTCGAAAGAGAGTGTTGAGGAACATCAATAACTTTTCAATTACCTGAACAATGTTAAAAAGAAAATTGGTCTCATTTTTTTGAAACTTTAGTAAGTAAAAGTGAAATTATTTTGGTTTACGAAAATCGGGCTGTTACAGAATGGTATCAGAGCTTATGGTAATCCTTAGTGGCCTTTGTTGGAATAAATGGTGTAATTTGGCGAGAATCACCCAAGAGGGGGGGTGAATTGGGTGTTTAGAAAACTTTAAAAGTTAATCGAATTAAAACGTTCTTCTAGAAAAATATCAGAGAATAAATTGAGCGGAAGACTTAAAGAACGATTTAAAACGTTTTTAAGCATGAAATAGAAAAGATATTATATGAATATAGAAAATATATTACACACGAGATTGATTTGAAAGATCATTACATGAAAAACCACAAACCTCGTGTGAAATATATTAAAACTTGAAATTAGTTTTTATCCACGAAAATACGATTTAAAACAATTTAAATATGGGGAAAGTAAAAGATAAGGGATAGAGAAATTGTACACAGGCGAATTTATCCTGGTTCGACAAACCCAGCCTACTCCAGTCCCCAAGCGACTCGCTTGAGCTTTTTCACTAAGCCAAGACGCAACCGCGTCCCCGAGTACATCCAGAGCGCCCCGCAAGCTACTAGGAATCCCACCGTTCGCAAGGGACCTCGAAACACAAAATAGCCTAACTACTAGGAATCCCACCGTTCGTATAGCGCTACCCAAGACAGCAAGGGTTATCTCACCCTATGAACGCGACACACGTTCAAACCTAAGGGAAAACACTCCTTAAACACTAAGGTTGTCACACCCCTTACAATGATAAGAATATGCACGAAGGAATTTGTGCAACTAACAATATGCTCTCTAATTAGAGCGGATAAAACAATCAAAGACCTATGACAATATTAATAAACTAAAGCAAATCTCAAAGCTATAGACTTATGATGATGATGATGAACTTTTTCTTCTAAGAGATATTAAAAAAATAGAGAATGAGAAGAAGAAAAACAACTCCTCAATTTCAAAAATGAAAGAGAGTTTTAAAGAGGGAAGAAGAAGCTGCCATACAATCAATTCGTGATCCTCCAAAAATGGAAACAAATCATTCTGGGAATCAGATTGATTTCAGCACGTTTTTCAAAATTTTAATTAAAATAATCGATTACTTTGGTCAGGCTAATCGATTACATGCTCTCAGGTTTTTCACAAAAGTTGCAGCATTAACATATAATCGATTACTAGTTTCGGATAATCGATTACTTACTCCTAAATGACCAGATCAAGGAAGTAATCCATTATAAGAACCTAAATAATCCATTACATGCTCTCTGGTTACAAGTTGCATTAAGTAATCGATTATGCCAGAAGGGTTAATCGATTACTCCAAATAAAAATTGGATTTTCATGAGAAAATTGTAACCAGGTTTTCACAAAATATTTTTCACAAGAGATATCCTGGAGCAAGAACAAAAGTTTTATAAAAAAATGCTTCTTTTACGTTTTTCAAAATAAAACATAATCATCATCACACAGACTATAATTCTAAGTGCTTTAAGAAAATTAATTTTCCTTACAAAGACTTCTAAGCCTAAGGCTAGATCTTCAATTAAACAAGCCTTTGTGATCGAGGCCGTACCCGATACAAATAAAAACAGTTTAAGTATAGTACTAGGAAGTGACTCCTAGGTCGTCTCCCAAGGAATATCTTATCAAGCAAAAGGTCGAACACATAGTATGCGTAGAAAGCAGGGGGTTTTTTTTTGTATTGAATATTGAATAATTGAAATCAAAACAGAATTAAATCAAAACGAAGAAACATATAAGGAAAAGCGGATAAACCCCTTTGGCTCGCGTTCACAACTCTATCATCGGTCACAAAAGATCAATTTCTTTCCTCTTCACTGTCCAACTCGTGAGAATTAAATACTAAGCAAAAATTCAATTCTCACCCCAAAACCCAAACCTCTAATTAAGCATTAAAAGCCAAAGCATGGAGTTTTTACGAGTTTGCATAAATTAAGCATTCATACACATGGATTATCTCTATACAATGGAACTAAGCGAACCATAACATATCAATAAGCATGAAAACAGTGAATAAAAATGAAATAGCATTAAGAACAAAACCTCAAGAGTATGTGATACATTACCAAAGGGATTTAACCTAAGAGTTTAGCCTTCCATGAAGAAAAATACCAAAAACGTGTAGAAAAGGGAAGAGAGAGAAACCCTAGCAGCCTCCACAAGCTTGGAGAGCAAAACTAAGCCTTCTCTATGAGAGAGAATGTAAAAAACGTGAATGGAAGCTCTCCTAAGGGTTTACACGAATTTGGCTTTTTAAATCACAAAACGGGCCTAAATCATGGGCCCAAATCCTAAGGAAAGCTTATCTCTAAATTAAATCCAAAAAAATATCTTATAGATAAAATCTAAATCTTAAAAGATATAACTAAATCTCAACTAATCCTAAAGATAGATTACAATCTTCACTTCATCATATATCTTCTCTTCCAAAATTAAATCTTCATTCCCAAAATGTCCAAAAAGCCCTTGTGCCAAATATGACCTGAAAATAGAAATAGAATTAATTAGGCTAAATAATCCCAAATTAAACAATATTCAGAATAATAGTCCAATAAACTCTAAATCACTAAATCAAGCTAAACAATGTCAAATAGGCAACAAGTATCAATAATAGGAGTAAAATAATGCAAGGAAAAATGGGAAATAAAATGCTCATCAAATACCCCACACTTATCCTTTTGCACTCCTGGGCAAAACTAAGAATTAGGACTGAGAAAATCAATATGCACCAAAGTGAATCATGTAACAAGATTACTAAAACTAATGAATGCAAACCTAAGAGATTACATACTTGACAATGAATTCTAGGAAATGCAAAGAAATGGGCAAAATCGAGCACACGAAGAGAATAAGGACCAAAGAATCAAGGCATTCATGAACATCATCCAATTATTTCAAATATGCAAAGAAAACCAATGACATCAAGAGGGTAGTCACAAAGATGATAGAAACTCACAAGGATCACTCAATAGTGTTTACACTCAAGTGTTTAAGGTTAATCAGTGTTTACACTCAAGGCACATCATGAAAAACAAACACAACCATAGGCTTGACAAGCCTCTAACATCAACAATCAACACACATGCACATTAAGATCAAAAGGTCTTTTCAGGGTTGTAATGGGGCCAAGGACAAGGTAGGATAAAAATATGGGAAATGTAGCTAAAACCCAGGGAATAGAGGAGCAATGGGGAACAAGTAAAAAAAATAAGCACAATCCACCCCAGAATGAAATGGTAAACATAACAACAACCTCTAATTCCAATCCTCCATGCCTCAATCAACCTTTTATTCCATTTTTTTTCTTTTTCTTCTTCTTCTTCTTCTTTCTTTTTCTTTTTTTTTTTTGAATTGCATTACATTGCAGAACTTCATGAACGAAAGAAAAGAAGAAACAATAAAAATGGCATAATGAGATAAAGCCATAATTACATCACCGACCATAGAGGCAAAACCCAGAACTCACAAGAGATGAAGAACAAAGCACCCTCGCTTACTTAATACCCATTCCCAAAACAATTCCAAAGCTCCAACATTCCCTAAGGTTAGGACAATCATGTTTTTTCAGTCATAGGCTTGTAATGAGCTAAAGAACAAAGAAAAGGGATATAAAGGCTCAAAGGGGCTATCAAAGGATAAATTCATTCAAGGTAGGCTCATATGGCTAGTGGCTTATTCAAGAAAAAACAATGCCTAAATCATTTCAAAATGTGCATGGGAATATCAAGTATCAACAAGAGTCAAGTCAAGTTCTAGAGTGCAAGTAATCCAGAGTGCAATCACACATTAAATAAAAATTAGGTGGCATATATAGCAATCCACCGACAATTAAGGCTCAAATCCTCACAAAAGGGACAATTCTATCACAGTGTTACCACCTCTTAATTATCAAAAGCAACTTTACACACAGAAATGCATGAATTCAGACACAAGATACCAAGACTCTACTAAAATGAAGCAAAAACATGCAAGAAAATGCCCAAAACTTAGCAAAACCTAAAAAAATCAAAGCAAAAATATGCAACCTAAACTACTCTCCCCCCCACACTTAAATCACACATTTTCCTCAATGGAACACAAATAGCAGTATCAGACAGATATAGACAAGTGCAATAAAAAGAGTAAGGAAGGAGAAAAGAAGACTCCCGAAATCATGGTGGGTCAAAAATGGGGTCGACCAATGAGGCCTCCTCCACAGGTGCATCATCCAAAGTAGGAGAGGTTAGGAAAGGCTTGAGTCGGTGGCCATTGACTTTGAAGCTCTTGTCTGTGGACTCACTCTTGATCTCCACAGTGCCATAAGGAAACACCTGGGTGACTACAAACGGTCCAATCCATTTAGAGCGGAGCTTTCCACTCATGATTCCAAGCCTAGAGTTGTAGAGCAACACTTTTTGACCAACCAAGAACTCCTTTCTGCAAATTGAGCTATCATGGAGCTTCTTGGTCTTCTCTTTGTAGAACTTGGAGTTCTCATAGGCCTCCAAACGGATCTCATCTAGCTCACTCAACTGCAGCTTCCTCTCCTCACCCGCTTGATCAAGAGCTAAGTTGCATTGCTTCACAGCCCAATATGCACGGTGCTCTATCTCCACAGGCAGGTGGCATGCCTTACCAAAAACAACCCGATAAGGTGACATCCCTATGGGTGCCTTGTAAGCAGTCCGATGGGCCCATAGAGCATCCTCCAATCGTGTGCTCCAATCCTTTCTATTAGGCTTCACCATCTTCTCCAAAATCCGCTTGATCTCTCTGTTTGAAATCTCAGCTTGCCCATTGGTTTGGGGGTGATATGGTGTAGAAACTTTGTGCACAACGCCATACTTCTTGAGCAAAGCTTGCATGGATCTATTGCAGAAGTGTGTGCCTTGATCACTGACTATGGCTCTAGGTATGCCAAACCTGCAAAGGATATTAGTCCTGACAAAATCTACAACAACCTGAGCATCATTAGTCCTGGTGGCCTTAGCTTCCACCCATTTGGATACATAATCCACAGCAAGTAAGATATAATAAAAACCAAAAGAAACAGGAAAGGGGCCCATGAAATCTATACCCCAGACATCAAACACCTCACAGAACAACATAGGTTGTTGCGGCATCTGTTGCCTCCAAGATAGGGTGCCTCCTGCCCTTTGACATTTCTCACATGAGCTGCAGATTTTGCTTGCATCCTTGAAGATGGTAGGCCAATAAAATCCAGAATCCAGCACCTTTCGTGCTGTCCTTTGAGTGCCAAGGTGGCCTCCAACTGGTGAAGCATGGCAAAATTGGAGAACCGATTGGATCTCCTGGTCTGGAATGCACCTGCGAATGACCTGATCACTGCAAAAACGCCACAAATAGGGGTCATCCCATACATAATACTTGGCATCGCTCTTCAATTTGTCTCTTTGAGCTTTGGATGCCAAGGGTGGAAAAACAGATGCAACTATATAATTTACAATATCAGCAAACCAAGGAATAAGGGGAGGGGGATGTGAAACATGCAAAACTAGAAGCTGCTCATCCAGGAAGCCATCCCGGATAGGAAATGCATCCTCCTCTCTCTCTATTCTACTCAAGTGGTCTGCGACAAGGTTATGTGCACCACTCCGATCCTGAATCTCAAGATCAAAATCCTGGAGGAGCAACATCCATCTAATCAACCTAGGTTTGGAATCTGTCTTTTTCAAAAGATACTTCAGAGCAGCATGATCAGTATACACCACAACCTTAGAACCTAACAGATATGATCTAAACTTATCAAGTGCAAAGACAATGGCTAACAGCTCTTTTTCAGTTGTGGTGTAATTAACTTGTGCTGAATCTAAAGTCCTAGATGCATAATAAATCACATGAGACATCTTACCAACCCTTTGGGAGAGAACTGCTCCCAAAGCATAATTCGAGGCATCGGTCATGAGCTCAAATGGGAGAGTCCAGTCAGGTGGTTGGATGATGGGAGTGGTGGTGAGTGCTCTCTTTAGCTCATCAAATGCCTTCTTGCATTGGTCTCCAAACTCAAATGTGGTATCCTTTTGAAGCAAGTTGGATAGTGGAAGGGCTATCTTGCTAAAGTTCTGAATAAACCTGCGATAGAAACCTGCATGGCCAAGAAAAGAACGCACCTCTCGCACGCAAGAGGGGTAAGGCAAATGTGATATTACATGCAGCTTAGCAGGGTCAACCTCTATGCCCTTATGCGAAATAATGTGCCCTAAGACTATGCCTTGTTCTACCATAAAATGACATTTTTCAAAATTCAAGACAAGGTTAGTCTCAATGCACCTATTAAGCACCTTAGACAAACTATCAAGACATGCATCAAAAGAGGAACCATATACACTAAAATCATCCATGAAGACCTCTATGCAATGCTCAAGTAAGTCATTAAAAATACTCATCATACATCTTTGAAAAGTGCCAGGAGCATTGCATAGGCCAAAAGGCATCTTCCTATAAGCAAATGTACCAAAAGGACAGGTAAATGTAGTCTTATGTTGGTCCTCTGGTGGAATACAGATTTGGAAATAACCAAAGAAACCATCTAAGAAGCAATAGTGAGATTTACCTGCCAGGCGCTCCAACATCTGATCAATGAAGGGAAGAGGAAAGTGATCCTTGCGGGTCGCCTGGTTGAGCTTCCTATAATCAATGCAGACTCTCCAACTGTTCTGCACTCTAGTGGGAATCAGCTCATCCTTCTCATTTTTGACAACTGTCACCCCAGACTTCTTGGGAACTACTTGAACTGGGCTTACCCAAGTGCTGTCTGAAATGGGGTAGATAATGCCAGCTTGCAGCAGCTTGGTGACCTCTTTCTTCACCGCATCAAGAATCTGGGGGTTCAACCGTCTCTGGGGTTGTCTCACTGGTTTAGCCCCATCCTCCAATAAAATCTGATGCATGCACATGGAGGGGCTAATACCAGGTATGTCTGCCAAAGTCCATCCTATTGCCCTTTTGTTTGCTCTAATCACATCCAGCAGCTTCTTCTCTTGATCAACAGAAAGGGAGGTAGAGATGATCACTGGAAGTTTCTGCTCAGCCTCCAAGTAAGCATATTTGAGATGAGGAGGAAGGGGCTTCAGGTCCAATAAAGGTGCCTGCATCACAGATGGAACTAAAGGAGCAGCAGAATTGGATTCTGCCGCCTGCACCTGAACAAGTGAATTAGACTCATGCAAAACAGAAATGGGGTTAGCATGATCTGAATCTATATCATATGAATCAACAGATGCAGTAGCAAAATTTAAAAACTGGTCAATTTCAATGCATGCAGTGCACATTTCGGAATCAGAACATGCAGAACAAGTAAATGAGCTAGTGAAAGATGGCAAATCATAATCATGCAAAAAGTCTAGAACATGCTCATCAATCAGATCATCAATCAAGTCAACATGAAAAACAGAGTGGTCATCAGAAAAATGTTTCATAGCATCAAAAATATTGAATCGAACCACACTGTCATCAAATTCCATGGAAAGTGTACCTGCATGCACATCTATCTTGGTTCGGGCTGTTTTCAAAAATGGTCTCCCTAATATGATAGGGACAGCACTACGAGAGGTGTCCTCTTCCATATCAAGAATATAAAAATCAGCAGGAAAGATAAGCTCTTCAACCCGAACCAGGACATCCTCTATCAAACCTGCGGGGTAGGCAGTAGATCTATTTGCCAAGTGAATAACCACACCCGTAGGTTGAAGGGGTCCAAGTGAAAGAGATTTGAAAACAGACATAGGCATAACATTAATAGATGCTCCTAAATCTAGCAAAGCATTCTCAAATTTAGTATTACCTATGATACAAGGCACAGAGAAAGTTCCAGGATCCTTACACTTTTCAGGAATATGAGGGACGGGTTTACCTATAAGAGCAGAGACATTTCTTCCCATGCTGATCCTCTCATTGCCCTTGAGCTTCCGTTTGTGTGTGCATAGATCCTTCAAGAACTTTGCATACCTTGGAATCTGCTTGATTGCATCAAGAAGGGGTATGTTGACTTCCACCTTCCTGAATGTGTCAAGTATCTCTTTGTCAATCTCTTCCATTTTCTTGCTTTGAGTCACCCCCCTTGGTGGGAAAGGAAGAGGAATGGGGGGTGGTTGTTGGGCAGCAGCAGGTGTTGTGCTTGTGGAAGGCTGAGCTGGATGGGATTTTCTGGTACTTGTGTTCTCACTCTCCTCGACCATTTGGCTCTTCTTGTTGGTGGAAACTAGATCATCTTTGTTGAGGTCAGATTCTGGTGTGGGTGTGACAATCTGCTTCCCTGACCTTAGACTAATAGCATTCACATTCTGGTTTGGATTGATCACTGTTTGGGATGGCAACTTGTTAGAATTCTGAGATTGCATAGTGTTGATTGCTGTTGCCATCTGTCCCATCTGATTGGTCAAAGATTGAATGGAGGCCTCTTGTCTTTGAATGGATGCTCTAGTTTCCTGTTGGAATTGGAGATTTTGCATGGTCATCTGTTTCATCAGCTCTTCCAATGAAGGCTGCTGCTCAGTACTAGGAGCTGGTAGTGCAAAATTAGCCTGTTGTTGTCTCTGTTGCTGGACTGGAGGAGGTACATATGGTGGTCTAGAATTGTTCTGAAATTGAACCTGTGAAGGTTGCTGCAGATCAGACCATCTCAGGTTGGGATGGTTCCTCCAACCAGGGTTGTATCTATTGGTAGAGAGATCAAAGTTCTGTGGCTGCTGATTTCTACTGTTGAAGATTTGTGCATCCAGTATCCAGAATTTTTTTTTGTTTTGAATATTGAATAATTGAAATCAAAACAGAATTAAATCAAAACGAAGAAACAGATAAGGAAAAGCGGATAAACCCCTTTGGCTCGCGTTCACAACTCTATCATCGGTCACAAAAGATCAATTTCTTTCCTCTTCACTGTCCAACTCGTGAGAATTAAATACTAAGCGAAAATTCAATTCTCACCCCAAAACCCAAACCTCTAATTAAGCATTAAAAGCCAAAGCATGGAGTTTTTACGAGTTTGCATAAATTAAGCATTCATACACATGGATTATCTCTATACAATGGAACAAAGCGAACCATAACATATCAATAAGCATGAAAACAGTGAATAAAAACGAAATAGCATTAAGAACAAAACCTCAAGAGTATGTGATACATTACCAAAGGGATTTAACCTAAGAGTTTAGCCTTCCATGAAGAAAAATACCAAAAACGAGTAGAAAAGGGAAGAGAGAGAAACCCTAGCAGCCTCCACAAGCTTGGAGAGCAAAACTAAGCCTTCTCTATGAGAGAGAATGTAAAAAACGTGAATGGAAGCTCTCCTAAGGGTTTACACGAATTTGGCTTTTTAAATCACAAAACGGGCCTAAATCATGGGCCCAAATCCTAAGGAAAGCTTATCTCTAAATTAAATGTAAAAAATATCTTATAGATAAAATCTAAATCTTAAAAGATATAACTAAATCTCAACTAATCCTAAAGATAGATTACAATCTTCACTTCATCATATATCTTCTCTTCCAAAATTAAATCTTCATTCCCAAAATGTCCAAAAAGCCCTTGTGCCAAATATGACCTGAAAATAGAAATAGAATTAATTAGGCTAAATAATCCCAAATTAAACAATATTCAGAATAATAGTCCAATAAACTCTAAATCACTAAATCAAGCTAAACAATGTCAAATAGGCAACAAGTATCAATAATAGGAGTAAAATAATGCAAGGAAAAATGGGAAATAAAATGCTCATCACTTTGCAATCTTCCTTTGTACCTGAACCTGTTAAGCATAAATTCATTATTTGTTGTTGTGTCATCATCAAAACATTGAGAGAGAAACACATGAGTTTCACCACTCAGTTTCAACACTCCCCCTTTTTGATGATGACAAACACTCTTGCAAAACAAGGTTAGTACGAATATAAACGATTAAAACAAGTCATAAGAGTATCACACAGAATACTCAAGCTCATAAAATTGAACTCATTAAGCTGAGCTCCCCCTGAATTCATGACATATCATGAACTTAATCAACCTATAACCTGTAACCTATTTTCTCCTTTTTCTCCTTTTTCTCCTTTTTCTCCCCCTTTTGACATCATCAAAAAGGTGAGGAAGCATAATAGATATAGCAAATGACAACGCATATAATAAGCACACCAAAGAAATAATTGTCATAAGCATCATAATCAATTCAAACAAGCCAAGAGAAAACCAAACTAAATCCAGGAACAAGTTATCCAAATAAAATACTAGGGGTTACGAGCAAGCAGAAACAAAAAATATTCAAATATCATAATCCAAATAAACCGAAATAGATAAAGTGAGGTGCCACAAGCTCGACGATCACTGGAACGGAGGACGGTTCTGATGCCTCAGATGGTAGATCTCTTTTTGCATTGTATCCATATCCATGTGCATCTGCTCCATGTCGGATGTGAGTTGAGCAAGAGATGTATCTACTGCATGCATGTCCTCATCTGAACGCCTCATATACCCTCGAACATCATCCATGAATAACTGCATGTATGGAGGAATGTGATCGGGTGGATAAAGAGCTTGTAGCGGAACATAATCTGAGTCATGAACTGGTGCACTATCAGGTTGTGGTGGCTGTTGCTGATCATCTTCATCAGGATCATAGTTGTGGTTGGACTTGCGCTCACGCCTCTGTGCCTTTGGTCTCCAACCAGTACCTTCCATGTTGATCCAGCCCATATTTCCCAAGAAATTTGAGTCCATGCGCATGTCTGCATTTGGAGCTGTTCTAGCCTCGCCATTCACAGGAACTCGGAATCGCCTGAGAATTCTGGTGATCACAGTAGCATATGGAAGCTTCGACGTCTTATTCTTCATATCCTCATTAATAGACCGTCGAACCTTTGCAGTCGTCTCAATCATGTGATTCAATATGAACCAACCCCAATTAATTGGTTTATTATGAAACCACGCCCAAAAGATAATGTAGTCAGACTCAAGAACTCTGAAATAGTTTCCTTGCCTAGGAATCAAGCAACGAGTCAAGATGAAGTGAAGAACTCGGTACACGAATTTCAAATTCTCAGAAGTCATCACTTTTCCAGCCGGGATGCGGTCATCGATAAATTCTTCTTTCGCCGCTTTCTTGTCGTACTCATCACCCCAAAGACTTTCAGAACCAGAACCAGTGAAAGTAACTCCATCCATGGGCAAGTGAGTGATGTTAGTCCAAGTAGACAAGCTTATTTTGATCCCTTTTCCTTTGACCTCGGAAAAAAGTGTCTGTTCTTCAGCATTCCAGACAAGGTTTGACTAAAACACTCTGACTAAGTCCTCATAATAATCTCCTCCAATGGTACTGAACTCATAAAGACCTTTTTCTTTCAACAGAACAACAGCCGGAAGATTACAGTCATCGCCATCAATAGTTTCAGCATCTAGAAATCTAGGTGAAATGACTGAACAAGCAACAAAGTATTTTTCATAATCCATTATTTGAGCAGGATTAGAAAACCATCGATTTAGCTTTTCTATAGTGATCGGCTGATGAACCAGTGGAGGTGGAGCTGAAGGACCTGCATCACTTTGACGTGTCCTTGGAGGCCTAGGAACCCGACTAGATGAGGGTTGAGCCCTTCTTTGAACAACAGGGGGGGTGAAGGCTCATCATCCTCTGATTCCTCAACTACCATTCTTCTTTTAGAGTGACGAGAGGACATGGTCACAGCACAAACTAAACAACAACCAGATTCTGAACCAAATAAGTAGACTATCCCAACCAGAATGCAGCACAACACAGAGTATAACACAGACTACCAGATGCACAATTCAGCAGTTTCAACTTCACAATATCAATGCTAGAATAAACTACATATCAAAATAGAAAACATGAAGATACTGATAATGCATAACCAAGATATTGCGAACCTGAACCGGAGGAGCTATCAACTGAACCGAAGCAATGAACCGAACAATGTACAGCACACACAAACCAGAACAAACCAGAAGCCTAACCAGACCAGCGAACCAGAACCAAGACTGAACCGGAAAACCCAAAAATCTGAGCCAAGCAAAAAAAACGAACCGGACCAGTGAACCGAATGAGATTCTGATCAGCGAACCAGATGCTCAAACCAGTGAACCAATATCTTCATCAACATGCTTGAACCATGGAAGAACCGGATCTGAAACTAGAAGAACAAGTGCCATGAAGCATGAAAACCTTGTGAACAACAAGTTTAACCAAGTATGAAGAAAAGGTTTTGAGAATGTGAAGCAAGAACTAAAGGTTTTGGTAGTGGTTATGGTGGTGAAGAAGAAGAACCGAATGGGAAGGAGAAAGAGATATAGGAACGGTTTTGGGTTGAATGAAGTGGAAAAGGTGAAGGTTTATGAGAGAAAGAAGTGGTATGAGAGAGTATGGTGAAGGTTGTGGGTGGTTATGGAGTTTGTGAGAGTTGAAGGTTGAAGAAGAAGAAGAGAAGAAGAAGAAGAGGTTAACGTGGGTGAGAGAGAGAGAGAGAGAGGCCGTGTGATTTTGTGGGAAGAGAGAGAGAATGTGTGGCTAGGGTTATTTTATTTGGTGGTCCACACTTGGTCAACTTGGGTCAAAGAGGCCCACACGATCTGCACTTTTCCCTTTTTTTTCAGATACTGGTGCAAATAATCGATTATTTCACTTCTATAATCGATTACTTCCGCAAAAGAATCGATTACTTCCATTCAATTAATCGATTATCTCTCCTCTGTCCATAACTGATGCAACTTGTGTAATCGATTATGCTGAGACCTCTAATCGATTATCTCTCCAATGGTGAGTTGTATGATGCAGCAAATATAATCCATTATTCTGATCCTCTAATCCATTACTTCTTTAAAACTGATTCAAAAATCCACTTGGTAATCGATTACTGTTGCAGAGTAATCGATTACTTCTGCACAAATTTCCAGAAATCTTCAATACCTTCTGATACATGATCCCTGATGCCTGAATCCGTTTAGTGACGTTCATCTTGTGGTCAACTTACCTTTAAGAATCCTGTTTCCTACAAGACAGATAAATCTGGCTATCTCCAACGCTCAAGTTAGATAATTTTCATGATAAACAGAATGAACCTTTTAATTAATTTGAATAAATCAACGACAATAATGTAACAAATCATATGCCTATCATAATTATGAAATATATCAAGATTAATCATAATATGCATTTGATACTAACTTGGTTTCCTCAAGTTTGCACTAAATGACATTTTATGAAGGTCTTTGATTTTTCCAAGAAATGATGATCATGTGAAGATAAAACTAGAAACACATGATTTATTTTTCAAAAATAGTTTAGCTTGGAATAATCAAAGTATGCTCTTGAATAATCATAGTTATAAGAAGTATATGATCTGTTTACCTCAGATTTTGCATGCCATGGAAATTTTGAATTTTGCCAATGATTCTTTTTGTCACTTCCTTTTTGCCAATGATTCTTTGTTCCAGACCAAGGATTTCTTCTATGATTCTTTGCCCATAGGTGATTTTCATTTCTTCCATGTGATATTTTTGACTTTGATGGAACTGATCTCCTTTGGTTATTCCATCTTTTCTCAGATATCCAAGGTGACGGAGTAATGAGTTTGTCTCTTAGGATTCTTCTTGGTTTTTCCTTGAGTAAAACATAAACTTCTATCCTGTTACAAAAAGAAGTTTTTGGTACCCATCTCATTTTGGGTCCAGGGGGGTTAATTTTAGATTCCTCAGTAACTTTTGGAACCCATTTCATTTTATTTCGCAAGTATTGATTTTTCTTAAATATGCATAAATGAGAAATATGACCAGAACGACCACAGTAGTTACAAATAATGATTTTGGGAGAAGTTTTGGATTTTTTAAAATCATTTTTGCAAAACATAAACTTGTGATCTTTGTATTCAGAATCACATTTGCTAACTTCTTTGCTTGACACTTGAATTTCCACATTCTTATTTGAATTGTCAAGAAAAGAGTTTGAACAAACAGATTTTGAAATATAATGAGAGTCACAAGAAGCAGCCTCAACAAGATTTTTAATAGAAATGCATTTTACATTACTTGAAGAGGTGCTATTTTCAAAATTATTTTTTAAATCATCTCTCAAAATATTATTAGTACTATGAGGGTTTTGGACATTAAAATTAATCAAGGTTACCTCGTGAGGAGTAAATGAATGTGATGCATTTTCGTTTTCCACTAACTCCTCATCTGAAGAACTTGATTCCTCAAGAGTTTCCAAAAAGGCTTCAAAAAAATTTTCTAACTCATCATCATCTTTTTCATCTGACGAACTGCTCCTCATGCTATGGGTGTCATCATTCAAAACTTCGTCATGAGAAATAGTCCAATCATCTTTCAAGTTTTTCTCTTTCTGGGTCTCCTGATAACATCTGTGAATACTTACACTTTCACAAAGATCATTAGTAGCATAATAAGTGTGTAAGGTATCCCAAATATTTTTAGCATTAACACAATCCTTGATTTTAGCATATGCGTCATCGTTTAAGGCATTCCTTAAAATCTGCATAGCTTGAATGTTCAAGGCAAAACATTTTTTGTCAAAATCATTTAAAACATTTTTTGAATTTAAATCAAAGCCATTTTGCACAATAATCCATAAACGACAATTCATCGACTGTAAATAAAATTTCATTCTAGCACTCCAATAAGAATAATTTTCTCCATTGAAAATTGGTGCTTCATCGAATGAAATACCCTCCATTTAAAATCAAAAACAAATATCCCAATAAGCCAAACAACCAAGGATCTTTAACTCAAGCGGTTAAGCTTGTTACTAGAGCACGAAGCTCTGATACCAATTGTTGGAATAAATGGTGTAATTTGGCGAGAATCACCCAAGAGGGGGTGAATTGGGTGTTTAGAAAACTTTAAAAATTAATCGAATTAAAACGTTCTTCTAGAAAAATATCAGAGAATAAATTGAGCGGAAGACTTAAAGAACGATTTAAAACGTTTTTAAGCATGAAATAGAAAAGATATTATATGAATATAGAAAATATATTACACACGAGATTGATTTGAAAGATCATTACATGAAAAACCACAAACCTCGTGTGAAATATATTAAAACTTGAAATTAGTTTTTATCCACGAAAATACGATTTAAAACAATTTAAATATGCGGAAAGTAAAAGATAAGGGATAGAGAAATTGTACACAGGCGAATTTATCCTGGTTCGGCAAACCCAGCCTACTCCAGTCCCCAAGCGACTCGCTTGAGCTTTTTCACTAAGCCAAGACGCAACCGCGTCCCCGAGTACATCCAGAGCGCCCCGCAAGCTACTAGGAATCCCACCGTTCGCAAGGAACCTCGAAACACAAAATAGCCTAACTACTAAGAATCCCACCGTTCGTATAGCGCTACCCAAGACAACAAGGGCTATCTCACCCTATGAACGCGACACACGTTCAAACCTAAAGGAAAACACTCCTTAAACACTAAGGTTGTCACACCCCTTACAATGATAAGAATATGCACGAAGGAATTTGTGCAACTAACAATATGGTCTCTAATTAGAGCGGATACGACAATCAAAGACCTATGACAATATTAACAAACTAAAGCAAATCTCAAAGCTATAGACATATGATGATGATGATGAACTTTTTCTTCTAAGAGATATTAAAAAAATAGAGAATGAGAAGAAGAAAAACAACTCCTCAATTTCAAAAATGAAAGAGAGTTTTAAAGAGGGAAGAAGAAGCTGCCATACAATCAACTCGTGATCCTCCAAAAATGGAAACAAATCATTCTGGGAATCAGATTGATTTCAGCACGTTTTTCAAAATTTGAATTAAAATAATCGATTACTTTGGTCAGGCTAATCGATTACATGCTCTCAGGTTTTTCACAAAAGTTGCAGCATTAACATATAATCGATTACTAGTTTCTGATAATCGATTACTTACTCCTAAATGACCAGATCAAGGAAGTAATCCATTATAAGAACCTAAACAATCCATTACATGCTCTCTGGTTACAAGTTGCATTAAGTAATCAATAATGCTAGAAGGGTTAATCGATTACTCCAAATAAAAATTGGATTTTCATGAGAAAATTGTAACCAGGTTTTCACAAAAAAAATTTCACAAGAGATATCCTGGAGCAAGAACAAAAGTTTTATAAAAAAATGCTTCTTTTACGTTTTTCAAAATAAAACATAATCATCATCACACAGACTATAATTCTAAGTGCATTAAGAAAATTAATTTGCCTTACAAAGACTTCTAAGCCTAAGGCTAGATCTTCAATTAAACAAGCCTTTGCAATCTTCCTTTGTACCTGAACCTGTTAAGCATAAATTCATTATTTGTTGTTGTGTCATCATCAAAACATTGAGAGAGAAACACATGAGTTTCACCACTCAGTTTTAACTGCCTTAAGCATGGGCTTACATGCTTTGTTTGTGTGACTCCGTGTGTTTGTTAGTATTAGGATAAGAATCTGAGGTTAAGTTTTCGTCTCTTAGGACATGAGACTAGTTGTAGCATAGCATCAACCGTGTTAGAAACCTTTTGGTTCCATAGATTGAAGGAATAGACCATGAATAGATTCTGAGACCGAGACCCAATACCCCTGATGTTCCATTAGTGATTGTCAAACTTAGGTTTGATTAACCCTAACCTGCTTTTATACAGGGATAGTTATCGCCTTTGAGGATGTAAGTTTTTATCTCTTAATTTCAGTGCTTGTTGAATTGCTTCAACAAAACAGTTAATGTTTTTAAACTTAAACCTTTTGTTCCTGAGCCCTACTATCCATCTGTAGCCTTACCGATTCTATTTGAGACTCATTAGTCGAACTGTGGAATTAGGAGTGCCCTAGTTACCCAAGTAATTTAGGCATGAACGATTAAGGAAGGATAAACGGTTTAAGTTAAGTAAGGATGTAAGATCACAATGGATTTAGTTATAAGTTTGATCGAAGTTGGGGAGTCACAAGGAAGGAAAGAGGTGTATGTTACCAGTTATTAGAGGAAATTTTGAGGAAAGATTGAGGATTAGAATTGCCATACACAATAATTAGAGGTTTAGGCGATAGAAGTGATAGGTTGATTAATGTTTAGGATGAATCTAAGGAGGAAAGTGAGGTTTGTTTGAGGGAGTAAGTAAACCCAGATTGTAATAGACTCCCTTAAGTTAAAGAACTGATAGACGAAAGCCTTAGGAGAGCAAAGGGAAGGAGTGATTATGGTGAGATAGTAAGGACCTAAGTTTTAGAAAATAACGAGGATCTAAGGGTTCTAGGCTAAACCCTATGCTTTTGGAGATGTATGAATCTTTGCTTGCTTTATTTTCCCTAAGTCCGAACCTATGGTTGGACTTTTGTGACGACAATCAGCTAAAGGAGTGATATCCACTTCGGTTAGTCCGTTGGACTTAACCCGATTCGACACGCGAGCGGTTGTGTGAGTGCGACTTCTTCATCTAAAAGCAATAAACGAGGAACACGACAAGGTGAATTAGATCAGCAAGCGGAAACACGGTCACGCAACGACACGAGAGTGTTCTTATGGGAATCAAAGTGACGTAAGAATTTTTTGCCCTGCTGCCCAATCCACAACGTATTTCTCGGGGACGAGAAATCTTTAAGTTGGGGAGAATGTAACACCCCGCAAATTCCTCGTGCTGAATTAAAATACTAAAGAAATTTATTGTGAGAAAAGTGTTTTGAAAAGAATATTTTCTTAAATAATTTTTCCTAAATTCACGTTTTCAAAAGTGTTTAGTGATTTTAAAGAGATGGTTTTCAAAAGTTATAAGTTTTAAAGTTGAGTCTAGAAAAATGATTAGATGTTTAATATTCCCATGCTTTGAAGAAATAGTGAATTTCAAAACAAGAGTTATTTTATGAGAAAGTGATTTGTTTTCTGCCTTTATGTGATGGATTCATATATGTTTGATATATGTTAATATGGTTTCTAGAAGATGTTTAAATTATTATGTAAACTTGGTGATTATATGTTTTAGAGTAAAAATGATTAAGAAATAAAATTATAATGCATGACAGTGTGTTTAAGTATGTGATGCGTGTACATATATATGTATATGAGTATGTAACGTATATGTGAATGTATGTGTATATATATATATGTGTTTGTGTGTGTGTATATCGTTTTGCATGAATGTATGCTTAGAATCATGAGCAAATCTAATTAGTAAATGAACATGATCATATATGCATGTATGCGTGGATGTGATGTGTAAGTGTGTGTGTGTGCATGAATATGTGAATATATGTGTGTACGCCGTGTGAGTGTATGTGAGTGTAGGAAGCCTAGGAATTTCCTTAAGTGTTAAGTAAACAACTAAGTTGTAACCAAGCGAGTCAAAATCCTAACCAATTTCTAACAAAACTCTAACCAAATAGTAGAAGCCCTAAGGATGAACCAACAAGTCAACAAACCTAAGTGGCCCTAAACACCTAATGTCTCCTACATTGTTCCCTTTGGATCTTGCTAAACTCCACCCATGCAAAAAATTGGAAGACCGAATTTACCCCTCCCATTTGCACCCTTGGCCGAATTTCCCAAGGACAAAAGAGGAAACACATGAGTTTTCTATATAAACCATCACCCTTAGTTCCTTCCACCCATTTTCTCATTCATTTCTTCCATTTCCCTTCACTCCTCAAACACAATTGTTGAAGAGCAAAAGCAAAGCTCTCAACATACATAAAAAGAGGGAGAAACCGTGAGGATAGAGAAGAGAAGGAGAGTGAAAAATCCAAGCTCCTTGACCAAATTCCCTTGATCCTTCTTCTTCACCCACTTCCTTCTTCAAACTCAAGAAGAAAAATCACCCATCAACCCCAAAGGGAGAGAGGGCCGAGACAAAAAACTTAGAAGAAGGAGAGAGATCTTGAAGTTCAAAGTTTAGATTTTTGGTTTAAGGTAGTTGTTTGAACTTTTGAGAGTTTTAAGTGTAATAATTTTGTGTGTAAAGGACTTTGTGACAAACTTGGTTTAAATTTAAAAGTTGTGATGCATGTTATTAATTTTGAAGTGATCTTGAAGTTTAAACTACATGCATGCCATTTCTAAGTGTTGATCTTGAAAATCTATGCTAAAAAAAAGTTTAGATCTTTAACTTATGGTTTTCTTTGTCACGGTTTTAACAAAAGTTGTGTTTAAAGTTATTTATTTGTCTCGATTTTCACTTGTATGTGTTGATCTATGGTTGATCTTTGCCTTGATCTTTAAAAGGTTTGTTCTTGAGTCTTGCATGTTTGATTTTATGGCCTTGTGATCTTTATTTTCCTTTGCATGTCTCCTTCATGCCTTGATCTTGAAATTTTAAGAGTAAATGAACTTGAAAAATAGTAGATAATGAATTATATGTTTCGGCCATAACAAAAAGTATAGGTCTTAACGCTTTTTGATTTGATCTAGGTCATTGCATGTTAGCTTTATACCTAGATAAGTTGATCTAAGTTGTTGGAATGCTTGATTTTTTTGAGTTGATCTTGGCGAAACTTTGATTTTTGGTCTCGATCTTTAAAAAAAAAAAGCTTTAATCTTGGCTTTAATTTTGAAAAAGTATTGATCTTGAGTCATGTATATGGTTTTCAAACAAAAGCTTAACTTGTTCCATGCATGTCACGGTTTTGGCATTTTTTACTTAAAATGATTTTTACCTTTGATTTGTTTTATTATAATTGATTTCATACATGCATGTGATTTCTTTTTTGGGCTTTTTAAAGTGCTTGATTTGATTCATGAGCCTTGATGAGTGCATGTAAAAAAAAATGAAGGAAACTATATTTGATTTGGTAAATTAATTAAATTGAGAAGATAAATTAAAGTTTGTTAAATTTTCTAGGAGAAGCTCACGGTTTTAATATTTAAAAAGGAAGAAATAATTTCTTTATCTTGTGTTTTGATGATGAACAAGCTCTACGTGAAGAATGCTGTGTTTGATTTGAAATGTTAAATCATTTTCTCAAATCCTATTCGGTTTAGAATAATAAGAGTATCTAAGATGGATTAATCAATTGAAAATGAAATTTTGTTTGAATACTTGAAGTAAAATTAAGTTGGTTGTGCGATTTAGATTTGTAATTCCTAACTTGTTTCTCTGATGTCATTCGGCCATGAAGTGTCAATAAGCCTAGGGGACTTAGTTGCATGAAAATAAATGTACTTGGTTTACATCTTTAGTTCTATTTGGTTTTGAGTATATGTGCGACTAAGTGTTTGTGTTTTATGAAAATGAAAGTGTTTAGAAAATAATCCAGTGCTTGGTTAAGTGATTATGTGATATGATTTATTAAAGTGTTGTGGAGTGATGTGTACTTGTGATGTTTGAAAGAATGTTCTGTTAGTAATTGGTTTTTAAAATTAATTGATGATTTGATTTGATTGTGTTTATGGCTGTCCTAAACTTGTGTTATGACAAAAGCTTGAATTTTAAAGTAATTGTTTTAAGCTAAAGGTTTGTTAAAGTAAAAAGTGCTTTTACAGTGTTTTCAAGTTTTTATTTAAGTAAATTTCATGAAACAATTCCTTGCTGTTCCGAATTATTTAAAGTTATTTCTTAACTTTAAGAATGTGTTCGAGTGATTTAAAACCTAATTTTCAAGTGGTATTTGAATTAAGAAAAAGCCGGAGTAAAAACGGTGCATTTTTGGTGTTTTCAAATGTTGTTAAGGTGTTGTCCAAGACGGACCAGCAACTAACCCAAATGATTTAAATTATTTTATATGATGTTTTCAAACGGATTCAAAGTACATAAAGCATTAGAAAATGTTAAAGTTGTTTTGAGAAAACGGGTATATTTCTAAGTCTTCCGACGAGGACCGAAATGTGAAATGAGTTAAGAAAATATTTTCTTAATACAAGTTAATGACGTAAACGTATTTTATTTAGTACGAGGAATTTGAAAGGCGAGGGATTTGGGCAGCCGGCAGTGCAAGGATCCAAGGAGACGGTACGCATTAAATAGCTGGACCTTAGGTGAGAGAGAAGTTTTCCTAAGACACTGTGGTAGTTAGGTGATATATTAGGACGTTCCGTGTAGTGTTCCATTGTTAGGGAGACACCACGATGTGTGTTTTGGGTTGTTGCAGCTGACGAGGGTGACCCCGGTCCTACGTACCCCCAGTGATAAGGGGATCAAGCCACACGTAGTTCTTGAGAGTAGGGATGAGAGACATACCTTAGCCCCTATAGCATAGTGGTTCTTATAGGGGATTACCTGTTAGGTGTGTTATGATACCTTATGGGCCTGTTGGGCCCAATAGGGCTGACGTGGCTCTTAGAGGATAAGAAGGGTGAGTCCTTCATCCTTATCATGTACTAGGGAGTTTTAAACTTATCCGTTGAGTCGTTGGTCGGCATTGAAGGCATGCGGTCGGCTTATCGGTCCGGTCCACTACATAAGCCCCCCAGCTCGGGAAGTGTCATATAGACTCTGAGCCGAGTTTAGATCCTTTTTGTGCTGGGCAGATCAGACGTCCGATTTCCGAGGTTGGAGGTGACATAGAAGACTGTTTAAAGCCAAGACCCTTTTCCTGGAAGAGTATCGCAAATGGTTGATAGCATTCTTTATACTCAAATAATGACACTAAAAGAATAAACCTAAAGGAGACTCTTACACCCCGTTGTATTGAGGTGTGTCAAGAGTCTCATCACCAATTGGATCGTAAGCTTTACGGGTTCATGCTGTCGGAATGAGCACCTTAGCCGAGGCGTATTCCTCTGCCCGCGATGTATTCGACCTGTGGTCAAGTATCGGGTCGCAGTCCTCCTTTCCACTTGTAGCAATGCCGACCTGGTCGGCTAACCGAGATCGTGGGCATGCAAGTGTGTAGGAACGTGATCCAAAGTGAGTGATTAAATTAAAGTAAGCCCTCGATGAGAGAGGTGGATACCAAATCTGATGGCGATAGGCGGAAATGTTGCAACATCCTTTACAGGGAGATGATCATATGTTACCAGTGTCTAGGTCGGCCTATGTCGGCTACGTACCTATTCTATTACAACGTAAGCCCCCCACTCCATAAATCTTGAAGAGGCTTGTGTTCAGTTCATAAGAATTGAGATGCTTGATGCTGATGTCCGAGGCACCCTCAAACTCAGTATAAACCCAAAAACTCAATGGGAGATCTCCAAAGGTACTGGTTGACAAAAATGATCGTCAACGCGTGGTGAGCATAGAAACTTCCTTGTTAAAGTTCTTCCCAAATGACTCCAAGGCCTTAGAGTAAGTTGCTGATCCCGAGCAGCGGGCAATGAGATGGAATATGGCCGCTCAGGAGGAAGTGCTCACTCCCCAGCTGGCGGAAATATGCTGACACATAGGAGAACATGATCGGATTCTTGACGAGCAGAAGGAGCTTACCGGGGATGCCGAGAAGACAAAGAGTGAGAAAAGCGGTAAAGCTTGAAAGGGCTTGTGCCGAATTCATAAGAATTGAGATGCTCGGCGGGAGGTTTTCAGAGATAGTGATCGGTGACAATGATACTTGGCGTATGGCGAGCATGGGGACTTAGAGTATGTTGCTACTCCCGAGCGGTGGACGATGTGGCAGAGTATGGCTACTTGAGAGGGAGTCCTCAGACCCCAGCTGGCTGAGATGCGCTCAATGTCGGAGAACAATGTTGTCGAGCTAGAGAAATAAGCCGAAGTTGAAGCCGAGAAATTAAGCCGAGAGGGCGAAAAGTGAGATCATATTCAACAAAACAATCTGAGAAAATTCCTTGTGGATAGGACAGGATGTAGCACTGATTCTTTCGTCAATGATGTTAATCAATTATAACTGCTGAACCCCTCGGAAAACGGAATAGTCTGTCGGATCCTTATTAGAAGGTCGTCGAAGGGAAGCTCGGAACAACAAAGCCGAAACGGAGATTGCTTGCATAATATCAAAGGATGTCTGATAAGGCCCTGTTGCGTTCGGTAGATGCATGAATGTTGAATAAAACACGATCTTTGCAATTGTCGGAACATGAGGGTGGACGAATGATGTGAGACTCTTTTAGAGATCCTGAGTTGCTTGTACCTCCCCAGTTGTACCTTTCATCACAAATACAGAGATATGAATTAGAATATTAAATTAGAAATGAGACAATAGTGATGCATTCACTTTATAAACAATGAGTCATATTCAGAGACTATGTAGGTAGTATGATACTCGTAGCATAAATAAAGCGACCATGTGTACCACTCATGGCCAACAATTACAATCATCTCAAGGAAGCCAATATGTGTAATTAAGATATAAAACATAAATGTAATAAAGAGTAATGAATTAAATTTAGGATAAGGAAAGATTAATTCCCTGATCAAGCGAGAGGAATGTTATATCCTTTAATTTGGATCGGCTGTTTTCTGAGTTGTCGGACATGCCTTCGTCTTTTTCTTTTCAAAACCTTTAACCCGATAACAGGAGTATTATCCGAGGAGACATCAGAAGGATTGGTGATTGACAGAATGAATGTGCAGCAGAATCGCCTAATCCGAGTGTACTTCCCCAACTAAATCGGATTCCCCCTCCGAGAATGCTTTGCCAATTAGATCAGATTCATCCAAACCTGTGTGAGAGGCTTGAGGATTTAGACCTGTGAAGGAGTGCATTGTGACGGGGTTGAATGTTTGCAAGTTGTGAGGGCGGGGTTAGAGAAGGCGTCTGAGAGGCACGAGATCTGTGGTCTGCTTGTGCATGCTTTCGGATGATAGGAATCCTGACTTGGGTTATGCGCGAAACACTCGCATCATTCTTTGGCCATCGTGCTCGGGCTATCACGTCCGGTAGTTCCGACCATCAAATTTGTACCTTTACATGATGTATGAAAACAACTATTAGAATATCAAGTAGTAAATGATATGTAATGACATTAATAGCGAAGTATGAGCTGTTTCACTGTTAATTATGAGTATTATCTAAGATAATATAATGTTGTGCAACAAGTGATTCAATAATGATGAATGTGAGGTTTAAACCATGCAATGTACATCACATAAATGAGATAATGAGAAAGATCCTTCCCTGTTTGTCTTTATAGTTAGACTATTTTTGAATTTTGATGCGTTCGACATCCTTTTTGGCATGAACGTTGATATGCTCGGCATCAATTTGGAATAGAGACATTTTTTCTTCTACTGCTAGATCGTGTGCTTGCTCGGTACTCTTCATCTTCTTCCTCCCAAACACCCTGTATGCCGTTATGGGCGAACTATTGTATAGCGCCCTTGTGAGCATTGCTGGGATCTCGAGAAGAGATGTTGACGGGGATCGTCTTTGGGCTTTTAGTGACCATGAGAGGCAAGGGTGTCGTGGTATAAGGGACCGATCAATTCGAGGATGTCATTGGTCGGTTGATATCATAGCCTGATATCCTACTGCGGGTGTAGGGATCTGGTAGGAAACCGGTGGGATGGACTGTTTACCCATATTTGTACCTCGTATATGTATACAAAATTAATAATCAGTAATCGTCATTTGAACTGACAATGTATAATAATTAAATTGCAAAAATGAAAATTATTGGCAAGTTTACGGAATAAAATATTAGTATGTAAATAGTATGATTCTAAAAAGATCACACGTAATAATAATAATAAACGATACGTGTATCAAAAATGTGTCGGAGCAATTAGTGGTATTAAACCAAATAATGTTAATAAGTAAAGTAATTAACTGTATCATTGGCATGCGATGGTGTACATAATTAATACCATTGAAATGACTTAAGTAAAAGAAATTAACTTCCCTGGATTGGTCGTGGTAATGCCCTTAATTGACCGTAACTTGTGGCTTCACATGTTGTTTTGTTGATCGAGAGTTCATTGTGGATGGAGGCCTTGACAACATGACTCGTAACAGTTTGACCATCGTGGGTGTGTAGTGCCCGTTCTAGGCTAGCCTCGTGACGGGTTGTTACAGGAACACATGTTTGCGTGGGCGATGGCCACAAAGTCTTTGTAATTATCTCGGAGTGATGACGATAGTAATCCATGCCACGAGATGTTTTTACAATAACCGTTCTGACTTTTGGATTGTTCTCTATCATGGGGTCGTGATGGCCTCGTCAACTCTAGAGAGATTCCTAGCTGCTTGGCCTTCCTTTTCGATAGGTCCGACCATCCTTTTTTGAACCTTACATTACATGTTTAAAGACAATAATCAGTGATCGTTGTTAATTTAACAATATAGGATAATTGAATAGCAACAATGAAAATTATTGGCGAGTGAATATAAAGTATCAGAACAAAAGCAGCATGATTAAAAAGATCACACGTAACAAATATAATAATGACAATAATTAAATACCGTGCAACCAGACAGGATTGCCCATGAAAAGAAGCATAATTTCAGGTATATCATGCGCAATAATTGTAATGAATGACATTTATAAATATGTCAGAGCATTTAATGACAACAAACCAAATGAAAGCATTAATTTAGGAATAATGACAATGTGCGGTTGTCAGAAACTAATGTACGTCATTCAACAGGCGATATATCTATATAAAGAATTATTATCCTATCACAACAGGAGAGACAAAGATTTAAAGGCATTCAACAGCACGAAGATTTGCTCAACAAAACATTACGTAACAGCATGGAGAATATCAAATAATAAGCGACTTGTAAAGGGATTAGAAGGAACTAAGTATTTAAAGCACATGTCCAAAATATTGCATCGGGTAAATTAATATAAGCATGTGTGTAAAGTAGTCATGTAAAATGCCAAGTAAATAGGAAAGCAATATAGGAACGAGAATTCCTTCCCTGATTCGCCAAGGTGAGGAATGTTGGATCGAAGACTGTTGGATTGAAGTCTTTTGTCAATCCTCTTAAAATGGGCTTTGTTGAGCGTTGAGGGTCGACCTCTGTTTTCCTTAAATATGATTTTCTCTATGCTCGGAACACGAGCTTCAAGAGGGGAACTTGGCGCGGGGGTCCTCGCTCTTCGCTCGGAGCACAAGCTTCAAGAGGGGACCTCGGCGTGGGGGTCCTCGCTTTCACCCCTAGATTCCAAGTAAAGTAACATTATTGTATTCGTGATACTCGAAAAATTATTTGTCCATTAATGGGGATCTCGGAATGGGTTATTCAGTCGCTCGGGCCATCGTACGTGTACCTCGCATATGCGCACAAAAATAATAATTAATTAGTTATTGTCGTTCAAGATTGACAATTTATAACTATTAAATAAAATACATGTAATCAAAGTAAATGGCAAAAATATAAATTATTTTTGTCTCTAACTAATAGTCATGTGAGTCAATAAAATATTTGTGGCATTATTAAAAATTAGAAAGAGTAACTTCCCTGATTTAAAGGTAGGTTGCTGAATTGTTGGGCCATAGAGTTGTTGAGACCCGTTTTTTCTTTTTGGTGCAGCTTTAGGCCCTTTTTCTTTTTTTTTTTTTTTTATTTGGGCCTGGTGGCCCGTTTTTGCTTTTGGGAACCCTAGGGTTCCTTTCATCGAACCGTGCAGCAACAGCTGCTGCTTGTAACCAACATGGCGGCGGCGTCGAACGGAGCACCGGGGAGGGCTAGCGCCGGTGCGGAGGAGCGCACGAAGGCGCAGCAGAGATGATGGTGTCGATTTGTTGACGGCGATGGGGACGGCGGAGACGGTGGCGGCTGTAGCAAGGACCGAAGAACACCTTGGGTGGTGCGGTGGAAGAAAGTGATGGCGATGAATTGCCACTGAGGACGGCGAGAACGGCGAGGTTCCAGAACTCGTGACTAGGCTTGGAGATGGCTCGCCTCGATCCTTCGTTGTTGCAACGATCTGGAACCAGTAACGGTGGAAACGGGATCGGCGATGATGTCTGAAACGGTGGCGGCACTGATTCGTGTGTGTAACATCCCCATTTTTAATTCCAAATAATAATAAGAGTAATAAAAAGAAAAATAGCACTGACTAATCGATTATTGATATGGCTAAGTGATTAGTTCAATTAAAATGTTAAAAATAATTATACTATTTGAAAAGCATACTTTCTATACTTTAATAAATTTGGATATTTTAAAGGTTGAACTTGTTTTAAGAATTTTAAGATTCTTAACTTTATAATTTTATATAAGTACTTACTAAATGCTTACATTTTATTATTAGTATTTTTGAGATTTACAATAAACAAATAAAGAAAAATAGTATTAGTGTTTTAAATCATACTAACACAAGTAATAATAAATAAAAATAAAAAGAATAATAATAATAATAATAATAATAATGTAATAATAAGAAGAAGAAAATAAAAATAAAAATAAAAAAAAAAATATAAAGAAGGGAGGGGTTCGAAACCCTCCCTCCCCAACTCCTTCTTCTTCCCTGTCATGGTCGGCCCTAACCTCTAAGCCCTCCTCCTCTCACATTTTCTTCTCCGCCAAGGGGGAGCCGCCGCCGCTCGTTCTCCCTCTCCTCCGCCGGCGCTCGCATGTTCCTTCCCCCCCCACGCAGCGCCGTCCCTTCCTCTCCTCCCAGCCGCAACCAACCCCACGCCGCCACGCCGTGCTCCCTCCCTCTTTCAGTCATCACCGCGAATTGCGGTTCGCTGCTTCTCCTTCCTTCCGGTCGCGATTTGCTGCTCGTGCTCTCTCCCTCCTTCATTCTCAAAGTTGCATCGCTCTTCCTTATGGTTCTCGGTTCTCGCGCCGCCGCTGTTCCCTGTTGCTGCTGCCATGAAGACGCGTCGCTGCCACCGCCACCCGTCGTTGCTGGGCTCTTCTCCATCAAGCTCGCAACGCCCCTTTTGGCCAGAACAAGGCACCGCCGCCGTTGCTAGTTGTTGCTCACTGCTGCTGCCATGGAGGTCGCCGCTGCCAAGGATGACATTCGCCTCCTCTTCGCCGTGTGTGCCTTGCTGTGGGTTCAAACCAAGCCGTCGCCGGTGGAGTTGTCGCGGTGCATCAATACGTTGCATCAGAACCGTGGCCGTTCTCGCCACCGACACCGGTCGTGGACACCGTTGCTGCCATGAAGGAACTTGAAGCTTTTAGGGCTGTGTGGGTGTGGTTTAAACCGGATCGTCGTGAATCGAGGCGGTTGTCTTCCCTACTGAGGATGATGAAAGAAATTCAGGACCAGCCGCAGCGTGGAAATCAATGGACGTCATCATGCGGAATGAGTAGGTATTTGACGAAATTAAGAGTTAAAGCGTCTAAAGGTAAGGGGTTTTTTACCTTGCTTTAGGAGGTATTTTCTAATTAGTATATAATACTTGCTAAGAATATGTGGGTGTGCTTATAACTGATCATTCGGTAATTAATTTAAATTAAATATAAAGTAAGAAAGTAAATGAAATGAACTATAAATTGATGCTGGTAATTGACTATGTAGGCTAAGTGCTATATGTTATCATGTATGTTTACTTGAAGAATATGAACTCTGGTTGTTAATTCTGAATTATTATAAATGATTATTATTTTTTATGTCTGGTTAATTTAAAGAGTTATATGTGAATCATATAAGTGGTTGAATTGTGATGTTTGTGTCCTAAATGTGTATCACGTAATGAATTGAATAATAAATATAAGAAAGTATGTATGTATGAGATGTAAAATAATAAATAAAAGAAATTATATATATGTATGAGATGTAAAAACTAGAATGAGAACTAAGGAATAGAAAGAGTTAAAAATGTCGTGGCATAAACATAGAGAATTAAAAATATAAAATGTGAAAATTGTTGAGTATGCTTGTATGGTAAATGTGTGTTGAATGACGAATGAGATAACAAGTCAATTATGAAAGGCAAAAGAGAAAAGGAAAATTATAAAGAAATTAAAGAATAGAAAAGATAATAAATGAAAAGAATAACTAAATAAGATAAATTAAATGAGGATGAGAATAATAAAAGGATACCTGTCACAGGTTAGGTCGGGAGGACCTGGTCGTAAGACCCTGTGGCCAATTGATAAAAGAATTAATAAAAGAATGGGCCAACGCAGGTTAGATCGTGGGATCTGGTCGTGAGACCCTGTGGCCAACGCAGGTTAGATAGTATGATCTGGTCGTGAGACCCTATGGCGCAGGTTAGGTCGAAAGATCTGGTCGTGAGACCCTGTGACATAGGTTAGGTCATATGAATCTGGTTGTTAGACCCTGTGGATAGATGATAAAGAGTATTTTGGTGCAGGTTAGGTCGGTGGGCCTGGTCGTGAGACCCTGTAGCCAAATTAATAAAAAGAAAGAAGTAAAGAAAGATTAAAAAGAAAGAAAGAGAAGTAAACGAGAAAAATATAAAAGAAAGAAATAAAGAGAAAATTGAAAGATAATATGATGTGAGTGAGAGAAAAGAGAATCAACAGTACATGAAAAAGATAAAAGAGCAAAAGATATGGGTTTAAGAAGGGCTAAGGGAACTATTGTTTGTGTGTGATGCATGATTGGTTTGATGATTGAAAATATGTGTTACGTGCTAAGTGTGTTTGACTTAGTAGGTCATTATGTTTAGTTAGGAACTACTTTCTACTTCATGTGTAAAGCTCACCCTTACAACCATTTTTCAGGTTTTGAGATTGGAGCTTACACAGTTTCTGGCCGAGCAGGTTAAACCTCCACTACGTGGAGTATCTATTTATTATTTACGAGTGGACTGCAGTTTTAGATATGTTAAAAACTACTATTTTGTAATTTAAAAATATCTATTAGTTGTACACCCCTATTTGTGATATTCGGGGCATTAGGATCTGTTTCTGGATGATATTTAAACGTTTTATGTTTTAAAAGTTTGTGGACTGAACAGGTTAAGCAGGTACAAAATTGGAAAATTTGTGAAAGTCCGTAAAACAGAGGAAACTCTGTCCGTTTTTCCGGAAAAATATACTTAAGTATTTTAATTTAAAAAGAAATTTTCAATTACCATTTTTTATAAAATCCTAATTTAATTAAATAATTGTGAGGGTGTTACATTATGGTATCAGAGCAGTTTTTCCTTGGCCTTGGAGTGTGGACTCACAACTCCTTTGGGTTACTCACCAAGCGAGTAACCGATAGATAGTTAAGTGTCTAATTCAGATGAATAGGATACTTATATATTTATATTTATAGGGAAAAACATATAATTATAGGGACTAAGTGATAAGATTTGGAAGCGTAGTGATAGCGATAAGCCATGGAACACAGGTTTAACTTTAATTGAATTCGGCGATGGTGTTGTCGTTTGATGGAATGTGAGGTCAGAACTGATCACTCTGATCCTTGCATCTGTTAAGTGATAATATCATCGATAACCGCTCCAATGATGTTGCTATTGATAGATGGGAGATTGGGACTGATCACCTCGATCTTCGCACCTATTCATGGTCGATGCCATTGGAAGCTCCTAACTAAAACAAAAACCGATCCGAAATAGTATTTCCCCAAGAAGTACCACTTTTACGAGGAAGGAAGCCAACCAGACAGTACCTTTCGAACCTTTCATGTAGCATCCTGGAGAAAACCAAGCTGGCCTTAGGAACCCCTTCTAAATTGCGAAGAACCAAATCAGATGTTGCTAGCCATGAACTCATCAGAAATCTTTCCACAATTCCTGGGCAACCACTCAAAAAAAAAAAAAAGTTTTGACAATTCCATAAAGTCTCCACGCTGAGACTAGATGATCTTAGCAATTGAGCACCAACAGGTAGTAAGCTTAACCTGACCCTTAGTCTTGGAAATGATGTAAACCCCTAATAGTGTTGGCCTACCTCGATCCATGGGCACTAAGTGTCATTCAAGGCTTTATTCGTGTTTCGTTGAACCGTAAGTAATGATTCCATTCGTGCGAGTAAACCTCCATCTTCTTATTTTGATCTTCGTGGTTCTGAACCAAATTTGATGTAACAATTTCAATCCTGACCAAGTGCATTCGTGTTTCAACCAACTAAGGTTGGTGAACTCTTGATTTTCCCTATGTTTGTCTTTGGTGAATATCAGACGTTCATGGAGTTCTAGTTTTGTCTACTCGATTCGGTTACCTCGTATGAATACAACTGGACCACAGTACGAGGTACCCTCACCGAGATCGATCAAGTCAATCATCGCTCTGTAGAAAGTACGTCTATTAATGATTCCTTAATGAAAGTGCATTCTCTAGGATAATCTCCATTGTCTTCTTGCTTGACATGTACCCAGTCATGCTGCTAACCTCGATATCTGTACGGGCATGAACCTTTCTCGACCTTGTCACCCAGCACATCCTTGATCACCTTGCAAAGATCATTAAGCTTCTCCTTGAGTGCTTCGTGTTTCTTCTTCACATCTTCACTCTTTTCGAGCCTCAAGCATCAAGTGGGAGAACTTAGAAGTAGACACGAGAATTCGCCAAATCATAGAAATTCAATATGACCCAATGCTCCTCAACAGGTGCCATCTTCAATCTCGAAGAACCGTCAAAAAGTTAGATAGACGATCCTTAGAACTGACCAAGCCTATTATTTGACATTGACACAGCCAGGCATGTTAATGCCAAGTGGGGGAGTAAGGAACCATAATTGGAATCCGTTACTCCTAGTTGATTAAATCTGGACACTGAGCCGAAAGAACCTTTCCCTAATAGTTGAAGTTGGTACTCACAAGTGCCGGAGTATGGACGAAGTCAACCATTAGTCCGGAGGAAATGCCTTTTGCATTATTTAGGATGATCTTCTTCATCTTCTTGCTTGACATGTATCTAATCATGTTATCATCTCCAATGCTTGTATCTACCCGATTCTTGTCCTGATGACGACCCTCTTGGACCCGCCGATCACCATACAAAATGGAGAAAACCATACGCAGTCAGACACCACAACCTTCTCAGACTTGTCAACCCATCACGACTCTCGATTTCGAAAGAAGTGCAAGTCTTAAGATGATAGAAATGTCAAATTTCATTAGCTTTCTTGTCCGGTATCAAGTTCATTCAAGCTTTCCTTAAGGTTTGACTCGAAGAAGGTTGTAAGGGATTGTTGACATACACCCAAGGTATGTCTTGAGTGTCGTTGGTCTAAAATAGTGTTTAATAGAATGTTCAAACGTCAAGAATACTTGCCAACCTCCAACCTTTGACCATCGGAAATCGTTTAAGAATTTAATAGTAAATCTGAAAGCCTTAATTAGTACCCCAATTCGTGCAAGTAGATCCCTTCCTTCTCATTCTTCTTGGTTTGACATGACCTCGAAGTAGCAATTTTTGATCACGGATCAAAGATTTCGCGCTCCAATCTATTAAACATTAAGAATTTACGATCTTCTCCTTGTTTCTTATCTTAGAATATCCATCGTTCCTGGAGTTCCAGTCTTATTTATTCGGTCAGATTCCGGGAATTTTCTAGCCATAAGCTGCTACATTCTGCTAGGAGTCTTTGGATCGCATAATCTTATACTATTTTCTTAAAGCGAAGTCGCAAATTCCTCGTGAATTCCAAAGATTATATTTTCTATTGTTGTTAGATTCTCACATTCTTTATTAAGAGTCATATGAAAGGCAATCAGGAGCCGACACGTTCGATTTCCTACTTACTGGCATCGGAATCAGCAGGTAAGTTGATGCTAAGTGGGGGAGGATTTCAACCCAAGAAATGGAAGATGAAACTTTCATAAAGGAAATGGTGAATCCTGTCGCGATAGAGGAGATACGTAGTGTCCGAGGACAGACATGACAATACTAAGAAGAATGGACCTAAACAAATCGGAAGCGAGGAAATAGAACCAACAGGAACCCCCTTAGCTGGATCGTTCTCCGCGTTACGAAGTAACCCGAATTTCGGGGACGAAATTCTTGTAAGTGGGGGAGAATTGTAACATCCCCATTTTTAATTCCAAATAATAATAAGAGTAATAAAAAGAAAAATAGCACTGACTAATCGATTATTGATATGGCTAAGTGATTAGTTCAATTAAAATGTTAAAAATAATTATACTATTTGAAAAGCATACTTTCTATACTTTAATAAATTTGGATATTTTAAAGGTTGAACTTGTTTTAAGAATTTTAAGATTCTTAACTTTATAATTTTATATAAGTACTTACTAAATGCTTACATTTTATTATTAGTATTTTTGAGATTTACAATAAACAAATAAAGAAAAATAGTATTAGTGTTTTAAATCATACTAACACAAGTAATAATAAATAAAAATAAAAAGAATAATAATAATAATAATAATAATAATAATGTAATAATAAGAAGAAGAAAATAAAAATAAAAATAAAAAAAAAATATAAAGAAGGGAGGGGTTCGAAACCCTCCCTCCCCAACTCCTTCTTCTTCCTTGTCATGAGGCCGTCGGCCCTAACCTCTAAGCCCTCCTCCTCTCACATTTTCTTCTCCGCCAAGGGGGAGCCACCGCCGCTCGTTCTCCCTCTCCTCCGCCGGCGCTCGCATGTTCCTTCCCCCCCCACGCAGCGCCGTCCCTTCCTCTCCTCCCAGCCGCAACCAACCCCACGCCGCCACGCCGTGCTCCCTCCCTCTTTCAGTCATCACCGCGAATCGCGGTTCGCTGCTTCTCCTTCCTTCCGGTCGCGATTTGCTGCTCGTGCTCTCTTCCTCCTTCATTCTCAAATTTGCATCGCTCTTCCTTATGGTTCTCGGTTCTCGCGCCGCCGCTGTTCCCTGTTGCTGCTGCCATGAAGACGCGTCGCTGCCACCGCCACCCGTCGTTGCTGGGCTCTTCTCCATCAAGCTCGCAACGCCCCTTTTGGCCAGAACAAGGCACCGCCGCCGTTGCTAGTTGTTGCTCACTGCTGCTGCCATGGAGGTCGCCGCTGCCAAGGATGACATTCGCCTCCTCTTCGCCGTGTGTGCCTTGCTGTGGGTTCAAACCAAGCCGTCGCCGGTGGAGTTGTCGCGGTGCATCAATACGTTGCATCAGAACCGTGGCCGTTCTCGCCACCGACACCGGTCGTGGACACCGTTGCTGCCATGAAGGAACTTGAAGCTTTTAGGGCTGTGTGGGTGTGGTTTAAACCGGATCGTCGTGAATCGAGGCGGTTGTCTTCCCTGCTGAGGATGATGAAAGAAATTCAGGACCAGCCGCAGCGTGGAAATCAATGGACGTCATCATGCGGAATAAGTAGGTATTTGACGAAATTAAGAGTTAAAGCGTCTAAAGGTAAGGGGTTTTTTACCTTGCTTTAGGAGGTATTTTCTAATTAGTATATAATACTTGCTAAGAATATGTGGGTGTGCTTATAACTGATCATTCGGTAATTAATTTAAATTAAATATAAAGTAAGAAAGTAAATGAAATGAACTATAAATTGATGCTGGTAATTGACTATGTAGGCTAAGTGCTATATGTTATCATGTATGTTTACTTGAAGAATATGAACTCTGGTTGTTAATTCTGAATTATTATAAATGATTATTATTTTTTATGTCTGGTTAATTTAAAGAGTTATATGTGAATCATATAAGTGGTTGAATTGTGATGTTTGTGTCCTAAATGTGTATCACGTAATGAATTGAATAATAAATATAAGAAAGTATGTATGTATGAGATGTAAAATAATAAATAAAAGAAATTATATATATGTATGAGATGTAAAAACTAGAATGAGAACTAAGGAATAGAAAGAGTTAAAAATGTCGTGGCATAAACATAGAGAATTAAAAATATAAAATGTGAAAATTGTTGAGTATGCTTGTATGGTAAATGTGTGTTGAATGACGAATGAGATAACAAGTCAATTATGAAAGGCAAAAGAGAAAAGGAAAATTATAAAGAAATTAAAGAATAGAAAAGATAATAAATGAAAAGAATAACTAAATAAGATAAATTAAATGAGGATGAGAATAATAAAAGGATACCTGTCACAGGTTAGGTCGGGAGGACCTGGTCGTAAGACCCTGTGGCCAATTGATAAAAGAATTAATAAAAGAATGGGCCAACGCAGGTTAGATCGTGGGATCTGGTCGTGAGACCCTGTGGCCAACGCAGGTTAGATAGTATGATCTGGTCGTGAGACCCTATGGCGCAGGTTAGGTCGAAAGATCTGGTCGTGAGACCCTGTGACATAGGTTAGGTCATATGAATCTGGTTGTTAGACCCTGTGGATAGATGATAAAGAGTATTTTGGTGCAGGTTAGGTCGGTGGGCCTGGTCGTGAGACCCTGTAGCCAAATTAATAAAAAGAAAGAAGTAAAGAAAGATTAAAAAGAAAGAAAGAGAAGTAAACGAGAAAAATATAAAAGAAAGAAATAAAGAGAAAATTGAAAGATAATATGATGTGAGTGAGAGAAAAGAGAATCAACAGTACATGAAAAAGATAAAAGAGCAAAAGATATGGGTTTAAGAAGGGCTAAGGGAACTATTGTTTGTGTGTGATGCATGATTGGTTTGATGATTGAAAATATGTGTTACGTGCTAAGTGTGTTTGACTTAGTAGGTCATTATGTTTAGTTAGGAACTACTTTCTACTTCATGTGTAAAGCTCACCCTTACAACCATTTTTCAGGTTTTGAGATTGGAGCTTACACAGTTTCTGGCCGAGCAGGTTAAACCTCCACTACGTGGAGTATCTATTTATTATTTACGAGTGGACTGCAGTTTTAGATATGTTAAAAACTACTATTTTGTAATTTAAAAATATCTATTAGTTGTACACCCCTATTTGTGATATTCGGGGCATTAGGATCTGTTTCTGGATGATATTTAAACGTTTTATGTTTTAAAAGTTTGTGGACTGAACAGGTTAAGCAGGTACAAAATTGGAAAATTTGTGAAAGTCCGTAAAACAGAGGAAACTCTGTCCGTTTTTCCGGAAAAATATACTTAAGTATTTTAATTTAAAAAGAAATTTTCAATTACCATTTTTTATAAAATCCTAATTTAATTAAATAATTGTGAGGGTGTTACAATGTGTGGCGGCGAGAATAACCACCATCGCGAAGAAAGGGATGGTGATGAGGGTACCACCGGTGACGGCGAGAACTGCGATGGGAGTGGAGCAAATCGTTCGCCGACAAGACTTCGAGCAACGCCGTGAGCCGTAGGCGCAGATTCGAGTCACGTGGCCCTTTCAACCTCATGCTTGCATGGTTCCGGCCACGGCGGTTTCAGTGCTGGTGATGGCTGAGGAACCACGAAGGTCTCGAAGAAACTCCAACGAACTCGCACCGGAGAGGCGGTGACGGTGTTGGAGAGGCTCCAAAAAATTCAGAAAAAGGAAGTAGATTGCGGTTGGAGTTGGCTTGCCTTCTCCCTTCGTGCTCCAGGTCGGAAGTATCTATTGCCTCACTGATGTGTAGCGACAGGGGTTTTTTGAAGATTCGCCCAGCTCCAGATGATGAGAACTCGATGAAGACCATGAGAACTAATTTCTCTCTATTTTTTTTTTTGTGTTTGAATGTGGATGGGAATCGGAGTTTAACGATCCCCACAGACGGCGCCAATGTAGTGTTCCATTGTTAGGGAGACACCACGATGTGTGTTTTGGGTTGTTGCAGCTGACGAGGGTGACCCCGGTCCTACGTACCCCCAGTGATAAGGGGATCAAGCCACACGTAGTTCTTGAGAGTAGGGATGAGAGACATACCTTAGCCCCTATAGCATAGTGGTTCTTATAGGGGATTACCTGTTAGGTGTGTTATGATACCTTATGGGCCTATTGGGCCCAATAGGGCTGACGTGGCTCTTAGAGGATAAGAAGGGTGAGTCCTTCATCCTTATCATGTACTAGAGAGTTTTAAACTTATCCGTTGAGTCGTTGGTCGGCATTGAAGGCATGCGGTCGGCTTATGGGTCCGGTCCAATACATTTCGTATCATCTCAAAGATCGGAACTAAGTGGTTAGAGTAAGTAGTATAAGTGGCAAAGTGTTTGATTGTGTGGCCACTTATACGAAGGTGATAAAGACCACAATGTTGTGCATGTTGTTATTTACTTATTTTGTTATACTTATTACTGTTGATTGTAATGAGTGAATGGATGATGGACGTCTGTCACGCCCGGAATAGGCAAATGAAAATGAGATAAGTAAGTTGAAGAAAATAAAGATGTAAAGAGAAAAGAATAATGATAAGATGGATGTGAAAGGAGATAAAGAGTTGAGACTAGGAAAAAATTAATGATGATGTTGAGAACGAGCCAGAGCTGGGAGAGTATTGTTGTTGTTGGAACAAGATGTGGATGGAGTGGAGCTGGGCTCCTTTATTTTTGGTTTCAGTCTGGGACTAGTGTTGAGTTGAGCTTGCTCCTCCATTAGCGCCCAGCAATGATGTGAAGTTGAAAAAAAAAAGGTTTTTGAAAAGCAGTTTTCGAAAACGGTTTTTGAAGAAAGATTTTCGAAATGATTTGTGAAAAGAGATTTGTGAAAGTTTATGAAATGGTGTTTTGAGAAAGTTGTGAAAAGATTGTTTTGAAAAGAGATGTTGGAATGAAATGATGGTGAGAAATGGAGTATGATGAGACAGTTGAGAATTGACATTGGAATTGGTGATGTGATCCCAGCTCTGTGCTATGTGAGAATTGATGAGAGAAAGACTATGTAAAGTTAGTGGTCGGGACTCGTTGAAGGGTTGTACGAAGGATGCGCCGACCTTAGGATAATTAAAGGATAAAAGACTTAAAAGACATACGCGGTGAGGTATGAGAGTACGAAATAGTGGAGAGGAAGAAACGATAAGTATCTGCGGATACTTAGGACGAGATAGCATTAGGGGAGGACGATGACGGTGAAACGTCAAGAAGTCTGGAGTGTGTTTCTAGGCAGAACGAACTCCACATGTGGCGCACTAACGTGGTGGGGACTGGGTCTAATGCCGTGGCAAGTTCTGCGGGCCCACTAGAAACACACTGTTGCCCCCTAGATTGCAAATCGAGAACAGTGAGAGGAACTGGAGTGGGGCATCTTGTTTGCCACTGCAAGGAAGTGTGCCATGATTATTGTAAATTGATTGAGGCAGAGTCCTCCTGGTCTGGGACCATTTGTGTTGTGACAGCTGTCGTGCCCGCACGGTAAAGGTCCTGTACTCCTGTTTGCTTCCGACTAGGTTGGGTGGATGACCGAGGAGATGTAGACGTGAGTGATAGCCGAGAATGAAATAAATTCCCCGACGATATCTGATGATTCCCAAAGTAAAGGAATGATATGAATTGATAAGATTGGAAAAGAAGGAATTCTGAGTTGAGGAAGAAAGAATAATTAAGAGAAGTGAAATTAAATTTAGAAAGAAATGGAAGGATAATAATAAGGACAATAAGACTGAAAATGTTGATGTTGATATCATGCTTGATTGTTGTGTGCTGTTTGTTGCATAGTGTGTTTGTATTATCCTTCTATCTCGCCTACTGTAATCCCACACCGTCGACGATTCGTCGTTCGGATCACTTACTCTCTCCTGTTCGTTGGCATATCGGGGCTGCTGATATTTCAACGGGCAGACATAGCATCGCATGGAAATCATCACTTTAGAGGAGTTGGAGTTGGAGTCTAATGACAACGGGAAGGCAACGACAGAGGTGGCTTCATCTTCGGGAGCAAAGAAAGGGCGCAAGAAGAAAGGGAAGCTCCATCCGGATAGCTTCATCAGAGTAGTGCAGCGGAAGCGAAAGTAGCGAGTTTAGGTTAAGTTATGATGTGTGAGTTAAGGATTACCGAGCAAAGAACCATTTATGTAACCAAGCTAATTTTAAAATTATATGTTGTGAAAATATCCTCGTTTTGGAAAGATTAAGTAATGTAATCTTTGGTAAACTGTTGTAAATACTTTTAATTTACTGCAATGAATCACTTTGCTTTTTGAAACAAGTTCTTTTGTAAACATGAAAGTTTTATGCGAATAAATGCTTTAGTAACAACTCGGTTATCGAAAGAGAGTGTTGAGGAACATCAATACTTTTCAATAACCAGAACAATGTAAAAAAATAAAAAAAAATAAAAAATAAAAAAATTGGTCTCATTTTTTTGAAACTTTAGTAAGTAAAAGTGAAATTATTTTGGTTTACGAAAATCGGGTAGTTACAATAAACAAGACATGCATGTACTCAAATCGTCAAAATCATCATTAACTAGCATGCAACACCAAAGATCTCCACATTATCACTAATCAAGTTTAGATCACAAATTTATTTACCAAATAAACTCTTAAACACATCTTTAAATCACGGTTTAAGGAAGAAAATTCAACACGCAATAAGATTTATTTTAAACTTCACAAAAATCTCATCAAACCTTTAGATTTAGAAGATTTATGTTGAAAAACTTTAAGATCTTTCATGAAGACCTTAATTGAGTTATGAAGTCCATTAGTTAGACGTTTACAAGTTTCTTTAAATCTTAAAAGTTCATGATCCAACATAAAATAAGACATGCAAAGGAAGAAAAGAAAGGAAAATTACAAAATCAAAAGAAAATCTATATTATTACAACTTCTCCATGCTTATTCGAAATACCCACCAAAGAAAAGGTTGATCTCCAAACTTCTAAGGTCTTGGATCTTCATAGGAAAACTTAGGTTTTGGCTTGGATCCCTCCTCCTTCTTCCTCCCTAGCTCACGGCCTCTTCTCTATTTCTTTAGATGTTGAGAGCTTGATTTTTGCTCTTCAACAAATGTGTTTGGAAAGGGAAAAGAAGTGGAAGAATGAAGGGTAGAAGTGAGTAAATGAAGTGGCCAACACTTCACCCACTTGGCTTTATATAGGCAACTCATGTATTTCCTATTTTGACCTTGTGAATTTCGGCCTTAGGTGCAAATGGGAGGGCAATTTTGGCTCTTCAATTCTTTGCATGGGTGGAGATTATCATTTCTAAGGGGACAATAAGGAGTGAATCAAGGAACTAGGTTCTTCTAGGCTTAATTACTCTTTAGCTTTTAGTTAGAGTTTTTTACTCATCTAGTTTGATCATAGTTAGGGCTTAGTCCTCTTGGTTCCTTGTCCAACACTTAGGAAAATTCTAGGCTCACATACATATACATGTACATACGGCACACACACACACACTTATGCACATACACATACTCACACACGTTGCATACACATACACATATACATTCATACATGCATTTTTATTTTTCCACTAATTAAATTTCTATTTAATCCTAGGCATATTCATATGCACCCATGCACACATAACATACACACATACACATTCATACACGTAGCACATACATACACACATAGAAAATAGATCTTTTCCTCATAAAATGACTCATACATAAAGGTCACAATTTCCTGTAAAACATAGGAATGTCAAGTACATAAATCTTTTCTAAAAACTCAATTTCTCAACTCTTAACATTTTGTTCATGAAAATCCTTTCTTTAAAATCACTCTTTATTCTAAAACGTGAATTAGGAGGATCAGTTAGGAAAATACCCCTTTCAAAACACTTTTCCCAAAAATTATTATCTTTAGTATTTTAAATTAATACGAGGAATTTGCGGGGTGTTACAAAGGGCAATTTATCTATCCTAGAACTAAAGCCTAGTCTAGAATCTAAACTAAAGTGATGGATGTTAGGTCTTTTCCTTTGAGTTTGCATAAGACCTCAAGGGAAATGTGTGGCTATTATTGAACGAGCTATATTCCCAAACTACAAACCATTTTCAAACCATTATAAATTATTTCAGGAATATAGTTTGTTGAATGTTAAAGTCTCAATTTTGACATCCATCATTAAAGCCTTAGCACCAAAGTTTGGACAGCGGTAAGGAAGTTTCATCGAGGGTTTAGAGTTATGACGGAGTTGTGTGAAACCTTAATCTAAGGAACCAACTAGGAAACCTTGAATCCTATGCGGAGAATAGTAAGCCTAGATTTAGTTAAAGTCTTGTACTTGTAGAAGTTATGTTTAAATCGAGTAGTAGAAGTTAAGTCCGATTTGTTTGAGTATTAGAGTCAGAGTCTTAGGTATATAGATTCATATGTTTGTGTAGGAAATAGAATTTATGTATTTATAAATGATTGACTTTTATGTGTGTGCATTTACAATCTTAATTTACTATGACTATATGTTAAGTCAAACTATTTTTGGAGCCAATCATTTTGTATTTTTTTTATGATATCTTCCAATTTTAATTATTACTATATATACTGTGTGCACTAGACAATGTTGATTTTTGATAAAGAATGTCTTTCCACCTAGTATTGAATGTAATTTTGTATAAGTACTAAATCATACTTTAACAATTTAGTATCGAATTACATTTTTCAAGTTATTGACTTGTGTGCTTTGCATGACAATTCTTCATTTTAACTCTTTCCCTATATATCTATTAAGAATATCCACATTATCAACACATATTAGATTGATTTTCAAAAGATAACCTTTATATTTATCTTTCATCATAACCCTTATTTTCCAACCATATTCATAGCTAATGTATCTTTCAATTTCGGGTGACTCTTTAAGGAAATGTTCATCGCAAAACAAAAATTTAACTTTTATAATTTCTTATTGTTATATTTGACAATCCGGGATGGGTGAACGTTCCAAATCTTATTCCTTCTATATTCCTTCCGATTTTCAAAGTGGACTCATGTACTTCATTGTTTGTAAACTTTATTCATTTAATTATTCTCCCTCCAAACTTTGGTTTTGTTATTCCCTAATTCACGAATCTCTTTTATCCCAAGTAAGTCTTGTCATCATCAAAATCTTTCCAACTTCTATTCAATTCAATCTAATTCAATGCAAGCCTATTTTAGTGTGTATTGTCTATTTTCATATACTAGTATTGAGTCAATGTTTTACTCTTCTTTTAAAAAGTGTACTCTTTGGTAAATTTTCAATAACATTCCTCGTATTTTGTTTGTATGATTTTGCATGAAATTTCAAGCAAATAATATTTTAAAGCTTTTGTGTGTGTGTTAGTTCTTTCTTTTGATTGTTTTCTAAATTATAATTTTGTCGTGTTAACTTTTCTTATTGATAAATGCTTTATGTTCGTTCTTCTTTGCGTATGTTATCTGTGACTATTTGTTTAAAATGTTTTTCCCGTTGTAAATACTAGGAAGTTAATGTCTGTATCTTATGGATTGTGAATATGTTTTAAGAGGATTTAGGACTGCCTTCCTTGTGCGGGTGATTAGTTATAATGGATTATGTTCTTAGGATTGAACCTCGTTGATGTGATAGGACTTCCGGAAAGAAGGAACCTCATTAGTGAATGGGTAGTACACAGTTCGAATTCCTAACCTTAGTTCCACCATAAGTGGGGGAGCAATCCCCAAAGAGTAAGGAAACTTACTTTCTTGCAATTAGAGTCTCCATAAGTTTCCTTTTGTGGTTTAGCCGAATTTCGAGGACGAAATTCATATAAGTGGGGGAGTATTGTAACATCCCTGATTTTATACAATAGCTACTATGTGCCTTAGTTAGTGGTAATAGGTTTAGAGTGTATAAAAAAGGACTATGTTAGGTTAAACTCGTGGTTTAGAAGGGTTATTTAAGAATTAAGAGCATAGGACTTTAGGAAATTAGAAATAGAAGGTCTATAGCTTTAAACCCAAATTCCACCATTGGATATGAAGTTGGACTTATTTTGAAGCTTGCTTTCAAATTTGAGCAAGATCCGACGGTTAACAAAGAAGTTATGACAATTTGAAGTGCAAAGGAATGGTGGGCCGAACCAGTTAATCGATTAAGCCTTGAGTTAATCGATTAAGACCTGAGTCATGCACATGACTTAATCGATTAAGCATGAGATTAATCGATTAATGCCTGAAAGCTGATTTTGGCCAAAATTACACTGGTTAATCGATTAACCACCCAGTTAATCGATTAACCACTGCAGAATCAGACTTAAAACACGTTTTGAAGGCCAAAAATCAGATGTTTTCCTCTCTCTTCTCCACGAAATTGTCTTCCCTCTCACCCTAGGGTTTTGAAATTTCTCCAAATCAACACAAACCTAAATGAAATTAACACCACAAATCATTCACCCATCAATTCTCTATCAATTTCCCTCTCTTAAATCTCTATTTCTTCTCTTTCTCTCAAAATCCCCAATTCCCACAAAAACCCTAACTTTTCCCAATCCATCTCATAAGGTCTTCTAGTCATTCAAGGAAGCTTGGAAAGTGTTGAAGATCAATAAATTAGGAGGCGAGGAAGCTTGGATTAGAGTTGGTGTTGATGCTCCCTGAACTTTTCATTTTCTCCTCTTCTCTTCAAGAGGTAAGGGGGAGTACTTTGGTTAAAATAAGGGAAAGGGCTTAATGATAGTAATAAGGATATAACTAGGTTTATTTAAGTGTTTTATTAAGTTTAGAATTAAATGGTTATATGCCTTTGCTTGATGTCCTGACTAATTGTTCCTCTTTAATTGTATGTTTGATTATGTGTAAAGTGTGAATGATGTTAAAATAGTGTTTATATGCCTAAATGATTAGTAAAGTGAATGAATGAACCCTATGTTAAAGTGTTATGGAATTAAATGAATGAATGTAATTATTAATGAAATTGATATTGTTATATTCAAATGTTAAAATAATGTTTACGTGCCTTAATGGTCATTAAAGTAAATATATAGATGTTATTGTTACTGTTATGACTATTGTTATGTTTGAATGTTATTATTTATAAAGTATGGCCAAATATCCTAGATTAGAAAACCCAACCAAATTGATATAAAGTATTAAAAGGCTTGGTTATCAAGAACAACCATAAAATGAACTAGAAACACGTGCATTTAAGGAGTAAGGTGGACCTTAGGAGTACGGGGAAAAACATATGTCGTTTTCGATTGATGAAAGAAAAAGTAACTAGATTGTGTTATTGAAACAATCGCCGAGAATTGTTGTGGAAAACTTTGATCCTGCAAAGGACACGGGTTCGCTACCCGTGTTGGGGATTGGTTTTACGCAACCATAACAATTTTGTAAGTTACTTTGGCTTTTCGTGGCCAGTTGAGGGCGATTTCTGCTAAAGCCAATTTGCATGAATCAAACCAAATTGCATGAGGGACCTTCCTAAGTGGAGGTGAAGTGCTGAGAGACCGGGTGAGCGAGGGACCTTCCTAAGTGGAGGTGAAGCACCCAACTAGGGGTTGAGAAATGCTTACTCCTGGCCAGTTTTTCCCAGAGTGGAGGGGCAAGTGGGTGAGGAAAAGTATAAAGTGTTATTGTAAAGGAAATGGAGAAAAGTACATGCATTGATATATATATCTATACACTTAGGTTTAATTCACTGAATCCAATGAAAGTGTTAAAGTGTATAAAGTGTATAAAGTAAAGTGGAAAGTGTAACGTTGGATTCAGGAATTAAACCACAAAAGTATAAAGTGGAATTGCATATTCTTATGTTTGAGCATCAAAGCATTATAAAATGTATGTAAAGTTCAATAGAATGAAATGAATGAAAATGTGAAACAGATGATATATGTATGAGTCCATTTAGTTATGTTTTATTATTGTCATTTTAAGTGTTTTCCTTAATTTATATTCAAATTACTCACCCCTTAAGTTGACCATTTAGGTACACATCGGAGAAATACGTTCATACCCTATATGCCGAGAAGGTATACTCTCATTGAGAGAGAGTATTGCATTAGTAGTGACCTTTTTGGTCTCATTCGTACTACAACCGTTCTAGGATCCTATAATGTAAAATGTTTTCATTAATTAAAGTTGTATTAGATATTAACTTTTTATTATAAGTTAAGGATACTATTGTTTTGTAAAAAAGGGACTTTGTAAGAATTTTAATTTTATCGATTGCATAATGGTTGTGAAGGATATAAAAATATCCTCTTATAAATTTATTTAAAGTAGTCACAACCACTCCCATGTAATGATAGATTTTCTTTATATGTATAAACTGTTCTGGTCTTGACAGGTACAGGTTTAACTTGGGGAAAGTCCATATTTTAAACGAGACTCTGACAAAATTTTTATAAAACCCTAAGTATTTTATTATTAAATCACCAGCTTAAAGTAATATATTTTAAGTATAAAAGATAGGATGTTACAAAGGTAGTAGCTTATGCCTCGAGACAATTGAAGTTTCATGAAATGAACTATCCAACTCATGATCTAGAGCTTGCAGATGTTGTATTTTCTATAAAGATCTGGAGACATTATATCTATGGCACTACGTTTTGGGTGTTCAGTGACCATAAGAGTTTAAAGTATCTTTTCGACCAGAAGGAGCTGAATATGAGGCAACGTTGATGGATGGAGTTCCTGAAGGGTTATGAGTTTGAACTTCATTACCATCCTGGGAAGGCAAATGTTGTGGCAGATGCATTGAGCCGGAAAGCAAATGTTGTGGCAGATGCATTGAGCCGGAAAGCAATGCATATCAGTTCAATGATGGTCAAAGAAGCTGCGTTGATAGAAGAATTCAGGGATTTGAGTTTAACAATGCAAGTGGAACCGACCAACATTAGAATGGGAAGATTACAAATCGCAAATGAATTTTTGAAAAGAATTCAGGAGTTGCAACAAGAAGATGATGAGTTTAAGGAGAAGAGAAGACTCTTGGAAGAAGGCAAGGAGCCAAAGTTTCAATAAGGGAAAGATGGAATCCTTCGTTTTGGAATGAGGATTTGTGTACCAGATAATTCAGAAGTAAAAAGAATGATTCTGGATGAAGCACACAAGAGCAAGATGAGTATGCAACCGGGAGCTACCAAAATGTATCAGGATTTGAAGAAGATGTTTTGGTGGCCTGGTCTTAAGAAGGATGTAGCAAAGTATGTGGCCTATTGTTTGGTATGTCAGAAGGCTAAGGTAGAACATCAAAGGCCTGGAGGAGAATTACATCCCTTAGAAATTTCACAATGGAAATGGGATAGTATTTCCATGGATTTTGTATCCAGTTTGTCAAAGACAGTTGCTGGTCATGACGCAATTTGGGTAATTGTAGATCGTTTGACAAAGTCGGCGCATTTTATTCCGGTGAATATGCGTTATTCTTTGGAGAAGTTCGCTCAGTTGTATATCAAAGAAGTGGCTCGTTTGCATGGTGTGCCATCAAGTATTGTGTCAGATCGTGATCCAAGGTTTACGTCGAAGTTTTGGCATAGTCTACATCAAGCTCTCGGTACAAGGTTGAAGCTGAGTTCTGCTTATCATCCCCAGACTGATAGTCAAACGGAGAGGACTACTCAGTCACTAGAGGATATTTTAAGAACCTGTGCTTTGGAAGACCAAGGAAGTTGGGAACAAATGTTGCCGCTCATGGAGTTTACTTACAACAATAGTTATCATACGAACATTGGAATGACACCATTTTAAGCTTTATATGGAAGAAAATGTCAGACCCCGCTATGCTGGTTTCTAGTGGGGGAGAGTTTTCTTATTGGTCTGGAGGTTGTACAAGAGACAACTGAGAAGATCAAGATGATATAGAAGAAGATGAGGACTGCTCAGATTCTGAAGAAGAGTTATGCTGATCAGAGGCGAAAACTTTTAGAGTTTGCCGAGGGTGACCATGTTTTTATTAGAATAGTACCAACCAAAGGTGTTAGTCGAGTTTTGAAAACCCAGAAACTATCACCTAAGTTCGTAGGGCCCTATCAAATCCTCAGAAGAATTGGCTCAGTAGCTTATCAGATAGCTCTACTGTAACATCCCTGATTTTAGTCCCAAGATTAATTAGGAAAAACCTAAGTTAGAATTTATGAGGAAAAACAATAGTAAACCATGGGTAGGAGTTAAGAGTAGTGTCTTAGAGTAGAATTTTTCAAAATATGGGTTTTGGGCAAGGTAATCGATTACCTTGAGGGGGAGTAATCGATTACATGCCCTCTGGTAGAATCACTCCAATGTTGCATCAATGCTAATTGATTACCTCATGTAAGTAATCAATTACTTTGTGATGAAGTAATCGATTACTTGGGGTGGAATAATCGATTAATTCAGGAGATAATCGATTACTTGGGGGTAAAGTAATCGATTATCAGTGCTCTGGTCAAACCTGTTTAGTTGTTGCATCACAGTGATAATCGATTACTTTGATGGAGTAATCGATTACCATCCGAAAAAAGTTAAAAAAAATAGATGCATGAGAACCACATCTCTCGAAGCTTCACTTAGAAGCTTTTAATTCTGGCCACAAATCATTTCCCTCACACAAAATAAAAAGAACACTCTCTCTCTCTCTCATTCTCATTCATTCATCTCCAACACCAACCCATCTCCCTCCTTCTCAACCCATACGACCTCCCTCCTCCTCCCACCAAGTTCATGTGTTGTTCTTCTACCTCTTTAAGCTTCTAAGGTTTTGTTACCCACCATCATCAAGCTCACTTGGTAAGCTTCATCTCCTTCTCTTCCTCTTCATTTTTCGGTGTTCTCTCTCTGCTCCACACAAAGCACCACCCAACCACCATCAACCACCCAAAATCCTCCCTTTCAAGCCTTTACCCATGAGATCCATCTTCTCCCTCATGTCTTCATCCTCATCTCCTTCCTTAGTGGCTCTCTCTTACTCGTGAAGCTCTTTCTCTCTCTCTCTCCTCCAATCTTGATGAACGGAGTGGAGATCGATCAAGAGAGTTGGAAACAAGGTAGATCGGGGGTAGATTCAAGGTTCTTGGAGCTTCAAGTTAGCTCTCTCTTCCTCTAAGGTAAGGGGGGTCACTTTTCCACACTTTGAGTTAGGGATAGTTGGGGTTTATAATAGGACTTGGGTTTGGTGGTTAAATTGGGTTGTGGGTAGCAAAATAGCACATGTTTAGAGTTGGTTTAGGGATGATGATTGTATTTTTGGTTAAAATTAATAATTAATTGATATAGTATACTAAAACCCCTTATGTATGTTGTTAAATGTAGGAAGTGAAGAACCCTAGGGAATTGACTTATATTAAAGTACTCTGAGACATAACTGAGCATGTCGACTGATATGTGATATCTGTTGTTTGTTGAGAGATTTCTATGTCCACTATGTGCTAAATGGGTATATTGGTGACTAAGTGTTAAGTATGTGATAAATAGATAATGCTGGCTAATAGGCGGTGAAAATGACTAATGATCATAAGAATATTACATGAATGCTTGAATGATAAGAGTAATATAATTGCTTAGTTAAGGATGAACATGTTTATTGAAAATGCATCAAGTTGATTTTAAGTGCTGATTAATAGTATGAGTGTTAGTTGGGAAAAATATATGAGTTCATGATTTGCATTGGTGAATAGTGGTGGAGATTGTAATTGATGTTGATTATTTGTTGTTATGTGATGTTGGAAAGTAAGAATGTTGTAAATGCTGGAATGGTTAATTGTGATATATGCATAAATGTGGATAATTGTTACTTGTTATAAACGGAGAATTGAATTGTGTGCATTATGATGGATATGTTTGGTTTGATGTGTTTGATTGAGTGGAATAAAAGGCTAAATGGAAAAGAATAACTTTAAAGAGTTAAAAAGGAATGTACGGTTGAATTGATCATTGGGGACATTGGCACACTAGGTGCCCCTGCTAGGTGTACCGAATGCCCCATTAGGGCTAAATGCCCCATCAGGCCAAATGCCCCATTAGGTCCAAACGCCCCGTTAGGCGTCGATGTGCCCAAATGATCAATTCAACGATAATTAAGAGAATGGAAAAATGTAAGAAAGAATAAAGTATATGAAATTGATTATGTTATGAGATGTGGTAAGTGATCACTCTCTAGCAAGTATACTAGATCGCAAAGTAATATAGTCGGTTAAGACCATATATCGTTCCCATAGGGACTACGAATTATTTAACTTATTCCTACCAAAGAGTAATTAAAAGTAAAATCTATTAAAATTCAGAATTAAATAAATTAATTAAAGAGATTATTTTACTGCTGGAAAATAAATAAAAACAATTAAAAATAGGTAAATGGTGGTTAGGAACTAGTTTCATTGAATATTTCTTTATTTATAATAAATCAATATTTTCCATTTAAATCAAGAACTAATTCAGAAAATTAGTAATTTCCAGATTCCTCTAATGAAATTACTGTTTATTATCCAATTTATTAAATCCGAATTCCTTAGGAATTTAATCTATTGAATAACCATGATTAAGAACAGTGAATTATGAAAAGTTATATAAAAATCCAAAAGTATTCCTACAAGTTGAATCCTTATATTGTTTAATTGCATGGCCTATTTTAAATCCTTATTTTCCAATTCAGATCTAAAAATCCATAACATGTGTTGATTAAGTTCATGCATAACAATAAAAACACAATTAAACACTTGATTTAAAAACTGAAAAACATTAATTCATATAAATAAACTACATAATCAAATCCACCATGTTCCTAACACAAGAGGGTTTAGTTACACATCATAGAGAAGAAGAACAAATAAGAATAGAAGTAATTCATTCCTAAATTACCACTAATCCTTGATCTGAATCTTCAACCTTCAATGGATTTCTCCTCCGAATGCTCTCCAGAGAATGTAATCTCCCTCAAACTTGATACTAATCTCTAATGATGACTGATTATGGCTGCTAATCTCCTCTTAAAACTAATCCTAAAAACATAAATAAAAAGATAAAATACAAATCCTAATAGAAACCCTCAAAATTGCTCAGAAATTGGCCCAATTGGGCCTCCTCGTGTCACGCGCGCCTGGGCGTGCAGGTCAGCACGCCTGGGCGCGCCATATCTAATGCCATTAAATCACCGAAGCATGCGAGCCTGGGCGCGCCATTCCCGCTCCTGGGCGTGCCAAGTACTTTCCGACTCTGTTTCTCTCCGTTCTTGTTCCATTTTCAAGGTCTTCTTATGCTCTTCTTAACTCCAATAATATTTTCTCCAAATAAAGCTCCGAAATACCTGAAACATACCCAAAACGGATCAAAACGTTCAAAGGATTCTATAAAACTAAAAATTCCTAAAACTAATACAAAATACCTATATTTACAAGAGAAACAAGCCAAAACCAAAGCAAAAGGAAGTGAAATTAAGCCTTAAAACATCATATAATAGACCCAAATCACACCCCCAAACTTAGCATTTTGCATGTCCCAGGCAAAAGTAAAATAAAAATTCATAAACTCAAGACTACCCTCTAAATCAAAATGTACAATACTTAATCTAAGACTTCGACTCATCAACACAGCCACATCTTTACACAAGCTACTAACATATCTAAACCTGGTTAAAGAAACAAAATCAATCAGAACTCAGAACTAGTGAACACTCTCAACCTCTCAGTGTATATCTCTCATGTGTATCAAGGGTATAACAATTCACTCAAGTTCATACAATAGTTAAATGTTACCATAAGCTTGACCATAGACCCAAATCTCCACTGAAATTATTAAATACATGCACAAATCAAAAGGTCTTTAATTTGGTTGAAATGAGGCCATGGCTAAAAGTGTCAAGGTGGGATAAAAGAAAGAAAGGATCAAACTAAGGGCTAAAATGAAAAACAAATTTCCCTCTAAAAATTATGAATGAGCAATGAATACTATGAGGACTCACACTCAAATCACAACTATTTCAAACTTCTTCTTTTTCAATTTTACTCTACTACTTCTTCCAAACAAAATTCTCTTCTCTTATCATTCATCAATTTTCACTTTTTCTAAATTTTTCTTTTTTCTTTTCTTTTGGAAGAAGAGTAACTCAACAAAACTTTTACAATTTTCATACTTTTGAAATGTCCCTCTCTCAATTGCTCATTCAAAATTTCTAAGGCACTCTCAAAAATATACAATCAATATAGGGTACCAAAGAAAAATCATATTATCTCAGGCTCAAAATGGGCAACTAAGGAAAAATAAATCCAACAAAAATCTCTGAAGGCTACAAAAACACCATCCTAAATGCCTTAATCATTTTCATGCATGTAATCAATTATCAATCTCAAAATGGTCACCGGTCAAGTTCTAGAACATAAAACTAAAGAGAACACACTCATGAAAGAAATAGGGGTCTCAAATCAAAATAATTCAATAAATCATACCCCATCAATATAGGCTCAAAATCTCACTAAGCTAAAGTCAGTTCACTAATCTCAAGTTCTGAAAAACTTTGTCAAAATAACCAAATTTCAAAAATATTTACAGCTCAACAATTAAATAACATGAATCAATGAGTCTAATCCTATACTAAGTATATACACCTATCATTAGAAAAAAATAATCCTAAGTCTAGAATAATTATAAAACCTCTACCTAAGATACAAACCAACACAAAAAATGGGAGGAAAAATTCAGAACTGAAAAAAAAAATTATTTTGTATCCACTCCCCCAAACTTAAAGATTGGCTTGTCCTCAAGCAAACAAAACTAAACATACCTAACTACAAAATAAAAAATTCCATGGAATAAATTTGGAACACTTATTACTTGCATCTAAATAAAATAATCAGTATTAACAAAAGTGAGAAAACATTCCCCCAAACTTAATATAAGTCATTCGAAACAAGTGCCAAAAATAACACCTTGAATATGGAAATATCAACTCATATCTGTTACACAAAATATAACTTGATGCATATAATTAATGATCCAAATAAATATCCAAGCTATAAAACAAAAAAAAATCCTAGAAAACAATTACATATTTTTGTTGCACAGGTACAGGGACTTGTCTGATGGGGAAAAGAACACAAAATAGATCAATACACAAAAATTCCCCCATTTTCTGGGTTTTTCGCCTAGTGCGACCTGTACACTGGTGCTTTTTTTTTAAAGAAAATAAAATAAAAAAAATTAAAAAAAATGACCTACACTAAACTAAGGGAATGCTACCTAAATATTGGGTTGTCTCCCAACTAGCGCTTGTGCCTGACGGGTCACCTCCTTTCGGAGGCTAAGGGGACTGCATCTGAGCATTAAGAGAATTTTCAGCAACTAAATGCTAAACCAGATTTAGCGGGGTGAAGCACTTCGCCTTACATGGTGGTTTTTCAAAAATATTTATGACACTTTGCTCACCATAGACACAGAGAATAACCTCTCCCCTAGGAACATCTATCACTGCCCCGGTTGTGGCCAAGAATATGATTACTTATATGGAAAACCTAAACGAGTTTTGAAAACTTCAGGTATTTTATTGATTTTGAAAGGTTTTAGTTAAAACAAATTTTTACGAACCCACTTTATTCATATAAGTGGGGGAGAATTTGTAACATCCCGCATTTTCTGGACTCAAATAAATTAATGAGATTTTGTTTAAAATGAATTTTTCAGAATTTAAGAAAGATTTTTCAGTTAAAGTGTTTTAGCAAATGATTTTTTTATGAGGTTTAATATCATGAAAGCTAAACTATGATTTTGTTATTTCTTAATGAAACGAAATTGCTTTTGATCAAAATGATTTGAGGTTTTAAACAAATTATTCTTTTTGAAGATTTTTGGTGTATGTGAAAATGTGATTTTTGTAAAATCAAGTAAGGCTTATTTTGTAGTGAATTAATACGGTTTATTGGTTTTCTTATGGATTATATTTTGAGTTGTGAATGTATGTGTTTGTGTGATGAATTATGAATGAAACCTAATTAGTAAATTTAAATGAATGGATGCATGGACTATGTGAATGAGTGTATGATGTATGTGTGTGTCGTGTGTGTGAAATATAATGTCCTAAGGTGTTATATGCATGATTGTATGTGTGATGTATATGTGTGTGCCGTATGTTGGAGTGGGAAACATGATATCTCAAAGTGTGATGTGTATTATTAAATATGTGTTAATAGTATGCATTGTTTCATGATTTCATGATATGTGTTATTGATGATAATATGAAATGAAATTATGTGTGCATGTGTGCATGTGTGTGTGTTCAGCCGAGTATAGGAGAAGAGGAACCAAATAGGATGCACTTTCTTATTCATTAAGAAAATTAGAAATTTAAATAGGAAATAGGAGGAAAATAGGGTGGTGAGTGTGATGATGCTAGGAATACTTTCTTCCACCCTTGTCCCCTTTGTGACATGACCCCTCCCATGCAAACTTTGGAGTGGTCCGAATTGTCCCTCAACCAAGCCATAAACCGAGGATAGAAGTGGAAAATTACCCACCCTTGCTTGCTCTTAAAACCGTGTATGTGTGTGTGTTGGTTAGCCATTTTTCATCCCCTTCACAAACATAAACACTTAGTCCAAGAGTGCATCAAGCTCTTGAGACTTTGGAGAAAAAAGAGAGAGGCCATAAGGGAGAAGGAAGAGAACAAGAGTGCAAAAACCTAAGGTCCTTAAGCCACACATCCATAAATTCTTTCTCAACCACCTTCTTCTTCAAGGAACAAAGAGAAAAGCTACCCATCAACCTTAGAGAAGTGGAGGCCGAAGCAAAACCCTAGGAGGGGAAGAGGAGGATTTGAAGATTTAGTTAGAAGTTTTTACTTAAGGTAGTTGTTTAATGAATTTTGATGTAATAATTTTGGTTTTGTAAAGGACTTTAATATGGACATTATTTAAGTTTAATGTTTGTGATGCATGTCTTTATCTTCTTATGATCTTGAAGTTTAAGTGTCTTGCATGTTATTTTTATGACTTGATCTTGAATATTTGTACTTGAATGTTCTAAATTATAACTTTTTCTTCACGGTTTTGTCTAGGATTTAAGTTTAGGTTATGTTCTTGTCTTGATCTTGTTTTGCAGGTCTTGATCTATGCTTTATTCTTGAGAAAATGTGAAGCTTGAGTTTTATGTGCAAATCTTGATTCTCTTTATATGCATGTCGCGGTTTTTAAAAGAAAATAGGACTAACAAGTTTTAAAAATGATTTAGTGTAAAAAGAATTTAAATTAAGAAGTTTTGTGTGTGTGTTGATGGTTCGGTTGGAGCCTTATAAAAGAAAATGTTGTTTTAAAAGAATTTTTGCATGATTTGACCTTGAGTTTGATCTTTGCATGTGAAAATAAATTTGTGAGATCTTGCCTTTATGCATGAAGTCATTCGGCCAAGACTAGGAAGAATAGGAATCCATGCTAGATCATCATCTTAGTTGCATGCATGATGAAGACCTGTCTCATATAAGAATTTTTAGCACATGCATGAAATTTTCTTAAGAAGATCAAGATTTTTATATGATTCTTGATGTTATTATGATTTGACTAAAACTTGTTGAATTTTCTTGTGAAGCTCACGGTTTGTGCTTGTAAATGTTTAAAGTTAGTTTGTTTCATTTTGCATGTATGTTTTATTGAAAGGATTAGGGATTTCTAAACCTATGGGACTTAAACCTTCTGATTTAAAACTTTAAAGTAAATTTTTCGTGATCCCATTCGGTTTAGGAACAAATCTTATTTAGGTTATTTTTATTTTTCTTATGAGTGATTATTTGAGATAATGGAATCGATTTGATAAATAATTGTATTAGGTAATTTTCTTATATTCTATTCGGCCTTAGTATAAACATAAAAGAAATAAATTGAATTCTCCTTTGTGTGTTGGTTTATATGATGATTAGCATTATTTTAATTAAGTTTGTCCTTTTCTTTAATTATTATTAAATTGTGATAGGATAGAGTACTTGTCATATGTGCATGTGTTTGATTTTTGTCTTATATGCATGAATGATGAATGGTTATGATTTTACATTTGCTTATGTATGTGTTTGAATGATTTAAGTATTCAATAATTTTAAAAAGGTTTTTGATTAAATTCTTGGTGTTGTTTCCTTTTGATTTAGTTCGGTTTTGAGGAAAATAAAGTGAACCAAATGATTTGATTAATTGAAAAGTATTGTTTTGAAAAGATTTTTGTGACACCCTTTTTCCATACAAGTAATTATTACAATAAATAAGTATTACTTGTAAAATATATGGACTTGTTATTGTATAGAAATGATGAAAATTAAAATTTCTCTTTTCAAGCGGGTGCACAAACCAAAACTTGGAATTCTTGGAGAAGAAATTCTAAACCATTTTAAATCAGTTGTATTGAGTTCGGCGATCTCTAAAACCTTTTCATAAGCGGAATAGCATTCGTATTTGAAATCGTCTTTATATGATAGAAAGTAAATGAAGCTATCCTTTTCGTAGCCGAGCTCTTTTAAAAGATTAAATCAGAGTAAGCGGGAATTATAGGACTTTGCAACTAGTAGAAATATAACATAGACTTTATATACATATATAAATAAAATAAGTCAGGTGATACATAGTCCAAGCAGAAGTCATGTCTCCAAGATCCATAACACAAGTCCATAACAGATCTATGCTCAAAATAAAACCATAACCCTAGAGTACTCATAGTATATCTACAATATGTACATCTCAAAATATAGACTCTAGAGGTGGTCACATAGATCTGGCAGCATCAGTAGTAGTAGTGATAATGGCAGTAGCAGTCTCCAGGTAGCAAAAGAAACATCACATCAACAGCAACAGCAGAATCTCCTCCACAACATCCCCACACCGGATCCTCTGATCCTCATCATACACCTTATACACATACCTAGGGATCATCATCCCTCCACTGACTCCCTGTGGAATGAACGACAGGCTCGCCCCCGCTCTCATCCTCCACGGGATCCTCCTCGATCTCATCCGATGGAGAGTGTACCATACCACTGGGTACGGGGTCAGGAGATGGTGTGACCCTGACTGGACTCCTCGAATCAGAAGGGGGAGTATCCTCGCGGACGACTCTCGAGGAAAAAGGGTGTGAGCGGGTAGGTCTGAAACGAAAGCTGTGATAAGAGCGAGCTGGCCGTGTGGGAGGTGGTCCATGATATGTGTAAAATGGGGGTACATGCATAGTGTATATGATGGGAATCCTAAATCTACGAGGACGAAATCGAATCAATGGGTTCGGGTGGTAGAAGGTAATCTCTACATCTCCCTCGAACATCGCGCGATGGTCCTCATAGATCCATGTGCCACTAGGAAGTGGCCGGATCTCGATGCAAGCGATGTATCGAGACATCACCTACAAGGGCATAGGGGTAAGCAATTCTATACACATAATCAATAGAGTAGAAATGTACAATATGTGAATATGCAACAATGAACAACAATCACATTTAGCACTTAGCAGTTATTGAATGCAAGTAGGATGCTCATACTTATTTCAGTTATCACAGTTAATTTAAATGAATGGCATGATGCATGAATTTTAACTCTCAACCTATCTCCGTCAATCAATGTCACTCTCTGACGTCCATCCCTGACAACCCAACACTCATCAATGCATTGTATTCCTAGGTATACAACATTTCGTACATTCACCAAGAATGTACACGACAAGCTTGGAATCCGTGCCACCCGAGCACATCCCGTCATCCAAACAGTGTAACCACATTGGCATCCACTAAGCCGACCACGTCTTCAACGTGTCATCAAGCAAGCGTATTGGCACTCCCAGAGGCCCTCCACATGTTACCAAACATGTTAAACGACCTACCATCCAACTCCAAAATGGATGCATTACTTAGTTAAAAAGGAATCGATTGACGTTTTATTCTTTTATTAATATCTTACGTGCCTCCCGAGCAACGTATCATTACTCAAATGAAAATATTCATAATGCCAATCAATATCTTTTTAAGTCCCGGATCACTTGGTTTGTTGTCCTTTAAGTGTTAACAAAATGACTTAGAATTGAAAATGCTATTTTTAAGTTTCTGACTAAAATACTCGAGTATTCTTCATAACACTCGAGTAGTTCATCAGTTTCCAGTTTTACTCGAGTAATTCATCATTATACTCGAGTTGTTCATATATTTTCAGAAAGTTAGGTTTCAGATTTTTAAGAAAATACTCGAGTAGTTCATGAGATACTCGAGTCATTCACCAATCCAGAATACTCGAGTAGTTCATGCATTACTTGAGTCGTTCATCACACTTGACTCTTGTTGCTTCTGTTAATACTCGAGTCTCAAGCCAGATACTCGAGTTGTGCGCCAAAATCCACACTGGTGCATCACGGAATACTCGAGTATAGAGCCATATACTCGAGTTTTATCAGACAGAACAGATTGAAAACTTGGTTTTTACATACCATTTTCATTTCTAAACATTTTTAACCTAAACCAATGATCAAAACAGTTCATATACCATATATTGAACATGTTATAACACTGATCACATATCAAATTACAGATTTGTCAGAGAATCGATTGTTATTGCATAAAACATACAATTTAACAACTCAATACCTCAAATAGCAAATTAATCAACAAATTCGTGAAATAGTGTTTCTTACAGCTTGCATGCATCATATAAAACTTTCTCACAACAACCATAGAGCATGAATTGGTCTCTAAACCAAAGTTCCTATTCAATCTAAGCCCTTAGAGCCTCTTGGTGGCTCTCTAATGAAAATCATGGAATTTAAACTCTATCTAGTGCATAAAACAAATTCCCCTTACCACTCAGACGTGCACCAACAGAGAATTCCAAAGAAAAAGCTCTCCAACACCAAAAATGACTTTGAGCACCACATGCAAGACAGTTTTGAGTGCAGCACCAAGATTGAATTGGTTCACACATGAAACAGAGATAAGAATTGGGGAATTTAGTTTTTCTATACTCTATGCAACATATCCTAACTAGAGAAATCGAATTTGGGACTCAATGAATACAGGAGCTTACCAAAATCAAGGCTCCAAGTAAGCTCCAGAGAAGGGTTTGACAAAGAACAGCTCCACTTCCAAGCTCCAATTCTTCCACCACACTCACTCAATCCTCACGATTCTAGTGTTTATACAAAGCTCGTAATGTGAGCTTTGTATTAGTGTATGATTTGTAGTTCAATTTGACTCAGAGAAGGAGAATCGATCGCTTGAACTCAGGAACCCTAACTCAACACTCAACTTCGAATTTGACAAAGAATCTCAACAATTTGGTGTTGATTGGCTTAAATAGATAAAGAGAGGACTCATGCATGGCGACACGACCTCCATGGACGTGGATTCGTGATGATTTCGTGTCAATGACACGAAATCGTTGGTGATGACTCACCAAACGCACTAACGTTGAGCAACTCTGACCAGAATACTCGAGTTTTCCGAGAAATACTCGAGTATTTTGCCCCATTTTTGAAAAATAATTATTTTATTTACTTTCCCTCCAAAATCTTTCCTATAATTACCTCTAGGTCCCAACCTAGGGACTAATATGCAAAATACTTATTCCATGCATAATTATATTTATTAAACAAATCCACACACATTTCCTAACTACATAAACACAGATTTTAATCAAGGATTAAAAATAGAAATCATTAATTATAATTAATTTTATAATTAACATTTCCTTAATCAGGGATTAATCCTCCACGAAAGAAGACTAAGCAACACAAGGACAGGAATGATCTGTGGTTTTCGCAGGCTGAACGTGAGTCTCGGGCTCCCAATTTCGATAATCGGCTGTTTGGGATTCTCCGGTATGTTAATTATGCTTGGTTAAGAAGAGAACGTTTTAAATTTTATGATGATCTTGTTGCTCAGAATGTTCAAAGGTTTTTGGAGTTTAATACACATTACTATCCTCGTTTAGTAAGGCAATTTTATCAAAATTTCACTAAGATAGATGGTGTGTATCAAAGTCAAGTGAGGGGTGTGCATTTTGTTGTGAAACCTGATGATTTACGTTTGCTGTTTGGTTTGGAAGACAAGGGAACTTATTTTGGTGATAATGATTTTGTTGAGTTAGAGGTTGATGCTGTCTCTGTGTATAAGGATGCTATTAGGACTGGTGAGGTTTGGGATAACAAAACTAAGATTGTCTCTTTATTGCATGCTGATGATAGGGTTCTGCTGTATATCATAGCTTATTGTCTGCTTCCTAAAGGAAATCAAAATTATGCTCAAGTCCAAGAGGACGATTTGAAACTTTTTTATGGGTTTAAGAAGCATGTTGAAATTAATTGGAACAACATTGTCTTAGCTAGGATGCATACAGCTGCCCAATCTGCATCTACCCAGTATCTCCCTTATCCCATGCATGTCACCAAGTTACTTAGGCATTATGGAGTTCCTATTCCTGATAGTGAGCCTTGTGAAAAGGATCCTGAGAAAAAATGGTGTCTCAACACTCATCATGTCAACTACATGAAAATTGCATTTCATAGACCTACAAGGACTTGGTTATGGAAGTCACAAATTAAGGCATTGGAGCAAGCTGCTCAAGCTGCCCAAGCTGCTCCTGTTCCTCCTTCTGATGCTCAAGAAGCCCCTGCTGCTCCTCCTCCTATTGTTGATCCTATGCACATGGATCAAGGGCCAAATATTGAAGATTTTATTGATTTTAATAATTTGGAAGCCCCATTTGATGCACAGGCTGCTCATGCTTCTTTGGTTCAGCATATTGATGAGCAATTAGAAGCCATGGAGCAACGTATGGATATTAAGAATGTTGCAATGGAGCAAAGACCGATGGAGCATTTCTCAAGCCTTTTCACCCACCATTTCCCTCCTAACCCTTAGTCTTTCTGGTTTCTATGCTGATTTTCACATTTTATCACTTCACTAACTTTTGCTGCACTGTTTTCACTGCTGGTTATGATGTTTTGTTCACTGTTTCTGCTGTTTTATGATGGTTTTATGAACTTAGTTGTTGATGGACAACTTTGTTTTGGATATGGTTGATGTACCTAGGGCCTGTGTATGGCCTAGTTTACCTTCTTAGTATATTTTGCTGATATGTTTTGCTGCTGGACTATATGAACTCTGATTATGATGTTAATCTTTGCATATTTGGACTGTTTATGTATATTTGGCATTATTTTGGTTTATGCACTCATGGATGAAAGTGTGGTATCATTATGGTCTTGGTTATGGCCAACTTTATATGTTTTACTGCATTATTTTCATTATCCTCTTTAGTGCTTATTCATATATATATATATATATATATATATATATATATATGCAACTGTTAGCACTTACCTCCAACTTTTGGCAAGGAAATTTTTTTAATAAATTCAATGCTTTTTAATGATGCCAAAAGGGGGAGAAAAATGTTTGTTGATGTTGTTTTTGTAGGATAAGTTTTTAGATATTATTCCAAAGTGTATTACATTTATGGGGAGTATTGAAAAACTTAGTGCTTAATTGTAAAGAAGGTTTGTCATCATCAAAAAGGGGGAGTTTGTAGAGTTTTGATGTTTTGATGATTAACAACCTTATGCCAAGCAACAACATTCAACAAAGGAAGCACCACTCATGAAGATTAGAATAGGTTTATTTTATTTTATTTCTAATCAATGTAATATTTTATTTTTGCATATCATGAGAGTGGGTGGTAGCTTTAGGATTAGGAATCTCAATTAGATTTATAATATTGTTTGATTAATAATGAAGAAAGTTTAATCTTGATAAAATAGCTCTAAATAAAGTATCTGTCAAAGTATATTTGAAAAGCTTTATTTTTAATCACTTTTTACAGTGGTTAATCGATTAGCACATAAAGGCTTAATCGATTAACTCAAATAACTGTACAACACTGATTGTGTTAATGAGGGTTAATCGAGTAGTGTGTTACACGTTAATCGATTAGCATGAATTAACACAGGTTAATCGATTAGTGTGTTTTACCTTAATCGATTAATTGCTGTTGTTTCTGAAAAATAATATTTTGTTTAAAAAGACTTTATTTCTACTTTGACAAGGTTACACACTCTTTCATAATTTTCATATAGAGAAACATACTTTCAGATTTTCAAGAGCTATTACTACTTTCCTATTGTGATATCAAGATTCAACAATTTTCAATTTTCTTCACTCATGATCTTTCAATATTCTAAGTCCTATTGAAATTCAAGTTTTCTAGTTTTTAGTTTTGTGTTGAAGCAATTCACAACAACAAGGTTGTATTGTTCAAGCTTTCAACAAAGAAGTGAAGATTTCACAATTCAAGACTTTGAAGAATCTCAAAGCATTTGGAAAAGGAATTTGGTTGGAGAGCATCCTTCAACAAATTCAAGAGGACAAGATACGGATTCAATTGGGTAGAATATCAAAGAGATTGGTACACTCTTTGAAGGGGTTAAGATAGGATAACTAGTGAGAGTTGCATCTTAACATTGTATTCTAACAATTGAAGTATCTAGTAGAAACTCTTTATCTTTTGATAAAGGGGACTGGAGTAGCTCTCAGTGGTAGAGAGTGAACCAGGACAAAATCTTGTCTTCCTTGCTTTTATTCTTTCTAGTTTTCATTGACCAAGAACAATTGAATTAGGTTTAATTTGGGGTTTTTCAATTCCTTGTTAATTAACCTAAATTGGCTTGGTAAATTTACTTGATATTGTTCAATCATTCATTCATCATTTGTTGGTGCATCAAGGCATTGTAATCTCCTTTGAATTTGGATTAAAACTGAAATTGCATCAGATATTGTTCTTATTAATCGATTAAATCGATTGTTAATCGATTAATTTTTAAGTTGCTTTCGGCATTAATCGAGTAACGCATCAGTTAATCGATTAGTTTGAAGGTAAGCTTCGGCATTAATCGATTAATACTGGAATTAATCGATTAACCAGTACATTTTTTGTAAGAAAATTTATTTTCTCAAATCCATTCTCTTTGGTGATCGAAATATTTGTATTAAGGCTTCAAAATTCTATTCACCCCCCTCTAGACTATTTTGAGCCGCTTGTTGGTTTCCAACACTTATATGAAGGGTTCAAAGAGTTACTTGGCAATCAAGGAGTAATTAAAGTTCAATACAAATCCTATCAACCAAGGCCCTATTCGGCCAACTTCTAAAATAAGGAAAACAAAAATTAATTCTGTGAGCAATCTCTTTGCATACTGTCTTCATTGTGTGAGCCATAGTGTTCCTTTGATCCCTGAAAGTCCTTGAGTTCCTTTCCTTCCAAATAGCATAAATAACCGCAGCTAAAACAACACCAATACATTGCCTTCTCTTCTTCTCTTTGAAAGCATGAAGCAGCCATCTTGACCAATTAGCATACTTCAAAGGGGTGTGATTAATCCCAATCCAATTTAGACAGACCTGAAGCAGTTCTGCAGACCAAGAGCACTCAAAAAAGAGGTGGTCTCTAGATTCTGCAGCAACATAGCATAAACAACAATGATTTGGACTGCAAAACCATGTCAGTTTATCCATAGTTTGAATTTTGTCGTGAGCCACAAGCCAGAAAATAGAACATTGGTTCTGCTGTGCTACACGATTCCACACAATTCTGGCCAAAGGAAAATCATCTTGAGTTCCTATCAGGAATTTATAACCTTATTTAATAGTATAATTACCATCAGTAGTTCCAAGCCAAAGACCAGACTGAAAACCTGATTGCAGCTTGTCTCGAACCTTTAAGATTTGCATCCAATTCCAACTTGCATTATTACTGGCATTGCAATCCCAAAAATTCAGGTCCTTTATATAAATGGAATGCATCCATCTTATCCACAAACAATCCTTTTTCTGAGCAAGATTCCAAACATGTTTGCCTAAGGCTGCAAAATCACTTACTCTTAGGCTTACAAATAGTAGACCAAGGCACCTTAGCTTTATAGTTTCCAACTTCATTCTGTCCCCAAAGGAAAATTCTGCATTTCTTCTCAAACTCTTAAATCACTTGCTTAGGAATTATGAAGGTGGAAGCCTAGTATACATGTAGATTCATTAAGACAGAATTGATTAAACAAATTCTACCTTGATAAGATAGATTTTTTGATTTACAACTCTCAATTCTTCTTGACAATTTTTCTGCAAGCAAATGACATGTAACTACGTTCCATTTCTTAGACATAATAGGAATGCCTAAGTATTTGCAAGGAAAAACACCAATATTAAAGCCAATAATTCCAAGTAAGCCTTGTTGAATATATGCATCGGTGCCTGCTATAAACATAAAAGATTTCTCTAGATTAGGCTCTAAACCTGTGCAATCAGCAAAATCTTTCATTGCTTGCCAAAGGATGCCTACACTTGCTGGATGTGCTTTGTAAAAGACCATAAGGTCATCTGCAAAGGCAAGATTGATCAATCTCAAATCCTTGCATAAAGGGTGATATCTGAAATTTCTGTGCTTGGCAGCCAGTTGAAAGCTTCTAGTCAGATACTCCATTTCAAGCACAAAGATTAGAGGGGAAAGAGGATCCCCTTGCCTGATTCCTCTGGACCCTTTAAATCTGCTGCTCTTGACTCCATTGATGACAATGATGTATGATGCAGTAGTTATTGTTGGAAATCAAGCTTTCCCTAAAGGATGTAAAGAGTTATGCTAGAAGATTTCTAGAAGATAGTTTTTATGATTACAACGAATTCCAAGTTTCAAGCGTCAAGCTACAAGCATCAAGTTTCAAGCTCAAGTTTCAAGTTCAAGGCTCAAGCTCTCATGTTTCATGTTTAGTATAGCCTTGCCTATAGGAAATTTGTAAGGTAATGAAGAATTTTTATTACAAGTGTTTATGGCCAAATTGCTTATTCAATTCTAAGGAGAAGAAAAAGAGTTTTTCACAAAAAGTGTTTTAAGTTGCTTTTCAGTTTTTAAGTGAAAATTATTTATGAAAACCTATGGTTACATACTCTGCTTTAGAAAATCACTTTTATGAAAATAAGCAGAAGTAATCAATTACTTTCCATGGATAATCGATTACCAAGCTTCTGAGTTGTGACCTGGGAATTTTAATTAAAATATAATCGATTAGATTTTAAATAATTAATTACCTTCCTCACAGGGAGTAGATAATCGATTAACTTGTTTTTATAATCGATTACTTTCTAAAAATGAATTTCACTATTTTCATAGAAAGTCAACAATCGATTACCTTGGTTTTAATAATTGATTGCTTTCTTAAAAAACTAATTTCAAAGTTTTTTCAGAATGAAGATAATCGATTACCTTCTTCAATTAATCGATTACCTTTAAGTTTTCTTGAAATCCGTGTCAGAATAATTTTTAAATGTTTCAATATTTGTTTTTATATAATTGATTCTGATTTATTTTCAAAATTCGAAATTGATTTTATTTTTGAAAATATTCCTTATTTGTTTTGAGAATCAAATCTTGGATTTATTTTCTAAATCTTTTTTATTCTGTTTTGATTTTAAAATTAATGTGAAATCTATTTTAATTTTATTCTGAAATCTTTTACTTATTGTTGATTTCAAAAATAATCTTTATTTATTTGTTTTCTAAAATCTATTCAAGACTAATTTTTGAATCGTAGTTTTTCAACTCTTTTTTGATCAACTCGTTCCTTCTTCTTCTTCTCCATAGAACATGTTTCTTCATTGTTGACAATATTTTGGCCTCAACTCTTGTGATCTAAATCCATCACTATCAGTAGAACATTATTGTTGTATTTGTGTTATCAAGAACACATCAAAATTGTATCACTCACATCATATCATATTCAACCGTAGTGATTAGGGAGTGTATCTCCTAGTTGAACGTGTGGCACGTTCGTAGGGTGAGGAACCCTTGTGTGAATTTGAGATCCCTAGCGAACAGAGGTTCCTAGTAGTGTACGGGGCGCTCTGGTTGTAATTGAGTGCGGCTCAATGTGCAAGTTTGTAAAAAGCTCAAGCGGGTCGCTCGGGGACTGGACGTAGGCCTTTCGCTAGAAAGACTGAACCAGTATAAAAATTGGTTTGCGTGTTCCTCTTCCCTATCTCTTTTACATTCCGCTATTTTATTGTTTTAAATCGTTTCAGCACAACTTTATTTAATTATTTATCTAACGATTCGCCTTCACGTTCGAATTTCAAATCTCTCCACAAAAATATTTTTTTAAACGTTCGAGTAATTTTCAATAAATTAATAAAACTCGATTCACCCCCCCCCCCCCTCTCGAGGTTTGAGGCCGATCCTAACAATTATGCAAGACATAACCCTATTGATGAATTTCCATGGAAATTTGAGACTGATCAGCAGCTATTCTATAAAGGACCAGTCCAATGTATCATAAGCTTTTATAATATCTATCTTCATTAAGCATCTAGGAGACACTCTTCTTCTGCCATAAAGTCTAAGTAACTCTTGAGTTATAAGGATATTGTGCAGGATGCTTCTATCCTTAACAAAAGCAGATTGATTATCCTAGACTAAGTAAGGTAGAACAGTGCTTAACCTATTAAAAAGCAATTTAGTTATGCATTTATAAATACTACTACAGCAAGAAATAGGTCTAAATTCATGCACATATTGAGGATAATCAATTTTGGGAATCACAACAATATCAGTTTGCTTAACTTCACTAAGCATGTGGCCTGATTGAAAGAATTGTTGAATAGCTGCACAACAGTTTGATCCAATGATATCCCAAGCAGGTATGAAAAAACATGATCCATATTCATCTGGTCCAGGGGATTTATCTTTGTGAATATCAAACATTGCTTGTTTAATCTCCTCATTGGAAAATGATTTGATTAAATCAATCTGCTGACTAATTGAAAGAACTGCTCCCTCTAAAATAACTTGAGAATTCAGAGAAGATTTGTGCTCTCTCCTCCTGAACAAGCCAGTGTAATAATCCATGAAGAGCTACTCAATGCCTTGCTGATTCGAGATGATCTCACCACTACTTTTAGTTAACCTGATAACTCTATTCCTGTACTGCCTAGTCTTAATTGAATTGTGGAAGACTTTTGAGTTCACATCCCCATATTTAAGCCAGGAAAGCTTAGCCTTCTGATTCATATAGGAAAAAGCATCTTTCTTGACCTTTGCATATTTCCTTATCATCTCTTTTTCAGCCAAATGAAAGTTAATATCATGAGGTCTTTGAATAAGCTCATTCTGCAACAAGTCAAGTTTATCTCTGAGTGCTGCCTCTCTACTGAAAATTTGGGCAAAATGATTCCTGTTCAGGTCCTTTAAAGGTTTCCTCATTTTCTGCAGTTTCCTACAGATCTGGAACATAATACTACCCTCAACTTCATAATTCCATACATCTTGAACAATCACTTTGAAATCATCATGACCAGTCCACATGTTAAAGAATTTTAAACCAGTGGTTCTATGGTTTACAGGGTCACCCCATTCAATCAGAATTGGAGAATGATCTAAAAATCCAAGATTAAGAAATACAGTTTCAGTAGCATTCCAATCATTGCACCAATAGCTGTTAATCAGAGACCTATCCAATTTGCAGAAAATCTTGTCTGGACCAGATTACTTATTGCACCAGGTATAGAAGCAACCTTTATGCCTCATGTCAAACAAACCACAATTTGCTATACACTGTCTAAAATCTTGGATTTAAGCCAAATCTATTACATTACCACCACTTTTATCCATCTGTTCAAGCAGGTATTAAAATCCCTTAACAACAGCCAAGGGATATTTATCACAGAATTCATTGATTCAATAAGGGACCATAATTCCTTGCTCTCATCTTGATCATTTGAAGTATAGACAAAAGTAACAAAGAAGCTCTTCTGAGATTGCTTCAAAATAACATAACAATGCATGTATTGGTTTGATCTGCTGATAAGAACCACATCAAAGAAATTTGGCCTCCATATGATCCAAATTCTACCAATGGTACAAACATCCAAATTGCCCACAGAACCCCATCCAGGTGCGATTTTATTATAAGCTTGCTGAAAAGCATTAGCTCTCAGCTTATTCTCAAGAATGCCTAGTAAACCTATACTATATTTGTTTATACAATGCAACAATTTCTTGTTGCCTTTGAGGATTATTTAAACCCCTCACATTCCATGCTGCAATCCTATCCATTATGAATTTGCTTAAAGGATTGACCCCTTTGCAAATCACTATTTTTTGGCAGAACTTTGCTTCTAGTTCTAACTGGAATCTAGTCACCTTCATTTGGCTCATCTTGCTTTTCCTTGTCCTTATCCCCTTCTGTGTTTTGCTTATCAGCCTCAGTAATGTGATTTGGGCTAGTTGCTGCTGCTATCACACTATTTACATCCTCCCTTGCATTGGCAATATTTTCTGGTGGAATTATGCCCTCATCTATAGCAGTTTGGAGTTTCAAAGCATCAACAACCTGATCAATCACCTTTTGAGTTGGTTTGCTCTTGACTACCCACTTTTGTTTAGTGCCTTTCCTGCACATTCTAGCATCATGACCATAGGCATTGCATTTATTACACAGAACAGGTTTCCACTCATACACAACTCTCTGATTCACAATTATGCCCTTCTCATATTCAAAGAAAATCTCATCAGGGAGTACGGCTGTATTCACCTCAACCAATATCCTAGCAAAACTAATCCTGTTCCTTTCCTTGGTTACCTGATCAACCATAATAGGGGTTCCCACCAAGCTTGCAATTTTCCCTAAAGCAACAGCTCCCCAAAACTTCAGGTTTAGGTTTTGTAGTTGAATCTAAACTGAAACACGATCCAAAAAATCCTTTGTAACTGGTCTACCAGTCCAAGGAGCAAGTATCAAGGGCTTTTTGTCAAAGTGGAATACACCTATTTCAAGCACCGAATTCCTACCTTCCAGAGTGTTGAATCTGACCACAATAGTACCATCTGAATTCATGAGAATTTTATCCACTCCATAAGGGCCCCAAACCTTTTTAATGAAACCAGTGATCACTGGGAAAGGGGGTTTAGATCCAAGCACATAACACACCAGCGCGTTTTGCCATTATTTGACTTCACTCTCAATGTCTCCTTCAACAATCTTTCTGTAACACCCTAATTAAATTTTACCCTTAAACCGAAATTAGGGCTTAAATTTTCTTTTTGGAAAGAGATATAATAATAATAATAATTCATTTCATATAATGCTGAAGAGAGAAATCCAGAGGAAGACTAGTTCGTACAAAATATAGGGAAATAAAACAACATGGTTACATCTTCTGATTACACAAAACATGAGATACAAAAGCAGTGTTTTGCTCGGCCAAATGGCCGAGACCTATTTTAATTTCTGACTCTAATGACCTACTCTCCCTGTGTGGGAGAGTGAACCTACTCAGCCGGGGACTGCGTCTGCTCGGCCTCGGTACCTGAAAAATGGTAAGGAGGTGAGCATTACACAAAACTTAAGTAAGCAGTTTCTAATATGACATACCGAGCTACCAAGCCAAACACAAGTAAGCAGTTAGCATATTAGCAGATATTCATACAGAGAGCATATCACATACACACAGCTTCATTCTACTCGGTCCATAATATTTTTCCACTGTATACTTACGACCAGTTTTATTCCTATATCTCTGATTGGTTACCCTTGCACTCTTGCCTCGATTTCTATCCTTGATTATTCAGTCTCTTTTCTCATCATTCATCTTTTACATATCTTACAATCTTTTACTCTTCTCGGCCGCATACACCCAGTGCATGTCTTACACCATTTAGGGTCGGATTCCGGAGTGTCCATAATTGCGAGTACCCAGTACTCGTCTTACAGCTGCACATACCCAATATGCGTCTGACGCGATCAATGCACGCACCCAGTACGCGTCTTCTATGACAAGGAGCACTATCGCCGATTTCTTCTATGGATTTAAGGAGTGTCCATAACTGCGAGTACCCAGTACTCGTCTTACAGCTGCACCTCTCGGCGTCTTACGCGATCAATGCATGCACCCAGTACGCGTTTTCTATGACCAGGAGCACATCCCACCGATTCCATGCTCGAAACCTTGTGTGAGTCATAACTGCGAGTACCCAGTACCCGTCTTACAGCTGCACATACCCAGTATGCGTCTGACACAATCAATGCACGCACCCAGTACGCGTCTTCTATGACCCGCTCATAATTACTCTTTTATCCTTTAGAACATACATTAATCGGTCCCTCTCGACTCAACCCTCTTGATTACCCTCTTCGCTCGTCTTCCCATTATTTAATTCTTTACTTAATATTTTCTTCCTCCAGTAGTTAACCACATTACCCATAACTCCTCTCGGTCTCTCACCCTCGGACCACAGACAGGTTTAAAGTTATAACATGAGCAACAATTATCAGAACTCATACAACAACAAAATATGATTAACATACTTAGCAAACCTACAAATATTTCCACTTATTTCATGAGTGGGGTAATTCTGTTCGTGTTGTCGAAGCTGTCTAGAGGCATAGGCCACCATTTTTCCTTGTTGCATCAATACACAACCGAGACCCTGCTTCGAGGCATCACAGTACACATCAAACACTTTGGTCGGATTTGGTAAGGTCAATACTGGTGAACTCGTCAATCTTCTCTTCAGCTCTTGGAAGCTCCGTTCGCAGTCCTCGATCCATTGGTAAGGCACATCCTTTCTGGTTAATGAGGTCAACGGAAGGGCCAACTTAGAAAAACCTTCAATGAATCTTCTATAATAACCTCCAAGACCGAGAAAACTTCTGATCTCGGTTACGGAATTGGGTCTCTCCCACTTAAGCATAGCTTCCACCTTCGAGGGATCAACTGCAACGCCTTGCTCGGAAATCACGTGACCGAGGAAATGAACCTCTTTGAGCCAAAAACTACATTTCAAAAGCTTGGCGTAGAGTTCTTTGTCCTTCAAAATTTGCAATACCGTACTCAAATGTTTCTCGTGTTCACTCGGACTTCTGGAGTAGATGAGGATGTCGTCAATGAAGACTATCACAAATGAATCCAAGTAGGGTCGGAAGATTCTGTTCATGTAATCCATAAAGATAGCAGGGGCGTTTATAAGTCCAAAAGGCATGACCACATACTCAAAGTGCCCGTATCTTGTCCTGAAAGCTGTCTTCGGAATATCTTCCTCTCGGATGCGGATCTGGTGGTATCCTGATCGTAAGTCTATCTTTGAGAACACCGACGCTCCCTTAAGTTGATCCAGAAAGTCATCAATCCGAGGGAGGGGATATTTGTTCTTCACCGTTACTGCGTTGAGCTTCCTATAATCGGTGCACATCCTAAGACTAACATCCTTCTTTTTAACAAACAGAATTGGAGCTCCCCAAGGTGACACACTCGGTCTAATAAGCTTTTTGGCCAGGAGTTCCTCCAATTGCTTCTTGAGTTCTTCCAGCTCGGGAGGTGCCATTCGGTACGGAGCAATAGAAATCAGGCCTGTTCCTGGAATAAGGTCGATACTAAATTCTACTTCTCTTCTCGGTGGTATAAGCCAAGCATTTCATCTGAGAAGACCTCTGGGAATTCGTCGACTACAGGGATTTGATCTATGTTTAATTCCTCTGTCGCCTCTAAAACTGCAACAGACGAATCACTGAAAATCACCATCTTCTTACGGCAATCGAGCAGAACATGGTGTTGAAACATCTAGTCCATGACAAGGATAATATCTAGTCTAGTCAGAGGCAACCAAATCAGGCTGACCTTAAACTCTCGACCTAATACTTGGATAGGACACTCCAAGCACATTTGGGAGGTGATCATAGAAGAATTGGTAGGGGTAGAGATGGACAACTTATAAGGCATTTCTACTGGGGATAATTTTAGTTTGTTCATGCAGTCGAGAGAAATGAAATAATGTGTTGCTCCACATTCAAATAGCACGGCACAGGGAATGCTGTTTACTCGACAAGTACCTCGGATTAACTCATCAGCGTCAGTCACTTCTTCGCCATCCATAGTGTAAACTTTGTCTCTCTACATCGGTCGGTTAGCACCAGTCGGCTGGGCCCTTGCCACATTAACTTCTTCCTTCACAATATTCTCGGTACACCGAGCTGAAAAATGGTCAGGCTTGCCACAACGAAAATAGGATCCTCTTGCTCTGCTCGGATCCAGACTTCAACATTCTTCCTTGTGTTGCTTCCCGCAGTGCTGACATATTGGATAGGGGCCAGGGACAACCACCATCTGACCCCCGCTCCTGGTTACTACTGGTGCCTTGGAGCTCGGATTCACATAGGGGGAAGACCTCTCAACGACTCCTTTTCCCCTAATGGGACCCACTATTTTCTGCGTTGACCTGCTTCGCTTCTCGTCAGCCTTTCTTCTGAGCCCCTTCTCATATGTACTAGCCATATTCACCAACTACGAGAGATCGGCCACATTCTGATACTCGAATGCGAGTCGAATCTCATCACGGAGACCAGACTCGAATTTGATGCATTTGGTGCGTTCCTCAGCATCTCGGTAGCTTTCCGAATAGCGGATCAAGTCCTCGAACTGAGCCGCATATTCCCCAACACTTAAACTCTTTTGTTCCAGATTGAGAAAGGCGAGTTCCTTCTCCCTTCTAACATCCTCAGGGAAATACTTGCCGAGGAATCGAGTTCTGAATAAATCCCAAGTAATTTCTTGATTAGCCGCTTCCAAACCCCGACGCTGCTGCTCCCACCAGTGCTCGGCTTCACTAGCCAGCACAAATTCGGCTAGTCTCACCCCGTACTCGTAGGGCAGTTGCAGGGATCAGAAAATCTTCTCGATTTCTTGGAGCCATCTCTGAGCTCCGTGTAGATTGTAGCCCCCCTCAAACCGAGGTGGTTTATTCTTCCTAAATCGGCTCATCCAGTCGATCTCGACCGGAGCTGGCGGTGGAGGCTGAAGGGCTGCAACTGCAGCTGTTGCGGTCGTGGCTATGTTCTGGGCAAGATTCTCAGCCTGGTTCTACTGAGCTTGCGCTCGGTTCAGCTGCAGTTGAACCAGAGTTTCCAAGACAGCAGCAATTCGGTCATTATCAACCCTTCTCCCAGCCATACTGCTTGGTCATGGAGAAAAAGCCAATTAACGATCGAGTAATTAAATAGTAATGTATATATATACATCTATAAGCCTTATTGACTAACCTAGCCACTTAACTCTACTTATATGTTACTCTCTTGGTGAGTAACCCCTGGAGTCACTTGAAACTCCAATAGGCCAAGGAGAAACTGCTTTGATACCAACAATGTAACACCCTAATTAAATTTTACCCTTAAACCGAAATTAGGGCTTAAATTTTATTTTTAGAAAGAGATATAATAATAATAATAATTCATTTCATATAATGCTGAAGACAGAGATCCAGCGGAAGACTAGTTCGTACAAAATATTGGGAAATAAAACAACATGGTTACATCTTCTGATTACACAAAACATGAGATAAAAAAGCAGTGTTTTGCTCGGCCAAATGGCCGAGACCTAGTTTAATTTCTGACTCTAATGACCTACTCTCCCTGTGAGGGAGAGTGAACCTGCTCGGCCGGGGACTGCGTCTGCTCGGGCTCGGTACCTGAAAAATGGTAAGGAGGTGAGCATTACACAGAACTTAAGTAAGCAGTTTCTAATATGACATACGGAGCTACAAAGCCAAACACAAGTAAGAAGTTAGCATATTAACAGATATTCATACACATAGCATATCACATACACACAGCTTCATTCTACTCAGTCCATAATAGTTTTCCACTATATACTTACCGACCAGTTTTATTCCTATATCTCCGATTGGTTACCCTTGCACTCTTGCCTTAATTTCTATCCTTGATTATTCAGTCTCTATATCTTTTCTCGGTATTCGATTTCCTCTCTCAGTCTCTTTTCTCATCATTCATCTTTTACAACATCTTACAATCTTTTACTCTTCTCGGCCGCATACACTCAGTGCATGTCTTACACCATTTAGGGTCGGATTCCGAAGTGTCCATAACTGTGAGTACCCAGTACCCATCTTACAGCTGCACATACCCAGTATGTGTCTGACGCGATCAATGCACGCACCCAGTACGCGTCTTCTATGACCAGGAGCACTACCGCCGATTTCTTCTATGGATTTAAGAAGTGTCCATAACTGCGAGTACCCAGTACTCATCATACAGTTGCGCCTCTCGGCCTCTTACGCGATCTATGCATGCACCAGTACGCGTCTTCTATGACCAGGAGCATATCCCACCGATTCTGTGTTCGGAACCTTGAGTGAGTCATAACTGCGAGTACCCAGTACCCGTCTTACAGCTGCACATACCCAGTATGGGTCTGACACGATCGATTATATGTTAAACTAGCAGGAAAGTAGCTTCTATTTTTTGAGTGCTGATGGAGAAGAAGAAAGAAAGAGGAATACGTGAGTGAGAAGAGAGTATGTTGAACTTTTAGTGTTGGAACTTTCAGAGAAGATGGGGGAGACGAAGGAGAAAGAGGATGAGAAGTGTTGTTGTATTGTTTATGGATTTTCTTTTATTCCTCTATGGAAATTAATTGTGTGGTTCTAATTGGAGGCTTCTTTGAGAAGCTTAGGAATATGTGGATAAGATTTATTGGCTTCTAGGGGAAGTCACCAACAGTGACTTGAAAAGGACATAAAGTGATTGACAGTGACAGCTGCACAGTGGGCATGAGAATCAAGAGACTAACAACTCTGTTCGAGCTGCCACGAAGAAATAGAAGATGAGGGACTTCGGCTCTGACACGGAGAGATAGTAGCAGTCCGAGTCTCCTCTCGGTCAACACCGCGAGATTTGTTGAGGTCGGCTTATCCGAGTTGACGCCTAAACTAGACTTCGCATTCTGTCTTCATTTAGCTCGGCTGAGATCGGTCCGAGTTCCAGCATTTCCTTATCTGGTCGGCCTATGCTTCCTATTTCCCTCACGACACTATACCTATTTCTATGACTTCCTACTACCCTTAATCAAAGTTATATTTAAATTATTGTTATATTAGATATTAAATCTTGGGATGTTACACTTTCCAAAGGCAATTCCATCCTTTAGACCAGGTTGATAAAATTGATGTTTTTCCCCTGCATTCCTTAGTTTTGAAATATCGAATTTCTCCCAGACATTAGGCTTTCTTGGAATCTCTTTATTAGCATCAGCAAAATTAGGATTGCCATTGTTTCCATCAATTTTCTCATGGCTTCCATTATCATTCAACCCTGACTCATTGTCATTCAATTCTGGCTCTTTAGCTTAAGTTATCAAGATCACCATCCTCAAGCGCAGCAAGGTCCATTGGTATCGATTCAAAACGATCATTGCTCTTCTCACAACTAGTTTTAGCATCAGAAATCGACGTTTTGGGTGGCCTCCCCCTCTTTTTGGCCATATGACGGCGGAGGCGGCGGCAGCCCTAGGCTACACGGGAGAGAGAGAGAGAAAGAGAGAGTTTTTATAAAATGTTTTAATAATGGAAATTGGTAAAGGAAAATAAGGAAAATATTTTATATAATGATTTAATAAAAAGGAACTATTTCATATTGAAAATTAGTTTAAGATAAATAAAGAAAAATATTTTAATAAAATAATTATTTATAATTAAATAAGAAAAGAATTATTTTTAATATTGAAAATTATTTTCAAAGTCAAAAAGGGTAAATTAGTAATTATAGTATGTTATGGTTTTGGAGGGAAAATTATTAAATAATTATATTTTGAATTTTTAAATCTTTATCAGTGTCTAACCGGTTAGCGAGACCCGATAACTGGTTAGAGACACTGCAGTTGCAGATATTCTGAAGGGGGTGTAGGGTTGTCCAAGCGAGGTTTCTTCACCCTTAAGCATGTCCAGGACACGGGGAATTCGTAGGTGACCAAGGACGTGTGTGTAAAGTTGGAATGAGAGGAGGTGGCTCGAGCTTTCTTCAAGTTGAAGAACTCTCTCACTTTTCCTTTCTTTAAATAGTTGTGGTGTAGCTGTTGTTTGGCTCAGTTTTCCCTTCGTTTTCCAGTGCCAAAATTCTGTCAAATTCTCTTCCAAATTGTGCAAGTAACTTTCTCTTAGTTGCTGCATTATTAGCTTGTGATTTGTGTAACACCCTACTTATTTTAATATCAAAATTTTTCGAAAAATTTGACGGAGTTTACTTTAAATTATTAACTTTTCTTAATTCAAAATTTTGTAATATGTCAGATCCAGATACAGTATAATTGTAAACATTCATTCATAACATCATAATAAAGGTTTACATTTCACTTTTAAAGTCCATATAGTTACAAAGTTTAAGGTTTTGCATTACAAAAAGGGATATCAATTTAACAAAAGGTGGATATATGAATATCCATTAAAGAGAGGATATTTAAATATCCATCAAGTGGTGATATACAACTATTTACATCAAAAGATTAACATTACATTAAATTTTAAAAGTTTATACATTCCTAAAATTATTCAAATGATAAGAGAGCTAGATGGTCGCAGACTATGATTCCATAATCAGAGTATAGGGTTACACTTCACTAGTAGGAGTGTACCCATCCCCAGCAGGAGGGAGATCGGAGAAGTCTCCATCAAGGATACCTAATATAGACAACAAAGAAAGTGAGATATTTACTCAAAAATTAAAGGAAACAAATAAAAACAATAATAAAGCATGACCATACACATGCTACATAAGTATCAAATACAAGTGCATAAGATGTAATGCAATCTCCATAATCCTTTTTATCCATTTTCTTTCCTTTCCATTTTCCATCTCCTTTTTTCATTTTCCTTTTTCCTCACATTTCTCTCCACATATTAGGAAAAACCAACTAGGAGTAAGTGTCCCTCAACCAGTGCTTGCACATTACTTCACGAATTGTCCTTCGTATAATTTGGACCATTTTACCCAAATTGGCTATAGCAGGGACCACCCTCCACTAGTCATGATGTATCTAAGTGGCCGATAGAATTACCATAGTGTGCACAGGACCAATCCCCAACATGGTGTATTTTCCATGTCCTCTAGTGGATCAAAGTCCTTATATGATAATTCCCACGATTGTTTAATAACACAATCTAGTCACTATAATACTCTCATCCGTCAATTCTATAAACCTTCACGAAACGTCCTTTAGTTTATAGAATCTTCACGGAATCTTTCCCAATTTCCTAACGTCCACCTTACACCAAAATTTACGTGTTTCTAGTTCATTTTAATGGATTTTGATAGTCAATCCTTTAATAATTATATCCATTTAAAAAGGTTCCTAACTTAAGGTAATTGAACATAGTAACAAAATAATTAACATTCAAGCATCAAAATAACAATAATAACACTCATTCGTACAATTTATTTAACAATTCAAACATAAAATCATTATTCAAGCATCCTCATCCTCATCATTTAATATAAACCCTAGTATTCAAGAGCTTAATATTTACAATCAATATACAAACAAAACATGTATAAAATTATGTCTTTATCACTATAGTTATATCCTTCCTCTAATTTAGAGAATATCTCCTCTCTTACCTTGAGTTTGAGCAAAGAAAAGGGTAAGAGTAAAGAGAAAAGGTTTTCTCTTGTGAAGAAGATGATGAAGCTTTGAAGATACCTAAGAGGATATAGCTTGTATATTTGCTATAGGGTCGATCCTTGATGATTAAGATGGATTTAAGTGATGATTTTCGGGAAGGGTTTGGAGAGCAAGAGAGATAGAGCCGTGAGTTTTTGCATGAAAAACACAATGAAAATGGTTAAATTCACGTGTTTTATGGCGGTGCAAACAGTGGTTAATCTATTAACCACTTGGTTAATCGATTAACACCTGATGCAGGACATAAAATTAGTCAATTAACAAAGCAGTTAATCAATTTAGGGTTGACAAGGGTTTAATGCTTAATCGATTAACCTATACCTTAATCGATTAACGGCTTAAATTTTTCATTCCCTAATGCTTTTTTATAATTTCTAAGTTACTCTTATACATATTCATTGCTACAAACATCAAAGTTCTAATTTCTAACAATTTCTACATGAAAATAAAACTGAGGATGTTACAATTTGTGAGTGGGAGAACTTGTGAATTCTTGGTGTTTTCCCTTGTTCTTACCTGTTTTGAGTTGATATGTTATTGTCCTTGTGGTTTCTGTGGCTGCTTTCTTTGACTAAGGTTGTGGCTGTTGTCCTCGGGGTTTTAGAACATGATTTAGTGTTTTCCAATTCGTGCAAGGTATGGGAGATTTTGTTCATATTGCTAGGGTTAATGATTGAAGGTTTGATTATGTGTTTGTGTATGTTAGAACCATGACAAGGATTGTTTGGTATTGAGACGAAGACAACCCATGGTTCCCTGTTATTGTATGCTGCAACTAATGAATTAATAGTGCAAGTGAATTGAATGGAATGATATGATAGAATGTTGAGTTCCAATACTGAAATCAGAGACTGTACATGTATGTAATGTATAAACTTGTCTTAATTGAAATGCAAACTTGATAGCTTGAATGGATGTTTCAATGGAAAATAGACCTATAATATGCTAGAAATGTATCTACTTATGTGCTATAGGTAGTTGGATAGGAAGAAGGAACTATTGGATTTGATTTATTCATGAAAGTGCAAGTGTTTGCTCTCAGGTTGGTGTTCAGTTCTGTCATATTTAACCAAGTAACAGGGAATGTAACCGACAAACATTACAGAATAGGGCCAAATCATTTTATTAAGGGTTTGATAATTAATTTAGACTTAGATTTGGATCTTAGGATATTAAGAAAGGGGCTGTGATGAATGATGATATTATTAATTAATGTATGTAAGATAAGAATGCAAGACTAATTAATCTCAATGTAAGATTTAAAGTAATGAGGAATTTAGTTAAATCCAACATAATAACGAACCTATATGAGGTTTGAGATCTTGTTCTAATCAATGTGGAAATGTTGTATAAGTTTTAGGAAAGGACTAGATTGAGTTTTGAATTAAAATGACAGCGAGATCTTCGAATCCGGTTCTGCCCTGCAGAATCTAGCCGGTTAGTGGATGAGTCTAACCGGCTAGAAGATGAAGGAAATTTAGGAATAATTCATTATTTTATATTGTTCCTTTATAACAACTCATACCCTTTTAATTAGATTATTCTTCTGATAAAATATGATTAAGAAGGTGAAATTAGTCTTAGTTGATCATTCTATTAGAATTCTTTATACTCTTTGATAATGATTTAATACGGATTAATTATTGAATATGATTAAGGAATTATGATTTGAGTATAATGATTGAACATGATTAGTGAATTATGAATTGAGTATGATGATTGGATACGATGAACTCAGTTCAGTGAACGTTGACTGTCTAGGGACAGTCAACAATATGAATTGGTTGGGTTAGCTGGAGAGCGAACCCTATTGAGAAATTAACTGATGAGATATGATTAATGAAGTGATGATAAATGACTCTTGCATTAAGTCATGCATGGTGTAAAGGGATTACATTATGAGCGGGAATAACATACATATGGAACGGTGTGGCTGCCATAAGGTGGAAAATGACGAGTTCCTAGGGCTACTGGTGTACAGTGGTTCTGGGATGTCAACTTGTTCATTTTGGTGCCGTGGTGGGTGGTTTCCAGTATACGTCCATGTGGGATTGTTATATGGGTTGTGGAAACATTCCAGCACACGATTGCTTATTCCCAAAGTGTTGTTTTCTGGAAGAGTTGTATATGGAAGAATGATTTGAGAGACGAGCATGCATAGCATGAAAGATAATAATGTTATGTATTGATTGGTAAGACACTTGCTCAGCATGCATTTGTTAATCAGTTATATATTGTGTTTGTGCTTGAACCAATCATTAACCTAGTTATGAGATATGACAATGCAAGTGACATACTCCCATCTACCATGTATGTGTGGCAGGTTCTTTCGAAGAACAGGACTGAAGCCACTCCTGTTGGGGTGAGGGTTTGTTAAAGGGAACCGCCAGAATGACGTCTCGTTATCCGAATCCTCTTAATGAAGGATCGAGTTGTGAAGACCAATGCTCTGGGTGTAAAAAGGGTTTTGGGGTTCTATATTATAAATGTTTTACACTTAGGCTATTTTGTAGAAGAAATATTACTTCAATGAAAAATATTTTTGGTTTTCACACTCATGTTGGAAAAAGTTTTTGTTAGCTCGTATTTTCAATTACCTTAATATTTTGGGGCGTTACACAGTGGCTAACAAGTTACCAACCTGACTAATTGGTTATCGACCTTCAATTCAGCAAGTGAATTGAATCAATAACATGTGTAAAAACTTGGTATTCATTATAATGCTTATTTAAACCTTTGTAAAAACTTTTAAGCCACATGTTGATGCATTTTTGAGATATTTTAAAATTGTTTTAAAAGAGATGCATCAATTAAATTTGTTTGGATTTGTGAAAACTCAAACTCATTAATTTTCAAAAACTCATTGATTGAGATTCATTACCCAAACTACCCAAACCTCTATTCTAACTCTCAAGCTATTAGGGACTCCAAAATTAAAATAAAAATTAAGAATAAACCCTTGATACTTGACTTTGAGGGAGGCATTCTCTCTTCAATTCTTCTCTTCTCCATATGTTGATTTTTGTTCCTTGTTGAATAACATCATGAGTTGTCTTAATCAAAACTTTTCAAGATATAGCATACACCATATGCTTCACAAGAAAATGGAACCTAAGGCCAAATCAAAAGTATTACTATAATACTAACTTAACTGATTATACCCATTTGAATAACCAGTTAAGATAATTTTAAAGAGAATACAATAGAGATAATGGGCCAAACAAGATAAAGATAAGCAATGTTTCATATCTAAATCCTTCGTAATGAGTTTAATGCGAAGGCAGAAGTGTTAGGAAAATAAGGCTTCTCAATTGGAATTGAACCAAACAAATGATGTTTTCCGAACCTATGAAGTTCAATTTCAATTGAGAAATAAAAAGCACATGCATCATACATGGTGATATAAGGTGGAGCGTTAGGGTATGAGAAAGACGAGACGTGACGATTCTTGGTGCCGAATAGATCGAGAGTGATATAGTGACTAGATTGTGCTAATGAAACAACCACGATAATTGTTGTAGGGTGGAACCTTGATCCACTAGAGGGCTGGATTAACTACCCGTGTCGAGAATCGGTTTAGCATTAACCACAACAATTATATCGGTCACTTAGGCACTTCATTGACCGGTTGAGGGTGGTCCCTGCTATGGCAAACTTGGGAGAGTCAACCCAAGTCGTACAAGGTACGCAAGAGGGGTGAAGTACTGTGTAAGTATCAGTTGGGGGACATTTACTCCTGATTTGGTCTTTCCCAGGAGTGGAGGGTGATGTGAGAATGAAATAAGAAATAAAAAGGAGAAAAGAAATGAGATTAAAATGACGAATGAGAAAAAGATAAGAAAGGAAATGAAATCCCAAGAGGGGGAAAAGAGAATGTTATGAAAATCCAATGATTGGATCCAATGCTTATGAGAATTTAAAGAAAATGAAAAAGAAAAAGAAAATGGAATCCTATGAGAGGATTCAAGAGTCATGGGATCCAATGATTGCACAAAAATAGAGATGTGCATGCATCATGTGCACTATTTTAAATAAAAATGCATAGAAAGCATGCATCATTTGCATACTCATTTGCATCTTCATGAATGTGGTTGTTAACAGTTGAACTGATTGTGATTATTTATATATATTGTTATTATTTGATGCTTTCATTTGAGTTATGACAAAACTTCTCACTCTCTTTGCTATTACCTTTTAGGTACCCCTGTTGGAGGTGTCTTTACACTTCCTTCCGTTGAGGAGAGACAAACTCCCATCAGTGGAGTATAGAATGGATTGTGTAGTCGTAGTGCTACATTATTTTGAAACAAAGCTCTAGGTCTTTTGCTATGTAGATAGTGTAACTATGTAGAAAACTTGTATAAACCCTTTGATATATATTTAGTCAAACAATTTATGTTGACCAGTTTAACCTAGAGCTTATTTTGATGTGAAACTGAAAATGCCTTATGGTGATGAACTTTGACACAATGTATGTATGAATGGACACCAAGGGTTCATAGTTTTGATTAAAAGGAAAGCTGTGTATATAGATATTAGTAATAGTATATCTGGAAATTTTCTGGTAATCAATCTTACAGGAATGGATTATTGAATAATTAGGGGAACTATCGTGATTTTTATACACACACACATATATATATATATGTGTGTAAGTAAAGGTCTAGTAATATGTGGTGTTACAACAAGCACATGATTTTTTGATGGGTGAGCCCAAAACCACTTGGTGTAAGCATGCTTTTAGTACCTATCCTAAATGTGATGTTGTTATGAATAACTTAAGTGAAGCCTTTAACAATACTCTTTTGGTTGCTAGGAACAAACCTATCCGAACCATGTTAGAGTAGATTAGAACATATATAATGGAAAGGAATGCTAAGCTTAGGGAGAAATTGAGTAAGTATGTAGGCAATGTAATGCCTAAGCCTAGAAAGAGATTAGAGATGGAGATGGAATTTAGTGGCAACTGGATTCCAAGATGAGGTGTACTCAACTTGTCATTTGAGGTGCAGCACATTATCCGGTCTCAAGAGAGTTACATGGTTGATCTAAATGTACGCACTTGTGCTTGTGGGTTTTTTCAATTAATGGGGATACCTTGTAGGCATGTTATGGCTGTCATTTTTTTGAAGAGGGGTAATCCTGAGGATTATGTTCACTCCTACTATAAGAGAGAAACATATGAGCTAAAATATAACCAAGACATAAGTGCAATCAATGGTTAGGATATATGGCCGCCAAGGACTAATAATGTCAAGGTACTGCCTCCTCAGTATAAAAGAGGTGCAAGGAGGCCTAAGAAATAGAGGAGAGAGCCAAATGAACCCAAAAATAGTACAAGGTTAAGCAGAAGTCACAACACACAAAGATGTGGTACTTGCCAACAAATTGGTCACAAAACAAAGCTTTCCCAATGAGGAAGGTAATATTGCATTTGTTTTATGTTATTTATTTATTACACTCAATGATATACTAATTTTGCATTTGTTTGTTGATGTTTCGAGGATCCTAAGTGTGTTGAGGGAACAAGAAGTGACTGTTGCTACTGCTTCTGTAACACCCCAAAATTTTAATCCCCGATTAATGAAATGTTAATTATAAATTAATTATAATTAATTATTTCCATATTAATCCTTGATTAAAATACGTGTTCATATAGTTGGTATATGTGTGTGAATTGATTTAATAAATATAATAAATGCCTAAAATGAGTATTTTGCATATTAGTCCCTGGGTTGGGACCTAGAGGTAATTATAGGAAAGATTTTGGAGGGAAAGTAAATAAAATAATTATTTTTCAAAAATGGGGAAAAATACTCGAGTATTTTCTGAAAAACTCGAGTATTCTGGACAGAGTTGCACGAGTTAGTGCGTTTGGTGAGTCACCACCACCGATTCCCCTTCGTTGACACGAATACTCCTCCATGAACACATCAACAGCTTCGTGTCGCTGTGCATGATCCTTCAAACCTAGTATTTAAGCTCAAAATCGAGTGAGGAGAAACCATTTTGCCAATTTGTTGATGAGTTTGTATGTTAGGGTTCTGCAATCGTTTCCTTCGATTCTCCTTGTGTGCTTAGATTCAAGTAACAAATCATACACCAATACAAAGCTCACATCACGAGCTTTGTATAGACATAAAGTTTGTGAACTGAGAGTGAGTGTGCTGTTAGAATCAAAGCTGAGAAGTTGAGGTTTGGGTGCTGTCATCAGTTCTGGGAGCTCACTTTGATCATTGATTGTGGTAAGCTCACGAGTCTCTAAGTCTCAAATTCAGTTCCTTTAGTTAGATGATGTTGCATAGAGTCTAGAAATACTAATTTCCCCAATTGTTATCTCTGTCTTCCATGTAAACCAATTCAATCTTGGGGATGTATTCAAAACTGCTCTGCATGTTGGTGCTTGAAGTGGTTCTTGGTGCTGTGGGGCTTTTTCTTGCAATTTCTTGTTTGATTCACGTCTGAGAGGTAAGGGGAAGTAATTATATTCACTAGATAGAGATTAAATTCCATTATTTGTGTTAGAGAGCCACCAAGAGGCTCTAAGGGCTTAGATTGAATAGGATCTTTGGTTTGGAGACCAAGCTTTTCTCTAAAACTGTGTTGAGCAAGTTTTATATCATGCATGCAAGCTTAAATGACCATTGTTTTATGAGTATTATGCTTATTTTGCAATTTGAGGTGTTGAGTTGCTAAATTGTGTAAATTATGCATAAATGGTTGATTCTCTGTCAAATTGGTTATTTGATATGAAATGAGTATTGCAACATGTTCAATATATGGTATATGAACTATTGTGATCACTGGTTTGCGTTAAAAGTGTTTAGAAATTGAAACGGTATGTAAAAACCAAGTTTCACTCTGTTCTGTCTGCATATACTCGAGTATTTGATTTAACACTCGAGTATTTCGTGGTGCACCAGAGTGAAAATTGGCGCACCAACTTGAGAATCAGATTGGACACTTGAGTAATATATGAACTACTCGAGTATTCTGGGTAATGGAATACTCGAGTATCTCATGAATTACTCGAGTATATTTATGAAGACCTGAAAACCTAAATCTCTGAAAAGACATGAACGACTCGATTATAATTATGAACCACTCGAGTAGAATCTGGAAAATGATAAACTACTCGAGTATTTTGGAAAACACTCGAGTATTTTTAGTCAGATACTTAAAAATACCATTTTTAATTCTAAAACATTTTGTAACTCTTAAAGGACAATAAACCAAGTGATCCTGGACTTAAAGGAAATTGATTGATGTTATGATGTTTTCATTTGCGTAATGATACGTTGCTTGAGAGGCACGTAATGTATTGATAAAAGGATAAAACATCAATCAATCCCTTCTAAGTAAAGTTAACGCATTCATATTGGAGTTTGGATGGTAGGACGTATATCATGTTTTTGGTAAACATGTGGAGGGCCTCTGGGAGTGCCAATACGCTTGCTTGATGACACGTCGTTGACGTGGTCGGCTGAGTGGATGCCGATATGGTTATACCGTTTGGATGACGGTCCGTTTGGAAGATGGGATATGCTCGGGTGGCATGGATACCAAGCTTGTCGTGTACATTCTAGGTGAATGTACGAATTGTTGTATACCTAGGAATACAACGCACTGATGAGTGCTGGGTTGTCAGGGATGGACGTCAGAGAGTGACATAGTATGATGGAGATAGGCTTGAGAGCTAAAGTCATCATGCCACTCATTTAAATTAATTGTGATAAATGAAATAAGTGTTAACATCCTATGTGCATTCATTAACTGCTAAGTGTTACATGTGATTGTTGTTAATTGATGCATATTTACATATTCCTATTGCACAATTTATTCTCTATTGGTTATGTGTATAGAATTGCTTACCCCTATGCCCTTGTAGGTGATGTCTCGTTACATTGCTTGCATCGAGATCCGGCCACTTCCTAGTGGCACATGGATCTATGAGGACCATCACGCGGTGTTCGAGGGAGAGGTAGAGGTTACCTTCTACCACCCGAACCCGTTGATCTGATTCCATCCTCGTAGATTTAGGATTCCCATCATATACACTATGCATGTACCCCCGTTTTACACTTACCACGGACCACCTCCCACGCGACCAGCTCGCTCTTACCATAGTTTTCGTTTTCGACCTACCCGCTCTCACCCTTTTACTTCGAGAGTCGTCCGCGAGGAGATTCCCCCTTCTGATCCGAGGAGCCCAGTCAGGGTTTCACCATCACCTGACCCGGTACCCAGTGGTAGGGTACACTCTCCCTCGGATGAGATCGAGGAGGATCCGGTGGAGGACGAGAGTGGGAGTGAGCCTATCGTGCATTCTACTGGGAGTGATTGGAGGGACGATGATCCCTAGGTATATGCATATGGTATGTGATGAGGTTCGGTGGATCCGATGTGCGGATGCTGTGTTGATGATGATGCTACTACCTTACTACTTATGTTACTTGGAGACTGCTGCTATCACTACTACTACATCTGATGATGCCAGATCTACGTGACCACCCTTGGAGTTTATGTTTTGGTTATGTACATATATGGTAGATATACTTTTGGAATACTCTAGGGGTTTAGATACACTATTATGTAGATCTGTTTATGGGCTTGTAAATGTTGAATCTTGGAGACTTTGATCATGGGACTATGTACTCACTACTCTTCATATATCTATATATTGAAAACTTATGTTTATCTTACCATTAAATCGCATAGTCCGATAAATTCCGCTTTACTCTGATTTAATCTAATTAAGAGCTCGGCTATAAATATTATTTGATGGTATCAGTTTTATCGAACAAAGCATGGGTAACTTTGATTACTTGTATGATACAAAGATGTTTCCAAAAAGCGAATGTTACCCTATTTGTGAAAAGGTTTTAGAGATCGCCGAACTCGATACAAATGTTTTGAAATGGTTTAAAGTTTATTCTCCAAGAATTCCAAATGACGGTTTGTGCACCCGTTTAAAAAGGAAAATTTTATTTCGGATATTTTCTTAACACTCACAAGTCCATATATTATCCAATATAAAAGCTTAATTACTATATTATATTTGGGTAATCCGGAAGGGTGTCACACTGAGTGGTATCAGAGCAAAAAGTCAGATCCTGTAGTAGTGGAAGTAGTTCAGAAAGGTAGCCATCAACATCAAGCAGGTATCTCCAGGGCATGCACATTATTTTGAATGTTATTATTTTGCTTGTTGATCTTAAAATACCCTTGATTTGGTTTGTATCTTGTCTCATTTGAGTACAAGACACAATTGATTGTAGATTTGAACGTTTAAGTTATAGCCTTAGTATAAGGGTGTAATGGAAGTTTCTTTAGTTCAACATATTTGACCATAAGTCCATAGCGCAGGTCTAATATGGCAACTAGAAACCAAAATCACACCAACGCGATGTTAGAAAGGATCACCACGGTGCTGGAAGCCATACAGCGACAATCTCAACAACCATCTCAACCGGTCAACCCGTCTCATCAGTGTAATGTGGGTAACACTGAGGCGAAGACTTTGGCTGATTTTAGAAGCTGTAATCCGCCGAAGTTTGAAGGAGGATTTAAACCGGAAGAGGCCAACAAGTGGATTCATACCATGGACAAGATCTTGAGAACGTTGGAGTGTTCTGATGCTCAAAAGGTGACGTATGCAACCTACATGTTAGAGGAGGAAGCTGAGAATTGGTGGAATCACACGACGCAGCTTCTGCAATATGAAGGAAGAGAGGTAAGTTGGGGAGTATTCATGAAGAAGTTCCTCCAAAAGTATTTCCCTGAGGACTTGAGAAGGAAGAAGGAGGTGGAGTTCTTGCAGCTGAAGCAAGGAAACATGAGTGTGGGTGAGTACGCAGCTAAGTTTGAAGAGCTGATGAAGTACTCCCCATACTATCGGAACAATCCAGATGAGAGGAGTAAATGCATTAAGTTTGAAGGAGGCCTGAGGCCAAAGTTGAAGTCGATTTTCAGCTACCAGCGGATTCAAAGCTTTCCTGCACTTGTGGACATGTGTAGGATGTATGAAGATGACACAAAGGCTGAGGAGGTGCAAGCCTCGGAGAAGAAGGACAATCAGAACTATGGACCTCAAAGACGGAAAGGTTTCAACAACCGAGGCAAAGGTCCGTATGATCGCCGAGGGAAAGGTAAAGGAAAAGCTGGTGGGTCTGATGGAAGGAATTATCGGAGCGAGGCTCCATTCTGCGACAAGTGCAAGCGCAATCACTATGGTCGTGTGTGTTGGGGGACAAGTGGTTGTTTTAACTGTGGAAAGCCGGGACATTTTGCAAGGGACTGCAAGGAACCGGCCAAAGCCAACTCAAGAGGAGCTGCTGAGAGACCTATGGCTCAAGGAAGAGTTTTCACCCTTAGTGGTGTGGAAGCAAGTCAGTCTTCTGATCTGGTGCAAGGTAAATACTTGCTTGATGGTCAGTCTTGTTATGTTTTGTTTGATTTTGGTGCAACGCATTCATTCGTTTCGTATGAATGTGTAAACCGGTTAGGCTTGATGATGTCTGAAATGCCTTATACTCTCAAAGTAGAAACCCCTGTCAATGCTCCTGTTGTAGTTTCTAGAGCATGTCTTAACTGTTGTATAGAAGTGTTAGGACAAACCTCTAAAGTAGATTTGATCTGCTTACCCTTAGTACAATTAGATGTGATCTTGGGGATGGACTGGTTAAGTCAAAACCAAGTAACCATTGATTGTGATAGAAAAGTAGTAACCTATAGAAACCCAAAATCATCCGGCTACGTGTGCCTGTTCAACTCTGAGGTGGAGGAGAATGGTCCAAGGATGGAAGAAATCCCTATTGTCAGCGACTTTCCGGAAGTTTTTGCTGATGAGATGCCTGGTCTGCCACCAAGGAGAGAAATTGAATTCGGTATCGACTTAGTACCGGGAGCTGGTCCCATTTCTATCTCTCCCTATAGAATGGCACCACCGGAAATGGCGGAAATGAAGAAGCAGATTGAGGAACTGTTACAGAAGCAGATGATCCGACCAAGTGTGTCACCTTGGGGTGCTCCGGTTTTGTTTGTCAAGAAGAAGGATGGCAGCATGAGGATGTGCATCGACTACAGACAGTTGAATAAGGTCACGATCAAGAACAAGTATCCATTGCCGAGGATAGATGACCTTATGGATCAAGTTCGTGGAGCTTCAGTATTTTCTAAGATCGATTTGAGGTCAGGATACCATCAGATCAGGATAAGAGAAGAGGATATCTCTAAGACTGCATTTCGATCTCGATACGGACATTATGAGTATGTCGTGATGCCGTTCGGATTGACTAATGCACCAGCCATTTTCATGGACTACATGAATCGAATCTTTAGACCTTATTTAGATTCGTTCGTGGTGGTGTTCATTGATGATATTCTCATTTACTCTAAGAGCTCGGAGGAGCATGCCGAACACTTGAGGATAGTGTTGAGCATCCTAAAGGAGAAGCAATTGTACGCCAAACTTACAAAGTGTGAGTTCTGGCTGAAGGAGGTCAAGTTCTTAGGGAATGTGATTTCGGACAAGGGAATAGCCGTTGATCCGACGAAAGTGAGTTCGGTTTTGCAATGGGAGCAACCAAAGTCGGTCACGGAGGTGAGAAGCTTTCTTGGTTTGGCTGGGTACTACAGAAGATTCATTGAAGGTTTCTCGAAGATTGCACTGCCTCTGACAAAGTTGACTCGGAAAGATCAACCATTCCTATGGGATGAGAAGTGTGAAAGGAGTTTTCGATAGTTGAAGGAAAGGTTGACATCATCTCCTGTATTGGTTCTGCCTGATACACAGAAGAGTTTTGATGTGTACTGTGACGCGTCGAAACAAGGTCTTGGGTGTGTTTTGATGCAAGAAGGGCAAGTCGTCGCCTATGCCTCGAGACAGCTAAAAGTTCATGAAATGAACTATCCAACTCATGATCTAGAGCTGGCAGCTGTGGTGTTTGCATTAAAGATCTGGAGGCACTATCTCTATGGCACTACGTTCCGGGTGTTCAGTGACCATAAGAGTTTAAAGTACCTCTTCGATCAGAAAGAGTTGAATATGAGGCAGCGCCGATGGATGGAGTTTTTGAAGGATTATGAGTTTGAACTCCATTATCATCCGGGGAAGGCCAATGTTGTGGCAGATGCACTGAGTAGAAAGGCAATGCACATCAGTGCAATGATGGTCAGAGAAGCTGCACTGATGGAGGAATTCCGGGATTTGAGTCTGACGATGCAAGTGGAGCCGACAAGTATCAAGATGGGGATGCTGCAGATTGCTAATGAGTTTCTAAAAAGGATTCGGGAATTGCAACGCAAGGATAAGAAGCTCATAGAAAAGAGGAAGTTGATGGAAGAAGGGAAGGATGGAATCCTTCGCTTTAAAACAAGGATTTGTGTGCCTGATGATTTAAAAGTAAGAAGGATGATTCTGGATGAAGCGCATAAGAGTAAGATGAGTATGCATCCGGGAGCTACCAAAATGTACCAGGACTTAAAGAAGCTATTTTGGTGGCCTGGTTTGAAGAAAGACGTAGCTGAGTATGTGGCCTGTTGTTTGGTGTGTCAAAAGGCCAAGGTGGAACATCAAAGGCCAGGAGGAGAGTTACTTCCTTTGGAGATTCCGTTGTGGAAATGGGATAGCATCTCGATGGATTTCGTGTCGGGATTGCCAAGGACCTCTACTGGTCATGATGCAATCTGGGTGATCGTGGATCGTTTGACCAAGTCAGCGCATTTCATACCCGTGAATATGCGCTATTCGTTGGAAAAGCTCACTCAGTTGTACCTCAAAGAAGTTGTTCGTCTGCACGGTGTACCATCAAGCATCGTGTCAGATCGCGACCCGAGATTTACATCGAAGTTTTGGGAAGATCTGCATAGAGCCTTGGGTTCAAGATTGAAACTGAGTTCTGCATACCATCCTCAGACTGATGGCCAAACGGAGAGGACTATTCAGTCATTGGAGGATATTTTACGAGCCTGTGCTTTGGAAGGACAAGGGAATTGGGAGCAGATGTTGCCACTCGTGGAGTTCACTTACAACAACAGTTACCACATGAGTATTGGAATGGCACCATTTGAAGCTTTGTATGGAAGAAAGTGTCAAACGCCGTTATGCTGGTTTCAAGTGGGGGAGAGTTCTCTGGTTGGACCAGATTTTGTGCAAGAGACCACGAAACAGATCAAGATGATACAAGAGAAGATGAGGGCAGCTCAAAGTAGGCAGAAAATCTATGCTGATAGAAGAAGGAAACCTTTAGAATTCGCCGAAGGAGACCATGTATTCATTAGAATAGTACCAACCAAAGGTGTTAGTAGGGCCTTGAAAACTCAGAAACTATCACCTAAATTCATTGGTCCCTATCAAATCCTCAAAAGAGTCGGCCCAGTAGCTTATCAATTGGCTTTGCCTCCGTCATTAGCTAACCTTCATAATGTATTTCATGTGTCTCAACTAAAAAGATATGTCCATGACCCCACCATTGTCCTTAGAATCCAACCTGATGACTTAGAAATTCATGAGAACCTAACCTTCAAAGTTGTGCCAGTTCGTATTGAAGATCGATGAATCAAGCAGCTTAGAGGGAAAGACATTCGCCTGGTCAAAGTCGTCTGGGTGTGTGGTGATGTAATGGAAGCATCATGGGGACTAGAGGATAAGATGCGTCAGGATTATCCTGATTTGTTTGTATGAGTTGAATTTCGGGGACGAAATTCCTTGTAAGTGGGGGAGTAGTGTAACACCCCAAAATTTTAATCCCCGATTAATGAAATGTTAATTATAAATTAATTATAATTAATTATTTCCATATTAATCCTTGATTAAAATATGTGTTCATATAGTTGGTATATGTGTGTGAATTGATTTAATAAATATAATAAATGCCTAAAATGAGTATTTTGCATATTAGTCCCTGGGTTGGGACCTGAAGGTAATTATAGGAAAGATTTTGGAGGGAAAGTAAATAAAATAATTATTTTTCAAAAATGGGGAAAAATACTCGAGTATTTTCTGAAAAACTCGAGTATTCTGGACAGAGTTGCACGAGTTAGTGCGTTTGGTGAGTCACCACCACCGATTCCCCTTCGTTGACACGAATACTCCTCCATGAACACATCAACAGCTTCGTGTCGCTGTGCATGATCCTTCAAACCTAGTATTTAAGCTCAAAATCGAGTGAGGAGAAACCATTTTGCCAATTTGTTGATGAGTTTGTATGTTAGGGTTCTGCAATCGTTTCCTTCGATTCTCCTTGTGTGCTTAGATTCAAGTAACAAATCATACACCAATACAAAGCTCACATCACGAGCTTTGTATAGACATAAAGTTTGTGAGCTGAGAGTGAGTGTGCTGTTAGAATCAAAGCTGAGAAGTTGAGGTTTGGGTGCTGTCATAAGTTCTGGGAGCTCACTTTGATCATTGATTGTGGTAAGCTCACGAGTCTCTGAGTCTCAAATTCAGTTCCTTTAGTTAGATGATGTTGCATAGAGTCTAGAAATACTAAGTTCCCCAATTGTTATCTCTATCTTCCATGTAAACCAATTCAATCTTGGGGATGTATTCAAAACTGCTCTGCATGTTGGTGCTTGAAGTGGTTCTTGGTGCTGTGGGGCTTTTTCTTGCAATTTCTTGTTTGATTCACGTCTGAGAGGTAAGGGGAAGTAATTATATTCACTAGATAGAGATTAAATTCCATTATTTGTGTTAGAGAGCCACCAAGAGGCTCTAAGGGCTTAGATTGAATAGGATCTTTGGTTTGGAGACCAAGCTTTGCTCTAAAACTGTGTTGAGCAAGTTTTATATCATGCATGCAAGCTTAAATGACCATTGTTTTATGAGTATTATGCTTATTTTTCAATTTGAGGTGTTGAGTTGCTAAATTGTGTAAATTATGCATAAATGGTTGATTCTCTGTCAAATTGGTTATTTGATATGAAATGAGTATTGCAACATGTTCAATATATGGTATATGAACTATTGTGATCACTGGTTTGCGTTAAAAGTGTTTAGAAATTGAAACGGTATGTAAAAACAAAGTTTCACTCTGTTCTGTCTGCATATACTCGAGTATTTGATTTAACACTCGAGTATTTCGTGGTGCACCAGAGTGAAAATTGGCGCACCAACTTGAGAATCAGATTGGACACTCGAGTAATATATGAACTACTCGAGTATTCTGGGTAATGGAATACTCGAGTATCTCATGAATTACTCGAGTATATTTATGAAGACCTGAAAACCTAAATCTCTGAAAAGACATGAACGACTCGAGTATAATTATGAACCACTCGAGTAGAATATGGAAAATGATAAACTACTCGAGTATTTTGGAAAACACTCGAGTATTTTTAGTCAGATACTTAAAAATACCATTTTTAATTCTAAAACATTTTGTAACTCTTAAAGGACAATAAACCAAGTGATCCTGGACTTAAAGGAAATTGATTGATGTTATGATGTTTTCATTTGAGTAATGATACGTTGCTTGAGAGGCACGTAATGTATTAATAAAAGGATAAAACATCAATCAATCCCTTCTAAGTAAAGTTAACGCATTCATATTGGAGTTTGGATGGTAGGACGTATATCATGTTTTTGGTAAACATGTGGAGGGCCTCTGGGAGTGCCAATACACTTGCTTGATGACACGTCGTTGACGTGGTCGGCTGAGTGGATGTCGATATGGTTATACCGTTTGGATGACGGTCCGTTTGGAAGACGGGATATGCTCGGGTGGCATGGATACCAAGCTTGTCGTGTACATTCTAGGTGAATGTACGAATTGTTGTATACCTAGGAATACAACGCACTGATGAGTGCTGGGTTGTCAGGGATGGACGTCAGAGAGTGACATAGTATGATGGAGATAGGCTTGAGAGCTAAAGTCATGCATCATGCCACTCATTTAAATTAATTGTGATAAATGAAATAAGTGTGAGCATCCTATGTGCATTCATTAACTGCTAAGTGTTACATGTGATTGTTGTTAATTGATGCATATTTACATATTCCTATTGCACAATTTATTCTCTATTGGTTATGTGTATAGAATTGCTTACCCCTATGCCCTTGTAGGTGATGTCTCGTTACATTGCTTGCATCGAGATCCGGCCACTTCCTAGTGGCACATGGATCTATGAGGACCATCGCGCGGTGTTCGAGGGAGAGGTAGAGGTTACCTTCTACCACCCGAACCCGTTGATCTGATTCCGTCCTCGTAGATTTAGGATTCCCATCATATACACTATGCATGTACCCCCGTTTTACACTTACCACAGACCACCTCCCACGCGACCAGCTCGCTCTTACCATAGTTTTCGTTTTCGACCTACCCGCTCTCACCCTTTTACTTCGAGAGTCGTCCGCGAGGAGATTCCCCCTTCTGATCCGAGGAGCCCAGTCAGGGTTTCACCATCACCTGACCCGGTACCCAGTGGTAGGGTACACTCTCCCTCGGATGAGATCGAGGAGGATCCGGTGGAGGACGAGAGTGGGAGTGAGCCTGTCGTGCATTCTACTGGGAGTGATTGGAGGGACGATGATCCCTAGGTATATGCATATGGTATGTGATGAGGGTCGGTGGATCTGATGTGCGGATGCTGTGGAGGAGACTTGCTGCTGCTGTGTTGATGATGATGCTACTACCTTACTACTTATGTTACTTGGAGACTGCTGCTATCACTACTACTACATCTGATGATGCCAGATCTACGTGACCACCCTTGGAGTTTATGTTTTGGCTATGTACATATATGGTTGATATACTTTTGGAATACTCTAGGGGTTTAGATACACTATTATGTAGATCTGTTTATGGGCTTGTAAATGTTGGATCTTGGAGACTTTGATCATGGGATTATGTACTCACTACTCTTCATATATCTATATATTGAAAACTTATGTTTATCTTACCATTAAATCGCATAGTCCGATAAATTCCGCTTTACTCTGATTTAATCTAATTAAGAGCTCGGCTATAAATATTATTTGATGGTATCAGTTTTATCGAACAAAGCATGGGTAACTTTGATTACTTGTATGATACAAAGATGTTTCCAAAAAGCGAATGTTACCCTATTTGTGAAAAGGTTTTAGAGATCGCCGAACTCGATACAAATGTTTTGAAATGGTTTAAAGTTTATTCTCCAAGAATTCCAAATGACGGTTTGTGCACCCGTTTAAAAAGGAAAATTTTATTTCGGATATTTTCTTAACACTCACAAGTCCATATATTATCCAATATAAAAGCTTAATTACTATATTATATTTGGGTAATCCGGAAGGGTGTCACAGCTTCTGCTCAAAATGGTTCCTAAGCTATTACAGATGTAGCTGGGAATGGCACCCAAGCCACTGCTGCTATTGCTGGAAATCGACCTCAAGCCACTTGCACTACTGTTGCTCGAAATGGGCCTAGTGCTATTGCCACTTCTGCTGGATCTGACCCTATTGTACCCTTAGGCTCTGAACCATATAATGAAGAACCACTAGCAAAGGTAAGCTCTTCATAACAACATCAATTTGTCCATTTATTTAATTTAATTCTTTTATGCAATTACATAATAATGAGAATGCAATATGTATGCAAAGGAGAAAGGGTAAACAAAAGGAAAGGATCTCTACAACCTCACAAAATGCAGCAAAGTCACAACCTATGTCAAGAAACAAAGTTCATCAAATAATTGGTGAAGGAATTTCTATGACACAACCTATGACAAGGTCCAAAGTATGAGAGCTTGTGAATTTGATGTAATATGTTATAATTTGACATTATTGACTTGCAAATTTTAATATGTATGTAATTTCTATTACTGCTCTCGTAGGGAAGGAAACTATACAAAGGTTCATCATCCAAGAGGCCAACTGCTGATGATGAACAAGATCCACATCAAAACATAACTATTGCCCAATTTGTTGATCAATACATGGTCATGATGGACACATTGAAGAATGACGCAAAGAAGAGAGGAATATTCATTAAAGGTGAAGATAAAAAAAGGGGTGGCAAGGAAGGGGGAGGCAAAGATTGTTGAAACATGATGTATGTTTTGGGTACTAATAGTGATGTATCATTTTTGGTGTCTACTTAAGTTATGGGTTATATTTCCTGTTTATGGGTACTGAATTACGGGTTATATGCCCTGTTTTTGTGTACTTAATTTTTATGGCTTGGGAAACTATTGTGTACTGATTTTATAGGTTATATGTGTTGACACACAATTTTGCCCCCCCCCCCCCCAAAACAAAATAAAACAAAAAAAATAATAAAAATGTTTTTAAAAAAATGAAAAATGAAAAATAAAAAATAAAAAAATATTTTGAAAAAGTTTTTTTTTGTAAAAATTAAAAAAACGAAAAATAAAAATGTTCAAAAAAAGATAAGATAAATTTTTTTTGTAAATGATGGTTAATTTTTGTGAGGATAAAGATAAAAAAAATTTTGATTAAAAGGATTTGTTTTATTTATAAAAGGATTATCATCAAATTTGTTTTTATTTTAAAAGATTGAGAATTGATCTTTAACAAAATTTGAAAGATTTGATTGAGGAATAAACCAGGGAATATTCCACTAGGCTCTCAAAGCCTTTTGAAAAAAAATCCTATTTTTATTAACCTAATTTTTCCTATAAATAGAGTTTTCTTCCTCACTTTGAAGACAAAAAAAAATAGAGAGAAACAAGAGAGAGCGGAGGAGAGAACGAGATAGTGAGACCTAAGATAGTGCAACCACAGCAAAGACAATGAGTGAAGGGGAGAAATACACATAGTATCATTTTCCTATACTTTGTAATTTGAGTGTTGAGAGAGGAGGATCTTCCTGTTTATTTTTGTGTTCATTGTAACATCCGCAATTTTTATACTTTAAAATATGTTACTTTTGACGGTATTTAATATAAAAATGTTTGGGGTTTTATAAAAATTTTGGCAGAGTTTCGTTTGAATTTCGGACTTTCCCCAAATAAATTTAAAACCTGTCAAGTCCAGAACATTTTCAATAAAGTAGAAAAGAGACCTATAGAGTTGTTTTTGAAATCATTCAAAAGGGATATTATTATATCCACTCCAAACACTAATACTTTCATAAAAATAATTATAAACTCCCTTTTACAAAATCAAAGAAGTCTCAACTCCGAATAAATATAAAATTAAATACCACTTAAATTTATTAAAAATATTTTACATAATAGCATCTTAGCTTGGTTGCTAAGGTGATGCGACTATGAGGTCACAATCACAAGTATGCTCTCTTTAAAAGAGAGTGGTGATTCTCGGCATAGAAGCTATGGACGTCTTTCTCCATTGGGTACCTAATATGGTCAACAGTAAGGGTGAGTAATTTGAGAAATAATCAAGGAAAACACTTAAAATAACAGTAATAAAGTATAATTAGACATACCCACACACATTTATTCATATTCATTTGTCCTATTCAATTTCACTATTTCTAGACCGTAACATTTTACTACTCCTTTATACTATATATATATATATATATATATATATATATATCCACAATCCATCACATAACAATGCTTTGATGCTCAATCATATGAGTGTGAAATGCACTTTATACTTTTATGGTTTAACTCCTGAATCCAATGTAACACTTTCCACTTTACTTTATACACTTTATACTCTTTAACACTTTCATTGGATTCAGTGAATTAAACCTATTATATAACAATGAATGCACTTCTCCATTTACAATAACCATAACACTTTAACGATTGGGTACATTGTGCTTCATATTCTCCCCGCAGGAGGGTTCCTCACACAATGTACCTTAACACTTTATCCGATAACAACACAACCCTCCCTCCACTCTGGGGAAAAACCGACCAGGAGTAAGCATTTCTCAACCTCTAGTTGGGTGCTTCACCTCCACTTAGGAAGGTCCCTCGCTCACCCGCTTGCACAACACTTCACCTCCACTTAGGAAGGTCCCTCATGCGATTTGGGTTGATTTTTCCAAATCGGGCTTTAGCAGAAATCACCCTCGACTGGCCCAAAGAAACCAAAGTAAATAGAATTATTATGGTTTGCATAGAACCAGCCCCCAATACGGGAAGCAAACCCGTATCCTTTGCAGTATCAAAGTTCTCCATAATAATTCCTAACATTTACTCTTGTCCTCATCAATCGCAAAGCGACGTATGTTTTTCCCCGTACACCTAAGGTCCACCTTACTCCATAATGCACGTGTTTCTACTTCATTTTATGTGGTTTACATTAGTTGAACCTTTAATAATTATATCCAATTGGTTGGGTCTCTAACTTAGGATTTGGCCATGCTTTATATATATATAGACAATCACATCCAACAACAATAGGTTCACAATCGTGTCGTTCATTCATTTCGTTTCATAACAATTACAACAATTTATTTCTAACAGAATCCTAAGTTCATAATATACATACACTCATAGTAAACATTATATAGCATATCACACCAATAATCATAATCATATTATTCATTTAATCAATTAATTCAGTAACAATCTAATTATCAATTACTAAACACCCTAAGTCAATTACACACACTTTTGTTTTCCAACATAACAATGTCAACATACAAATCAAACATACACATATAAAATACATCTAATTATAGCCCTATTACTATTATTAAGCCCTTCCCCTAATTAAGACCAAAGTACCCCCCTTACCTTGAGGAGAGAGAAAGAGAATTGGGGTTTTTGTTGGAGCTCCACACCATGCTCCAATCCATGCTCCATGACTCCTATTCCTTGCCCCTCTAGCATCTCCTAAGACCAATTGAATGATTTGGAGGCTCAATTTGGTGAATTAAAAAAGTTAGGGTTTTGGGGTTTTGATTTGGGGGTTTTTGAGAGAGAGGAATTTAATGGAGATTGAGAGAGGGAAAATGATTGGGGATTGATAGGGAGTGATTATATGAAGTTGATTCCATGGGATTTGGTGTTACTTTCATGATTTGAAGAAGATTGGAGAAGAGGAAGAAGAGAGCTCGAGCTTGAGGAGAGAGAAGGGGCTGCTGAAAATGATTTGGAATTCACGTGTTTTTCAACTTAACTGCAGGGGTTAATCGATTAATTCGACCCCTTAATCGATTAACAAGGCCATTAATCGATTAAGGCCGAAAGATCATTAAACTTTAATCGATTAATCTGCTATCTACTCGAGTAGATCCGAAAGGTGCTTAAATTCTAATCGATTAAGGCCCTTATTACTCGATTAACTCAGTGCAAAATGGCTTTCTTTCACACTTCAAAGACTCTTAGGCCTTCACAACTCTTTCTAACTTAACTTAACACAAGAACCTACACTCTAAACACAATCTAACCTAGTCTTAACTCAATCCAACTTACACTTAGCTAAATTTCTAATTCTAAACAAGTCTAAACAATTCTAAGCAATTATAATTACTAATATCAATACTAATTAACACTTCTAACCAAATCTGACACTTAAGGATTCTCTAACACTTATGAAATTCTACTAACTAATATTCCTAATGCCTTTCTAAAATTGGGGATGTTACAATACTCCCCTACTTGAAGGAATTTCGTCCCCGAAATTCGACTGGGTTCAAAGAACTAAAAGAGATATAGAGCTATGTCTTCTAGAACACGATGGACCTTATCTTGGTCAACGAGAGGGCTATGTCCTTTTGGGGACTCACTCCCCCACTTAAAACACAACTACGACTAAGGTTTTATTCTCAAGGAAACTAACCTGTCAAGCAATCAGAGAAGCAACAAGTCCTCAATTCTCCTCTAACATATAATCATTCAAAAGAATAGAGACTACAATATTAGGAAAATATTTTAAACAGATAGCTATGAATAACATGCTCAAAAAGGAACGAAACATAAAGCATTTATCAATAAAAAGAAATCCACCTAACAAAACATAATTCAGACACAAGCATAATAGATAACAGTGCACATCAACAGTTTTAAAATACTATTTATTTATCTACAATTAGATACAAAGAGCATCATGGTTGGAGTTTTGTCAAAGAGGGTACCTTTGAAAAGAAAGTAAAGCATCAACTCACCCCAAGTAGATGAAAATAATTGATACACCTTAAAATAGTCTAGCATAGAATTAAATTGAATTTGATAAAAGTTTGAAAGATTTTGGTATGGCAAGACTTACTTGGATTAAAAAGGGATTTGTGAATTATGGAATATCAAAATCAAGGTTTGAAGAGGAAATCATTAAATGAGTAGGATTTACGAACAATAAAACACATGAGTCAACATTCAAAATCGGGGAATAATTGCCACAACCTCCATACACCCTCATTTGAAAATTAGTTCGCAATCTTACTTATGAAAATAGATGTTTGATGATCATACTATGGAATATAGAAGGAATAAGGTTTGGAATGTCAATAGGAAATGAACACATTAGAAAAGTTACAAATTTCTTTTTGCAACAACATTTTCATAAAGAGGTAAACAAGATTGGGAAATACTTTGTGCATGAATATGATTGGAAAATAATGGTTAGAATGAAAGATAGGTATAAGAGTTGTTCTTAGAAAATTAAACTGATGTTCATAAAGAGAATTGCACATGATACATAATAGGTATACCTTAATGGTAATATGCATAGGGAAAATAAATTATCAATTACCCCAAAACTTAATTCATGAAAATTATAAGTTTTATCATGTGCAACACTTTCTCTAAGAAAGAAGTTGCACTGAAAACATATGTATACACTAATGAAAGAAGAAGAATTAGAAATTGCCATGCAAGGAACACAACAAGGTTTATAAAAAGCCAAACTTGAAACTAAAGCTAAAGGATATTCATAAAAGAAATACGAGGTACTTATTTTAAAATAATTTGATTGGATAATTAATTAATAAGGATTAGTAAAATATTCTTTCAAAATTATTCTCAAAAATGGGTAAAAGTATTCTTTATAAAAAACTAACTTTGATTCGTAGACGAAACATATAAAAATACTTAAAGGTTGGGAACTATCATAAAAAGATCCCAATTAATTTGATTATTAAAGTAGTTTAACTTAGCATATAATATTGGTAAACTTGAAATTGTAAATACACACATATGCACATATAAGTCAATCATTCAGAAACACATACAGCCTATTTCCTACATGAACATCTATGCATCTATATGACTTAGACTTAAACTCTAAGACTCCATCAAATCAGACTCAACTTTTACTACTCGATCTATGACTTAGAAACTAAGGAGGTACTACACTCAACCTAATAGATAACTCCACTAAACACAACCTCAACTAATCCTAGGTTTATTATTTTCTATATGGATCGAGGCTCCCTATTCGGTTCCTAAGGTTAGGACTTCACCTGACTGCTACTCGACTCCAATCCTAATCGAGACTTGACTATTACAATCTAGACTTCAACACTAAGACTTTCCCACCGGATGCTAAAATTGGGACTTTAACATTCAACAAGCTACATTCCTTGAAATAGCTCACAAGGGTTTTGAAAATCATTTGTAATTTCGGAATATTGCTTGTTCAATACTACCCACACATTTCCTCGGAGTTCTAAGTGAACTCAAAGGAAAAGACATAGCATCCTTCACCTTAACTTAAATTCTAACTTAAGTCTTAACTCTAAGATAATATGCATTGCTTTTACTCCACCTTGCTACCTTCACTTACATTCCTCAAATCCACATTACTAACTTGCAAGAGAAGATTTGGCATTTGGTGATAAAGTACTTTTTAAAGATTTGCATCTTCTTCATCATAAGAAAAACACTTTGTATTCGGAAAAATTCTTTTTCATTTAAAACTTTGACAAAATTGTCAGATAGGAAAAAGACATGTCAAGCTTTCAAAAGTTTAAAGTGTTTTTATAAGTTTTCCAAGGTCATTTCACATTAGCTTTGAAAATAATTCAGAAGCTTTGTCGACTCTTTGGACCAAGCAAACGTGAGTCCTCTATGATTCATCAAGCTCAAATGAAAGGAATGTACCCCTCGGTTAAAATTTTAATTTCGTTTAAATTTTCAAATCTTAATGAATACATTTCCTTTTATTTTGACCTCGAAGTTCAAACTTTGATTCGAACTAACTTATGTCGCATTCGGTGAATTCCCATCGGCAATTGGTGTAATTTGAGAATAGGCTACACCATTACTTAGTTAGTTAGGATTTCACATTATTAACAATACATTCTTAAAAACTGGTGTTGCGACATTTAATCAATTATCAAAGTTGGAATCAATTTCATGCCTTGGAAAATATTAGAATACTAGTATACTTGACATTTATTTTCGTTAAAAATACTTGGATCTTTCAAAAAGAAAGTCTCAAAATAATCTAATGCAAAATGATTTATACTTCCTCATTAACAGTATGTTTATCACCAATATAGTGTAGGAATGTAAAAAGGTACTTAGGTCTCACTAAGTCGACACTTAGTGGTTAAAGTGAAAGACAATTACAAAGGGTTAACTGCTATTCACTCCCGCTGCGCACTCTGATAAAGAATGCCCGGAGTGTACAAAATTGGGTGGTCTCTAATACCCTTCCTATTCCTAGACATTAAAATAATTTTGGCAGTTATTTGATTGGATTCAAGGACGTAATGATCTTATCTTCCAACAAATGTAAATCTCGAGGTGGCCAATCTCGATTTCACATTACATCGAAGATAATATCACTTCCCGTACTACCTGAGTTCCAATTAAATAATCTGAAATAGAACAAACAACTACTCATCTTCGATTCAAATGAGGACTTTGAAACTTCACCAAACAGAAAAGTTGCAGCCCTTTATTATATTTGAAATGGTACTCAATTTCAAAACTAAGGTTTAGTTCTGCCCGTTGGGGTAGCAATTTCATGCCCTGACCCGTTGGGAGTTTTCACTTCCCTTAGTCTCTACTTTTCGTCCACTTCTAAATATAACAAAGTAACAATTAAAAATTTAGTTTCAATCCCTCTTTTAAATTGAAGGTAGAACCTTAAGGTCGCTACGCTATAGCTATCACTATTGCACACTGCTAAACTATACCAATTTCAACTAAAGATACATGAACTTAGTGTCAGAGTATGCAGCCTATCTAACTATCCTTAGTTACTCTCATGTGGAGTAACTCTTTTGGGAGTAGGAAATCCATACTCCACAGCTGAGGGATTGCAACCATTGCTCTGATACCATCTGTAACATCCGCAATTTTTATACTTTAAAATATGTTACTTTTGACGGTATTTAATATAAAAATGCTTGGGGTTTTATAAAAAATTTGGCAGAGTTTCGTTTGAATTTCGGACTTTCCCCAAATAAATTTAAAACCTGTCAAGTCCAGAACAGTTTCAATAAAGTAGAAAAGAGACTTATAGAGTTGTTTTTGAAATCATTCAAAAGGGATATTATTATATCCACTCCAAACACTAATACTTTCATAAAAATAATTATAGAGTCCCTTTTACAAAATCAAAGAAGTCTCAACTCCGAATAAATATAAAATTAAATACCACTTAAATTTATTAAAAATATTTTACATAATAGCATCTTAGGTTGGTTGCTAAGGTGATGCGACTATGAGGTCACAATCACAATTATGCTCTCTTTAAAAGAGAGTTGTGATTCTCGGCATAGAAGCTATGGACGTCTTTCTCCATTGGGTACCTAATATGGTCAACAGTAAGGGTGAGTAATTTGAGAAATAATCAAGGAAAACACTTAAAATAACAGTAATAAAGTATAATTAGACATACCCACACACATTTATTCATATTCATTTGTCCTATTCAATTTCACTATTTCTAGACCGTAACATTTTACTACTCCTTTATACTATATATATATATATATATATATATATATATATATATATATATCCACAATCCATCACATAACAATGCTTTGATGCTCAATCATATGAGTGTGAAATGCACTTTATACTGTTATGGTTTAACTCCTGAATCCAATGTAACACTTTCCACTTTACTTTATACACTTTATACACTTTAACACTTTCATTGGATTCAGTGAATTAAACCTATTATATAACAATGAATGCACTTCTCCATTTACAATAACCATAACACTTTAACGATTTAGTACATTGTGCTTCACATTCTCCCCGCAGGAGGGTTCCTCACACAATGTACCTTAACACTTTATCCGATAACAACACAACCCTCCCTCCACTCTGGGGAAAAACCGACCAAGAGTAAGCATTTCTCAACCTCTAGTTGGGTGCTTCACCTCCACTTAGGAAGGTCCCTCTCTCACCCGCTTGCACAACACTTCACCTCCACTTAGGAAGGTCCCTCATGCGATTTGGGTTGATTTGTCCAAATCGGGCTTTAGCAGAAATCACCCTCGACTGGCCCAAAGAAACCAAAGTAAATAGAATTATTATGGTTTGCATAGAACCAACCCCCAATACGGGAAGCAAACCCGTATCCTTTGCAGGATCAAAGTTCTCCATAATAATTCCTAACATTTACTCTTGTCCTCATCAATCGCAAAGCGACATATGTTTTTCCCCGTACACCTAAGGTCCACCTTACTCCATAATGCACGTGTTTCTACTTCATTTTATGTGGTTTACATTAGTTGAACCTTTAATAATTATATCCAATTGGTTGGGTCTCTAACTTAGGATTTGGCCATGCTTTATATATATATATATATAGACAATCACATCCAACAACAATAGGTTCACAATCGTGCCATTCATTCATTTTGTTTCATAACAATTACAACAATTTATTTCTAACAGAATCCTAAGTTCATAATATACATACACTCATAGTAAACATTATATAGCATATCACACCAATAATCATAATCATATTATTCATTTAATCAATTAATTCAATAACAATCTAATTATCAATTACTAAACACCCTAAGTCAATTACACACACTTTTGTTTTCCAACATAACAATGTCAACATACAAATCAAACATACACATATAAAATACATCTAATTATAGCCCTATTACTATTATTAAGCCCTTCCCCTAATTAAGACCAAAGTACCCCCCTTACCTTGAGGAGAGAGAAAGAGAATTGGGGTTTTTGTTGGAGCTCCACACCAAGCTCCAATCCATGTTCATGACTCCTATTCCTTGACCCTCTAGCATCTCCTAAGACCAATTGAATGATTTGGAGGCTCAATTTGGTGAATTAAAAAAGTTAGGGTTTTGGGGTTTTGATTTGGGGGTTTTTGAGAAAGAGGAATTTAATGGAGATTGAGAGAGGGAAAATGATTGGGGATTGATAGGGAGTGATTATATGAAGTTGATTCCATGGGATTTGGTGTTACTTTCATGATTTGAAGAAGATTGGAGAAGAGGAAGAAGAGAGCTCGAGCTTGAGGAGAGAGAAGGGGCTGCTGAAAATGATTTGGAATTCACGTGTTTTTCAACTTAACTGCAGGGGTTAATCGATTAATTCGACCCCTTAATCGATTAACAAGGCCATTAGTCGATTAAGGCCGAAAGATCATTAAACTTTAATCGATTAATCTGCTATCTACTCGAGTAGATCCGAAAGGTGCTTAAATTCTAATCGATTAAGGCCCTTATTACTCGATTAACTCAGTGGAAAATGTCTTTCTTTCACACTTCAAAGACTCTTAGGCCTTCACAACTCTTTCTAACTTAACTTAACACCAAAACCTACACTCTAAACACAATCTAACCTATTCTTAACTCAATCCAACTTACACTTAGCTAAATTTCTAATTCTAAACAAGTCTAAACAATTCTAAGCAATTATAATTACTAATATCAATACTAATTAACACTTCTAACCGAATCTGACACTTAAGGATTCTCTAACACTTATGAAATTCTACTAATTAATATTCCTAATGCCTTTATAAAATTGGGGATGTTACATTCATCAATTGGGGAGTTCATAGGTATGAAATATTTTATTTTGATTACTTTTTATGTCTTCTGATATGATTTCAAATATTTGCCATTAATTTCATCTCTTGTGTTCAATTGCCATTTTTTTCCTCTGTTACTGACGTAATCCTCGGTGCCAATAGTCATAGGTGCAGTTCGTTTGTTTTATACTCTTATGAATTATGAACCTGTTTTTTTTTACAATTGTTATGAGATTGATTTCCAGCATCAATTACTGTGTGGCTTTGGATTTGTAGTCCATCAATATGTATCATGGGTTCGAATAATCAAAATTTCTTTGCCTGCTATGTCACGTCCCTACTCATCAGCAACTATTGAATCTTTATTTTAACTTTGACGATTGCCCGAATTCCTTTATTTTATTTTTCGAATAAGCAATTGTCTCTTCAAAAAAAATACATATATTTGTTGTGTTTTTGTAAGTCAATTTTTCTCATCCAAATTTATTTAGTGGTAGGATCTTTTGAACTTTCTCTTCATAATAAAATAGGTATTATTCAATTTCTTTTCAAAGTTATAAAAATTTTAGAAGCGTGTTTTAAAACAATAATTAAATAAATTTTATTAATTAAGTATTGATAATGTATGCGTTTTGGAGACTCAATTTTTCCTTCTATTCTCTTTTTTTTGGTAAATAAAATAATTTTATTAATACCAACTTGCAAACATTTCACACAATCAAAACCCAATGCCACCTTCTAGGAAGGATTCATTGGTAAATCATAGTTTAAAGAATAAATACTAAAACAAGCTAATATAATAAAAAGCTAAATAAGACTTAAAATCCTTTGCACCACTACTTGGTTCTGACAAGCAGATAAGTCTCCCAGCTGAGAAGCTAGTCTCATGGCAACCTCACGAAGCACAATCATGCTCCTCCTCTCTGGATTTTGCTGCTTTCCTTGGAACACCCTACGGCACCGCTCCGTCCAGATTTCGTAGACCGCCGCTGCTAGCCGAGCTCTCGAAATCCTCAGGTACGTCTTGTCTTTACTCCCACAACTTACCCACCTCAACCATTTGGAGCTCGAACAGCTCAAAAATGGCATGCACAGCCAAGTAGCAAGAAGAGTAAGTAAATCCTTACTCCAATTGCACTTGAAGAACAAATGATCACTCGATTCTGGATGAACACCACACAAAGGGCACAAAATAGTGCTTAGGTTTAGGAATTTCTGCAATCGGTCATAGGTACTTAGCCTATTATGAAGCATAAGCCACATAATAAAGCTATGTTTAGGGATAGAAACCGAATTCCAGGCCACTCTATAGAATCTAAATTTCTCTTGATACCCACAAAGGAACTTGTATCCTGAGGCAATTGAATAATCTTCATTCATCCACACTCCACTTGCAACACCTGGAACCAAGCCATCTCTAACTTTAAGGAGCTGTTTGTAATGCCAGCCTTGATCTTGACGAGGCTGAGCTTCCCATATTGAATCATTTTTTAAGTATACCTGATTAATCCATTTAACCCACAAGATATCTTCCTTTTTTGAAATGCTCCACACCTGCTTCCCAAGGCCTGCTTTATTCCACAAAATTGAGTTCTTAAAACCCAAACCCCCAAATTTCTTCTCTTTACAAACATTAGACCAACTGACATTACCAGCAGGCTTATCACCCCATAAGAATTTCCTGCAGATCCTCTCAACCCCTTTAAGAATAGACTTAGGAATAATAAACACTGAAGCCCAATAAGTGTGTAAAGTAAGCAACACAGAGTTAATGAGCACACACCTTGCCTGATAGGATAAGTGCCTTGTTCTCCAGCTGTTCAACCTGGAAGCTACTTTGTCAATGAGAACTTTGCAAGTAGATATTGACCACTTCTTAGCTGTGATAGGAAACCCCAAGTACCTAAAAGGAAAAAAGCCTTCCCTAAACCCTGTGCACTCCAAAATTTCACTCTTAAAAGCCTCCTTTACCCCAGCAAGGTAGATCTGTGATTTCTCGTGATTAGCCTGTAAACCTGAATTTTTAGAAAACTCCATCAATGCATTGCTTATGATCCTGACACTCCTAGGATGTCCTTTGCAAAATACCATTAGAACATCAGCAAAGATTAAGTTAACAAGATTCAATTCTCTACAAAGAGGATGAAATCTGAACCCATTCTCCTTAGTGGCAGCCATTAACCTTCTAGAGAGACCTTCCATAGCAATGACAAACAACAAGGGAGAAATAGGATCTCCTTGTCTAATGCCACTGTTACTTCTAAACTGCTGAGAGTGCTGCCCATTGATCACAATATTAAAGGATACTGATGAGATGCACATCATAATCCAGCTAACAAATTTACTAGGAAATCTTAATGCCTCCAACATCTCTGTGATAAAACTCCAGCTAAGAGAATCATAAGCCTTCATTAAGTCAATTTTCAATAAGCATCTAGCTGAGACATTCTTCCTTCTATATAATCTCATGAGATCCTGAACAATGAGGACATTATGAACTATACTTCTCCCCTTAACAAATGTTGTCTGGTTGTTATTAATTAGCTTTGGCAGTACTTCTCTGAGTCTCATGCATAACAACTTAGATATACACTTGTAAAGTGTATTACAACAGGCAATAGGCCTGTAATCTCTAGTTGTAGAAGCATTATCACATTTAGGGATCATAACCAAATCAGTATAATTCCAAGCTCTTAAAAGCTTACCTGAATTAAAGAACTCCTCCATAGCCAAACAACAGTCCTCACCAACCACTTCCCAGGCTGCTTTGAAAAAGCCTGAGCCAAATCCATCAGGACCAGGTGACTTGTCCTTATCAATTGACCACATACTCTGTCTAATCTCCTCACTTGAGAAAGGCTTAATAAGATTCAACTACTCCTCAACACTAAGAACTGGCCCATTCTGACACACAATGTCCTCCAAAGACCATACCACTTCTTTTCTACCAAACAATCTGGAATAATGACTCACAAACTCATCCATAATTCCCTGTTGGTCACGAATGCACTGCCCATCCTCTGAAGTTAAGCTCAGAATTCTATTTCTATACTGCCTGGTTCTAATCGCACTATGAAAATAGGCAGTATTTTGATCCCCTTCCTTAGCCCACTTTTCTTTAGCCTTCTGTTGTAAGATAGCAATAGAGTCCTTTAATGCCTTCATGTATCTTCCATAAAGGATTTTCTCCTTCAAATGAAGATCTGGATCCTAAGGCTTCACAGTAATCATAGACTGAATAGAATCCAATTCCTCCCTTAGAGCTTGCTCCTGCAAAACAGAGTTGGCATACTTCCTTTTAAACAGCTGAATTAGAGGCTGTTTAAGATAACTAAGCTTCCTCAAAACCCTGAATTGAGCATAACCATCAACATCCATCTCCCAGTTCTCCTTCATAATAGTCAAGAATTCAGGATCCTGAGCACAATCATTAAAGAATTTAAAGCCCCCCTTAGGCTTCACTTGCACACTAGAATCCATTAATAGAGTTGGAGAATGATCAGAAATATTGCTATTAAGAAATTGAGTAAACAAAGAAGGCCACAACTGTAACCAATCCTCATTCACCAAATTCCTATCCAGTTTACTATAAATTCTGTTCCCATCATGCTGCCTATTACACCAAGTGAATAAATTCCCACAAAACTTCATATCCTGAAGACCACAATCCTGAATACACTCCCTAAACTCCTCCATGGCCTCCCAATCAACCTGATTCCCTCCCAACTTCTCAGAAGGATCCAAACAACAATTAAAGTCTCCTGAAATTAACCAAGGGCTATTCACAGTCCCATGAATTTCCCTTAGCTCCTCCCATAACTCCCTTCTCAACAAATGGTCATTTGCCCCATAAACAAAAGTGGCCAGCCATTGAACAGAAGTGACAGGCAAGAAAATTAAGCAATGAATCAACTGGCTAGAAGCTTTCAACACTGTTACCCTGAACATATCAGGCTTCCAGGCAACACAAATTCTCCCAACTGGATGATGATCAATATTTGACACATAGTGCCAACCAGGAACAAACTTCTCTATAGTGGTGCTCAGAGAATTAGCTCTAAGCTTATTTTCTAAAATAGCTAACAAACCTACATTATTCATACAGTAGAGAGATTTCAACTCTCTCTGCTTCAGAGGGTTATTGAACCCTCTAACATTCCATGTTAAGATATTATCCATTGGCCTTAGAGGCCACATCCTTAATCACCACCCCCTTATTCTCACCCTGTTTTCTTTGAGCTTTGCTTCTGGTTATGACTGGAACCCAAGGCTCTACATCCTCAGATTCAGAATCAACAGGCTCACTCTCAACAAGAATACCTTTACCTTTATCTTGCACCTTAGCACTTGGTCCACTTTTAGCAACATCAGAATTCCCAGGGTTAATGGACTCAGCAACAAAGGATTGCTGACTATTCTCCCCATTAGCCTTCTTGATAGCATTATCCACAGCTTCCTCATCATTTTCTCTTAAACAATCATCAATTTTCTCAACATCTTCCCTAGAAGGCTTCTTCTTCTCCACCCACTTCTGAACAACATTACTCCTACACATCTTAGAGTCATGACCATACTTTGAGCATTTAGCACAAAGTACTGGTTTCCACTCATAAGTCACCTTCTGATTCACCACATTACCCTTCTCATCTTCAAAGAAAATGTCCTCAGGAAGAGTATTAGGATTCACTTCAATTAAAATCCTTGCATAATTGAGTCTGTTCCTCTCCTTAGTGACCTTATCCACCATTATTGGAGTGCCAATCAAACTAGCAATCTTGCTCAAAGCTGACTGACTCCAAAATTTTGGACTCAAATTGGGCAACTGAATCCAAACAGGGAACCTGTCCAGATGATCCTTCACTCCTGTCCTACCAGTCCATGGTCCCAGTATAATTGGCTTTTTATCAAAATGATAAATTCCAATTTCTAGGACTTCATTCCTTGCCTCCATTGAATTGAATCTCACAACCATTGATCCATCATTCGTCATCAGGATTTTATCAATACCTAAATGACCCCAAACCTTCTTAATGTATCCACTAAAAACAGAATAAGGTGGCCTAGCCCCCAAAACATAGCATACAATTGCATTCTGCCAAAAAACCAATTCATTCTCCACATCCTCCTTTACTATTTTAGTAATAGCCTGGCCTTCCTTGAGAACTGGTTCAATAAAATTCAATTTTTCCCCTGCATTCCTCAATTTTGTAATATCAAAATTCGCCCAAACCGAATGAAGTGGACGACTTTCCTGAGAATTCTGTTTTTGCACTACCTCTGTTTCGATTACTTGATTTGGTTGAAGATTATTAATCTCATTCTGTTTATCACTTTGAACTACAGGGATCTTGCTCTGCACCCTCTGCCGCAAGAGATCAATACTTTGCAATAGTTCTGCAGCTTTCTTGGGAGTCAAGCTTTCTATGTCCTCAAGCGCCCCTTCGTCCGAAAGCCTGAATTCCATCGAAGATGAAGACTCAGGCCGTTTATTCGCACTTGGAGGATTCTTAGAAGAAGAAGAGATAGGGGTTTTCGGAGGTCTTCCCTTCTTCCTAGCCATGACGGCTCACGGCGGCAAGCACCGTGGAGGAGGAGAGAGAAGAGAGAAAACAAGGATTAGGTTTTTTTTTATTAAAAATATTTTTTTTTAATAAAAAAAAACCTAATCCTTGTTTTCTCGTCTCCTTCTATTCTCTTCCTTTCACATTTATTTATTTTTTTCAATTTTTTTTCACTTGGAAGAGAGATAGAACTCATACACTTTTCACCAATTACTTTCACTTTTCCTATTCATTCCTCTCAATTGCTCATTCAAAATTTCCAAGGTACTCACAAAAATATTTCAATAAATGCAGGGTACCAAAGAAAAATCATAATATCTCATAAGGCTCAAAATGGGCAACTAAGGGAAAACAAATCCAACAAAATTCTCTGAAGGCTACAAAAACACCATCCTAAATGCCTTAATCATTTTCATGCATATAATCAATTATCAATCTCGAAATGGTCACCGGTCAAGTTCTAGAATACAAAACTAAAGAGAACACACTCATGAAAGAAATAGGGGTCTGAAATCAAAATATTTCAAATAAACCATACCCCATCAATATAGGCTCAAAGTCTCACTAAGCTAAAGTCGGTTCACTAATTTCAAGTTCTGAAAAACTTTGTCAAAATAACCAGATTTCAAAAATATTTACAGCTCAACAAATAAATAACATGAATCAATGAGTCTAATCCTAAACTAAGCATATACACCTATCATCAGAAAAATAATCCTAAGTCTAGAATAATTACAAAACCTCTACCTAAGACACAAACCAACACCAACAATGGGAGAAACATTCAGATCTGAAAAAAATTTTATTTTGTCCACTCCCCCAAACTTAAAGGTTGGCTTGTCCTCAAGCAAACTAAACTAAAATTACCTAACTACAAAATAAAAAATTACATGAAATAAATTTGGAATACTTACTACGACATCACCAAAAATGCTCATTACTAACAAACGTGATGGATATTCCCCCAAACTTAATACCTGCAAGTGTTAGAACCTAGTGCCAAAAATAGCACCTCTAATGGGAAAATAATCAAATCACACCTGTCACACAGAATAGAACTAGAGGTTCATAAATAAATAGTCCAAATAAATAGTCATGCAATAAAACTAAAAACAAATCCTAGAAAGCAATACATGTTTTTGTAATAGCAACAATACAAGTCCGAATAGGAGAAGGGATACAAAATATATCAATAAAAAGCAAAATCCCCTAAACTACTCCTCATCCTCCTCCTCAGGAGATGCATCCAGCAAACTATGATCCTCATCTGTATATGGTGGTACATCATAGGGCATACTCTGCGTTGCTCTGATACTGCTCAGAAATGAGTCTCTAGCCTGGTTCCTATGCATCTCTCTGCGCTGGAACTCAGCTGCTCTGTTCTGCCTCCGAAGCAAACGCTGTAACATCCCAATGATCTTCCCATCATCACCTCTGATCCCCCCTGCTGAGCTGGCTGGCTGGAAGGACCTGCCTCATCCTGAGGTTGCTGAACTGGGATCTGGCTCTGTGACTGGGGTGGACCGGTCCTAGCTACCTCTATAGATCTACCAATAAACATATCCCATGTAGCTCTGGTCATCTTTGGGGTCCTCCTAAGATCCCGCACATCCCCACGAAAATCAACACCGGCTGCAGCACACAGTCAGGTGATCACCCAAGGAAAGCCCACATACCCTGCCTCCTTCCTAGCAAAACGATGCATCCTATCCGAAATAATAGATGCAGCATCTACTACGATACCACGGCGTAGGGCATAAATCAGTCTACATATCCCAGGTTGTACCTCAGTGTCGTGAGAATGTGGGTCCAAATTGTGCATAATGAATCTGACCCAAAATTTGGCCGCTCCCCTCAAATTCTTCTGATAAACATGCTTGACTACTCCAGATGTAGTCAAGTTCCAATCCTTGTCTACCAGAAATAAAGCATCCTTCACCAAGTGTAGCAGGTACTCCTCGTCATTATCAAAACTTGCCACAGTAAACATAGCAGGAGCCGCCTCCAAGGGGTAAGACTGAAGTCCCATGACACGAGCAATAGTGTCAGGATCATAAGGAACCTCAACTCCTCGGACATACGAAATCGTCCTATGAGTACTATCCAACTTGTACCTCTATGCTCTCCACCAGGCGTTAGCATAAAATTCCAAGACCAGGTATTTGCTAAACACCTCATCAGGCTCCCTAATCCAATTCAACCACCTGTTAATCAACAGGGTCTCCTTCACCTCCTCCACACTACTAACTCTAATAACTCGCCTTCCTATCGGCCCCTCACGCTCATATAACATACTTGTCTCTGGGGTTATGCCCCTCTTCACCATCTTTCCCTCATAATAGGTGTGGACCCTCGAATGCTCGAAGGTCTTTCCCAAATCACTACTAGTACTCCCTATAGCTGGTCTTTTTTCCCTAGGCATACTTAAAAGCTCAAAATCAACTAAAAGCAAATGATCGAACACTTGGTGGGCACTCCTTAAAACTCAAAAACTAAGCTCTAAATCACTAACTCTAAACTCCAAAATCAATCACATCAGTGCCAAGGAGTATAGGAAAGTGATTCTTACCCACAATAATGAAGAAATTCGTGCTCCTTTGCTCTAGAAAAGGAAAAACCGAATTGAAAGGAGAGGTAGAGAATGAGAAGAAAAACTTAAATTTCTTGAGAAATATGGAAGAAAAGTGAAGAAGGAAGGAGGGGATTTGAATTTAGTTGGAAGAATTTGAGGATTTAATGGAGATTTTGGGTTGAATTTAAGAAATTGGGGATTAGGGTTTGAATTGGGGAAGAATGAAAATGAAGGAATTGGAAGAATGGGAGAAAACTGCCCTGCTGTTTGACTGATAACGTGCACAGCGCGCCCAGGCGCGGGGGTACTGCTGCTTTTTTTTTTACAGAATAAGGAAAAAAATTAAAATCAAAATTAACTAAATTAAAATTACCTATATCCTAAACTAATTTCCTAAAATCGAATCAAATATTACATGGAGTTCAGAAACTTACCTTTGGAGCACAGCTTTTTCTATTAATGCAACCATGGAGAAAATTCCCAAATTTTAATTACATGTGTCACATGATCAACTAAAAATAGTGCTATAAAGCACTTCATTAGAAATCACTTATAGAAAGTTTCAACTCCTTAATTCACTAAAAAAAATAAACCTACACTACTACATAATTGCAAAGAATCCACCAGGATCCCAAATTCTATGGCTCAATTCTCATGTGATATAGGAATAACAAGTTACTCCCATGTCCCATAGGAATGAACTGGGATGATGATGAAATAAGGAAAGTTTAAAAATAAATTCAATCCCTCCAGGGTCAAAAGGTACATTCCTTAATTCATGCATCATCTTCGAAAATTTTTCTTTTTCCCCATTCATGAAGGTATTAATTTCATGAACAAGAAAAACAAATTTTTTAGGATCTTTATTCATCCCTGTATACAACAATGATTTGTGATGATGTTCTGGGAAAACATCATAAAAATTTAAGGTTCGAACATCATTGAAAAATTTTGAATCATCCACACATGCAAGGGATTTAACACAATTTTTAAGTTCAGAAATTTCAGCACGCAAGGATGAGTCAAATTTTTCTATTATTATTCTTTTCCCATTTGTTTTGTTTTGTTTCACCTCTTCTACCTCATGATGCACTTTAATTTCTTTTTCCTCAAAATTTTCAGAGAAAGTAGTACTTAAGTTTTCCTTGATGGGCAACTCTTTTACTATCTTTTCTATGAAAGATTTCTTATAAAACTTTTCAATCTCACTAATTGGGATATTTGCATCATAAGTAAGAGGATGTGAAGCCAAAACAAAATCAAAAAATTCTAACTCTTCACAAATCATTATTATACATTCCAATTAATAACAAAAATAGATTTCACTCCAAATTACTTCTTAGTGCCAAAACAGATTAAACTAATTCAAGTCCCTGGCAACGGCGCCAAAAACTTGATCGGTCTTTAGCAAGTATACTAGATCGGATAGTAATATAGTCGGTTAAGACCAGATATCATTCCCACAGGGACTCAGAATTGTTCAATCTATCTCTACCTAAGGTAAAATCTAGAATAAAATCTATTTGACTACAAAATTTAGAATTAAATAATTAAAATAAAAAGAAGGATTAATTGCTGGAAAATAAAATAGAATAGAAATTGAAATGGGAAAACTTGGTTAGGAAATTTTTTTTTTGGTAAAGAAAAAAATTGCATTACCAACAAACAATCATAAATACACTTAACATGGCAATAATCAAGCCCCTAGCCACCTTCTAAGAAGGGTTCTAGGATCAAAGATTACCCCTTAAAAAATAAATAACAAGAAAGCAAAAATAAATCAGGCCTAAAAGCCAGCCCTTATTCGACCAAAAATATAGCTAAGTGGGCCATTATTGGCAGCCCAGTTCCTACATGAGCTGATGACCTTCACTCCCAGTTCACTTTGAACTAAAACAAGAGCTTGGTGAGGATGAAGCTTCTGCTGTCTAAAAATCCGTCGATTGCGTTCCATCCATGTACCATACAAACATGCTGCCATTGTTGCTGTAACTAGCTGCCTCTTCTTCTTATTGTTGAACCCATATTTTAGCCACCTGATCCAATTCGGATAGCTGAAATGATTAACCTCAATCCCAATCCAGTTCTCTGCCAAGTGCAACAGCTCCCTGCTCCAATCACAACTGAAGAACAAGTGGTTGCATGTCTCCTCTTCCCTTTCACAAAGCTCACACATCGTTGAGGATTGCAAAAATGGAAGTCTATTCTTCGTGCTCAAGCTTCCATGGACCATTAGCCAGAATATTAAGTTGTCCTTCGCGATGCTGAGTTGATTCCAGATCTGGCGATGAAAAGGAAAGCTTGGCTGCTCACCAATCAGGTACTCATACCCTTCATTTATAGTGTAATGCTGATGATTCGCAATCAAGGCAGTGAATTTTATATTCAATTTGTCTCTTGCCTTAATTATCTGTTTCCAGTGCCAATTGTTTGACTGAGTTGCTTGTATGTTAACAAATTGATCCCTTCTTAAGTATATAGCCTGTATCCATCTAAGCCAAAGGGAAAGCTTACTAGACTGAATTTGCCATGCTTGATTTCCAATCGCAGCTATGTTCCAAAGGGCAATATTCTGAAACCCCAGACCCCCATGTTTTTTATGTCTGCGCACCTTCTCCCAAGCCACTTTAGCCTTTGCTCTACCACCTTGATCCATGCCCCATAGAAAGCCTCTACAAGCCTTTTCAATCCCTTTAATCACAGATTTAGGAATTATAAAAGTTGTAGCCCAGTAAGTATGCATTGTCATGAGAACCGATTGAACAAGTTGAGCACGACCCTGAAATGATAGATTACGAGTTGACCACATGCTAAGTCTTTTAGTTATTTTGTCCACCAACACATTACAAGTGGACACACTCCACTTCTTAGCTGTTATAGGAATCCCCAAATAAGTGAAGGGAAATGTGCCAATTCTGAACCCTGTAATACTCAATAACCTCTCCTGAATTCCAGGCCCAGCCCCAGCTATATACAACTGAGATTTACTCAGATTTGCAGTAAGGCCTGAACTTCTTGCAAAATCACCAAAAGCATCACAAAGAATTCTCACACTATTTGCCTCAGCCTTAGAAAATATCATCAAGTCATCTGCAAAAGCCAAATTTACCAACCCTATTCTCTTGCACATAGGATGAAATTTGAAATCTCTGGCTTTAGTAGCATATATTAATTTTCCTGATAGCATATCCATTACCATAACAAAGATAAGGGGTGACATAGGGTCTCCCTGCCTGAGCCCTCTGGAACTCCTGAACTGCCCCTGAATATTACCATTAATCACCAGTCTGTAGGAAACTGTTTTGACACAAACCATAACCCACTTCACAAATTTCTCAGGGAATTTTAGAGCCTCCATACTTCTTTGAATAAAATCCCAATTGACACTGTCATAAGCCTTTTTAAGGTCAACTTTCATCAAACATCTAGGGGAAACATTCCTCCTTCTATACAACCTTAGAAGATCTTGCGTAATGAGAATGTTATGAAGGATAGATCTATCCTTTACAAAGGCTGCTTGATTCTCATTAATCAGGGAGGGCAGACATTCTTGTAATCTGATACATAGTAACTTAGATATAACCTTATACATGACATTGCAATAAGATATGGGTCGATAGTCACTTACTAGGTTAGGACATTCAATTTTAGGTATGAGCACCATCAAAGTCTGGTTAGTCTCCCTAAGCATCTTGCCAGTAGCAAAGAAATCTTGCACCGCCTCTATGACATTGTCCCCAATCACTGGCCAGGCTGCCTTATAAAAGGCAGCTCCATACCCATCAGGGTCAGGGGCCTTGTCATTCCCTATTTGAAATAGGCATTGTTTAATCTCCTCTGCCTCAAAAGGTCTGAGTAGTCTCAATTGCTGGCCTGCACTAAGGATAGATCCTTGATTCACTTCATTTTATGACATACACCAAGGTCTGACCCCATCTGATAAAAGAGACTTATAGAAGTCCTCAAAAGCCTCCACAATCTGCCCCCGACTAGTAAGAACCCTTCCCCTGTTATCTTTTAACAACAGAATTTTGTTCCTGTACCTTCTTGTTTTAATTGCTTGATGAAAAAATTTAGTGTTCAAGTCTCCCTCACACAGCCAATCTTGCTTAGACTTCTATCTTAGGAAAATAACAGCAGCCTGGTAAGCTGTATAGTGCTCTTCTCTAGCCTCCCTCTCCATTTTCTGAAGATGAGTATTCATAGGATCATTTTGGAGCAAATCTTGCACAACCTCCAGCTTATCTCTAGCCTGAATTTCCCTCCTATCAATATCTCTGTACTTCCTATTATTGAGATCACCAAGCTCAACCTTTAGTCTCTTTTGATTTCTCATAATTCTGAACATTGCATACCCATCTTCCTCTAAGCTCCAAGACTGCCTCACAATATCAAGAAATTCATTGTCCATAGCAAGATGGTTTAGGAATTTGAAGGAACCCTTTCTACTACTTACATTAGTGGACCATTTCACAACCATAGGGCTATGGTCAGATGTGCCATTGTTCATAAAATCAGCTTGCACATCTGGCCAAACTCTACACCGTTCCTCATTCACAAGCACCCTATCAAGCTTACTGAAGATTCTGTCCTCCCCTTCTTGTCTATTATTCCATGTATAGAAACATCCACCATATTTCATGTCCACCAGCTGGCAATGAAACACAAAGTCTCTAAAATCTGCAATTTGACTAAAGTCCAGCTGATGACCCCCTATCTTCTCTTGGATGTTTAGGCAGCAGTTGAAATCACCCAGCAGCACCCATTTTTCTATCATCCTCACCCTTATCTCCATCAGGTCCCTCCACAAGTCTTCTCTTCTCTCAACATCATTATGGGCATAAACAAATGTAGCATAAAAAACCAAATCATCAGGCCTGTGAATGATTTTGCAATGAACAAATTGGCTTGAATGATTTATCACTTCAATGTGAAACATGTCCTCCTTCCAAACAACCCAGATTCTCCCCACTGGGTGATCTTCTAAGTTAATAAAGGAACCTCAACCATCAAATAGCTTGATCCTCAGCTCACCATAAGAACTAGCTCTTATTTTATTTTCTAAAATAGCCATGACACCTATATTATGTAAATTCAACAACCTTTTAACCTCTTTTTGTTTCAGGGGTTGGTTAAATCCCCTGGTGTTCCATGCTCCAATACTATCCATTAATAATGAGGGTTGTGGAACCCCTCTTATTACCCTTTACCTGGCCTTTTCTTCTAGTCATAACTGGAGTCCAGGTCTCATCTATTTGATCTTTCTCATTCTATCCCCCCTGCTCCTTTTCCACTCCTTCTAGTTGAGTTTCTATGACAACAGAAGTCTCCTCATCCTCCTCAACACATTTTTCTTTTAAAGCTTCTTTCACAGATTCAGTTGCTAATTCTATATTAGCTTCTGGAATTATCCCTTCCTCCAACTGCTTCTTTAGCCTCAGTGCATCATCCACCTTTTCTATATCCTCCCTTGATGGCCTCCTTTTCTCAACCCAAACCTTTTTGATTTGTTTTCTACAAGTTTTACTATCATGTCCATACATGGAACATGTAGCACATAGGACTGGTTTCCATTCATAGTCAACCTTCTGAGCAATGATGTTCTCCTTTTCATCCTCAAAGAATACCTCATCTGGCAGGATAGCAGGGTTAACTTCCACAAGCACCCTTGCATAGTTAATTCTGTTTCTCTCTTTAGTCACATTATCCACCATGATAGGGGTCCCCACAAGGCTTGCAATTTTGCTTAGAGCATTTACACCCGAAAACTTAAGATTTAGGTTTGGTAATTGAATCCAAACTGGAACAGACTCATGAAAGCTCTTTGAAACTGGCTTCCCTGTCCAAGGTGCAATGATTAGAGGCTTTCTATCAAAGTGATAGATACCTACTTCTAAAACTACATTTCTGGCTTCCATGGAATTGAATCTGACTACCACAGTACCATCCCCATTCATAAGGACTTTATCAATTCCATGGTGTCCCCATATCTTCCTAATGTACCCATTCAACACTGCATATGGGGGCCTAGCCCCTAAGACATAACAAACAATCGCCTGCTGCCAAAACTGTTCTTCCTTCTCAATATCTGAGGCCTCTATTTTCCCAACTGCAACCCCCTCTTTAATAGTAGGCTCCACAAATTTTAGTTTCTCTCCTGCGTTTCGAAGTTTAGTAATGTCAAACGAGTCCCATATTGATGCTCTTCTAGGCTGTTCTCCATTGGATTTAGGATCTAGATCCTGATTGCCATTGTTTTGTGTTGTAGTATTCAGTTCTATCAACTCCTTATCCATGCCTTCTCCTGAGTCTTCAACAATAGTCTTCCCTTTAATTTTAGCACGTAACTCATCCAGTTTTTTCAGAATGGACCCAGCTTTCTTAGGGCTCAAGTCTTCTAAGTCTTCCATATCTTCATCATCAAGGTTCAAGAGATCAAGGTTTTTTGGAATCGAGTTTGGGGTGGGAGATGGGTGGGGTGAGGGGTACTTGGGCGGACGCCCCTTCTTTCTTGCCATGGAGGCAAGCAACGGCGATCAGAGATCAACCGTGAGGCAAGGCAGGGGAGTACGTGAAACCCTAGCAGAGAGAAGTCAAACCCAAGTCAAACCCTTGTTATCTGGTTAGGAACTTAGTATCATTGTATGTTCATTTATATCATTGTATGTTCATTTATTTATTATGAATCAATATTTTTCTATTCAAATCAAGAACAAATTCAGAAAATAGCAATTTCTAGATTCCTCTTATGAAATTACTGTTTATTATTCAATTTATTAAATCCCAATTCCTTAGAAATTTAAATCATTGAATAACCTTAATTAAGAACAGTGAATTTATCAAGTTATATAATAATCCAAAAGCATTCCTACAAGTTGAATCATTATATTGTTCAATTGCATGATCTATTCTAAATCCTAATTTTTCAATTCAGATTTAGAAATCCAAAACATAGATTAGCTACTTCTATGCATAACAATAAAATCATAATTAAACACTTGATTTAAATCTGAAAAACATTAATTCATAAAAATAAATTACAAATACAAATCCACCATGTTCCTAACACAAAAGGTTTAGTTACACATAATGAAAGAGAAGAAGAAAACAAATAACTATGATATTTATTCCTAAATTACCGCAGATATGTGCCTTGAATCTTCAATCTTCTCCGGATTCCTCCTTCGAATGCTCCCAAAAGTGTGCAAAAATCCTTTCTAAAACTAACTATTAAATCCTCATTATTATTCATCTCATGCTTCCTCCCTCAAAAACTCTCTTTAAAACTCATATTAATCCTAAACTAAATAGATAAAATTCTAATCTTATCAAAATCCTTCAAAACTGATTAGAAATTGGCCCAATTGGGCTTTCTCGGACTTCGCGCGCCTGGGCGTGCAGACGCTGTATCTGATACCCAGTGATTAACGTGGCTAGCGCGCCTGGGTGCGCAGATCCCGCGCCTGGGCGTGCCAAGTAACTTTCGACTCTGTTTCTCTCCGTTCTTGTGTCATTTTCAAGGTCTTCCTATGCTCTTTTCATCTCCAATAATATTTTCTCCAAATAAAGCTCCAAAACACCTGAAACATACCCAAAACAGATCAAAACGTTCAAAGGACTCTAATAAACTAAAAATTCCTAAAACTAATACAAAATACCTATATTTACAAGAGAAACAAGCTAAAACCCAAGCAAAAGGAAATGAAATTAAGCCTTAAAACATCATATATTAGACCTTCATCAATGCACATCGCGTGTGACTTACGCAATCAATGCACACGTCCAACGTGCGTCTTCTATGACCAGTCTCACTCAACCATTAATCTTAACCTCTATTTTCACTCTCATTGGTTTATTATTTCTCCTCTATTTATCTCTCATTTATTATTACTTATATCCTCATTCCATGACTATTTATCTCCTACATATTATTCTCAATTATATCTTTTTCCTAGCATATTGCACCATCTCCCTTGTTCATATTTTTATAGTGACACACACATGCCCAAATAATTCAACCATACATAACAAACATTCCAAATTCACATAATATCACATTTATCAAAAATCATATTATTTACTTATTTATCCTACTCTAATTATTAACTATACCAACTACTCTAATGTGTAATATCCTAAACTAACACCCAATCTTAGTACCCATTATATACACACTACAAACTACCCCCTAGGTTAGGGTAACACCTACTCCTTACCTCAAAGTGTCAAGAGAGGTAAGGAAGCCTTTGAGTTTAGCTTTGCTTTGAGCCCTAAAACTTGAATCTCTTAATCCTTGCTTGCCACCTCAATAATGTAACACCCCGATTTGGAAAACTCGAAAACAAACAACTTTATTCATTAAATAATTTATTTATGAAAAATAGGGTAAATTTTTTTTTTTAAACAAATGATGTAACTCGTCGGTCAAGCTTTCCAAAACAAGGTATTACTTTCAAAACCTTTCTCTCAAAAACGTTTGCTGAAGTTTCTAAAAACAGTTTGATATTGGAAACTTACTTCCAATAATTAAGTAAAACACCTTAGTCATTTAGAAAACATAATTGACATGCTTAAAATAGTTTATCTGTCGGATCACGACAGTCCTTTAGAAAATAGTTTAGAAACAGGCCTTAAAAGTTCCTTCAAAAGTGGTCACCATAGATTATCGGTGCCATTCTTACATAAACATTTGCTTAATCAAAACATTTCAAAAGAAAAGGGGTACACTTGATATACATATCATAAAAGGGTCCATTAGAACCTTAATTATAATCTACTAAGCAGCGTCCCCTTCTCGATCCGGAACGTAAGTTCCCAAAAGCAATCTCCGTCGTCCAGCAGTCGCCTTCTCGTCAACACATCCCGATCAGTAAGTCCTCCTTCCGGGAGAAGCATCACCAGCTCCGCCATCTTTTAGAACCAGAGGTTCATCATCACATGTGCACAAGAAGTTGAGAGAGTAAGTTATCCGAATGGAATTACTCCCATCGACTTCTTGGATTTACACTAGCGACGTATACCAGAACATAACAAACAATACAGCAGATAACTATGCAAGATGCATGAGGATGCAATGCAATCGTCGCGTTGTCTAACATTTTATCTTTCTTTTAAGGGAATCTCCAAGTCAGTCATCTCGCAAAGTCGAATCTCTTTAACAGCTTATCTCACAAAGTCGAAGTCTCTTTGTCCACATATCACGAGTCCACAATATCGGGAATTCAGACTTTTATGGTTTTGGGTTCAGGTCTACATCTCCTCGGAATCCATCCACCTAGTTCGGAAGCAATCAGGAGTACAGGATCTCTAACCACACCGGCTTTTACTGGATGGCAAAACAAATGAATACATAAAATGCCCGGGAAATAAGCACATCCGGCCGTGTTCGAGCATCCCTCTCACTGAACAAGATTTGGTCAAGGGGGTGTCAGTCCTCTATCTAGTGATCATGTGGTACTTCGTCCACACCACTGAGTGACCAGCTCCGACCGGTTCAGCCAGGGCCCCTATGGTTTTTCCCACCTAGACAGACTTCTCAAGGCTTCTTGACGAATCACCGTCATTGTCGTCCCCTATCTCAATCATCCAGCTGAACACCACAAGGGTAATTCAGGTGTATCTTCCTCTCCACTACTTCGGGTTAGGGTTTCAAATTGTGAGGTTATACTTGTTCGTTCTAATGTCGACCCATCCTAAGTCATCTCCGCCATACAGCTCTGACTATATGCGGAATGCTTCTATGGGACTCGACCACAAAGCCCGATGGGCTCCGACCCATCTTGAATCATCTTCGGCATACGGCTCCGACCAGTATGCAGGATATCCACAATCTTTCTGACAGGCTACAACCCATTCAGAATTACCATCGACATATAGCTACGACTATAGTCGGAATATCAATCATCATTCTGATGGGCTACGACCCACTCAGAATCACTATCGGCATATGGCTCCGACCATATGCGGGATATCCATCAATCATTAATAGATAGGCTCCGACCTATCTTAAACCACTCTCAACATATGGCTACAACAATATGGAAACATTCTTTGTAGAATTCAACAACCATTACGCCTAGTCCAAAAGCATCGTCATCATCATCATATCGTTAGCTCGATCCACGTACTCGGCGCATCAGCATCATCCGGTTCCATTGCGTGTTCCATCTCTTAGAGTTTCACTCTATTCGTTGGGGGATTTCTTATAGTTTTCTATGTCTTTTCTATTCTTATCTTACATCGCGGGATGATGCATTATGCTCATGCAATGACAATATAAACAACAATATATCTCAACATAAACAATTATATCAATCAATCGATACCATGTAATGGTATAGGTCTGAGTCTTCGTATACCGCGATACAAACAAGGAACACAATTTATCGGGTATACTACTAGCTACAATAGACCTTTACTCCGACTTTGAGAGAGTACGGAGTGTCCTAGCATACTCACTAGACACCAAAGCGTCTTAGGATAACTTCTCTCTCACCTAGGTTTGCAGTTACCGAATCTACAAGTTCCGAACGGTTTGCTCCCTTCCTAGTCTGCCCGACTCCAACTTCTTTCAAGTCCCATAAGATAGACATATGAGTATTAAACTTTATTTGAACATTACTCTTGAAATTATTCTCAAAGCAACTTAAGAAAATCCAAACTTTTGTCTTTATTTAAAACCAAAACATTAGTTCTTTCACTCAACTTGTCCAAAATCAAACACTAACTTTTATACTTTAAAATCATGAGAAAACAATCAAATAAATCAATTTAAATCAAAAGTTCCTTTGCTGGTCCCTCTTGGACAGCATTGGATTTAACTTCGGAAACACCGAAAAATCCCACTTTTTAAACCAACTTTGTCTTATGTCAAATACTTATAAAAACTAAACTTTAAAACACTTTGAAAATATTTTAAAACAAGAAATATAACTTAGAAAATTCTGGATAGCATCATATCCTAAGTTTTAAATTCATTTTTTTCAGTTAAAAACTAATTTAAACACATAGATAAATCAAGCATCTTGAAATCAATCAAATAAACACTTAACTCATCACTTTGTCAAGTTCAAACACTTAGAACCAAATGTGGACAACATGATATTCAAATAGAACAAATCAAACAAACATTCATTTATTTCAAACATTGCATAATCTCAAGCTATCAAGCTAAACATAAATATGCTCACATACTTGTTCATGCATATATCTCAATCAAATAAGGTGATTAGACTTGTGAACACATACACAAACCGAATCATGCATCACATACATACTTAGACACATTTTTTTTTCTTTTTAACTTTCACTTAATCAATTTCCATCTTAGCAAAACTTCATCTTAATATGCCTAAACATGTTGAAACCGTATACACCATTAGCTTTTCAAAAACCATTTTCTCAAAGAATAACTTTACAAATTAACACATAGTTTCATGGCATGAACACATATACACATTCATGAAAATTTAGCTCCAAAGTTAAGGTCCAAACCATGACCTTAACTAGGTTTTCTCAAAGAAACATTTTCAAAGATTCAAGACTTCTAAAACAACTCTAAATCCATCAACAATTTCACATAACTCATCAAGCAAATAGAAATACAATCCTAACATATATTTCATCATGGAAACCGTGAGCATCACACATTCTCTAAACAATTTTTATTTCACATTAAACACTTAGGATCAACATAAAGTTCATGGAAATCACTTATTCATAAATTAAACTTAAGAAAATTCTAATCTTTTCAACTAAGCATACAAAACCGTGACCACCACTCAAAATCACCACGCCACAAAATTTTATATTCATTATTAAATTTCAAGATCATGACATGCAAGAAGTCAAACAAAAGAAAATCAAGATTTCAATCACATCATCATCAAAACCGTGTCTTGTCCATGGTTTTCTTAAAAAGAGTTTTCTTAAAGATTCAAACTTCCAAATCATACTTAGAATCTCAAGATAATCACATGCACATAACAAAATCCAACATCAAAACTTCTAACCTAAAGATCAAGCACAAACCGTGGCCATCACAAAGAAAATCACCAAGAAAATCAATCATTTTCAAAGATCTTTACATTAAAAACTCAAGCATCAAACACATCATAGCTCAAGCATAGATCTTAACATGCATGGAAACAAAAACACTAGATCTTTGAGAAATCCTTTATGAAAACTTAAAATCAAGTTCTTTTCAAAAACATTTTTAAGAGATCAAAGAGAAAAACTTAAGATCATGAAAAGAAAACACTTTCTTAACAAAAACTTCAAGATCAAGTTCAAAGATCAACATGCATGTAAACGAAATCACTAGATCTAACTTGGAAACAAACATGCATCAACACTTTTTCAAACAAAATCAAGGTCTTAGAAGGAAGTATGAAAACGAAAATGGATCAAAGAAAGAGGTTTAAAACTTTTAAGATCATGAAACAAAATTCTTACTTAATCAAAAGCTTTAAAGAATCAAGTCCAAATCTTGGGTTTCTCTTTGGTTTTCCCTTTCCTCTCCTCACGGCTCACTCACTCTTCTATCTAAGATCCATGGTTTTCTCCTTCTCTTCTTCACTAATTTGGCTTGGTCTTGCTTAGATTGTGAAGGGTGTAGGGTTGGTTCGACCACTCTCTCTCTCTCTCACTCTCTCACGGTTTGTTGGTGTGTATGTGTGTTGGTGTTGTTGAGAGAAAGAAGAAAGGATGAAGAAAGAAGAATGAAGGATGAAAGAATGGAAATGAACTCACTCTCTCTCACATGGTTTTGGCCCCTTCTTTTATTCTTCTCTACTTTTTCTTATTTGCCATCAAGGGCTTGCATGGGGGGCTTGGTTGCAATTACTTGGCCTTGTTTCCTTCCCCACGGCTCCCTTCCTTTTTCCTTCCTATTGTCTTCACTTTTTCCTCCTTAAGTCATGCTTAGGTCATGTAGATGAGGTCATGTTTTTGACTTTTGGGCCATGCAACTTGGTGACCAAGTAAATGAACTTGGCGACCAAGCTATGCATCTAGGTATTCGGCCATTAGGGTATTAGGGTAGATTAGGTTAGCTTAATTAGGTTTAAGGCACTAATTAGGGTCTAATCATGATTAGGGTAGGATTAGGAAAAATTAATTTAGGTTTAGTCCACTAATCCTTAGAGATTAGGGCTTAATCATGGATTAAGGTACTAATCAAAAACTTAATCAATACTAATCTAAGTTTAAGGAAAACTAATTCTAGATTAGCTTACTAACCTTAAGGGTTTAGGGTTTAAGAGAGTGATTAAGCACTTAATCAAGGATTAAGAGCTCGATTAGGGTTTAATCAAAAATTAGGATACTAATTAGGGTTTCTAAGGATAACTCTAGATCAAGATGATTTTGGACTTTGATTTCTTAGAGTAAAAATAATTTTCCATCTTAAAATCATATGCATGAACTTAGGAAAACAAAATCTTAATTAAAACCTTAAGAAATCACACACACAAAATCACAACACGAGTAAATTAAATTCCAAGCATAAAAACTCATTATGAAATCAAATCTCTTTTTAAATTAATTCTTAAATCCATTAGGTTAAAATAATTTCTTGATTAGGGACTTGTAGAAGAAGTGAGTCAAAAGGCAGATGTTACAAATAAAGCCAATATCCAATGGTGGTGAATGATCCTATGATGATGATTGTATGAGGGGAGTGAGTTGTGTTTCACTTGATGTTGAGGAGGAGGCATGAACACATGTGCATTTCCATGGCCATGAGCTTGAAAATCCTATGGAGATGATGGATAGAGAGTGGCGTGAGAAAGGAGGAAGTGATAGGGGTGATATGGTGTTTGATTTATGGCTTCGAAAGTAAGGTTGATGATGAGGATGATTTTCTTGAGGATGGGTAATCTTAGTTTTTAGGGTTTATGTGAGATGATGATGATTTGCTTCTTGGTTCCTTAGAGAGATGATGATGAAGAAGATGATGAAGTGTTGTTGTGTTGTGTTTTTGTTTTTCTTTTCTTTCTTTACTTTTCTTGCATGAAGGGTTGAATTGTGTGGCCCTAAATTAGTGGCTTCTTGGGGAAGCCACAAATGAGTGGTCCCTAAGACATTAATTTTTTTCATGTATTTCGTGCTGGTAATCGATTACCTCAGAAAGTAATCGATTACCACCCCAATTCTTCAAATAATGAATTTCTCACACAACCCTTGTAATCGATTACCTCCCCTGATGTAATCGATTACTTCCCTTAAATCAAAGTTAGGGCTTTTCACAAAATGTAGATGATCGATTACTTCACCAAAATTTCATATGTTGCTAGTTTCTAACCCTAAGGCATTACTCTTAGCTTCTATACTCATTTAGGTTATGATTACTCCACATAATCCTAATTTATACTAAGCATTTTCATGAATTCTTTCGCTTAGATTTTTAAATTATAACTTAGAGTTATATTAATGGGACTTGGAATTAAAAACAGGATGTTACAAGTTGCACCTCCTCCTTTCATAAGTCCAACTATCCCAAAGGGTGAAGTCGAAGAAGCTGCAGATCTGGAGTCATCGGACTGCATGGTGGAATGGTGTGATGGAGAAGATGTAGGGAGCGACAAAGGGTGTTCGAAAGGAAGAATGAATGATAAAAAGAAGATGGAAAAAGGAAGTAGGTGAGACAAAGAAGAAGGTAGAAATGAAAAGAAGAACAAGAAGAATGAGTGATGGGGCTTTTAATTTTTTTAAAAAAAAAAGTCACGTGCCACGTGGAAGCTCGTAGCACCACGTGGTTGTCCTGGTGTGGGGGTGACTAGGACCACGATGGGGATAAGGGGCATATTGCAAACCGTAGTAGAGTATAAGGGCATGAACATTGAAAAAAAAAGGATAGGGGTTTGTGGCAAAATCACCTCAAACTACAAGGACCCCTGACATAATTAAGCCTTTTCATATTTTGCAAAAAGTTACTTGCACAAAATAAAAGTTCCTGACTATAGGAACTCTCACCGATATTATGGTTTTGATTTTTCGCAACGTTTGTCGAGTAATTGTTCTAAAATTTAGATTGACAATATGCAACTTTGTGACTGTATTTTCCACACTGAAAATTAAAAAAGTTACCTTATTCTTGGTTGAAATTACGATGTCCTCTTCCACGGTTGGTAGGCCTAAAAGTGTTTTCACCTCTTCCTTGACTAGGAGGTCTATAATTGTTTACTCACCATTGATTGAAAATGTCACATCCTCTTTCTTTAAAGTTTCTTTGTCCTCTGCCTATGTAGCTACCTTTTCCTCCATTATTAAAGTCACGATATCTACCATATGCACTTAGGCCAAATTCATCCATATTGACTTGGCTTTTTAAAACTTTATCTTTCGACCTTTCTATTTCTCTAAGATTTTGTCTACGTGGCTTTCAATACTTACTTGCAACTTCGCTATTGTCATTCTGTTATTGTAGTTACCACATGATCAAACTTAATCAACATGGTGCAAAGAATCTTCTCCACCACCTTACTTTCTTGAATTTATTTTTCATACACTCACTAGTACAGATCGGTCATTTCAGACCGGTTCCGTACCCCATTTTAGACTGGTTCTGAATCAGTCTTAAAAGCGGCGGTCTTATTGCTATGCCTTTAAATGGGACTGGTTCCGAACCGGTCTCGTTCCCAACTAAAGAGACTGGTTCCGAACTAGTCTGAAAATAAAAAAATAACCAGTCTCTATTAAAAGATGAACCAGTCTCATTGAGTATTTTGAACCGGTCTCAATTTTTTTTTTTTTTTTTGCTTTTTGAACCGGTCTCATTGAGCATTTTGAACCGGTCTCATTAAAAGCTGAACCAGTCTCAATTAAATTTTTAACCAGTCTCGTTTGATGTTTTCAACCGGTCTCAATTAAAAAAACACATAAATATATATAACAAAACTAATAAATAATAATTATCTAGACATAACTAGATTCTAAAATTATATTATAAAAATCACATTATAGGCATATCTAGTACGAGTTTGATCAACACAAGTATATAGCACTGTGCCTAGTGAAACTAACATAAACTACACAAAAGTCTTATATCTAGAGCGATAAGCTGCAAACTATCCCTTCCTGAATCAAAAATGCATCCTTCTATCTTCTCCAGCCATCACATCCCGCCTTCCCCGGTTCAACAATCTATCAAGATAGAATATAAAAACATATATGCAAGTGAACTATATAGCTTTCCATGGTAAAAAGAAACATAAAATTTCTAAATGTAGATTCAAAGTATGTAGTATAAAACAATTCCTGTAGCCACTTAGATTCCATTTGAAAACTAATTTACCAAACAGATAAAAACACTAACAGCAGCCAAACAAAAAAAAAACACTAACACAGCATATCAGAAAACAATAGAACAAAAGCAGAAAAGAACAACTTCTGCATCCAACTCCGGTTGAGTCATTAAAGGTATTTTTCTTGTCTCAAATCAACTTATGTTTCAAGTTTTTAACACACACTAGAGACCAACAAAACAATGAAAAAATTTATAATTTTCTTCCAAATTATGAGCTGAACTAAAAGCAACCTAACAGACAGCTAAGAACAAGTTTGAAATTAGGATTAGTTATGTTGCTATGCTTCAGGTTCAGGCAGCTAAGAACAAGCTTGATGTACCTAAAGATGCAGATAAACAACCCTGTGTCGTAATTATCTTGGCCTTCTATTTGATTGTTAAATTTTACTTTATAATTTCTATGCTTGCTCCATTAAGCATCAGTCATTATTAGTGCAATATTAAACATATGTTTAAAACGAAACACTTTGAATGTAAATAAGCAATATCTTTAGAAACTTATTTCTTTTGGTTATACATGTCTAAATGCTTACCTATACAAAACTATTGCATGAAATCAAAACACATGCATGACATTAACTAACCAGAATACAAGTATAAAAATCTCAGGCCTTAGATAAATACCAAGATGGACAGACTATCATAACTACTCTTACCTCCTAGCATAAAGCCTAGTACCTCGGGATTGTTGTCAAATTCAAAATATGCAGGTTTAAAACAGAAAGAAGTAATTTAAAAGAGGAAGCAGAAGCTAATATGTTTCTCACTTTAAATCAAAACATCATGGCCAAAGGTAACATATTGAATCACAGATAGTTAATAACTTACCCAAAAAGTACTCTTCATCATGGCCAAAGGTAACATTGAATCACTGATAATATTTTCTTTCATTCTTTGGCCACAACATTTTATTTCCTCATTTATTTCAGTCTGACAGCAGCAACAAGATACAGGTAAAGATTTATTTTTTAAGTTTCTAGCCAACAATACTCAAGGACTCCATTTCCCTATAAGTTAGATGGTAGAACAAAACAATTTAAGTTATGCTACATGGTAGAACAAAATAGTGTATTACAAATTTGCTCATCTTTTTCTTTTTGTCCATTTAAGCTATAAGCTGTTGTTGCTTGGCTAGTGAATCCTCTAAAGCCTAAGTAAACAGAACCATTAGCAAGACACATCAAAAGGCAAAGGACATAGAATCTCAGTTTGTAAAATAATTAATAGTAGTAGTAACAATAATCATAAATGAGTAAGACTTGGATAGACACGGTGCTTATTGGACACAGCCTATCAAGATAACAAGAGTCGTTGAATAAGTAGTAATTTAAAAAGACAATAAGCTCTTTATCACAAATACAAATACAAATATCTTTAAACAAATTGATAATAAATAACCATTTTGGCTTTCAATTATTATCTTATACTTTCATGAAAATCAAGTTATACGTATAAATTAATGAATGTCTTCACCTTCTTTGTGGCCTGAAGTTCTTGCTCCAAGACATCGACTCGGCTTATAGCAGCATTCAGCACTTCTTCCTTCTCGGGTAACATAGTAGAAGGCTGATTTTTCATGTAAGCCATTTTCTCTTCCAAATCAGCCATGTTTCATCACAGTCGTAAATTATGCAGGAGATAGTGCAGTGCAAAGTGTCATGATTTATGAGGCATACTTATTAAACTTAAGGACAAAAGAACAAACTTTGCATATAAAGTGACTATGTAATTAATTAACGGTCATAGAAGATTATCAAAATGCATCCTTTAGATACTTTAAACAGAAAATAGTGCAAAAACAACTCTCATCTCACTCCCATTCCATTCTAAATTTAAAAAAAAGATTATCAGAACACGTTCATCATTGTTTGACTAGTGGTGGACTCATAACAAGACCAAAACTAATATTACTCCAAAAGAGAAAAAGAATATCACTTATCGAAACCTTCCTTGTTCCTCTTGATGAAACCCAAAAGATACTTATTAGTAGGCAAGTTTTCATCGTTGAAATAATACTCCACCTGCAAAATTATTATAGGAATATACAAACTCAATCGAAAAACCTAAGTATATGTGAAAACACAAATTAAACGTTTTAAAGTATGAATATGACATCATAATCTTAGCTTTTTTAAAAAAATAATAAATCATACTCAATCATAGTTGAAAGAAAGAAATCGTGCTTGCTTGCTTAATGATCTTGAGCTTGAGATCATCTAATGAGACACCACTAGTCTCAACCGCGTGATCATGATCCTGTTGTTCCTCTTCTTCATGGTCATGCTCGTTATCGTTCTCAACTTCATCAAGAAGATCGTTTTCTTCGTCTGAAATCAGAGTCAGAGCATGGATATGGGGTCAGCTACATCGTCCAGGGGAGGAGGAGCAAGGGGATCGGGACCAGGTGGCACTGATGGCGATGAGGAAGCGGAGGTGGTGGGTGGAAGAACCTCTTCACCGCCTTCCATTGAAAAAAGTACTCACCGATGATTCCGTTGAGACGAGAATCGACCGAGCGACGGAGTGAGAGGAGGTGTGAGCGACGGAGTGAGAGGAAGAGCTAGCGGTGTAGTGAGAAAAGGAACGGTGTTGCGGCCATGAATCCTAGCGGTGGCTGTGAATGGAGTTGGGAAGAGGTCACCATGGAGAAGATGAAGAGGAAGAGTAAGAGGGAACCCTAGCAGGGCTGATAGGGAAAAAAGAAGAAGAAACGCGAAGAACGGAAGAAGAAGAAGAAGAAGACCGGTTTTGTTGTTTTCTTTTTTTTTTAATTCAGTAAACCAGACCGGTTCAGCACGGAACCGCGGAACCGGTCTAAACACTATATTTTGTACTAGTGTTTGAGACTAGTCTGATTTGTACAAAAGACCAAAAAAGAGACTGGTTCCGTGTGGAACCAGTCTTATTTAATATAGGCTTAATTATATCACAGATCCTTGAAGTTTGGGGTAATTTTGCTAGATACCCATATTCTTTTTTTTCCAATGTCTGACTCCCCGAAGTTACTTCTGAGTTTGTCATATACCCCTACTATCAATTCTGGCCAATTTTGCTGACATGTAACATCAGAATCCTAATCAGATGGAGGAGGTTAAGCACCTGGTGCCCCGTGGCCGAAGATCCTGTTTTCAAAAAATTTAAAAAACTAAAAAACATAATATTTTTATATTTTTAGTTAAATAAAAAAAAAGAAAAAAGAATTGAAGAGAGAGGTCGTCTTCGCACGTGTGACATCACTCGACATCACATGACCAACCTCTTGTGTCTGATCAGGATTCCGATGTTACATGCCGGCAAAATTGGTCAAAATTGGTAGTAGGGATATATGACAAACTCATAAGTAACTTCAGGGAGTCAGACATTGGAAAAAAAAAAAGAATAAGGGTATCTGGTAAAAGTACCTCAAACTGCAGGGACTTGTGACATAATTAAGCCTTTAATATATTTTCAGACTGGTTATACAAAGTAACCAGTCTAGTTTTAACAAATGTCCATTAAGAGACTGGTTCCGCATGGAACCGGCTTTAATCAACTAGTCTAAAATGTGTATTTTGTACTAGTGACTCTCATCTTATTGACAAAATTTGTAACTTGTGAGAAGTATTGTTCAACACTTTCTAAACTGGACATCTCATACTTTTCATATTCTCTATGCAACGATTACAACTTGGATTTTTCAGCTTTATCATCTCCTTTGAAGTTTAGAAGTTTTGTACTTTTCATTAACTGAATATCTACACTTGTTTTGAAGCGCCAATTGATTCCTCCTTTAAGTTGCTTGATCAACTCATTGATGAATGCATGGTTCAATAGGACTCAAAAGATTTTGAGCCTTTAAGTATGTAGTCATTTAAAACTCAAAGTAAATATAATCTACCTTCTCATCTAGTTTGGGACCAAACCAAACAACGGTATAATAATTGTTTGTCATTTATCACTATTTACATGTAATAAAAAAATATGAGAGCACTCTTGTTCTTCACAAACACTCTTTTAAAACCACGTGTTGGAGAAAGTTAACTTTGATACCAATTTGATATCAAAAATTCATGCTCATCAAGAAGATTTTATTAAACACAGCGGATATATAAAAATAAAAAAATAAGTATGTTTCTTTTATATATATATATATATATATATATATATATATATGGAGATATGAAAATATGAAATGAATACTCATTCATGTAGTATGGGGATACGATAGTAAAGTTATTTTATATTTTTCTTAAATTTTGAAGCATTTAATGAATATGTGTGCATTATCTAAGATAAGAGGATGGAGTATTATACTTGTAGAATACATTATTATTTGCACTTAATTTAAAGCAACCGTGAAAATAATATTGAAAAAAATGCACACAATGTCTGCATTTATGTTGCATTGTCTTTACATTTATATAAAATAATTTTTCTAAAAGTCTTGAAAGCTTACATTGAATGTATGAGATTTTTTTAACTCTACTTTGTTTTAAATATATATATATATATATATATATATATATATATATATATATATATATATCATGTAAAATTAAAGCAAATTCATTTAAACTACTTTTTCAAAAAAAATTAAGGATGTCCTCCGGTAATAACTATCAAAGAATAATTCCTTTCGAGGTAAAGAGATCATCGAAATGAGTACAACTTCTCTCAAGAAAATCTTTTCAATATCTATGCATGGCAGGAATCGGATCCTTGACCTCATTGTCTATGTCTATTGCAACAACTGTGCTAGGTATTGTTGATTATTTCAACTACTTCTAGATCATATATAAATTCTTTTTTATTATTCACTAATTATCATTGATAATCAATGTCAGAATCAAAAATTTTCCAATGAATATTAAAGTTAATGAAGTCACATAATCAATTTTAATGTTTGATCTGATATTTCATAAATTTGGAATATATTTACAAAATGAAAATTGAATTAAGCTTATTACCTATCTAGAAAAAGTTGATATGCAACGTGGCAAATTTAGTTGAATTTCATTTCGCCAACATAACGTGCGTGCTTAATTTGCTGAAAAGTTATATCATGCGAGTATTTGATCACATGATTAATACGTTGTAAATAGATGTCAGATGATGAAAATTGATTAATACGTAGTAAATGATCAATCACAAGGAGTCGGGTTGTCAATGTGTGAGCCACTTACGTCGGACCCAATTCCAAAATGCTGATCCAGAAGACAAGGATGCTTTCAATTCAAGCACCTAATATTAATCCTGTTTTTCTTTTTTTCCCATCTTTTTTTGATAGAATCCTCTTCATGGGTGTTAGATAAAGTTAAAAGTCTTCCAAGCAAACGAGTATAAATAGCGTCCTCACGGTGGGTCATGTATCCAAGCAAAAACGAGTATAATATAACAAATTTAACATAATTTGTCGAGCAGTTTATACTGCCCACCAGTCATGGTTAGTCGAAATAGGAACCCTCTTGTTGTTGGGCGTGTGATTGGGGATGTATTGGACCCCTTTGAAACTTCTATTTCTATGAGAGTCACTTACAACAATAGAGATATTACCAATGGCGCTGAGTTCAAACCTTCCCAAGTTGTCAACCAACCAAGAGTAAGTGTTGGTGGAGATGACCTTAGGAACTTCTACACTCTGGTAATTATATATCCCATCACACATCCTATAGTCTTAAAATTATTATTTTTGCACCTCAACTCCATACTCTAGTCCAAACACGTTTTACTTTTAGACAAACGTGAGAGAATTATTTTTTTTAAAAAATTCAATATTATTTTCAAAATGATTAAGTCTAAGTGTAGAGAATTAGATGTAAAAATAACTTTTACTCAGTTATAACTATATCGAATCTCCATTTCCCGCTAATATTAGACCCACAAGTGAGTGAATTTTGAACACCGGACATTAAAGATTTTAAAATCACATTTATATGGTTAGCTTCGGCCCTATCATTTCTTGTGTTTTAGGTGAAATTCAAATTAAGACACTATGTAAAATTCTAATACTAATGTTTAAAGAAAAAGGGTTTTGATATACATTAACTTTAGGGAAATGTTTAAGAAAATAAAAATGTCAAATTAGTTTAGGAAATAATGCATATATAATTTTTCAATGTTGACACTACATATTTATAAGTTTCCAAAACTCATATTACTAATGCTTATAAATCCACCATAATAAAGTCATACAAAATCATTAAATGTAACATAGTTACTATAAAATTGTTACTATAAAATGTAACATAGTTAGCATAAAATTTACTCCTTTCGTCCCTATATATCATACTCTTTCGATAGATTCGCGTTCATTAAGAAAATTGATTAATTTAGTTAATGGTATTGAAAATGTGAATATTTGATATTTTTTTAAAAACTACCTTATTGAAATCTAAAAAGTGTTAGGTAAATAAAGATATTTGTGAAAAAAGTAATTAATTGTTATTGAAAATAAATATATGATCTTGTAAATAGTAGCAAAATAAAAGTCTAAAAAAATTATTTTAGAGGCGGAGGAAGTACGTGATAGCCTCTATCAAAATAAGACATATATAAGTAATTAATATAAGGTACAAATTATAAAAAATAAATAAAAAAAACTAGAAGACGAGATAATAAAAGGAAACTTCGTGAAATGATTAAAAAAACAAAAACTAGAAAAATATCAGGACGGGAGTAGAACCCAGGGTCCAACAGTGGCACTTGATTATATTAACGAATGTAACTGTTCATGTATTACTTCTTTTCATTTTGTTATTTAATCTACATTTTTGCTTTTTTATTCCGACGTGGTCTTGATTGATGATTTTATCCGCCATAACACATAGTTCTGAAAGCACACCGCATATCCTAAAAGAAATATTATTGAACCATGATACCAATAGAACATACCACTGAATCCAATATGGCCACACAAAAGGCTGCAATGGTGGTGGTAGTTTTGGACAAAGATCACCTGTCCTAAAGTGTGTTCCAAACCCTGTACCCATTACACACATCTTTAAAAACTGAAAATTAACTTCCCAACTTGCATGACATTTTTGTAATAATTGATGAAATATGATTGGCTGGAGACAGGAAGACAGGAAAATTGGGGATAGAGGATCTCCATACGATAGTTTTGAACCTATTCAAACAAAAATTGCCACTTCTCACTCAGAAGTGTAAAAATTATAAAATTATATTTTTTTACACTAGTAAGTAGTGAATTGGAACATATTTCTGTTAAGAATGTGTAGAAATATATTCTTTTTATTTTCGACACCTGAAATCAGAAATTATTTAACTTTAAAAATATTTTATTCTTTTTATAAATAAACGGAAATCATAAATTATATTTTTGAAGCCAAAATTTAATACTAAAAAAAATTATGCAGGATACCTAAATGTCATGGGCCTAGGCCTACACCTCTCTAACATATGTTTTGGACCAAGCCTGTATATTATCATTGGATAATATTATCATCTCACTTGTTCTTATCTCATTTGTTATACATTCTTTTATTGTTGTAACAAATTTAGAGAATCATATATGTTATTATTGTATAAGATGTGCATGCATTCTGTTAGTATATTATGTTGCTATCTCTTGTATGTATATTGCTCAATATTATACATAAGCGAGGGTTATAAATTTTTATTTTATAACCCTCGCTGACCCCCAAACGAGGTTATAAAATTTTGATTTTATAACAATCGCTGAAGGTTCAGCGAGGTTATAAAAATTCGCTGACCGCCAACGAGGGTTATAATTTTTTTATTTTATAACCCTCGCTGACCCCTCAACGAGGGTTATAAAATTTTAATTTTATAACACTCGCTGAAGGTTCGACGAGGGTTATAAAATTTAATTTTTATAACTCTCACAGACCCCGTGAGGGTTATGATATTTTATTTTATAACTCTCGCTGATCCTAGCGAGGGTTATAATTTTTTATTTTATAACACTCACTGACCTTTCAATGAGAGTTATAAAATTTTACAACCCTCGTTGTGCCCTCAGCGTTCTTGTTAAAATATATATTTTATAACCCTCGCTGAGGGTTAAGCGTGAGATGTTTAATTTTATTTTTTTTAAGAGACGGTAAGGTTGGAATAAGAGGGGATATTTTGGGATTATTGAAAGTTAATAAAGTTATTATGCAATTTTTACCTCAATAAGGGGGTCAACTAATTAAATAGGAGAGTTAAAAAACTAAAGCCCGCCATTATGTATAAAAAAAGACCACATTTAATTTGTGACGTTGAATAAAAATAAAAAAAAACCAATATTTAAAATTTATTTTTTTAGCTTTTCGTCTTTTATTTTACTATTTTGCTTTATATTTTTGTACCAGTATATACTATATAGGCTTCAATCGGCTTTGAATTCAATCATTGGCAAATCTACTGTAGTATTCCTTCTGGTCTTATATATAAGGCACTTTCTAAAAAAAAATCTTTGATCCTATATATAGGGCACTTTATATTTTCTATGCATCATTAATTGTTTTTTTTTCGTTTTTACCCTTATTAAATGTTTTGACTAAATATATTTTTTTTGTTATTCATTAATAAATTGGAACTTTCCAAGTAAAGTAGATAGGGTAAAATTGTAATGTTACAATATATTTTCATAAAATTCACAAAATTAACCACTTTTCTTGATTCGAAAAATATGGTTAAGTATACCTTATATATACTTATATATAGTATGGGATGGAGTACTATATTTATGCCCGACTAGCTCGATTTCATTCCTTAATTTTATTTTATTTTTCTTAAACTTTTCATTCCTTAATTTTAATTCACTGCAGGTCGTGGTGGACCCGGATTCTCCTAGCCCAAGTGACCCCAATTTGAGGGAATACCTTCATTGGTGAGTGAGAAGTTGAAGAATACGTCTATATGTCTTTGTATAATGTATCTACTTGGTCAAAAAATTGTGATACTAATAACTTCTGTTTTCTATTTCATGCATAGTGTTCATAATTTTTTTTCTTTGATTTCTTATTTATTAATTTTTTTCACAAATTCAAACAATAATTAATACTATTTTTTTATTATATTCATATTTATCATAACCTTTTTTTACTTTTAATATATTTATTTATCGTTAATAATAATTACTCAAAACTTTTTACATTATTTAACATTTTCTTAAAATTCGTATATAATTTTAAAAAATATTTACATATCAAAAACTGAATTAGTAATTTTTAATTTAAAACAAACATGTAGAAATAAACAAGTATAAATACATTAACTGGCCAATGTTTATGATTTTCTCTAGCTTTATATATATAATTATGTGTGTGTGCAATTGAGTGAGGTGAGTATGTATTAATAACAAAATTCTGATCTCATTGGTACGTAGGTTGGTGACCGATATTCCAGCAACCACTGGGCCTAGTTTCGGTATGTATTGTTACTGTATTTATTTATTTACTTGCTTATCGAAACAAAACTAAATCTTAAAGTGTAGAATATTTCATTTGATTTTATTTATAGGTTATAGGAAGGATAATTACATTTTTTGAAATTTTAAAAAATATATTTTAACATTACAATTTTACATTCTTAATTTGCATTAAAAATTTCACAACTATATCGTTTTACATTAATGAACAAAAGGAAGAACCGGATTTAAAAAAATCATATTTGCTTTCTCAAAAATACAAAATGAATTATAAATAAAATCAAAAAATTCTTCTAAAATATAACTTATAAATAAAATTGGAAAGAGTATATTCAAACCCCTACTATTCTAAACAACAGTAGGTATGTGATACATGTAATTAATAAGTTTCGCTTTAATTAAAAATTGAGATTAATGGGTATGCACTGACGATGTAAAATTTTTTATACCATTAGTCCATCATTCACCATTCATTTGTATTATTTTAATCATAAAGTCAACGACTATAAACGGATGAATGGTGGATGATGCACTAATGGTGTAAAAAACCTTTACACTGTCGATGTATTCTCCATTTTCTCTTAAAAATTTGAGTTTAAAACCTTATTATTTTTTATAATATCATAAATCATCTTACTCATTAAATAATTTATCGATATGTTAAAATAGGTATTTAATTATATTTTATTAATAAAATTGGTGAATGATAAATTAACATGAAAATAGTGAAATGAAGGAAAAAAAATGAAGAATGATTAAATTTATCATAATTATATATAAATCTTGAAGACTTTTGGTTGGTTACAAGTGGTGATACACAAATATCATTATCAAACCTTTTGTTATGTCTATATATTATGGACCATGTCTTTTGAAAGTAAAAAGGCAATTGCGTTTCATACTCTGATGCATGTCTTCTTTTGAAATAAAGAAGACAGTTGAATATGATATCAGGCATCATATTCTAATTGGAAAGGACTAATTTATTCCTTTTCATTTAAGATGAAGAGCATTTTTAATTTTAAAATTATGCAGTTGATCTTTAAACTTTTCAATGAGTCTGATCCATATATAGATACTTTCGACTTTTTGATCAGTTTTCATTGAATTAAGCTCAAATGACTCACTTCAATAAAAAAATAAAAAACTCGGATGACTGAATTGACTTGTAGTAGATCGGACCTACGAGCCAACCACGTGCCCTTAATGTCATTCATTTAGTGACATTTACAAGGCCCTGCCAACCTGGAAGTTCAAGAGGCTCTGTCAACCACTCACCGACATCAGGCATCTCGGTCAGCACGTGTCGAGCATCTTGCCTTATCTGTCTTGGACCGAGTCGATGCCTCCAAGGACACGAGCGCCGAGGTCCTGATAGCACATATGACTCAACGAATAAGCATCAGCTCTTTAGTACAGGATAAGGATGAATGACTCATTCCACTTATCTTCTAAGAGCCACGTCAGCCTTACTGAGCCAAATAGGCCCATTAAACACTATCACACTCCTCCTCCTATAAATACACCCCTTATCCAAAGACTAAGGTATGTTCTCTTTACCCTATTCTCAAGAACAATGTGTGATTTGATTCCCTTTTCACTAGGCATGTAGGATCGGGGTTACCCCCGCCAGCTGCAACAACCCTTATACACATTGTGGTGTCTCCCTAACATCGAAACACTACAAACATTTAAAAAAAAATCTTTAGTCATTTAAGCATTAAAGATTTGGTTCAACCCCTAAATGTTGTTGGAGAAATGTCCACTTAAAAGTATTGGGCCCACCTGAGAACTTAATTTTAAACAAGATATGAAGATATGTTATGAGAATCAAAGTATCAAAGTGAGTCAGAGGAAGTACTAGTAAGCTTTTTCTAGTGGAAAGATACTGCATTTGATTCATCATCATAAGAGACAAGCAGAAGCTCCCATGCGTTACATCAAAAAGAGCTAAATATCTAAAAACTAGTTCTTACCCCGTGTAACGCACGAGTTATTAATATTTTAATTTTTTTATAATAAATATTTTAAATTAAAGATTATTATTATTTTTATTATAATGTAAAGATTATTATTAAATAACAACCAAAAATAATTATATAAAAAGGTAGACATTCAAACCAAACCCTACATTTAAAAAAATTAATCTAGATGATTTTGTTGATAAATTTTGTACTTCCTCGTATAAATAAAAATGTAACACTTTTTTATCTCATATATTCCTTATTTATTTTATGGATAAATTGACATTTTTATATATTATTATCGACTTTATTATGATAAATCAAAATTAAATCAGAATTAAAAATTATGATATTTTTTGTTTGATGATATTATATATGAGATAAATCTTATATTTATGTGCTGAATGGAGTATGTTTTTTACAATTACTTTTTTTTAAATATGATTATTACATTTATTCTTATTAATCATAATTAAATGTTTTTATATTTTTCATCGATTATCTTATCTCAAGTTAATAATAAGATTGAATCCTAAAGATCTTTATTCTTATCTTTCTAATCATTTTGATTTAAATTTTTTCTGCAAAGATGATGTTATCAATTAGTGAGCATTTGGGTACTTGTCATTGGAGTTTATGAATAGATGATGATGCGCATGAGAAAGACTTTTTTTCTAGAACTCAACAATATAAACAAAAAATAATATAAAAATAAAAAAAAATATAAAAAAGATTTAATAATATAAATCTTAGCAGTGGTGTGAGTTACTAAAGATAAATTTAGTTTATCAACGTAATTTTTAGTTTTTTTTTCGCATTAGATATTTAAAATTATTAATTGATCTCGGACTAATAGTCCATATCATATGAGATAAAAAATAGAAAGATAATATTGTTAAAAACATTTGGTTTGTTATTAATAATTTTAATTTTCTTGTCACAATAAAAAAACAAAACACAAAAAAATATTTACATCAAGCATAAAATCAAATCCTATTTTTTTATAGAATGATTTTTATCTACTACAATAGACAAAATATATTATAGAAGGAAAATTGAATCCTATTATTATATAGGATGATTACATTTGGTTTTTATTAGTAATGTTAATTCTCTTGTCACGATAAAAAAACAAAAAACAAAAATATATTTACATCAAACATAAAATCAAATCCTATTTTTCTATAGGATGATTTTTATCTATTTTAATAGGCAAAATATATTATAGACCAAAAATAAAATCCTATTATTATATTGTCACATTTGTCATAAATAAAGTCTTCTTAAATTAAAGCTTGAATCTCTCAAGAAGATGAAACGGTAGGACTGTGTATATTGGCCACGCACCGTCACACGCCATCTTCCACTATTTGCATGATTAAAGAGGCCATTGGTGCAGATAACAATAACAAATAACCATATTTCTTGGTAGTTTAAATAGCCACTCTGAAACAATGCAACATTAGATTTTGATACACTCCTCTATTATCACCCGCAATTGAAGAATCAATCACTAAAAAACAAATTATTTACTTTGTCAGGATGAAATCTTTCTCCACTCCCTTACAACACAATTGGTTACACCTAGATCAAAATTTTGAGCAAACCACATTTTGATCAATGGTACACACAAATTGTTGAATTAAAGTAAATAATTAGAGAGAAACTTAAGAATAAAATAATATACATTAAAATGAGCGAGAATTATTAGAATTAAAAAAATTTAATGACGAAAAAAAAAAATTGAAGGCGAATATAATTGTGAGATTTCTGTTTACCTAAATATTCATAAGTTTGTGAGTCAATTCACATAAATGCTAAAATATTGTCGAGGACTCATCCAATTCATATTGCGTACAATATATAATGATTTGAAAAACAAATTAAGGATAATGATTTCACATATAGATAATTTATTTAATTTCAAATTATATTTTTGATTAGAGATAATGTTATTCACTTACAAACGCTCTGATGCGAATATTCCTTAAACGGACAAACGTGATACCTCAAAATTGAATCTTTTTATATAAGTATAGTAGATACCCGAAGGATAATTTTTACGGTAAAACATGGTCACATGATTTTAGCGTGATAAGTTAAAATAAATATATATAGAAGATGACTTAAATGTAAGAGTAAGGTTTATCTGGGAAAGTCTGGGTTAAGGCACGCTAGACATTGTCCTTGAAAAAAAAAACATCCTATTGCATTAATAAGTGAATAATTAGTTTCCTCTAAAAAAAAAAAAGAAAAAGTGAATAATTAGTAATACGATCCGCGTTTATAACTTGTAGCGAAAGATCTGCAAACTAACAAACACCAATGCTCCTAAAATATATTTAAGAGGATGGTGATGCTGCTTTGTAAAAGAAAACATTGTTGCAAGTTTGGAGATAGAATAAGAGTAGTAAGTTTGATGATCGGCCAAGGTGGCTTCTAAAGGTCCTCTCCTTGTTTAATAAAAGTTGCTGTATTTATTATTATTATAATTAAAATTAAGCAATATAACTAAACGGAACGTCTTAGGCAAAAATTCAGGAACAATACCAACAGTACCAACCCAACGTATATAAGTCGGCAATGCAAACTAAACGAATTGTTTCCAACGTGCCCAATAAAATAGGAACTCAAGTTATGTCAAACTAACAAGAAGGTACATAAAATGAAAAATGATTGACCAACCTACAAAATAAACTTACAAATACATTTACAACACAAAAGAGGTGACATGTGTAATTAACTTATTATTTTCTTATGGTAGATTTATTTGTAAGTTAATTTATCATGACTCATATATATTTAGTCAAAAGCTTCAACAAAATAGTTATTGATTTAACAAACTAACGTGTTTATTCACTAACAAAAATATAACTATTAATAGAACTAAATAAAATATTTTATTTTAAATTATAAATATAAAACTATTTTCCAACAATGTCTACAGAAAAAAATAATGCTTATATTGCTAAGCTAGAGTATACTATATTATATTATAGAGTATATTATATATGTGGTTGTATATATATTTACGTGTTTTGCATTATTCCCACACAGGCCATGAGGTTGTAAATTATGAAAGTCCACGACCCGTGATGGGAATTCATCGAATCGTCTTTGTGTTATTCCGACAACTGGGTAGGGAGACCGTGTATGCTCCAGGATGGCGCCAAAATTTCAATACCAGAGAATTCGCTGAACTTTACAATCTTGGATCACCAGTTGCTGCTGTTTATTTCAACATTCAGAGGGAGTCTGGCTCTGGCGGAAGAAGGTTATATTGAGCGGCTTTTATTTAGTAATGAAAATTATATAGGTAATTTAAGAAATAAATTAATTCCTATAAGGGTTTTGGCTCGGTAATCACCCAATTAGAGCTGGATATAAGTATATCTACTAACAAGCTAAGGCTCAACACAGTTGGCAGATAGCTGAGTTTCTTAATTATGTTGTCAGGGTTCAATCCCTGCCGTGGGTATAGAAAAAACTTTGTTAATAGAGGCAAAGCCCACTTACTACACCTCGAAGAGGATTAGTCTTCGGCTACCAGCTGGAAGATGCCTTTGTGCACGCAAAAAAAAATAAGTATATCTCATGTTATAAAGCTAGATATATGTAAACCGCTAAAAATAACTTAATTATGCATGGCTAAGAATAGTAGAAATGTCAACTCATCATAGGATTGACATTTTTATTGTCAAGGTTCCATTGTATAATTTCATATGTACTTGCAAGATATACTACTTTATATGATAGTATCCTTACTTTTCATATGAGTGTGTCCTTTCTTTTCGAATAGAATTACTAGTTTTGAAGAAATTAAGCATGTAGTACCTTTCAATTCGTATAATGTGGGCTTCAATTCCCTTTTGATTGCCGTTGATGAAGAAAATGTTCTTAAAATGATAAAGGAACTTTTGAAAGTGGTCCAAAATGAAATAAATGAACCAAACCTTAAAGGCATAAAAGTTTAAGATCCAAGAAATGGAGGCATGGATATACCCAGATTAAAATGAATGAATTCCATTTCGTCGTATGTGCTGGCATCAAAATTAATCTTATGAATATTAAAAGAAAAAATAATAAAACAATGTAAATGACTAGAGCATCAAAACGGGCCACGGGCCAGACTTGGGCTAGTCCACTTCAAGTTCGGATCAAATCGGACTCGGGCCAAAAACTCCGGTATCAAATGGAGTACCCTAACATGAAACCCGAACTCGCCCTAAGTGTAATACCCCAAATTTTAAGTTCCTGATTAATAAAAATGTTAATTATGAAAGTTTATTCATAATTAATTTCTTTTAATATTAATTATTTTCTTTTGATTAATTAAATGTTTATTTGTGTGCATATGTTTAGTGAGAAAGCATGAAAAATAATTTGATGATTAGTAATATGTAAAAAATAAGGTTTTTGCATATTAGTCCTTGTTTTAGGACCTGGAAGCAATATTAGAAAGGTTTAGGAGGGAAGGTAAATAAAATATTTATTTTTCAAAAATCAGCCAAAAGACTCGAGTCTTTCTGAAAAGACTCGAGTATTCTGGACAGCACAACACTCGTTAGTGCGTTTGATGAGTCAACAATTCGAATTAACCTCGAGTTGACACGAAGCCCACTCAGCAATCCAACCTTGGCGTCGTGTCGCCATGCATGATCAACGAATCCATGTATTTAAGCTTCTTATTGATGCAAATCAACCATTTTGCTTGTTTTGCTCTGAAAACCAAAGGCTAGAGTTGTTGATTTCGTTCTCTTCGTTTTTCGTTCAAATCTGAGAGTTAGCTTGAGTGTTATACACCATTGTAAAGCTCGCTTCACGAGGTTTACAAAGACACAAAAATCGTGAGTTGAGGTTCTGTGTGGAAGGAGAAACGAAGCTCGAAAGTGAGGGTGTTTTTGCTGTCAACTTGAAAAACTGAAGTCTGGAGCTTACTTCAAGCTCTGATTTTGGTAAGCACACGAATCCTATGGTCCTCAAATTTGTTTCTACCTTTAGTTTATGTTGCTGAGAATGAGTCCTAACCATTTTCCCCAATTCGTAAATCGATTTTGCATGTCAAATTCTCTGGTCTTTGCACCCTGTCCAACTCTGTCTGCATGTAGAGGATTTTGTGGGTTTTGGAGTTCTAGTTGTTTTCTCTGCAATTCTCTTGTTGATTCACGACCTAGAGGTAAGGGTGAAGCTATACGTTCACTAGAAAAAGTTTAATTTGTTAAAATTTATGTGGAGAGTCACCATGAGACTCTTTGGGCATAGTTTGAAATAGGAATATGGCTTGGAGGCCTCTCTGAGCTTAAACTTTGGTTTGAGCAAGTGTATAATGTTGCATGTGAGCTATGTGAATGCTATTTTCATGCCAAAAGTGAATGGAATTGATTTTTGTATGTTAAGTTTGTAAGGTCCTGTATTTTTATAAACAAAATAAATTATGTAAATAAATATATGTGTTGAATAAAATAATGATTTTTCTGAAATTAAGACATTTTACTCGAGTATTGTAGAGGGTACTCGAGTATAATCACTATCTGTTTGAAAATTTGAATTTTGAGTCAAAAGACTCGAGTATGTCAGAAAAGACTCGAGTGTTCTTGAGTTTTTGAAATATACTCGAGTAGAAAGAAAAAGACTCGAGTAAATCGAGCAGTCTGGCTAAATGTATAAGTTGGTTTTATAATTAATTTCGCACCAAAACGCGGTTTCTTGACGTGACAAGCATAGAGCTGAACCTTACTTCGAGTTGAAGTACTCTTAGACTATAAATTGATGCTTGGGTGAAGCCTCAACACCTCTGAAGTTCCAAAACCCGAATTTGACCAGAAATTTCCCTGTTTTACAGAGTTCACTTTGATCCCTTTGTTCTCTCTCAATCCTCACTCATTTTCCTTGAAACCTAAACACAAACTGAAGTTCTGATTCCATTCTTGAATTAGAACTCGAAATCACTTCAAATAGCCTTCTGAAGATCAGGTTCTAGGCCTACAAAGTTGGAGGTTCAAAACTGAGAAAAACAGAGTAACATTCAGTCTCAAGTATTCATCTTCATTGAAATCGTTTGGTAAATTCATGGATTCTTTTCGTGTCAAACTTGTTTCTAATTAAAGTTAGTATATCCTAGTTTCTGAAACTAACTTGTTTCATTCTTTTCATGCCAAATCCGTGGTGAAATCTGTGGCCAAAGTCAGCCTGTTCAACTCTTATTCACCAAGTCCAGAATTTGGATTTTTGATCCAACCGATTTCTCTGTCGTTTTACTTGTTGATTAGCTTCTCTAAGGTAAGGGAGGAGTTATCTAAATACTAGAATGAGTTATTTCAAGCTGGAAATGTAGGAACCTCATATGGTTCATCAAGGGGTGAAGTTTGAATTGGGAATATGACATAGAGGTCATAAACCCAAGTTTTTATAAACCAAACATGTCTAAATGGACCTAATGATGCTCACTGGATCAATTTTCGAAGTTAAAAACAAAAGGAAATGAAAATCATATGTGAAATGGTTATTTGCTAAGTTTATGTTGATTTTGTGATTTATTGCATTTGATGTTGTTTCAATATTGATTACATGTTCTAACATGTTTATTTTATGTATCTAAGTTACTGTTTTGCATAAAAGTGGAAAGGAAAGGCTCTGAACTCGAATTGGCATTATAAAGTGCAGAAACTGGTGCTGCTGCTGCTAAAACACTCGAGTAATTGAAGAAAGACTCGAGTATTCTGGAAAATGGGAAGAACACTCGAGTATGTCTTGAAGGACTCGAGTAATTTTACATGAACACTCGAGTATGTGAAGAACTACTCGAGTAATTTAAAATAATTTTCAGAAAATCTTTACTTCTTTATGAAGTAATTAAAGATTAACTCGTCTAAACTCCTATATGCTTAAATTTTAATTTCTGCTCTTAATATCTATAGATTTAATCCCATTGGTTGATTTTATCCTGGATGAGTCCTACTGGAATTTTATTCAGTGGTTGACATATTCGGACAGGATGTCCCAATGGAGGTGCGTACACCCATTTGGTTGATTTTATTCCCACGTCCCAGTGGAAGTTTTTACCCACTTGGTTGATATTTTGGGAGTCCTAGATGGGGTCGTTGCACAAATTAATGACAACGTAATTAAATTCCTATTGTATAAAACCATCACAAAGTGGCTGGGCCGCTGATGGAATTTTTGGAAAGCACAAGCACCAGTTAATGCAAAAAAAAAAAAAAAATGAAAAGATGGTTATAAGCAAGAAGGATTATGAATTTTGGGTCTCTATATTGGAGGCATGATATTCAAAGATATGAATTAAAAGAGAAAAAGACAATGAACAATTATGTGACATTGACATGCATGGAGATGCTCCGATTTTGATTGTGGAATCTGGTATAGGTAGAAGTATTCCGCAGCCCTGAGATAGCTGTGATGCCATAGCACGAAGATGTTGTGATGATTTGGATTCCGTAACATGAAAATGTTATGATGGCCAAATTCCCAATCAAATCGTGACGCCTGGGTTGTGAATACGCTCCGGTTTGATGAACCATAGGATTATGAATATCCCGAGCCTGAGATACTCGGATGCCGAACCGCGTAGCATGAATGGAGAGTAGGCATGCATCACGAAACTAAATGAAATATTATAAAAGACAGTTTGAGCATATACATATGCATTTATTATTGCTATCTGGAAACTTGTGCTTGTTATTTCTAGCCTCTGTTATGCTCATTTGTTATTGTGTTTAGCTATGACTCACTCCTAATCCCTTGTTGTAGGTCATGGCCAGGAACATGATTTGCGTGGAGATGAGGCCGCTCCCTAATGGGGAGTGGAACTGCGAGGATCATCGGGCCATCTATGAGGGAGACGTGGAAGTTATTTTCCGTCACCCGAACCCATGGTCCCGAATGCGTCCGCGTAGGACGAGAATCCCAATGATGTACATTATGCACATTCCGCCCAATTTTGTGTTTCGGCATGGAACACCACCATCACCGCCAAGACGTTTTCCGAGACGCACCCTCCCACCAAGTCCATCACCCTCTGAAGAAAGAATTATTTTGGAGGTTCCTGCTCCCTCTCGTCCTTCCACTAGAGCCCGATCTCGGACTCCGGTATATGTGCCATCTGAACCGGCACATGAAGAGGAGGAGGAGGAGGAGGATCCGATAGAGGATGAGGATCCGGTGGAGGATGCTGACCCGGTGGCTGATGATGATTTCATGGACAACTCAACCGGTAGTCAGTGGGGAACTGATGATTGAGTTGAGTTGGGATGTTGGAATGTGGATAGTGCTACTCATCAGGTTTCTCTTATCTATTTGATATTTTGAGTTCCGAACCAGTTGCTCAAGGTTATTATAAATTTTGTTGTAAGATATGTAATATAATGTAATGACCTAGAGTACTTAAGTTAAACCTAGTGTTGATAGTTTTAATGTAATGGAAATGTACTTTCCTTTTTGTGAAATATAATATGAATAGTTTCTTTCATGATAATTGATTTTATAATTTCCGCAAAGACTCGATAATGGATGATGACTGACTTTTAGTTTTAGAAAAAAAAAAAATGGTCGAATTTTCTAAGAATGAATATTAAGTTTTGGAATAAAAGTTGGGTCGTCACATTTAGTGGTATCAGAGCAATGGTTCAACTCTCGGCCTTGGAGTGTGGCCTTACACACTAACCATTGCATACTCTAGAATCATGTTTGCATTTTGAGATATAGAATAGCAGAATCTAATTAAGTTCTCCCTTTTGGATTCTGTAAGATAGATGGCTGGACGTAATAACGCTAACATTGCTGAGGCTCTGACCCGTATGGCTGCGGTCCTGGAAAACTTGCAGCAAACCCGTCCTCCCAGCAATGTAACCCCTGTTGAATTTCAAGGACTAGATTCTTTCCGTAGATGTAAACCCCCTGGCTTCTCGGGTGGTCGTTGCCCTGAGCAAGCCCAGTTTTGGTTAGCTGAGATGAATAAGATTTTCCGAACGTTGACTCTCACGGAAGTTCAGAAGGTCACGTTCGCGGCCTACATGCTGAATGGGGAAGCTGCAACTTGGTGGGAGAAGACCCGCCAGTTCTTGGAGTATGATCATCGCGAGCTCTCTTGGGAAGTCTTCACGGAAAAATTTTTGGAGAGGTATTTCCCGGATGATGTTCGGATCCAAAAGGAGATGGAATTCCTAGACTTGAAGCAAGGCAGCATGACTGTCGACCAGTATGCTGAAAAGTTTGAGGAGCTGATGAAGTACTCTCCGTACTTCCAATATCATCCTGACGAATACTCGAAGTGCACCCGGTTTGAAAATGGGCTAAGGTCAGATATCAAACTAGCTGTAAGCGTGCAAAGGATTCGTCACTATCCAATCCTGATTAGTGCATGTCGCATTTTCGAGAAGAACAATTTCAAGAAGGAAGTCAGTCAAGGAAGCCATGGACCCCACCGCAATCAGCATAAGAATAACCGTGGAAATCGTGGAGGCCCATATTGGCACAAAGGAAAGGGAAGAGCACAACCTTCTGGAGCAGTTAGTCTTCCGGCTCCGGCAGAGATTTGTAGCAAGTGTCGACGCTCTCATCCTAGTCAAGAATGCTGGAGGGACAAGCCACCAGTCTGTTTCAATTGTGGAGGGACCGGACACATCGCCCGTGCGTGCCGCCAACCCCCGCGTCAAAGCAACCAAGGACAAGGAAGCAAACCTTGGGTCAACGGAAAGGTGTTCACGATGTTTGGAGAGGAAGCAAAGCAGGCCGACAACCTTGTGCAAGGTAACCATTTCCTCAATGGCATGCCTTGTCGCTTTTTATTTGATTCCGGAGCAACGCATTCCTTCATCTCGGAGGAATGTGTCAAGCGTTTAAATTTGTCTGTCTCGGAGACCCCGTTTAAACTGAGTGTGTCTACCCCCACGAATGCTCATGTTGTTGCATCAAGAGCATGTGTCGGTTGTGTAGTTAGCATAAGAGATCAGATTTCTCGAATAAATCTGATTTGTTTGCCGTTGTCCAATATCGATGTCATTTTGGGCATGGATTGGATGGCATCCAACCATGTAGTAATCGACTGCAAGGTTCGAACGATCATCTTTCCTGGTGAGAAGTCGCCGGCCAAGCAACCTGGAGGTTATGTGTGCCTATTTTCAACCATCGCTGAAGAAAAGAAAGAGGAAGCAAAGATCGAAGATATTCCGGTTATTCGAGAGTTTCCCGAAGTGTTTCCCGATGAAGTGCCCGGTTTGCCGTCGCATCGAGAGATAGAATTCAGTATTGACCTAGTCCCCGGTACTGGCCCTATCTCTATCGCCCCTTATCGTATGGCTCCAGCAGAATTAGCTGAATTAAAGAAGCAAGTGGAGGACTTGTTAGAAAAGCAGTTCATCAGACCAAGTGTGTCGCCTTGGGGAGCGCCGGTTTTATTCGTGAAGAAGAAGGATGGATCAATGAGGATGTGCATTGATTATAGACAACTCAACAAGGTTACCATCAAGAACAAGTATCCGTTGCCAAGAATCGACGATTTGATAGATCAAGTGATTGGAGCATCGGTATTTTCAAAGATTGATCTGAGGTCAGGATATCATCAGATCAGAGTTAAGGAGGAAGATATACCGAAGACTGCCTTTCGGTCACGATATGGACACTACGAGTATGTAGTGATGCCATTTGGGTTGACCAACGCTCCAGCAATATTCATGGATTACATGAATAGAGTGTTCCGACCCTACCTGGATTCCTTCGTCGTGGTGTTTATCGATGATATTCTCATCTATTCGAAGAATCCGAAAGAGCACGCTAATCATTTGAAGATTATTTTGGAGACCTTGAAGGAGAAGAAATTATATGCTAAGCTGGCCAAGTGTGAATTTTGGCTTGAAAAAGTCAATTTCTTGGGTCATATAATTTCAAAGGATGGTGTGGCTGTGGACCCGGTCAAAGTAGAAGCAGTTTTGCAATGGGAAAGACCAAAGACGGTTACTGAAATAAGAAGTTTTCTGGGGTTAGCTGGATATTATCGGAAGTTTATCGAAGGTTTTTCCAAGTTGGCTCTTCCGTTGACTCGTTTGACCCGGAAAGAGCAACCTTTTGTCTGGGATGAGAAGTGTGAAGTTAGCTTCCAGACGTTGAAGGACAAGTTAACATCATCTCCAGTGTTAACTTTGCCCGATCCTAGGAAAAGCTTCGATGTTTATTGTGATGCATCTCGACAAGGTTTGGGTTGTGTCTTGATGCAAGAAGGGAAAGTTGTTGCTTATGCATCTCGTCAGCTGAAGGTGCATGAAGGGAACTATCCTACTCATGACTTGGAATTGGCTGCCATTGTCTTTGCTTTGAAGATTTGGAGACATTACCTGTATGGTAATACGTTCCAAGTATTCAGCGACCATAAAAGTTTGAAGTATCTCTTCGACCAAAAGGAACTGAATATGAGGCAACGTAGGTGGATGGAATTCCTGAAGGATTATGAATTCGAATTGCATTACCACCCCGGCAAAGCTAATGTTGTAGCCGACGCTCTCAGTAGGAAGATGTTGCACATGAGTACGATGATGATAAAGGAAGCTCAGCTAATTGAAGAATTCCGCAACTTGAATTTGGCAATTCAGTTCAAGCCGAGCTGCGTCAAGTTAGGAATGTTGCAAATCACAAATGAGTTTGAGGGTCAAGTTCGAAACCTTCAACAAGCGGACGAGGAGCTTCTAGAGAAGAAAAGATTAGGAATGGAAGGAGTGGAACCGGAATTCCAATTAGGATCTGATGGTATTTTGAGATTCCGGGATCGGATCTGCATCCCGGCAAATCAAGAATTAAGAAGAGTTGTATTAGAGGAAGCCCACAAGAGCAAGCTGAGTATGCATCCTGGATCAACGAAGATGTATCAAGACCTGAAGAGGATGTTTTGGTGGCCCGGACTAAAGAGGGATGTTGCGTCTTACGTAGCGTCTTGCCTTGTCTGCCAAAAGGCGAAGATTGAGCATAAGAAGCCTGGAGGAGAACTACAACCTTTAAGCATACCAGAATGGAAGTGGTATGGAATAGCTATGGATTTCGTAAGTGGTTTTCCAAGAACAAGAGAAAGCTTTGATGCAATTTGGGTTGTGGTTGATCGCTTAACGAAGTCTGCACATTTCATTCCCATCAACATGCAGTATCCGTTGGAGAAGCTTGCAAGATTGTACATTAAGGAGATTGTTAGATTGCACGGAATTCCCTCGAGTATTGTATCGGATCGTGATCCCCGTTTCGTGTCCCGGTTCTGGCAGAGTTTACATCAGGCATTGGGAACGCAGTTGAGGATGAGTTCCGCCTATCACCCTCAAACCGATGGTCAATCGGAAAGGACGATTCAATCCTTGGAAGACCTGCTTCGAGCGTGTGTCCTGGAATATCAAGAAGGGTGGGATCGGTTATTGCCGCTTGTGGAATTCACCTACAATAATAGTTATCACGCAAGCATCGGTATGGCCCCGTACGAAGCCCTCTATGGAAGGAAGTGTAGAACCCCGCTATGTTGGTTCCAAGTGGGGGAGAATGCTCTCATCGGACCTGAATTAGTTCAAGAAACGACTGAAAAGGTAAGGACTATCCAAGAGAAGATGAAGATCGCTCAAAGTCGCCAGAAGAGCTATGCCGACCAACGAAGATCCAAGCTCGAATTTCAAGAAGGAGATCATGTATTCCTGCGGGTTGTGCCAACGACTGGAATTGGAAGGGTAATGAAGCCAAGGAAGCTATCTCCTAAGTTCATCGGCCCTTATCAGATTTGGAAACGAGTAGGCCCTGTCGCGTATCAGATCGCCCTACCCCCATTTTTGTCCAACCTGCACAATGTTTTCCATGTCTCTCAGCTTCGCAAATTTATCCAAGATCCATCTTCGATTGTGCAATTGCAACAAGATTTGATACCGCTGAAAGAAAATCTCACGTTTGATCTTGGACCCGTGAGAATAGAGGATAGAAGGATTAAGAAGCTGCGAGGGAAAGAGATTCCGTTAGTACGAGTTCTCTGGGGGCAAGGTGGAGTGTCTGACTCCACATGGGAATTAGAGTCTAAGATGAGGGATGAATATCCACATCTATTTTTGTAAATCGGAATTTCGGGGACGAAATTCTATGTAAGTGGGGGAGGATGTAAGGTCCTGTATTTTTATAAACAAAATAAATTATGTAAATAAATAAATGTGTTGAATAAAATAATGATTTTTCTGAAATTAAGACATTTTACTCGAGTATTGTAGAGGGTACTCGAGTATAATCACTATCTGTTTGAAAATTTGAATTTTGAGTCAAAAGACTCGAGTATGTCAGAAAAGACTCGAGTGTTCTTGAGTTTTTGAAATATACTCGAGTAGAAAGAAAAAGACTCGAGTAAATCGAGCAGTCTGGCTAAATGTATAAGTTGGTTTTATAATTAATTTCGCACCAAAACGCGGTTTCTTGACGTGACAAGCATAGAGCTGAACCTTACTTCGAGTTGAAGTACTCTTAGACTATAAATTGATGCTTGGGTGAAGCCTCAACACCTCTGAAGTTCCAAAACCCGAATTTGACCAGAAATTTCCCTGTTTTACAGAGTTCACTTTGATCCCTTTGTTCTCTCTCAATCCTCACTCATTTTCCTTGAAACCTAAACACAAACTGAAGTTCTGATTCCATTCTTGAATTAGAACTCGAAATCACTTCAAATAGCCTTCTGAAGATCAGGTTCTAGGCCTACAAAGTTGGAGGTTCAAAACTGAGAAAAACAGAGTAACATTCAGTCTCAAGTATTCATCTTCATTGAAATCGTTTGGTAAATTCATGGATTCTTTTCGTGTCAAACTTGTTTCTGATTAAAGTTAGTATATCCTAGTTTCTGAAACTAACTTGTTTCATTCTTTTCATGCCAAATCCGTGGTGAAATCTGTGGCCAAAGTCAGCCTGTTCAACTCTTTTTCACCAAGTCCAGAATTTGGATTTTTGATCCAACCGATTTCTCTGTCGTTTTACTTGTTGATTAGCTTCTCTAAGGTAAGGGAGGAGTTATCTAAATACTAGAATGAGTTATTTCAAGCTGGAAATGTAGGAACCTCATATGGTTCATCAAGGGGTGAAGTTTGAATTGGGAATATGACATAGAGGTCATAAACCCAAGTTTTTATAAACCAAACATGTCTAAATGGACCTAATGATGCTCACTGGATCAATTTTCGAAGTTAAAAACAAAAGGAAATGAAAATCATATGTGAAATGGTTATTTGCTAAGTTTATGTTGATTTTGTGATTTATTGCATTTGATGTTGTTTCAATATTGATTACATGTTCTAACATGTTTATTTTATGTATCTAAGTTACTGTTTTGCATAAAAGTGGAAAGGAAAGGCTCTGAACTCGAATTGGCATTATAAAGTGCAGAAACTGGTGCTGTTGCTGCTAAAACACTCGAGTAATTGAAGAAAGACTCGAGTATTCTGGAAAATGGGAAGAACACTCGAGTATGTCTTGAAGGACTCGAGTAATTTTACATGAACACTCGAGTATGTGAAGAACTACTCGAGTAATTTAAAATAATTTTCAGAAAATCTTTACTTCTTTATGAAGTAATTAAAGATTAACTCGTCTAAACTCCTATATGCTTAAATTTTAATTTCTGCTCTTAATATCTATAGATTTAATCCCATTGGTTGATTTTATCCTGGATGAGTCCTACTGGAATTTTATTCAGTGGTTGACATATTCGGACAGGATGTCCCAATGGAGGTGCGTACACCCATTTGGTTGATTTTATTCCCACGTCCCAGTGGAAGTTTTTACCCACTTGGTTGATATTTTGGGAGTCCTAGATGGGGTCGTTGCACAAATTAATGACAACGTAATTAAATTCCTATTGTATAAAACCATCACAAAGTGGCTGGGCCGCTGATGGAATTTTTGGAAAGCACAAGCACCAGTTAATGCAAAAAAAAAAAAATGAAAAGATGGTTATAAGCAAGAAGGATTATGAATTTTGGGTCTCTATATTGGAGGCATGATATTCAAAGATATGAATTAAAAGAGAAAAAGACAATGAACAATTATGTGACATTGACATGCATGGAGATGCTCCGATTTTGATTGTGGAATCTGGTATAGGTAGAAGTATTCCGCAGCCCTGAGATAGCTGTGATGCCATAGCACGAAGATGTTGTGATGATTTGGATTCCGTAACATGAAAATGTTATGATGGCCAAATTCCCAATCAAGTCGTGACGCCTGGGTTGTGAATACGCTCCGGTTTGATGAACCATAGGATTATGAATATCCCGAGCCTGAGATACTCGGATGCCGAACCGCGTAGCATGAATGGAGAGTAGGCATGCATCACGAAACTAAATGAAATATTATAAAAGACAGTTTGAGCATATACATATGCATTTATTATTGCTATCTGGAAACTTGTGCTTGTTATTTCTAGCCTCTGTTATGCTCATTTGTTATTGTGTTTAGCTATGACTCACTCCTAATCCCTTGTTGTAGGTCATGGCCAGGAACATGATTTGCGTGGAGATGAGGCCGCTCCCTAATGGGGAGTGGAACTGCGAGGATCATCGGGCCATCTATGAGGGAGACGTGGAAGTTATTTTCCGTCACCCGAACCCATGGTCCCGAATGCGTCCGCGTAGGACGAGAATCCCAATGATGTACATTATGCACATTCCGCCCAATTTTGTGTTTCGGCATGGAACACCACCACCACCGCCAAGACGTTTTCCGAGACGCACCCTCCCACCAAGTCCATCACCCTCTGAAGAAAGAATTATTTTGGAGGTTCCTGCTCCCTCTCGTCCTTCCACTAGAGCCCGATCTCGGACTCCGGTATATGTGCCATCTGAACCGGCACATGAAGAGGAGGAGGAGGAGGAGGATCCGATAGAGGATGAGGATCCGGTGGAGGATGCTGACCCGGTGGCTGATGATGATTTCATGGACAACTCAACCGGTAGTCAGTGGGGAACTGATGATTGAGTTGAGTGGGGATGTTGGAATGTGGATAGTGCTACTCATCAGGTTTCTCTTATCTATTTGATATTTTGAGTTCCGAACCAGTTGCTCAAGGTTATTATAAATTTTGTTGTAAGATATGTAATATAATGTAATGACCTAGAGTACTTAAGTTAAACCTAGTGTTGATAGTTTTAATGTAATGGAAATGTACTTTCCTTTTTATGAAATATAATATGAATAGTTTCTTTCATGATAATTGATTTTATAATTTCCGCAAAGACTCGATAATGGATGATGACTGACTTTTAGTTTTAGAAAAAAAAAAATGGTCGAATTTTCTAAGAATGAATATTAAGTTTTGGAATAAAAGTTGGGTCGTCACAAAGTTTCTCAAAATGTTAATTTATGCATAATTGGTGATCAGTTGTGATTCCCTGTAATTTGATATAATTTTTTGTGTTGAAACATGTTTATTATGCATAAATATGACTCTGTTGATCATTGGTTTTAGTTAAATCTGGTTAAAATTGAAAATGGTATGTTGAAACCCAATTTTCAGCGTTTTACTATCAGCAAGACTCGAGTGTTTGATTCAAGATTCAAGTATTTTCTGATGCACTAGTGCATCTGTCAGCACCAACACTCGAATATTGTCTGATGCAACATTTGAAATATTCTGATGAACCACTCGAGTATTGATGAACCACTCGAGTATTCTGGGTTGATGAACAACTCGAATCTTTTGTAAACCACTCGAGTATTTTGAAAAATTTGATACACAAATTTTCAGAGAACTTATGAACCACGCGAGTCCTTTTACGAATCACTCAAGTATTCTGGGCAGATTAAAACACAGGTTTCAAAAAGATGATGAACTACTCGAGTCTTTTGGTTAAAACTCGAGTCTTTTTGACCAGAATACTGAAAAATGCCATTTTTAGTTTAGCTAAGTTTATTTAAACCTAATGAGACTTATAACATCATGTTTCAAGGATGAATTATGTTATCAATTACATTGTAATATTCATTGATGAATTTATTACATGTTGCACATAACGAGATTAATGGATAATCTTTAATGGAACATTTATATGCATTCATACATGGTGTATGGTTGTTAGATTCGATTTCATGTTCGAGGAACATGAGGAGGGTATTCTGGGAATACCAAATATGATATCCTGCTTGATGACACATTATGAGAGATAATGTGGACAGTGTGTGTGCACTGTTGATATGGTTATTACGTCTTCGCAGCGTGACACAAGCTTTAGGAGTAGTGTTATGTACCATAAAGTGATTATTACGTCTTCGCGGCGTGACGTTCATCGACTGATGACGTTATGTATCACTTCCAAGCATGGATTGTGTACTCTGGGAGTACTTTGGGTCGTTTGGTTGGACGTCCATATGTTAGTTCCATGATGAACATGATGAATGTTTTGATAATGACAAAGTGTTTTTGAACAAGCTACATGTGTTGATCAAGTTTCAAGCTCAACAAGCAACAACAAACATCAAATGAAGAAGAGAGAAAGCAAGCTCATGAAGACCTAAGTTTGAGTGTATTTGTATTTCTTTTATCTTTTGCCTCTCAAGCTTCATAGGTTTTTTATTTGGGTAGATTATTATAGAGGGTAGTGAATCTCATTCATAAGTCATGATTAAATCATAATTTGAGTTTTCACTTAACCTAGAATCAATAGGTGGCTTAAAGGTTTTAAAGGAAAGGTTGGATTTTGAGAAAACAAGTTTTGAACATGTACAGTACCAACTTAATCGATTAAGTGATAACTTAATCGAGTACTACTCGAGTACACGACTTGCTTAATCGATTAAGTACTGCTGAACTGATTTTTAAAATACGTTTTTCACTTCTCAAAATCAGTTTTCAAGTGCTACAACTTTTGGGTATTCTATATAAACCTTTTCCTATTATTTGTGATTAGTTAGAATCATTTTCATACAAGTTTTACAAAGAATCAAGCCACTCTATTCTCTCTCATTTTCTAAAGATCAAAGTTCTCATATTTTCATATTCTTTGATCAAGAACCTTTGAATCTCTTATGGTGAATTGTCATAACTCTTGATTGAGATTCATAGGATTGTTTTGTGTTTTCTATTGTGTTGTAATCTTTGCAAGAAGGCAAGCCACTACAACAAACAAGAAGTCTTGGTGTGTCGATTTTATCATCAAGCAAGTGCATTCTTATTGAAGAAGAAGAAGAAGTCTTGGTTGTGAATCAAGCAAGTGAAGCCTTGGTGTGTGGTTTATCATCAAGCAATTGAAGACTTGTTGTGTCGATTATCAACAAGGGGTAGAGGTTAGATTAGAGAGAAGATCAATAGGATTACAAGGCAAGGGTGTCGGTTATCTCTTGTAAGCTAGCAAGAAGGGAGTCTTGTGAGGCAATCACTTGTAATTTGAGAACTCTAATTCCTCATAGTGAAGAATCTCTCTTGGTTGAAGAGGGGACTGGATGTAGCTTTCAAGTGGATGAAAGTGAACCAGGATAAATCACTGTGTCGTATCTCTAAACCCTTACTCTTTATATTCAAGTCATTTGATTTATTTCTTGGTTGAAAACCTAGAAAGATTGATTTTCATAATTGATTGAATTGAATCTTTGATTGTTCAAATTGATAAAGGGAAAATCATTTTCATAACTAGGTTAATCAATAAGAATATAGGTGTTAATCATTTCCGCTGAATCTCTGATCTTGCATGTGAATTGATTGATTTTCGTATTCGAATGAAAAATTGATTTTTCTGTTTTCTGTCATATTTAATCGATTAAGTTCAAGTTTAATCGAGTACTACTCGAGTAAATTGCAGGTTAATCGATTAAGTGCTGTAGAATTTGCAAAAATCATTTGTTTTGATTGTTTAGATTTGTTTCGTTCGAAAATCTTTCAAGGTAGCTTCAACACCTATTCAACCCCCCCTTCTAGGTGTATTCCTAGGGTTCCTAAGTCTCTCCAACCACCAATTGCGATTTCCTCAATTGGTATCAGAGCTCGGTCGAAAGACACGAGCATAAGAGCTTTTTCGTAAAGATCCTTTAAGAAAATCGCAATGGGTTCTACGAATTCTTTTGGTGGTGAAGGTGCTTCAATAAGTCGTCCTCCATTGTTTACCGGAGAAGGCTATGCATATTGGAAAGTTAGAATGAAAATCTTTATCCAAGCCATAGATAGTGAAATTTGGAAAGTAGTTGAAAAAGGTCCTCATATCCCCTCTAGTTTAGTTGAAGGTGTAGAACAATTGATCCCCGAGGATAAGTGGAAGGATGATGATAGAAAGAAAGTACAATATGATTATAAAGCAAAGAATATCATTACCTCCGCTTTATCCTATGACGAGTTCTTTAGAGTTTCTCAATGTTCTAGTGCTAAGGAAATGTGGGACACTTTACAAGTGACTCATGAAGGAACTAGTGAGGTTAGGAGAGCTAGATTGAATGCTTTAATGCGTGATTATGAATTGTTTCATATGCTTCCAAATGAATCTATAAATGATATGCAAAAGCGTTTTACTCACATTATAAATCATTTACTTGCTCTTGGTAAAACTTTTCTTCAAGGTGAACTTTCTAACAAAGTGTTGAGATGTTTAGACAGGAATTGGCAACCAAAAGTAACGGCTATTGTTGAATCTAAGAATTTGGATGCTATGGATCTAGCAACACTTTTCGGAAAGCTTCAAGAACATGAAATGGAGCTTGGACGATTAAGTATCAATGAAGAGTCGGATAAGAACAAATCAAGGAAAGGACTTGCTCTTAGAGTCAAAAGTGCATATAAAAAGAAAGATAGTTCCGATGATGATGATAGTGAAGATTCCGATTCCGATGTTGATGAAAAAGACATGAAACTTTTGTTAAAAGAGTTTGACAAGTTTCTAAGGAGAAAAGGAAGGTTGAACAAGGACAAAAGTAAAGAGAAGGATTCCCCACACTATAAGACCAAAAATTCAAAAGAAGGTGTAGTTTGCCATGAATGTGGAAAGCCCGGACATCTCAAGTACTCATGCTCTAAGTATCTCAAGAAGAAGGAGAAAGACAAGAAAAATTCTAAATCTAAAAGAGCATACATAGTTTGGGATAGTGATGAAGATAACAAGAAAAGCACATCGAGTAGTTCATCGGATGATGAAGAAGCCGCTTGTCTCAACTTGATAACTTTAGTAGATGATGAAGAACAAAGTTCAAATGATGAATCAAGTTATCAAAGCGAGGATAGCAATGTAAGTGAATCTAAATCCGAAATTTCTTCTAAATATGAATTGTTACATAATGCTTATGAAGAAATGTATGAACAACTTGAAAAACTAGCTTTGATAAACATTGAAAGAAAGAAGCTCATTTTGAAACATCAAAAAGAGATTTTAGATCTTCAAAAACAAGTTGATGAGCTTAATCTTGAAAATGAAACTCTTGATCTTATATATGCTAGTTCTTCTTGTGATTGTGCTAGTAGATTGAATATTGTGGTTGATTGTGAGAATTGCAAGTTGCTTAAAAATGAAAATGCTATTTTGAAAAATAAGCTTGCAAGTTTCTCAAATGGTGATATTAGATTGCGCACATTGTTAAATTTTCAAAGAGAAAATTCAAACAAGTTTGGTTTGGGTTATACTAATGCTAAGAGTAAATCTCATAGAAATGTTGTTGATTTTTCTAAAGTTGATTTTTCAAATCCTCCAACATGTTTCTATTGTGGTACTCATGGACATACTTCAAATGTGTGTTATGTTAAAGTGCATGGTATACCTAAAGGAAATTTTGTTTGGATGAAAAAGGGTGAAAGTCCCTACACTAACAAAAATGGATCCAAAACCATTTGGATACCAAAAAGCAAAGCATGATTGTTTTGTAGGTTTGATTGAAGATGCAAATGAATGACACATGTTCTCAATTGGTCTCAACTATGAATGTCTATATTCACATCTTCAATTGGTATCACACTTGTATCTCAAGTGAATGTCCTACAAAGTGGTAATATTTGATATTGATATATTATCTTAATTGGTATCTTCTCAATTGATATTACTTTTCTAAATGTTTAGTTAATTCAATTTGTATCATTGAGAGATTATTAATTGATTATCATGTTTTTGTGATTATTGATTCTTCTTTACAATTGATATCTTCTTTGTTAAGTGATATTATGATCTTTTTAGTTTTCAATTGGTATTATATTTCATTGTTATATTCTCTCACCAATTGATATCACATTTCAAAGTAAAGCTCTATTGTATTTGTTCAATTGGTATCAATGTTGTGAAGAAATGATCATTGATTTCTTACCTTGGCTTAGATGTTATATTTCAATTGGTATATATTACTTTTTGATAATGCCAAAGGGGGAGAAATATGATGTTTTGAATTGAATGAAATGTTTCTCAAATGGGAAAAATGGTATGTTATTGAAACATGGAAGAAATATGATATTATATTTGGAGAAAGGTTGTTTTGTTGTTTTTATGTAGGTTGAGCTAAGTTGTTTAAGATAGGGGGAGAATCAAGCTTCTATCTCAATTGGATTCAAGTGTTATAGCATTGATTGAGAGGGAGAAAGAGTCTTCTCAAGTGATCAAATGTTTCAAGCATCAACAACTTCAAGTGATTTCAAAACATGGATTGTCATTTTCAAAAAGGGGGAGATTGTTAGTTCCATGATGAACATGATGAATGTTTTGATAATGACAAAGTGTTTTTGAACAAGCTACATGTGTTGATCAAGTTTCAAGCTCAACAAGCAACAACAAACATCAAATGAAGAAGAGAGAAAGCAAGCTCATGAAGACCTAAGTTTGAGTGTATTTGTATTTCTTTTATCTTTTGCCTCTCAAGCTTCATAGGTTTTTTATTTGGGTAGATTATTATAGAGGGTAGTGAATCTTGAGGAAATCGCAATTGGTGGTTGGAGAGACTTAGGAACCCTAGGAATACACCTAGAAGGGGGGGTTGAATAGGTGTTGAAGCTGCCTTGAAAGATTTTCAAACGAAACAAATCTAAACAATCAAAACAAATGATTTTTACAAATTCTACAGTACTTAATCGATTAAGCAAGTCGTGTACTCGAGTAGTACTCGATTAAGCTTGAACTTAATCGATTAAATATGACAGAAAACAGAAAAATCAATTTTCATTCGAATACGAAAATCAATCAATTCACATGCAAGATCAGAGATTCAGCGGAAATGATTAACACCTATATTCTTATTGATTAACCTAGTTATGAAAATGATTTTCCCTTTATCAATTTGAACAATCAAAGATTCAATTCAATCAATTATGAAAATCAATCTTTCTAGGTTTTCAATCAAGAACGCAATCAAATGACTTGAATATAAAGAGTAAGAGTTTAGAGATACGACACAGTGATTTATCCTGGTTCACTTTCATCCACTTGAAAGCTACATCCAGTCCCCTCTTCAACCAAGAGAGATTCTTCACTATGAGGAATTAGAGTTCTCAAATTACAAGTGATTGCCTCACAAGACTCCCTTCTTGCTAGCCTACAAGAGATAACCGACACCCTTGCCTTGTAATCCTATTGATCTTCTCTCTAATCTAACCTCTACCCCTTGTTGATAATCGACACAACAAGTCTTCAATTGCTTGATGATAATCCACACACCAAGGCTTCACTTGCTTGATTCACAACCAAGACTTCTTCTTCTTCTTCAATAAGAATGCACTTGCTTGATGATAAAATCGACACACCAAGACTTCTTGTTTGTTGTAGTGGCTTGCCTTCTTGCAAAGATTACAACACAATAGAAAACACAAAATAATCCTATGAATCTCAATCAAGAGTTATGACAATTCACCATAAGAGATTCAAAGGTTCTTGATCAAAGAATATGAAAATATGAGAACTTTGATCTTTAGAAAATGAGAGAGAATAGAGTGGCTTGATTCTTTGTAAAAACTTGTATGAAAATGATTCTAACTCATCACAAATAATAGGAAAAGGTTTATCTAGAATACCTAAAAGTTGTAGCACTTAAAAACTGATTTTGAGAAGTGAAAAACGTATTTTAAAAATCAGTTCAGCAGTACTTAATCGATTAAGCAAGTCGTGTACTCGAGTAGTACTCGATTAAGTTATCACTTAATCGATTAAGTTGGTACTGTACATGTTCAAAACTTGTTTTCTCAAAATCCAACATTTCCTTTAAAACCTTTAAGCCACCTATTGATTCTAGGTTAAGTGAAAACTCAAATTATGATTAAATCATGACTTATGAATGAGATTCACTACCCTCTATAATAATCTACCCAAATAAAAAACCTATGAAGCTTGAGAGGCAAAAGATAAAAGAAATACAAATACACTCAAACTTAGGTCTTCATGAGCTTGCTTTCTCTCTTCTTCATTTGATGTTTGTTGTTGCTTGTTGAGCTTGAAACTTGATCAACACTTGTAGCTTGTTCAAAAACACTTTGTCATTATCAAAACATTCATCATGTTCATCATGGAACTAACAATCTCCCCCTTTTTGAAAATGACAATCCATGTTTTGAAATCATTTGAAGTTGTTGATGCTTGAAACATTTGATCACTTGAGAAGACTCTTTCTCCCCCTCAAACAATGCTATAACACTTGAATCCAATTGAGATAGAAGCTTGATTCTCCCCCTATCTTAAACAACTTAGCTCAACCTACATAAAAACAACAAAACAACCTTTCTCCAAAAATATAATATCATATTTCTCTCATTTTTTAAAAACATACCATTTCTCCCTCTTTGAGAAACATTTCATTCAATTCAAAACATAATATTTCTCCCCCTTTGGCATTATCAAAAAGTAATATATACCAATTGAAATATAACATCTAAGCCAAGGTAAGAAATCAATGATCATTTCTTCACAACATTGATACCAATTGAACAAATACAATAGAGCTATACTTTGAAATGTGATATCAATTGGTAAGAGAATATAACAATGAAATATAATACCAATTGAGAACTAAAAAGATCATAATATCACTTAACAAAGAAGATATCAATTGTAAAGAAGAATCAATAATCACAAAAACATGATAATCAACTAATAATCTCTCAATGATACAAATTGAATTAACTAAACATTTAGAAAAGTAATATCAATTGAGAAGATACCAATTGAGATAATATATCAATATCAAATATTACCACTTTGTAGGACATTCACTTGAGATGCAAGTGTGATACCAATTGAAGATGTGAATATAGACATTCATAGTTGAGACCAATTGAGGGTATGTGTCATTCATTTGCATCTTCAATCAAACCTACAAAACAATCATGCTTTGCTTTTTGGTATCCAAATGGTTTTGGATCCATTTTTGTTAGTGTAGGGACTTTCACCCTTTTTCATCCAAACAAAATTTCCTTTAGGTATACCATGCACTTTAACATAACACACATTTGAAGTATGTCCATGAGTACCACAATAGAAACATGTTGGAGGATTTGAAAAATCAACTTTAGAAAAATCAACAACATTTCTATGAGATTTACTCTTAGCATTAGTATAACCCAAACCAAACTTGTTTGAATTTTCTCTTTGAAAATTTAACAATGTGCGCAATCTAATATCACAAATGGTGAAACTTGCAAGCTTATTTTTCAAAATAGCATTTTCATCCTTGAGCAACTTGCAACTCTCACAATCAATCACAACATTCAATCTACTAGCACAATCACAAGAAGAACTAGCATAGATAAGATCAAGAGTTTCATTTTCAAGATTAAGCTCATCAACTTGTTTTTGAAGTTCTAAAATCTCTTTTTGATGTTTCAAAATGAGCTTCTTTCTTTCAATGTTTTTCAAAGCTAGTTTTTCAAGTTGTTCATACATTTCTTCATAAGCATTATGTAACAATTCATATTTAGAAGAAATTTCGGATTTAGATTCACTTACATTGCTATCCTCGCTTTGATAACTTGATTCATCATTTGAACTTTGTTCTTCATCATCTACTAGAGTTATCAAGTTGAGACAAGCGGCTTCTTCATCATCCGATGAACTACTCGATGTGCTTTTCTTGTTATCTTCATCACTATCCCAAACTATGTATGCTCTTTTAGATTTAGAATTTTTCTTGTCTTTCTCCTTCTTCTTGAGATACCTAGAGCATGAGTACTTGAGATGTCCGGGCTTTCCACATTCATGGCAAACTACACCTTCTTTTGAATTTTTGGTCTTGTAGTGTGGGGAATCCTTCTCTTTACTTTTGTCCTTGTTCAACCTTCCTTTTCTCTTTAGAAACTTGTCAAATTCTTTTAACAAAAGTTTCATGTCTTTTTCATCAACATCGGAATCAGAATCTTCACTATCATCATCATCGGAACTATCTTTCTTTTTGTATGATCTATTGACTTTAAGAGCAAGTCCCTTTCTTTCTTTGTTTTTATCCGACTCTTCATTGATACTTAATCGTCCAAGCTCCATTTCATGTTCTTGAAGCTTTCCGAAAAGTGTTGCTAGATCCATAGCATCCAAATTTTTAGATTCAACAATAGCCGTTACTTTTGGTTGCCAATTCCTGTCTAAACATCTCAACACTTTGTTAGAAAGTTCACCTTGAAGAAAAGTTTTACCAAGAGCAAGTAAATGATTTATAATATGAGTAAAACGCTTTTGCATATCATTTATAGATTCATTTGGAAGCATATGAAACAATTCATAATCACGCATTAAAGCATTCAATCTAGCTCTCCTAACCTCACTAGTTCCTTCATGAGTCACTTGTAAAGTGTCCCACATTTCCTTAGCACTAGAACATTGAGAAACTCTAAAGAACTCGTCATAGGATAAAGCGGATGTAATGATATTCTTTGCTTTATAATCATATTGTACTTTCTTTCTATCATCATCCTTCCACTTATCCTCGGGGATCAATTGTTCTACACCTTCAACTAAACTAGAGGGGATATGAGGACCTTTTTCAACTACTTTCCAAATTTCACTATCTATGGCTTGGATAAAGATTTTCATTCTAACTTTCCAATATGCATAGCCTTCTCCGGCAAACAATGGAGGACGACTTATTGAAGCACCTTCACCACCAAAGGGATTCGTAGAACCCATTGCGATTTTCTTAAAGGATCTTTACGAAAAAGCTCTAATGCTCGTGTCTTTCGACCGAGCTCTGATACCAATTGAGGAAATCGCAATTGGTGGTTGGAGAGACTTAGGAACCCTAGGAATACACCTAGAAGGGGGGGTTGAATAGGTGTTGAAGCTGCCTTGAAAGATTTTCAAACGAAACAAATCTAAACAATCAAAACAAATGATTTTTACAAATTCTACAGTACTTAATCGATTAAGCAAGTCGTGTACTCGAGTAGTACTCGATTAAGCTTGAACTTAATCGATTAAGTATGACAGAAAACAGAAAAATCAATTTTCATTCGAATACGAAAATCAATCAATTCACATGCAAGATCAGAGATTCAGCGGAAATGATTAACACCTATATTCTTATTGATTAACCTAGTTATGAAAATGATTTTCCCTTTATCAATTTGAACAATCAAAGATTCAATTCAATCAATTATGAAAATCAATCTTTCTAGGTTTTCAATCAAGAACGCAATCAAATGACTTGAATATAAAGAGTAAGAGTTTAGAGATACGACACAGTGATTTATCCTGGTTCACTTTCATCCACTTGAAAGCTACATCCAGTCCCCTCTTCAACCAAGAGAGATTCTTCACTATGAGGAATTAGAGTTCTCAAATTACAAGTGATTGCCTCACAAGACTCCCTTCTTGCTAGCCTACAAGAGATAACCGACACCCTTGCCTTGTAATCCTATTGATCTTCTCTCTAATCTAACCTCTACCCCTTGTTGATAATCGACACAACAAGTCTTCAATTGCTTGATGATAATCCACACACCAAGGCTTCACTTGCTTGATTCACAACCAAGACTTCTTCTTCTTCTTCAATAAGAATGCACTTGCTTGATGATAAAATCGACACACCAAGACTTCTTGTTTGTTGTAGTGGCTTGCCTTCTTGCAAAGATTACAACACAATAGAAAACACAAAATAATCCTATGAATCTCAATCAAGAGTTATGACAATTCACCATAAGAGATTCAAAGGTTCTTGATCAAAGAATATGAAAATATGAGAACTTTGATCTTTAGAAAATGAGAGAGAATAGAGTGGCTTGATTCTTTGTAAAAACTTGTATGAAAATGATTCTAACTCATCACAAATAATAGGAAAAGGTTTATCTAGAATACCTAAAAGTTGTAGCACTTAAAAACTGATTTTGAGAAGTGAAAAACGTATTTTAAAAATCAGTTCAGCAGTACTTAATCGATTAAGCAAGTCGTGTACTCGAGTAGTACTCGATTAAGTTATCACTTAATCGATTAAGTTGGTACTGTACATGTTCAAAACTTGTTTTCTCAAAATCCAACCTTTCCTTTAAAACCTTTAAGCCACCTATTGATTCTAGGTTAAGTGAAAACTCAAATTATGATTAAATCATGACTTATGAATGAGATTCACTACCCTCTATAATAATCTACCCAAATAAAAAACCTATGAAGCTTGAGAGGCAAAAGATAAAAGAAATACAAATACACTCAAACTTAGGTCTTCATGAGCTTGCTTTCTCTCTTCTTCATTTGATGTTTGTTGTTGCTTGTTGAGCTTGAAACTTGATCAACACTTGTAGCTTGTTCAAAAACACTTTGTCATTATCAAAACATTCATCATGTTCATCATGGAACTAACAAATCTCATTCATAAGTCATGATTAAATCATAATTTGAGTTTTCACTTAACCTAGAATCAATAGGTGGCTTAAAGGTTTTAAAGGAAAGGTTGGATTTTGAGAAAACAAGTTTTGAACATGTACAGTACCAACTTAATCGATTAAGTGATAACTTAATCGAGTACTACTCGAGTACACGACTTGCTTAATCGATTAAGTACTGCTGAACTGATTTTTAAAATACGTTTTTCACTTCTCAAAATCAGTTTTCAAGTGCTACAACTTTTGGGTATTCTATATAAACCTTTTCCTATTATTTGTGATTAGTTAGAATCATTTTCATACAAGTTTTACAAAGAATCAAGCCACTCTATTCTCTCTCATTTTCTAAAGATCAAAGTTCTCATATTTTCATATTCTTTGATCAAGAACCTTTGAATCTCTTATGGTGAATTGTCATAACTCTTGATTGAGATTCATAGGATTGTTTTGTGTTTTCTATTGTGTTGTAATCTTTGCAAGAAGGCAAGCCACTACAACAAACAAGAAGTCTTGGTGTGTCGATTTTATCATCAAGCAAGTGCATTCTTATTGAAGAAGAAGAAGAAGTCTTGGTTGTGAATCAAGCAAGTGAAGCCTTGGTGTGTGGTTTATCATCAAGCAATTGAAGACTTGTTGTGTCGATTATCAACAAGGGGTAGAGGTTAGATTAGAGAGAAGATCAATAGGATTACAAGGCAAGGGTGTCGGTTATCTCTTGTAAGCTAGCAAGAAGGGAGTCTTGTGAGGCAATCACTTGTAATTTGAGAACTCTAATTCCTCATAGTGAAGAATCTCTCTTGGTTGAAGAGGGGACTGGATGTAGCTTTAAAGTGGATGAAAGTGAACCAGGATAAATCACTGTGTCGTATCTCTAAACCCTTACTCTTTATATTCAAGTCATTTGATTGCGTTCTTGGTTGAAAACCTAGAAAGATTGATTTTCATAATTGATTGAATTGAATCTTTGATTGTTCAAATTGATAAAGGGAAAATCATTTTCATAACTAGGTTAATCAATAAGAATATAGGTGTTAATCATTTCCGCTGAATCTCTGATCTTGCATGTGAATTGATTGATTTTCGTATACGAATGAAAAATTGATTTTTCTGTTTTCTGTCATATTTAATCGATTAAGTTCAAGTTTAATCGAGTACTACTCGAGTAAATTGCAGGTTAATCGATTAAGTGCTGTAGAATTTGCAAAAATCATTTGTTTTGATTGTTTAGATTTGTTTCGTTCGAAAATCTTTCAAGGTAGCTTCAACACCTATTCAACCCCCCCTTCTAGGTGTATTCCTAGGGTTCCTAAGTCTCTCCAACCACCAATTGCGATTTCCTCACCATAAAGTGATAGCTGGAGAATCTCAGGAAATTGAGAGATAGTGAGCATGCATCATGCCATAATAATTAAAGAAGTTAATTATATTTGAAAATGGCTTTCTCATATGTTTATGCATATCACTTGACTATTTGGTAAATGTGAATGTTTATTTCATATGATTATTCTTATTTGATTATGTGAACTGTATTGCTTACCCCTTTATACCCATTATAGGTGATGGCTCGCTATCTAGCTTGCATAGAGTTTCGCCCACTCCCTAGAGGAGTGTGGTACTACGAGGAGCCACCTTCGAGGGGGAGGTAGAGGTGACCCTCTATCACCCTAACCCTTTGGCTCGTGTCCATCCTCGTAGGTTCCTCATCCCTATTATCTATACCCTGCATGTGCCCCCTTTTTTATACTTACCATGGACCACCCCCGGCTCGACCAGCTTGTCCTTTTCACAATTTTCGATTTAGAGCAGCTATTCGATCCCATCCCTCTGCCTCCCAAGTAATACGTGAGGAGACTCCTGTTCCTAGTCCGATGAGTCCGGTTCATGGGACTCTATCTGCTGACCATTTGCCCAGTGGTCGGGCACCGACTCAGTCGGACGAGGTCGAGGAGGACCCCGAGGAGGCCGAGAGCGAGGGAGAGCTAGTCGAGCACTCCACTGGGAGTCAGTGGGGAGTTGGGGATCAACCTGGTAGTGCATGATATAGATAGTTAGGATGAGGGATAGTGGAGCAACAACTGGAGACCAGGAGGAGGATCGTTGCTATGAGGAGGATCATCAGACCATCTCTGGAATTTCTTATTTTGAGTTGTATCTATATTGTATATAGTTTTGAGAGATTTCAGAGAGGTGGTCTATCTTTATATTTTGTTGAGTTAATAGTCACATAGGTCCCCAAAAGATACCTGTGGAATCAGTTAGGTCCCTGAAAGATTAGTGGAATCTCTTAAACCCCTAAAGATCATTTTGGAATCAGTTAGGTCCCTGGAAGATTTTTGGAATCTCTTAAACCCCTCAAAGATCAATTTGACATCACATTAGTCTGTCCATGAGGGACCTAACGGAATCCTATGTGACACATTAAATGCTTTGTTGGCCCAAACGTGGCACCTTCTTAACATTCCAACATCGCATTGGGGCCAACAAAGCATTTAACGTGCCACGTAGAATTACATCAGGTCCATCCTGACGAAATTGAATGGGGGGACTAATATGACGCCAAAATGATCTTTGAGGGGTTTAAGAGATTCCACAAATCTTTCAGAGATCTAACTGATTCCACAGGTATCTTTCGGGGACCTATGTGACTATTAACTCTATTTTGTTTTATGGACTTGTATTTGGGATCTTTTACTGTCACCACTATGGACCTTGACTATGATGTACGCATGTTACCTTTGCATATATATCTAGAAGTTTGACGTTCAGCAGATCAAGGTTCTTATTTTATAAATTCCGCTTACTCTGATTTTAAGTTACGATGTTTGTTCAAAAATATCAATATCTTCGAATTCGAGATAACAACACTTTATTATGAAAAACATATTTTGTGAACCACGATATGTAATCTCGAATCTCAGTCTTTTTGTCTTAATACACAATCATTTTTATAACTTATGATTAATGACTTTATTATCCCAAGGGAATTTTATTAACCCTATTTTATATACAACTCAAGTCCATATACTTTATATTACAAATCATATCTTTATATAATTATAAAGATTTACTAAAAAGAGCGTGACACCCTTTTTGGTATCAGAGCATACGGTCCTGATTCTTGATCCTTGCAAGCTTGATACGAAAGAATGGTTCTCCATATGAGTAATGTTTCCCTGCTCGCTATTTGATTTATTTCATGTAGCTTAAGTCCTGTGATTGCTTTGTCTAAGTTGGAATTAGATAGCATGTAGCGGATTCGATGGACCTTAAATGACCTAAGTCCATATTGCAGGTCTACTATGGCAGCGCGATATAGAGACCATACGAATGATATGTTGGAGCGAATCACTGCAGTGTTGGAAAACATGCAACGGAATCAGAATCAGCATCAACATCAGTCAGCTAATCCACCTCCGGTGAATGTAGCAGCTGCAGAGGCTAAGACCTTATCCGAGTTTATAAGCTGTAATCCCTCAAAGTTTGCAGGAGGGTGTTGGAATAATTGGTGGTATTGGCGAGAATCACCCAAGAGGGGGGGTGAATTGGGTGTTTATAAAATTTTGAAATTCAATCGCAATAAATCGTTCTTTGAAATAATAACAGAGATTAAAATGAGCGGAAGACTTAAAGAACGAGTTAAAACTTTTTTAAGCGCAGAAATGAATTAATATTACTAGATATATTGAAATCATAATATACACGAGATTGAACAAAACAACACTAAGAAAAACGCAATTCTCGTGTTACATAAATTAAAACTTGAAAATAACTTTTATCAGCAAAAATATGATTCACACAAAATAAACGTGCGGAAAATAAAGAGATAAGGGATAGGAAACTTTGCACCAGAGATTTTTATCCTGGTTCGGCAAACAACGCCTACATCCAGTCCTCAAGCGACCCACTTGAGCTTTTCACTAAGCTAATACGCAACCGCGTCCCCAAGTACATCTAGAGTGCCCCACAAGCTACTAGGAATCCCATCGTTCGCCAGGGACCTCAAATACAAATAGCCTAACTACTAGGAATCCCACCGTTCGTATAGCGCTACCCAATACACAAGGGTTATCTCACCCTATGAACGCGACACACGTTCAATCCTAAGGGAAAACACTCCTTAAAACCTAAGGTTGTCACACCCCTTACAATAAAATGGATTTGCACGAAGAAATGTGTGCAACTAACAATAAGCTCTCTAGATAGAGTAGATACTACAATAAAGTCCTATGGCAAGATAATATCTTTAAGCAAATACTAAGCTATAACACTATGATGATGATGATGAATATGATTTTTCTTCTCAAAAGGATTTTCAAAAAAAATGAGAGAAGGAGAAGAAGAAGAGAGGAGATGATGTGAAGTGATGGTGACTTTTTCAAAATGTAGAAGAAGCAGCCAGAAAATCAAAACGAGATCATCCAGAAAAGGAAACAAATCATTCTGGGAATCAGGTTTGATTTCAGCACGTTTTTCAAAATTTGAATAAAATAATCGATTATTTTGGTCAGGTTAATCGATTACTTGCTCTCAGGTTTTTCACAAAAGTTGCAGCATAGAATATAATCGATTAATAGTTTCAAGTAATCGATTACTGTCACCTAAATGACCAGTTCAAGGAAGTAATCCATTACAAGAATCTAATTAATCAATTACTTACTCTCTGGTTACAAGTTGCATCAAGTAATGGATTATTCCAGAAGGGGTAATCGATTACTCCACAATAAAAATAGATTTTCATGAAAAAGTTGTAACCAATGGTTTTCGCAAAACATTTTTCACAAACATATTTCTTGGAGCAGAAGTTTAAAAAGGCTTCTTCTAGGTTTTAAGAATAAAAACAAGTTTCATCATCATAACGTTATAACTAAGTGCTTTAGAGAATATTAGATGCCTTACAAAGTTTTCTAAGCCTAAAGACTAGATCTTCAACATGCATAAACTTTGCAATCTTCAATGTACCTGAACCTGTTAAGAATATATATAAAAATGTGTTGTGTCATCATCAAAACACCAAGAGGGAAACCATGAGTTTCAACACTCAGTTTCAACACTCCCCCTTTTTGATGATGACAAACACTGTCTGCAAAACAGAGGTTAGTACATAATATATAACAATTAACACAATCAGCTCTTAACTCAAGCTCAACTAGATCTCAAGCTAAGCTCCCCCTGAATTCATGAATGGTCATGAACCTGTTAACCTGTTCCTTCCTAATAACACGGAACCTGTTTTGCTCAAGGTATATCTCTATACTGCATATATAACCATGTCTATCTCCATATTTCTCCATATTTCTTCATTATAACTATGAATTATACCAAGTTCAATCATAATATGTATTTAGATGCTAACTCGATTAACTCAAGTTTGCACTAAGTAACATGTTATGGTCGAAGTACTTTAGCTTTTCCAAGATAAGATGATCATGTGAAAAGAAAATTTGCAACACATGATTTATTTTTCAAAATTAGTATAGCTTGGAATAGTCAAAGTATGTTCTTGAATAATCATGATTATAATAAGAATATGACTTGTTTACCTCAAACTTTGTGTGCCATGGAGATTTTGTCTTTGACCAATAATTCCTTCCATCAACCATTTTGTGCCAAGGGTATTCTCTCTGAGACCATTGCTTTCTGTTCTTATTTTTCATCAATATGAATTTTTCATTTCTTCCACTGAAGGCTTTTGTTCTTGTTGAAGCTATTCTCCTTTGGTCACTCCATCTATCTTTAGATATCCTCCGAGACCTTTTGATATGTTTTTCTCTTTGATTTCTTCTTGGTTTTTCCTTGGTTAAGATATGATCTTCCTTCCTGTTACAAGGAGAAATTTTTGGTACCCATCTCAATTTGGGTCTAGGGGGATTAGATTTAGATTCCTCGGAAACTTTTGGAACCCATTTCATTTTATTTCTCATATATTGATTTTTCTTATAAATGCACAAATGAGAAATATGACCCGAACGTCCACAGTAGTTACAAATAATGGATTTGGGAGATGCTTTGAATTTTCTAAAATCATTTTTGCAAAGAATAGACTTATGATCCATGTATTCAGAATCACATTTGCTAATCACTTTACTTGACTTTTGAATTTCCACATTCTTATTAGAATTGTCAAATAAGGAGTTTGAACAAATGGACTTTGAGATACATTGAGAATCACAAGAAGCAGCCTCAACAGATTTTTCAATAAAGTTACATTTTTCATTTCTTGTAGAGGTGCTATTTTCAAAAATATTTTTCAAATCATCTCTCAAAACATTATGAGTACTATGAGGATTTTGGGAATAAGAATCAATTAACGTTACCTCGTGAGGAGTGTATGAATATGGTGCACTTTCGTTGTCTACTGACTCCTCATATGAAGAACTTGATTCCAAGTGAGATACCAAGAATGTTTCAAACAGCTTTTCTAAATCATCATCTTCATCTGACGAATTGCTCCTCATGCTATTGGTGTCATCATTCAAAACTTTGTCATGGGAGATAATCAATTCATCCTTCGAGCTTTCCTCTAGTTGATTTTCCTGATTGTATCTGTGAACACTTACACTTTCCGAAAGATCATCAGTAGCATAACATGTGTGTAGAGTATCCCAAATACATTTAGCATTAACACAGTCCTTGATTCTAGCGTATGCGTCATCGTTTAAGGCATTCCTTAAAATCTGCATAGCTTGAATATTCAAGGCAAAACATTTTTTGTCAAATTCGTTTAAAACATGTTTTGGGTTTAAATCAAAACCATTTTGTACAATGAACCATAAATGATAATTAATTTATTGTAAATAAAATTTCATTCTAGCACTCCAAAACAAATAATTTTCTCCATTGAAAATTGGTGCTTCATCGAATGAAAGACCCTCCATTTTAAATTCAAAAAAAAAATATCCCAATATGCCAAACCACACAAGGATCTTTAACTCAAGCGATTAAGCTTGTTACCAGAGCACGAAGCTCTGATACCAATTGTTGGAATAATTGGTGGTATTGGCAAGAATCACCCAAGAGGGGGGTGAATTGGGTGTTTATAAAATTTTGAAATTCAATCGCAATAAATCGTTCTTTGAAATAATAACAGAGATTAAAACGAGCGGAAGACTTAAGGAACGAGTTAAAACTTTTTTAAGCACAGAAATGAATTAATATTACTAGATATATTGAAATCATACTATACACAAGATTGAACAAAACAACACTAAGAAAAACGCAATTCTCGTGTTACATAAATTAAAACTTGAAAATAACTTTTATCAGCAAAAATATGATTAACACAAAATAAACGTGCGGAAAATAAAGAGATAAGGGATAGGAAACTTTGCACCAGAGATTTTAATCCTGGTTCGGCAAACAACGCCTACATCCAGTCCTCAAGCGACCCACTTGAGCTTTTCACTAAGCCAAGACGCAACCGTGTCCCCAAGTACATCCAGAGCGCCCCGCAAGCTACTAGGAATCCCACCGTTCGCCAGGGACCTCAAATACAAATAGCCTAACTACTAGGAATCCCACCGTTCGTATAGCGCTACTAAATACACAAGGGTTATCTCACCCTATGAACGCGACACACGTTCAATCCTAAGGGAAAACACTCCTTAAAACCTAAGGTTGTCACACCCCTTACAATAAAATGGATTTGCACGAAGAAATGTGTGCAACTAACAATAAGCTCTCTAGATAGAGTAGATACTACAATAAAGTCCTATGGCAAGATAATATCTTTAAGCAAATACTAAGCTATAACACTATGATGGTGATGATGAATATGATTTTTCTTCTCAAAAGGATTTTCAAAAAAAATGAGAGAAGGAGAAGAAGAAGATAGGAGATGATGTGAAGTGATGGTGACTTTTTCAAAATGTAGAAGAAGCAGCCAGAAAATCAAAACGAGATCATCCAGAAAAGGAAACAAATCATTCTGGGAATCAGGTTTGATTTCAGCACGTTTTTCAAAATTTGAATAAAATAATCGATTATTTTGGTCAGGTTAATCGATTACTTCCTCTCAGGTTTTTCACAAAAGTTGCAGCATAGAATATAATCGATTAATAGTTTCAAGTAATCGATTACTGTCACCTAAATGACCAGTTCAAGGAAGTAATCCATTACAAGAATCTAATTAATCAATTACTTACTCTCTGGTTACAAGTTGCATCAAGTAATGGATTATTCCAGAAGGGGTAATCGATTACTCCACAATAAAAATAGATTTTCATGAAAAAGTTGTAACCAAAGGTTTTCGCAAAACATTTTTCACAAACATATTTCTTGGAGAAGAAGTTTAAAAAGGCTTCTTCTAGGTTTTAAGAATAAAAACAAGTTTCATCATCATAACGTTATAACTAAGTGCTTTAGAGAATATTAGATGCCTTACAAAGTTTTCTAAGCCTAAAGACTAGATCTTCAACTTGCATAAACTTTGCAATCTTCAATGTACCTAAACATGTTAAGAATATATATAAAAATGTGTTGTGTCATCATCAAAACACCAAGAGGGAAACCATGAGTTTCAACACTCAGTTTCAACACTCCCCCTTTTTGATGATGACAAACACTTCCTGCAAAACAGAGATTAGTACATAATATATAACAATTAACACAATCAACTTTTAACTCAAGCTCAACTAGATCTCAAGCTAAGCTCCCCCTGAATTCGTGAATGGTCATGAACCTGTTAACCTGTTCCTTCCTAATAACCTGGAACCTGTTTTGCTCAAGGTATATCTCTGCACTGCATATATAACCATGTCTATCTCCATATTTCTCCCCCTTTTGACATCATCAAAAAGGCGGGAAAACTAAAGAGAATCGGCACATGACAACAAATATGAATAACAACCCAAATAGAACATATCGTCATAATGCATCAAGCCAAAATATCCAGAATATGACAGAGAATACCAAATGAAATCCGTAAACAGTTCAACATGATGAATAAAAAGAACTAGGGGGTTACGAGCAAAAACACAAAATTATCCAGACAGCATAAATCAAATAAACATAGAGTAGAGATCCACAAGCTAGATGATCACTGGAACGGAGGACAGTTCTGATGCCTCAAATGATATATCTCCTGCTGCACTTCCTCCATATCAACGTGCCTCTATTCCATGCCGGAGGTGAGCTGAGCAAGCGAGGTATCTACTGAATGTATATGTTCATCAGAACGCCTCATGTATCATCTGACATCGTCCATGAAAAGTTGCATGTATGGTGGAATGTGATCAGGTGGATAAAGAGCTTGTAGCGGAATGAAGTCTGAATCTTGAGCCGGTGCACTCTCTGGCTGTTGCTGCTGCTGCTGCTGTTCTTCTTCATCAGGGTCATAATTATGATTGGACTTGCGTTCCCGTCGCTGAGATTTTGGAATCCAACCTCTATCTTCCATATTAACCCAACCCGTGTTTCCCAAGATATTCGTGTCCATACGCATATCAGCGTTAGGGGATGTTCTAGCTTCGCCATTCAAGGGAACTCTGAAATGCCTGAGAATGTTGGTTATAACAGTTGCATATGGAAGCTTAGAAGTCTTATTCTTCATATCCTTATCAATTGATCGGTGGACTTTCCCAGCAATCTCAATCATGTGGTTTAGAACAAACCAACCCCAGTTAATGGGTTTGTCATGAAACCACGCCCAGAAGATGATATAGTCAGAATCAAGCAGCCTGAAATAGTTGCCTTGCCTTGGAATCAGACAACGATTCAGAATAAAATGAAGAACCCGATATACAAACTTCAGATTACCAGATGTCAACACCTTTCCAGAAGGGATACGATCATCGATGAATTCTTCCTTAGCAACTTTCTTGTCATACTCATCTCCCCATAGATTATCATAACTGGAACCAGTGAATGTCACTCCGTCCATGGGTAAGTGAGTGATGTTGACCCAAGTGGCTAAATCAATTTTGATACTCCTTCCCTTAACTTCAAAGTATAGAACCTTTTCATCTGAATTCCACACAAGATTAGTATAGAATACTCTGACCAGATCTTCATAGAAGTCGCCACCGATAGTGCTAAATTCAAAAAACCCTTTTTCTTTCAGAAGCACTACGGTGGGAAGGTTACAATCTTCGCCATCTAAAGTATTAGCATCCAGAAACCTCGGAGAAATCACGGAGTAAGCCTCAAAATATTTCTCATAATCCATAATCTGAGATGGACTCGAGAACCAACGATTCAAATTTTCCACTGCTATAGGTTGGTGAACTGGAGGAGGTGGAGCAGACGAACTAGCTTCGTTTCTTCTAGGTCGAGGAGGCCTAGGAGCCCGACTAGATGATGGTTGAGCCCTACTCTGAACAATAGGAGGAGAAGGCTCATCCTCATCAGACTGATCAATGATGGCTCTTCTTTTTGTGCGGCGGGTTGACATGATCACAACTAAATTCAGATGACCTCAACAAAATATACTGAACCAACTAAACCGATCAACTGAATAGACAACCCAGCAATAAGCAGTTCCTCAACACAGCACAGAAAAGCCTAGACTATAATTCAGAATACCAAATACTCAAACCAGCAAACCAGCTATATCAACATCAGGACATCATCATCGAGCAGCATATCAAAGTACTGATCATAGAGAGACTGAAGAAGATAAAGCAATAAACTGAGAACCTGAACCGAAGAATGCACTGAATAGAAGCTGAACCGAAGCTAAACCGAATCTGAACCACTGAACCAGACAAACCGAAACACTGAACCAGAAAACCAGATCAACAAACCGAACCGGAACAGAACCAACAAAGTGAACAGCAACTAGAACCAGGGAGCACTGAACCAACGTCTTCACTGAACCGTATGCAAGTAAGGAAGCATTGAATCGCTCAAATGTGCCACTGAACCGGAGAGAGGCAGCAAACCGAGTGCATGAACCGAGTTGGACTCTTGAAGAACCAAAGAACCAGTGAACCAAGATCTTGACAAGGAGATGGATATGGTGGTTGAAGGTTTTATCAATGGTGGCTTTAATGGTGGTTAAGGTTTAGAACCGAATGGGAGAAGAAAGGAGAGTGGAAAGGATTTTGGAGAAGAAATAAGGAAGAAGAAGAAGGTTTATGAGTGAAATAGGAAGAATAAGTAAGAATGGTGGAGGTTTAATGAAGGTTTGGAGGTGGTTATGGAGTTTGTGATGGTAGGAGGAAGAAGAAGAAGAAATATCGTGGGAGAGGTGAGAGAGAGGGAGGCCGTGTATTTTGAAAGAGAAAAGGAAGAGTAAGAGAGAGAGAGAATGAGAGCACGTGAGAGAGGGGATTTGGTGGCGAGGGTTAGGTCAATTCTGTGGTCCTCACTTGGTCAAACTGGGTCAAGGCCCACTTGGTCCACACGATTCTGCACTTTTTCCTTTTTTTTCAGATATTGTAGCCAGTAATCGATTATTTCCATTGATTTAATCGATTACTTCTTCATTTAATCGATTACTTCCATGCATTTAATCGATTATACCTCCTCTGGTTAGAACCTGATGCAACATCTTAATCGATTATTTCAGACATTTTAACCGATTACTTTGCCTCTGATGGGTTGCATGATGCTGCAGCTTTAATCGATTATTTCGACCCTCTAAGCGATTATTTTCTCATAACTGTTCAGAACTGATGCACAAACCAACTGGGTAATCGATTACTGTTGCAGAGTAATCGATTACTTCTGCACAAAATTCCAGAATTCCTCTTTCTCTGCATAACTAGCCTTCAATGACTTCCGAGAGTTGATTTCTGATGCAAGGGACCGTCAGTGACATTAGCTTGTGGTCAACTTACCTTTAGGGGACCCTGTTTCCTGCAAGACAAATAGTTCTGGATATCTCCAACGCTCAAGTTAGATAATTTCTCATGATAAACAATTTGAGCTATTGAAGTAGTTGAAATAGACCAAAAATAATATAACAAATCATATGCTTCATTAAAACTATGAATTATACCAAGTTCAATCATAATATGTATTTAGATGCTAACTCGATTAACTCAAGTTTGCACTAAGTAACATGTTATGGTCGAAGTACTTTAGCTTTTCCAAGATAAGATGATCATGTGAAAAGAAAATTTGCAACTCATGATTTATTTTCAAAAATTAGTATAGCTTGGAATAGTCAAAGTATGTTCTTGAATAATCATGATTATAATAAGAATATGACTTGTTTACCTCAAACTTTGTGTGCCATGGAGATTTTGTCTTTGACCAATAATTCCTTCCATCAACCATTTTGTGCCAAGGGTATTTTCTCTGAGACCATTGCTTTCTTTTCTGATTTTTCATCACCACTGAAGGCTTTTGTTCTTGTTGAAGCTATTCTCCTTTGGTCACTCCATCTATATTTAGATATCCTCCGAGACCTTTTGATATGTTTTTCTCTTTGATTTCTTCTTGGTTTTTCCTTGGTTAAGATATGATCTTCCTTCCTGTTACAAGGAGAAATTTTTGGTACCCATCTCATTTTGGGTCCAGGGGGATTAGATTTAGATTCCTCGGAAACTTTTGGAACCCATTTCATTTTATTTCTCATATATTGATTTTTCTTATAAATGCACAATGAGAAATATGACCCGAACGTCCACAGTAGTTACAAATAATGGGTTTGGGAGATGCTTTGAATTTTCTAAAATCATTTTTGCAAAGAATAGACTTATGATCCATGTATTCAGAATCACATTTGCTAATCACTTTACTTGACTTTTGAATTTCCACATTCTTATTAGAATTGTCAAATAAGGAGTTTAAACAAATAGACTTTGAGATACATTGAGAATCACAAGAAGCAGCCTCAACAGATTTTTCAATAAAGTTACATTTTTCATTTCTGGTAGAGGTGCTATTTTCAAAAATATTTTTCAAATCATCTCTCGAAACATTATGAGTACTATGAGGATTTTTGGTATAAGAATCAATTAACGTTACCTCGTGAGGAATGTATGAATATGGTGCACTTTCGTTGTCTACCGACTCCTCATCTGAAGAACTTGATTCCAAGTGAGATACCAAGAATGTTTCAAACAACTTTTCTAAATCATCATCTTCATCTGACGAATTGTTCCTCATGCTATTGGTGTCATCATTCAAAACTTTGTCATGGGAGATAATCAATTCATCCTTCGAGCTTTCCTCTAGTTGATTTTCCTGATTGTATCTGTGAACACTTACACTTTTCGAAAGATCATCAGTAGCATAACATGTGTGTAGAGTATCCCAAATACATTTAGCATTAACACAGTCCTTGATTCTAGCGTATGCGTCATCGTTTAAGGCATTCCTTAAAATCTGCATAGCTTGAATATTCAAGGCAAAACATTTTTTGTCAAATTCGTTTAAAACATGTTTTGGGTTTAAATCAAAACCATTTTGCACAATGAACCATAAACGATAATTAATTGATTGTAAATAATTTTCATTCTAGCACTCCAAAACAAATAATTTTCTCCATTGAAAATTGGTGCTTCATCGAATGAAAGACCCTCCATTTTAAATTCAAAAAAAATATCCCAATATGCCAAACCACACAAGGATCTTTAACTCAAGCGATTAAGCTTGTTACCAGAGCACGAAGCTCTGATACCAATTGTTGGAATAATTGGTGGTATTGGCGAGAATCACCCAGAGATTAAAACGAGCGGAAGACTTAAATAACGAGTTAAAACTTTTTTAAGCGTAGAAATGAATTAATATTACTAGATATATTGAAATCATACTATACACGAGATTGAACAAAACAACACTAAGAAAAACGCAATTCTCGTGTTACATAAATTAAAACTTGAAAATAACTTTTATCAGCGAAAATATGATTAACACAACGCCTACATCCAGTCCTCAAGCGACCCACTTGAGCTTTTCACTAAGCCAAGACGCAACCGCGTCCCCAAGTACATCCAGAGCGCCCCGCAAGCTACTAGGAATCCCACCGTTCGCCAGGGACCTCAAATACAAATAGCCTAACTACTAGGAATCCCACCGTTCGTATAGCACTACCTAATACACAAGGGTTATCTCACCCTATGAACACGACACACGTTCAATCCTAAGGGAAAACACTCCTTAAAACCTAAGGTTGTCACACCTCTTACAATAAAATGGATTTGCACGAAGAAATGTGTGCAACTAACAATAAGCTCTCTAGATAGAGCAGATACTATAATAAAGTCCTATGGCAAGATAATATCTTTAAGCAAATACTAAGCTATAACACTATGATGATGATGATGAATATGATTTTTCTTCTCAAAAGTATTTTCAAAAAAAATGAGAGAAGGAGAAGAAGAAGAGAGGAGATGATGTGAAGTGATGGTGACTTTTTCAAAATGTAGAAGAAGCAGCCAGAAAATCAAAACGAGATCATCCAGAAAAGGAAACAAATCATTCTGGGAATCAGGTATGATTTCAGCATGTTTTTCAAAATTAGAATAAAATAATCGATTATTTTGGTCAGGTTAATCCATTACTTGCTCTCATGTTTTTCACAAAAGTTGCAGCATAGAATATAATCGATTAATAGTTTCAAGTAATCGATTACTGTCACCTAAATGACCAGTTCAAGGAAGTAATCCATTACAAGAATCTAATTAATCAATTACTTACTCTCTGGTTACAAGTTGCATCAAGTAATGGATTATTCCAGAAGGGGCAATCGATTACTCCACAATAAAAATAGATTTTCATGAAAAAGTTGTAACCAACGGTTTTCGCAAAACATTTTTCACAAACATATTTCCTGGAGAAGAAGTTTAAAAAGGCTTCTTCTAGGTTTTAAGAATAAAAACAAGTTTCATCACCATAACGTTATAACTAAGTGCTTTAGAGAATATTAGATGCCTTACAAAGTTTTCTAAGCCTAAAGACTAGATCTTCAACTTGCATAAACTTTGCAATCTTCAATGTACCTGAACCTGTTAAGAATATGTATAAAAATGTGTTGTGTCATCATCAAAACACCAAGAGGGAAACCATGAGTTTCAACACTCAGTTTCAACAGAGGTTATAAGCCTGAAGAAGTTAACAAATGGATCTTGGAGATGGACAAGATCTTTAGAATATTGGAAATTAATGATGCTCAGAAGATAACTTATGTTGTTTTCATGTTAGAAGGGGAAGCGGAGCATTGGGGGAATCATACTACCCAGTTATTGACTCATGAAGGGAGAGAGATAACTTGGGAAGTATTTATGGAAAAGTTCTTGAATAAGTACTTTCCTGAAGATTTGAGGAGGAAGAAGGAGGTTGAGTTTTTACAACTCAAACAAGGCAGTATGAGTGTGGGTGAGTATGCTGCAAGATTTGAGGAATTGATGAAGTACTCTCTTTATTATCAGCTAAACTCTGATGAAAGAAGTAAATGTATTAAGTTTGAAGGAGGATTAAGACTTGAGTTGAAGTCAGTGTTCAGTTATCAGAAGATTCAGAGTTTTCCTATGCTGGTAGATATGTGCAGAATGTATGAGGATGATAAGAAGGCTGAGACACTACAAGTTGTGGAAGGAAAGAAGGAACAACAAGATTATGGACCACAGAGGCGAAAGAAGCATGATCATCGTCATAAGGGCCCCTATTCCCATAAGAATCGGGGGAAAGGCAAGATGACATCTGGTGACAGAAACAGTTCTTACAATAATGCTCCTTATTGTGAGAAATGTAAGCGTCATCATTTTGGAAGAATTTGTTGGGCTACTAGTGGATGTTTTAATTGCGGGAAACCTGGCCATTTTTCTCGTTATTGCAAGGAACTACCAAAGAGCAACCCAAGAGGATCTGCAGATAAGCTTGTGATTCAAGGACGGGTTTTCACTCTCAATGATGTTAAAGCTAATCAGACTCCCGAACTTGTGCAAGGTAATTATTTGCTTAATGACTAACCTTGTAAGATTCTGTTCCATTCAGGAGCCACTCATTCATTCATTTCTTTTGAATGTATGAACCGTTTAAGGATGTCTATATCTGATTCACCCTATTGCCTTAGGGTAGAAACCCCCCCCCCATTTTCCTGTGATTGCTTCAAAGATATGCCTTAATTGTAAAGTTAAGGTATTAGACCGAGTTTCTTGGGTAGATCTGATTTGTCTGCCATTATCCCAATTAGATGTGATCTTGGGTATGGATTGGATGATTAGTAACCAAGTGATCATCGATTGTGATAAAAAGACAATTCTTTATAAGAGCCTTGTTCCGGAGAAGTATCTTTGTTTGTTCCCCGCCATTGGATCTGATGAGGTGGACCTGGTTGTGGAGGAGATTCCTGTTGTTCGGGATTTTCCTAAAGTATTCCCTGAGAAGATGCCGGGATTACCACCATGAAGGGAGATTGAGTTTGGAATTGAGTTGATTCCAGGAGCTGGTCCCATTTCTATTGCTCCATATAGAATGGCATCACCATAAATGGTTGAGTTGAAGAAGCAGATAGAGGAGTTATTATAGAAGCAACTCATAAGACCAAGTGTATCCCCGTGGGGAGCTCCGGTATTGCTTGTTATGAAGAAAGACGGAAGCCTGAGAATGTATGTGGACTACAAGCAACTGAATAAGGTAACTATTAAGAATAAGTACCCTTTACTGAGGATTGATGATATTATGGATCAGGTTAGAGGAGCCTCTGTATTCTCTAAGATAGATCTGAGATCAGGGTACCATCAGATCAGAATTAAGGAAGAAGATATTCCTAAGACCGCATTTCGATCACGATACGGACATTACGACTATGTTGTAATGTCGTTCGGATTGACTAATGCCCCAGCTGTTTTCATGGATTATATGAACCGGATTTTTAGACCATATTTGGATTCATTCGTGGTGGTATTCATTCGTGGTGGATTTTTAGACCATATTTGTTTTCATGGATTATATTCCTCAGATTTTAAAGGAGAAGCAGCTTTGCGCCAAACTTTCCAAGTGTGAGTTTTGGCTAAGGGAAGTTAAGTTTTTGGGACATGTGATCTCAGAAAAAGGAATAGTAGTAGATCCGACTAAAGTACATTAGGTTCTGCAATGGATTCAGCCTAAGTTAGTTACTGAGGTCCGAAGATTCTTAGAACTGGCTGGCTATTACCAGAGATTTATTGAAGGATTCTCCAAAATCGCACTACCTCTCACCAAGTTGACTCGGAAGGATCAACCATTCATATGGGACGAGAAGTGCGAGAAAAGCTTTCAACTGTTGAAGGAAAGGGCTTGAAAAGCTTTTAACATCCTCACCTGTGTTAATCTTAATCTTACCTGATCCTCATAAGGAGTATGAAGTTTATTGTGAGGCATCAAAGCAAGGGCTTGGCAGTGTATTGATGCAAGAAGGAAAGGTTGTGGCGTATATATCTCGTCAATAGAAGATTCACGAGGTGAATTACCCCACCCATGATTTGGAACTTGCTGCAATAGTTTTTTCTCTAAAGATATGGAGGCATCACCTCTATGGCACTACATTTAGAGTGTTTAGTGACCATAAGAGTTTAAAGTATTGATTTGATCAAAAGGATTTGAATATGAGGCAGCATCGGTGGATGGAGTTTTTAAAAGATTATGATTTTGAGCTTCATTACCACCCTGGTAAGGCCAATGTTGTGGCAGATGCCTTGAGTCGTAAAGCGATTCATATAAGCTCAATGATGATTAAAGAAGTAGCTTTGATTGAAGAATTTCGGGATCTGAGTTTGGTGATGCAAGTAGAACCAACCAGTATTAAGATGGGTATGTTGCAAATCTCCAATGAATTCTTGGCTCGAATTCGTGAATTGCAACGAGAGGACGAGGACTTAAAGGAGAAGAGGGAATTGATTATTGGAGGAAAGAAATCTAATTTTTCAGAAGGACCGAAAGGAATTCTTCGTTTCAAAACGAGAATTTGTATACCAAAGAATTCAGAAGTTAGGAGGTTAATTCTGGATGAAGCACACAAAAGCCAGATGAGTATCCTGGATCAACTAAGATGTACCGGGACTTGAAGAACATATTTTGGTGGTCAGGTTTAAAGAGAGACGTGGCGGATTATGTAAGGTCTTGTTTAATATGACAAAAGGTTAAAGTGGAAGACCAGAAGCCTGGAGGGAAATTGCAACCCTTGGATATTCCTCAGTGGAAATGGGATAGTATTTCCATGGATTTTGTAACAGGATTGCCAAGGACAGTTGCAAACCATGATGCAATTTGGGTAATTTTTGATCGCTTGACTAAGTCGACGCATTTCATTCCGGTGAATATGCTTTATTCTTTGGAAAAGCTTACCCAGCTTTACATCAAGGAAGTGGTACGATTGCATGAGATACCTTCCGATATCATTTCGGATCGTGATCCAAGATTTATGTCGAGGTTTTGGCATAGTCTACATCAAGCTCTGAGGACAAGACTAAAGATGAGTTCGGCTTACCATGCGCAGATCGATGGACAGACAGAAAGGACCATCCAATCATTGGAAGATATTCTGCGAGCTTGTGCATTGGAAGAACAAGGAAATTGGGATCAGATTTTGCCACTCGCTGAATTCACATACAATAATGGATATCATACAAGCATTGGTATGGCACCGTTCAAAGCTTTGTATGGAAGAAAGAGTCAAACCCCGCTATGTTGGTTCCAAATGGGGAAGAATCTACGTCTTGGTCCTGAAGTTTTGCAACAGACGATTGAAAAGATTCGGATGATCCATGAGAGAATCAAGACATCACTGAGTTGTTAGAAGAGTTATGCAGATCGGAGAAGACCTTTAGAGTTTTCCAAGGGAGACCATGTGTTCCTTAGGATTGTGCCGATGAAAGGAGTGAGTAGAGCCTTAAGACCTCAAAAGCTTTCACCTAAGTTTATTGGACCCTACCAAATCCTTAAACGAGTTGGCCCTGTAGCTTATCAGATAGCTTTACCACTATCCTTAGCCAATCTGCACAATGTTTTTCATGTTTCCCAATTGAAGAAATATGTGCATGACCCAACCACAATCCACCAGATTCGTCCTGACGATTTAACCCTACGAGAAAACCTAACCTTTAGAGCTTGCCCAGTCCGAATTGAGGATAGGAGGATAAAACAGCTTAGAGGAAAGGAAATTCCGTTAGTCAAAGTTATTTGGCAAAGTGGAGATGTATTTGAAGCAACTTGGGAATTAGAGGATAAGATACGTAAGGATTATCCTGAGTTGTTTATGTAAGATGAATTTCGGGGACGAAATTCCTGGTAAGTGGGGGAGTAGTGTAACACCCCAAATTTTAAGTTCCTGATTGATAAAAATGTTAATTATGAAAGTTTATTCATAATTAATTTCTTTTAATATTAATCATTTTCTTTTGATTAATTAAATGTTTATTTGTGTGCATATGTTTAGTGAGAAAGCATGAAAAATAATTTGATGATTAGTAATATGCAAAAAATAAGGTTTTTGCATATTAGTCCTTGTTTTAGGACCTAGAAGCAATATTAGAAAGGTTTTGGAGAGAAGGGAAATAAAATATTTATTTTTCAAAAATCAGCCAAAAGACTCGAATTAACCCCGAGTTGACTAGAATTAACCCCGAGTTGACATGAAGCCCACTCAGCGATCCAACCTTGGCGTCGTGTCGCCATGCATGATCAAAGAATCCATGTATTTAAGCTTCTTGTTGATGCAAATCAACCATTTTGTTAGTTTTGCTCTGAAAACCAAAGGCTAGGGTTGTTGATTTCGTTCTCTTCGTTTTCGTTCAAATCTGAGAGTTAGCTTGAGTGTTATACACCATTGTAAAGCTCCCATCACGAGCTTTACAAAGACACAAAAATCGTGAGTTGAGGTTCTGTGTGGAAGGAGAACCGAAGCTCGAAAGTGAGGGTGTTTTTGCTGTCAACTTGAAAAACTGAAGTATGGAGCTTACTTCAAGCTTTGATTTTGGTAAGCACAAGAATCCTATGGTCCTCAAATTTGTTTCTACCCTTAGTTTATGTTGCAGAGAATGAGTCCTAACCATTTTCCCCAACTCTTAAATCGATTTTGCATGTCAAATTTTCTGGTCTTTGCACCCTGTCCAACTCTGTCTGCATGCAGAGGATTTTGTGGGTTTTGGAGTTCTAGCTGTTTTCTCTGCAATTCTCTTGTTGATTCACGACCTAGAGGTAAGGTTGAAGCTATACATTCACTAGAATAAGTTTAATTTGTTAAAATTTATGTGGAGAGTCACCATGAGACTCTTTGGGCATAGTTTGAAATAGGAATATGGCTTGGAGGCCTCTCTGAGCGTAAACTTTGGTTTGAGCAAGTTTATAATGTTGCATGTGAGCTATGTGAATGCTATTTTTATGCCAAAAGTGAATGGAATTGATTTTGGTATGTTAAGTTGCTTAAAATGTGAATTTATGCATAATTGGTGATCAGTTGTGATTCCCTGTAATTTGTTATAATTTTTGTGTTGAAACATGTTTATTCTGTAACACCCCGATTCGGCAACTTGGAAACTTAACTTACTTAAAATCAAAATAGTGAAAATTAGGGCCATTTTTTTTTTAAAACAAGTGTTACACAAGATGAGAACATGTGGACTTTCAAAACGTAGTTACAACTTAAAGCTCATGTTCTCATGTTGCGTAAAACCTTTCAAGTTCCAAACCGAGATGTCACAAGACACCGCACCTTGAAACTCGTTTTCAAAACATCAGGTAAAACAAAGCCCGTTTACTTTTTCCAAAACGTCAACATCAATAAAAACGGTTGCCAGGGTACAGTATGATAGAGCAAGGCAATTAATAACTTACCACGGAATACATTCCTCCAGGGGAATTCCTAGCTTCTAGTCATGCTCTCTAGTGTTTGTCGTCCAACTCCGGACTTTGATCGATGAAGCTCACCACGCTTCCACTGCGCCATCTACTAGTTGCAATATCAGCAAGTGCCGATACGACAACATGGTAGGAGAGAGTCAGTGTTCCGAACACTAATCGGTTGACCATGCGGTCTTAGGGTAGATTCAATATAAAAATAGATGTCTAATGCAGCAGAATAAAGTAACCTAATCATGAACACTTATCATGATGCAATCACATAATCACATAGCACATATAAAACATACATAACGAAACACATCCATATCCTTACTCATTACCAAACCATTCAATATGCTTTCATCACCATTTCTCTTAATCTTTCCGAAATACTTTTCATCACAGGTCGCTCACCTATCTTTTCTCTTCCTTCTCAAATCACTGTCTCATGATTTATTATGCCACGAATCATTTCCCGTGCTCAACATATAATTCTTATTAAATACTTGATTGCTTATTGTACATCTTTGTCTCTTAAATTTTATTATTTCGGTTAGCACCAATGATGAGGGGGAAACATTGTAACATCCCAAATTTAATTCCTAGTATAATTGATGATGGTCAAGCTTAGAGTGAAGGAAATAATGATATTGAGTTAAAAATAGTGGATTGAAGGCTTGATTTAGGGTTAACAACATAGGATATTAGGAAATTCAAAATAAAAGATTTACAACTCAAAACACAAATTCCACCGTTGGATGTGAAGATTGGTATGTAGGGAAGCTTGCTTTAAAATTTGAGGAAGATCCAACGGGTAACGAAGACGTTATGGCCATTCAAAGTCGGGGTGCTGCAAACTCTGCAACTTAATCGATTAAGCTGCAGCTTAATCGATTAGGCCCAGAAAATTTGAAAGTTCATAATCGATTATTAATCGATTAAAACTGATGCTGATGAAAAAAAATAAAACGAAAATCAACACTCTTTTCCCTCATTGTTCGACTTCTTCTTCTTCTTCTTCTCCTCTAGGGCTTCATTCTTTTCCTTCAAGATCATCAAGAAACAAGGGTGATACTCCATTCCTGTAACGTCCTCAATTTAATTTCCCGTTAATGCATTTAATTAATTGTTATGGAAATATATTAAAATTAATTAAGAAAAACTAAGAAAAATAATCCAACGAGTATGTGAGGTGCTAGAAAGGAGTTATGAAGGGTAGAATCGAAATTGGAAGTGAATCGGGTTAGAAAGTGCAAGTTTATCTAAGTTAAAACACCTTTCCAACAACCCTAACTTGGAAAATTGTAATTAAATAATTACAACCCCAATCAAGATTTCCACCGTTGGATATGAAGTTAAGGATTTTAGGAAGTTACTCGTCAAATTTGAGCAAGATCCGACGGTGAACGAAGAAGTTATCTCGAATTGAAGCAGGAAGAAAATAGGAGGAAAATAGGAAAATGAATAAATGGGTACTGGGCAATAATACTCGAGTCTTTTAGAAAAGACTCGAGTGTTCTCAGCCTCTACTCGAGTCTTTGAGTCTTTGTGAAAAGACTCGAGTGTTTTACAGAACCTGAATCAGGGAAAGGCAAAGCCCTCAGATTCACTCGAGTCTTTTAGAAAAGACTCGAGTATTTTATGGATTCACTCGAGTGATTAGTAAAAGACTCGAGTATTTTTCAGGGATTCACTCGAGTGATTTGGAAAAGACTCGAGTGTTTTTATCAGATCTGCAAAAAAAATAAAAACACGAGTTGGGGTCATTTTAACCCCAAATCCCACTTTCTCACTCTTCTTTTCTCCAACTTCTCTCTAGGGTTTTCAACCCCAATTCATAAATCAAACAAATCTCCCCAAATTAATCATCATAAATCATCATGGATCATCATTAAGCATCCCTCTTGCACTATTCATCATCATCAAGCTCTTGGATCTCTCTCTCTCCACGTTTTCTCTCTCATCCAGCCAAGAGGATCTTAGCTAAACTTGGTATTTTCTCTTTTAATCTTCAAAATCAAGGTAAGGGGGTTGATTCATGGGCTTGGGAGTTGAATTTTGGGTGTGTATAATTATGATTAAGTTTAGGGTTAGATAATATGATTTTCCCTCTTTAATATATATGTTATTGCTCATGAAATTGCTTGACCCTATTTGCTACATGAAATAAGCATGATTATGAGTTGTATTTGTGGTTTGTTTTGTATTAGTTGTTTACCTTGCAATTAGTTGAGGAATCTATGGACATTGTAAGTAATAAGTTGAAAAAGGAATTTATGAGAATAAGGGGTAAGAAATTGGTTATGTTAGTAAATATGTAATTATGTGACTTCAAGTGAAAGAAATGAGATGTTTTGAAAAGTTTATATGAATTGGAAATGAGAAGTGTTACTTTGCAAATTATGAGTATGAGAAATGAAAGAAACAAAGTGGTAATGCAAAGTAAGGAAAAATAAGAAGGTCTGCAGCTATTAATCGCGTTTTGGGATCCACACCCATTAGGTGCACACGGTTAGGACAGGGTCCTACTAGCAAAGTAGGCCCGAATTAGCCCCAATAGGTACAAAGCTCGCTCAGGAAAAATCCCCATAAGATCAAAGGCTCGTTAGGTTACGTGGATCCTACGCGATGATTAATAGCTGCATTACCAAATATAATCATGAAATATGAATAAATGAGAATATATGAAAGAGAGTGAAGAAAAGAAAATAAAGAAAAGGCCCTAACGAGGGAAAGGTCTTATGGGTCAAGAAGTCCTGAGTGAGAAGAAGTCCTATTGGGTGAAGATACCATCCTAACCAATTGTGCAATCAAGAATACCTAATGGAATTTATATTGCTAGCAAAGCAAAAGACAAAGTTAAAAGGTAAAGTTAAAAGTATATGAAAGCAAAAGACAAAGTTAAAAGGTAAAGTTAAAAGTATATGAAAGCAAAAGACAAAGTTAAAAGGTAAAGTTAAAAGTATATGAAAGAAAAAGACAAAGTTAAAAGGTAAAGTTAAAAGTATATGAAAGAAAAAGACAAAGTTAAAAGGTAAAAGTTAAAAGTATATGAAAGTAAAAGACAAGGTTAGAAGTTAAGAAAAACCATGAGTATTTACTATTGTTATATGATTTTAAATTTGAACCAATAAGGGATGCAATGAAATATGATTTATGTATGTGAATGAATTGATTGTTGCATGCCTTAGTTGTTCTTATGCCTCTTTAAAATGACATTTCTGGGTTCGTGGATTTCTCACCCCTTACGCCCATTTTTCAGGTTCAGAGTTAGATTCCGAGGTCCCAGCCGAGCAGGATCACTCTCCCATCTAGGGAGAGTAGTGTTTCATGCCATTTTACTAGTTTGGAACTTAGGTTATTTTGAGATTGTATATATACAAAACCACCTTGATACTTTCTCTATAACTTATTATTTTTGTGGTGCAATGTGTAGGCACCTTTGGGCCGGATTTCCTCCGTTATGACGGGGATGTTCCGTGCATATTTTGTTGTAAGTAATACCTAATCTTTTTGGTGAATCTAAGCCTTGCAGGTACATAGAATGAACTAGCGAAACACCCTAGTGATGCATAGAGGTTATATGAACTGGATTGGAAAAATATAAAATGAACTTGCAAGCAGGTAACAGGTTTTCAAGAAATATGGGAAATATCCAATAAACAGAGGAGACTCTGTCGGATTTTTCCTAGAATTCCCTATAACTAAATATTACTAAATGTACTTTCTAAATAAGTATAATTAGGTAATTCCGCGTGTGAGCCCTATGTTTTGAAAGGTTAGGAAAAGAAAAATTTTAGACCACTATTTTTAGTATAGAATTAGGCTTCCCCACTCTGATAATGGAGTTAAAAACTAAATAAGTAAGCAAAACTCACAAAAATATTTGTTTAATTTTATTATAAAACTTAGGATGTCACATTTATGGTATCAGAGCAGTTTTGTCCTCGGCTATGGAGTTTCATTACTCCTTGATTTCCCATCAAGCGAGAAATTGTTCAAATGTCAATGTTTAGGTTCATCTTTAGAAATTCTTAAATAATTTCCTTTAAGTCTTTCTTCTGTAAATTCTTCTTGGCATACTAATTTAGTTGTGATCTTCAGCAAGGTAGATACCCTTCATGGCTCGTCGACAAAACGAGAATGATCGTCTTACAGCTATTCTAGGGAATCTGGTTCAAGCTAACCAGAATCAGGCTCAGAATATTGCAAATGTTGTTACCGCTGCCGTTGCTGCTATGCAACCACCTCAACCTGCTCCTCCTGTTATTGATTGGCTTTCAAGGTTCAAGAAACAGGATCCTCTGAGGTTTGATGGAGGACACAATCCAGATGGAGCCCAAGATTGGCTCCAGGACATTGAGAAAATCTTTGCTTCTCTTCAGCCTCCACAGGACCAATGGGTTCGTCTTGCAGAATTTATGCTGATCAGTGAGGCCCAATATTGGTGGCAACAGGAACGTCGCGATCTTGAAGCGGCTAATCGGGAAATTACTTGAGAACTTTTCCGCACTCACTTTTTGGGCAAGTATTTTCCGGAGAATGAACGCAGAGAGAAAGAGCTGCAATTTCTGAATCTTGTTCAAGGTGACATGAATATTGGTGAATATGCTGCAAAGTTCCGGGAGTTGATGCGCTACTCGCTTGGTTACAGAGATGTTGAGGAGAGGGCAAAATGCATTAAATTTGAAAGTGGCCTACGCCCTGAGATCAAGGTGTTGTTTGAATATCAGAATATTGCCAGCTTAGCTCAACTGATTAATATGACCAGTGCTTATGAAAGGAGCTTGAAGAATATGCAAGGGACTGATCGGGGTAAAAATGTGCAAAAATCTGGAGGCCCGATCAAGGGTAAAGCGCCTATGAATAAATCTGGTCCCTATTCTGCTAGTGCCAACAGAGGTCCTCCACGGTCCAATTCTGGTCCCACAGGAGTTGCTTTTCCTAGCTATCCTACATGCACTCATTGTGGAAAGCGTCATCTTGGAGAGTGCTGGTTCAAAAATCAAGACTCAAAACCCAGGGTTTGTTTTACTTGTGGTCAACCTGGTCACTTCTATTATCAATGCCCAAAGAAGAATATGAAACAGGAAGTTAATGTGACTCGGGCGCAACCCGCCAAGGGAAAGAAACCCGTCCAGAAGGGTAAGGTGTACACTATGGATGGCGAGGAGGTAGAGGAAGGTGATGAGCTTATCCGAGGTATTGGTACTTTAAATACTCTCCCTCGTAAAATATTGTTTGATAGTGGTGCATCGCATTCCTTTATTTCATTATCATGTGTCAAGAGAATCGGAATGTCTACGATAGAGATGCCGTATGTGCTCTCGGTGTCGACACCTACCAGCCTCGCAGTAACTACGTCCCTCGCATGTCTAAACTGTTCTTTGCGAGTACTTGAGAGAGAATTCAACTTGAATCTTATTTGTTTACCTCTCAAGGGGCTTGATATTATCCTCGGCATGGATTGGATGGCGAAGAATAAAGTTCTTATTGATTGCCATAGCAAGGCCATCCTATTCCCTGATGCAACCTTGTCAAATCTAGAAATCAGAACCGATCCGGATGTTAACAAGATTCCAGTGGTGCAGGAGTTTCCGGAGGTATTCCCGGATGATATTCCTGGTTTACCGCCACACAGAGAAGTAGAATTTAGCATTGATTTGGTTCCCGGTGCAGGACCAATATCAATTGCCCCGTATCGGATGGCCCCTCCAGAATTGGCCGAGCTAAAGAAGCACATCGAAGAGTTATTTGCTAAACAATTCATTCGGCCTAGTGTGTCTCCGTGGGGAGCCCCAGTACTATTCGTTAAAAAGAAGGATGGCAGTTTGAGAATGTGTACTGACTACCGCCAGCTGAATGGGGTAACAATTAAGAACAAGTATCCACTTCCCCGAATTGACGATTTGTTAGATCAACTGAAGGGAGCATCCATATTCTCTAAGATCGATCTTCGATCAGGCTATCATCAAATCCGAGTTAAAGAGGCCGACATCCCCAAAACAGCTTTTCGCACCCGTTATGGGCATTTTGAGTATGTTGTCATGCCCTTCGGCCTTACTAATGCACCAGCAATCTTCATGGACTACATGAATCGGATTTTCAGACCTTTTCTGGACTCTTTCGTCGTTGTCTTCATCGACGATATTCTTATCTATTCCAAAACTCCAAGTGAGCATAATGAGCATTTGAGGACGGTGTTGCAGGTCCTCAAGGAGAAACAGTTGTACGCTAAGTTCGCCAAATGCAGTTTCTGGTTAAATGAAGTGTACTTTCTGGGTCATGTCATTTCAGAAAAAGGAGTGGCAGTTGACCCATCGAAGGTAGAAGTAGTGCTCAAGTGGGAGAGACCCACTACAATCACAGAGATCAGAAGCTTTTTAGGCATGGCCGGTTATTATAGAAGATTCATTGAGGGTTTTTCTAAGTTAGCACTTCCGCTAACCAAATTGACTCGCAAAGAGGTACCCTATCAGTGGACAGTGGAGTGTGAGCATAGTTTTTAAGAATTAAAGAAGCGACTCACTAGCTCACCCGTTCTAATTTTGCCAGACCCATCTCAACCCTTCGATGTTTATTGTGATGCATCTAAACAAGGGTTAGGATGCGTACTGATGCAACAAGGCAAAGTCGTTGCATATGCTTCTCGGCAACTTCGCCCACATGAACAGAACTATCCTACACATGATCTCGAATTAGCAGCCGTGGTATTTGCATTGAAAATTTGGAGGCACTACTTGTACGGCACTCGATTCGAGGTGTTCAGCGATCATAAGAGCCTTAAGTATTTATTTGACCAGAAGGAGCTGAACATGAGACAAAGGAGGTGGATAGAATTCCTTAAAGATTACGACTTCAATCTCCAATATCATCCAGGCAAAGCAAATGTAGTGGCGGATGCTCTAAGCCGCAAGACACTTCATGTTAGCAATATGATGATAAAGGAGATGCAATTGATGCAGGAGTTTAGTAATCTCATGTTGGGTGTGCAGGTGCAGGAAAAGAGTATTATTCTGGAAATGCTGCAGGTGCATAATGAATTCATCGACTTGATCAAAGAAAGGCAGGTTGATGATCCAGAATTGCAAAAACTCTTAGAAAGAGCCTCTGACGGAGAAGAGCCCGATTTCATCAGGGGTTCAGACGGAATCATTCGATTTAGAGGAAGGGTATGTGTTCCTAAAGATTTTGAAGTTCAAAGGGATATTCTTCACGAGGCACATAAAATTAAATTAAGCCTCCACCCAGGTAAAACCTATCAAATCCATAAAACTTGACCAAATATTTCCTCGATTCCAATAATATCCCATAGCATATTCTATCTAACCACCATCTGCAGGTACCACCAAGATGTACCAAGATCTTAAAAGATTATTTTGGTGGCCTGGAATGAAGAAAGCTACCGCAGATTTTGTATCACGATGCCTAGTATGCCAAAAAGCCAAGATTGAACATCAAAAGCCCGGAGGCTTGCTAAGGCCTTTGGAGATTCCCGAGTGGAAATGGGATAGCATCTCTATGGATTTCGTATCTAGTCTTCCAAGGACCCCTTCTGGCTATGAAGCTATCTGGGTAGTAGTCGATCGGCTTACTAAATGTGCTCACTTTATCCTGATGAATATGAAGTACAGTATGGAGAAGTTGACACAACTATACATTCAAAATATTGTGAGACTACACGGAATTCCTTCAAGTATCATCTCTGACCGTGATCCCAGATTCCTCTCTCGTTTTTGGCAAAGTCCTCAACAGGCTTTGGGCACAAAACTCAAGTTCAGCACTGCATATCATCCCCAAACTGATGGGCAAACAGAGCGCACCATTCAATCGTTGGAGGATTTACTAAGGACTTGTGTTATTGAGCAATCGGGTAGTTGGGAACGTCTCTTGCCACTAATTGAGTTCACTTATAACAACAGCTTCCATTCCAGTATTGGGATGGCTCCTTTTGAGGCTCTCTATGGCAGAAAGTGCCGGACTCCATTGTGCTGGTTTCAAATCGGTGAAAATTTACTTCTTGGTCCAGATATTGTACAAGAAACCACCGAAAAGATCAAAATGATTCAGCAAAAAATGAAGGCATCACAGGATCGCCAAAAGAGCTATGCGGATAGACGTAGACGACCCTTGGAATTCGATGGTGGTGATCACGTGTTCTTAAGGGTAAGTCCTACCATCGGTAACGGTCGTGCAATCAAGTACCGGAAGCTCTCTCCCAGGTTTATTGGCCCCTATCAGATAATTGAAAAGGTTGGACCTTTAGCGTATCGAATTGCATTGCTTCCTCATCTAGCTAAGTTACATGACGTATTCCATGTATCACAACTTTGGAAGTACGTGCATGACCCTTCGCATATAATTGATGTGGATAATATACCTTTGAAAGAAAATCTGACTTTTGAAATCCATCCCATTCGGATTGAAGATCGTCGGATTAAGCAACTCCGAGGCAAGCAAATTCCCTTGATAAAAGTTATTTGGCACCGCAATAATGTTGAAGAAGCTACTTGGGAGCTAGAAGAAAAGATGAGGGAATCTTATCCACAGCTTTTCAGCACTTAGTGAATTTCGGGGACGAAATTCTGGTAAGTGGGAGAGGATTGTAACGTCCTCAATTTAATTTCCCGTTAATGCATTTAATTAATTGTTATGGAAATATATTAAAATTAATTAAGAAAAACTAAGAAAAATAATCCAACGAGTATGTGAGGTGCTAGAAAGGAGTTATGAAGGGTAGAATCGAAATTGGAAGTGAATCGGGTTAGAAAGTGCAAGTTTATCTAAGTTAAAACACCTTTCCAACAACCCTAACTTGGAAAATTGTAATTAAATAATTACAACCCCAATCAAGATTTCCACCGTTGGATATGAAGTTAAGGATTTTAGGAAGTTACTCGTCAAATTTGAGCAAGATCCGACGGTGAACGAAGAAGTTATCTCGAATTGAAGCAGGAAGAAAATAGGAGGAAAATAGGAAAATGAATAAATGGGTACTGGGCAATAATACTCGAGTCTTTTAGAAAAGACTTGAGTGTTCTCAGCCTCTACTCGAGTCTTTGAGTCTTTGTGAAAAGACTCGAGTGTTTTACAGAACCTGAATCAGGGAAAGGCAAAGCCCTCAGATTCACTCGAGTCTTTTAGAAAAGACTCGAGTATTTTATGGATTCACTCGAGTGATTAGTAAAAGACTCGAGTATTTTTCAGGGATTCACTCGAGTGATTTGGAAAAGACTCGAGTGTTTTTATCAGATCTGCAAAAAAAATAAAAACACGAGTTGGGGTCATTTTAACCCCAAATCCCACTTTCTCACTCTTCTTTTCTCCAACTTCTCTCTAGGGTTTTCAACCCCAATTCATAAATCAAACAAATCTCCCCAAATTAATCATCATAAATCATCATGGATCATCATTAAGCATCCCTCTTGCACTATTCATCATCATCAAGCTCTTGGATCTCTCTCTCTCCACGTTTTCTCTCTCATCCAGCCAAGAGGATCTTAGCTAAACTTGGTATTTTCTCTTTTAATCTTCAAAATCAAGGTAAGGGGGTTGATTCATGGGCTTGGGAGTTGAATTTTGGGTGTGTATAATTATGATTAAGTTTAGGGTTAGATAATATGATTTTCCCTCTTTAATATATATGTTATTGCTCATGAAATTGCTTGACCCTATTTGCTACATGAAATAAGCATGATTATGAGTTGTATTTGTGGTTTGTTTTGTATTAGTTGTTTACCTTGCAATTAGTTGAGGAATCTATGGACATTGTAAGTAATAAGTTGAAAAAGGAATTTATGAGAATAAGGGGTAAGAAATTGGTTATGTTAGTAAATATGTAATTATGTGACTTCAAGTGAAAGAAATGAGATGTTTTGAAAAGTTTATATGAATTGGAAATGAGAAGTGTTACTTTGCAAATTATGAGTATGAGAAATGAAAGAAACAAAGTGGTAATGCAAAGTAAGGAAAAATAAGAAGGTCTGCAGCTATTAATCGCGTTTTGGGATCCACACCCATTAGGTGCACACGGTTAGGACAGGGTCCTACTAGCAAAGTAGGCCCGAATTAGCCCCAATAGGTACAAAGCTCGCTCAGGAAAAATCCCCATAAGATCAAAGGCTCGTTAGGTTACGTGGATCCTAAGCGATGATTAATAGCTGCATTACCAAATATAATCATGAAATATGAATAAATGAGAATATATGAAAGAGAGTGAAGAAAAGAAAATAAAGAAAAGGCCCTAACGAGGGAAAGGTCTTATGGGTCAAGAAGTCCTGAGTGAGAAGAAGTCCTATTGGGTGAAGATACCATCCTAACCAATTGCGCAATCAAGAATACCTAATGGAATTTATATTGCTAGCAAAGCAAAAGACAAAGTTAAAAGGTAAAGTTAAAAGTATATGAAAGCAAAAGACAAAGTTAAAAGGTAAAGTTAAAAGTATATGAAAGCAAAAGACAAAGTTAAAAGGTAAAGTTAAAAGTATATGAAAGCAAAAGACAAAGTTAAAAGGTAAAAGTTAAAAGTATATGAAAGTAAAAGACAAGGTTAGAAGTTAAGAAAAACCATGAGTATTTACTATTGTTATATGATTTTAAATTTGAACCAATAAGGTATGCAATGAAATATGATTTATGTATGTGAATGAATTGATTGTTGCATGCCTTAGTTGTTCTTATGCCTCTTTAAAATGACATTTCTGGGTTCGTGGATTTCTCACCCCTTACGCCCATTTTTCAGGTTCAGAGTTAGATTCCGAGGTCCCAGCCGAGCAGGATCACTCTCCCATCTAGGGAGAGTAGTGTTTCATGCCATTTTACTAGTTTGGAACTTAGGTTATTTTGAGATTGTATATATACAAAACCACCTTGATACTTTCTCTATAACTTATTATTTTTGTGGTGCAATGTGTAGGCACCTTTGGGCCGGATTTCCTCCGTTATGACGGGGATGTTCCGTGCATATTTTGTTGTAAGTAATACCTAATCTTTTTGGTGAATCTAAGCCATGCAGGTACATAGAATGAACTAGGGACACACCCTAGTGATGCATAGAGGTTATATGAACTGGATTGGAAAAATATAAACTGAACTTGCAAGCAGGTAACAGGTTTTCAAGAAATATGGGAAATATCCAATAAACAGAGGAGACTCTGTCGGATTTTTCCTAGAATTCCCTATAACTAAATATTACTAAATGTACTTTCTAAATAAGTATAATTAGGTAATTCCGCGTGTGAGCCCTATGTTTTGAAAGGTTAGCAAAAGAAAAATTTTAGACCACTATTTTTAGTATAGAATTAGGCTTCCCCACTCTGATAATGGAGTTAAAAACTAAATAAGTAAGCAAAACTCACAAAAATATTTGTTTAATTTTATTATAAAACTTAGGGTGTCACAATTCCCATCATCAAACTTCCTTCCTCCTTGCTCCAAGTAAGTATTCAAGCCTTTGATTCCTTCCCTCTCTCTAATTCGAGTTTTCTCTCTCCTCCCTCTCATGGAGGTTTTCATTTCTAAGCATAGAACCTTCAAGTTTTCCATGGGGTTTAGTTTGAGAATCATGGAATGAGAAATAACCCTCATTTTTGTGGATTTATAATAGGTTCTATCACTCTCTTGTGGATTTTGAGCTCTTGGTGGGCAAACTCAAGTATAGGACACTTGGACTCTCCTTTTCCTTAAGTGTTTGAGGTACGGGAGTGGATATAGTGAGCTTTGCCTTGTTATAGGGAGTTGGTTCTAATTAGTATATAATGATTTGTTAGGGTTATGTGTTAGGGGAGAAAATTAAATTATAAAACCCTAGGTTATCGAATATAAAATTCTAATTAATTAAATATGCATGATGATTGGATGTTAAGATTAGGAAAAGGAAACCCAATAATATGAGAATGAATTATTTGATAAATGAAACTTGGATAATGATTATATTGATGTACAAGAGGATTTGGGTAATAAGATAGTGAAATTGTCATAAATGATTTCTACGATTATTGATTTTATTTGTAAAGTTTTGTATTAAATGATAATTGACTGCTAGGGAAATTGTATGTTTTGGTTGAATATATTTGCTCCCTAATTGCTAAATTTGTATAACTGAGCCTAAATGTATTGCATATGCTTAATTAAGAAAATGAATGCTATTTGAGAGGAATTGAATAATTAACATGGGAATTGAGTAGGGATAAGTTATGAATGGGAAATTATGAATATGTGTAGTTATGATTAAATGTGTTATGATTTATTGAACAAGAAGATGAAAATTTAGTAGTATAATTGGATAAAGTAAATAAGGAGTTTATAGCATTGAATGCAAGACTTTAAAAATATGGTGGTGCACTTCCAAAAGGCTAAAGGTAAATTGGTTAAAGGAGCCAGTCTTGTAAGACGTTGTCCGGGTTGTGGGACTGTACGCTTAGACTGGTGTGAATCAAGTCATGTAAGACGTTGTCCGGGTTGTGGGACTGTACGCGTCGACTGGTTCGGTATGAGGTCGTGTAAGACGTCGTCCGGGTTGTGGGACTGTACGCATCGACCGATTTGATTTGATGTCGTGTAAGACGTTGTCCGGGTTGTGGGACTGTACGCATCGACTGGTTTGATTTAATGTCTTGTAAGACGTTGTCTGGGTTGTGGGACTGCACGCATAGACTTGTGCGATCCAGATCTTGTAAGACGTTGTCCGAGTTGTGGGACTGCACGCATAGATCGCGTAAGACGCCATGGTGCGCAGCTGTAAGACGTTGTCCGGGTTGTGGGACTGTACGCAATGATGGATCCACGTGAATAAATTTCCCTATATTATGAGGAACTCAAGGTATATGTACAGAGAAAAGAAATTATGAAAGTTAAGAGAATTTATGAAAAGGGCATGTGTATGAAATCAAATGAATAAAATGTTTAAGTGTTGACCTCTGACCTGAGGGACACATAATTTAAATATGGAAAAGTATAAGGGCCTCTGTTTTGAGGTGATAAATGTGTTGAATGAAAATTGTTCATTGGCCTCTGTTTTGAGGTGATGTACTGAAATGAAATGAGTATGTGAAATGAATGAATTAATAATGAAAATGGATGTTGAAATGAATAATGAAAATGGATGTTGAAATGGAATAATGAAAATGGAAATGTGAAATAAATGAGTATGGAAATAATGAAATGAGTATGGTGTGTAATATGTGAATATATGCTTACTTGCTAATTGTGCTTGACCTAGTGGGTTGTTATGTCTAGTTAGAAACTGCCTTCTATTTCATGTGCAATGCTCACTCCCTTACATTTTCAGGTACGGAGATTGAGTTGGCACAGCCCCCGCCCGAGCAGGAGTACTTTCCCTTACAGGGAGAGTAGGGTTATTATGGGATTTGGAGAATATTATGAACTTAAGCCTCCTACACTATTTTGATGTAAAATTTGTTATTCATATTTTAAGTGAGGCTTAGGATGTTTTATTTTGACAAAGTTATACTATTTGGTTACGACACTCAAACTTAGTATTTTCCGCTATTACTCTGATATATTTGGAGCCCATAGGGCCTTGTTATGAATTAGATATATATATTCTGAAGCCGTGCTGGCTTCTTGTTGTTTAATTGAAATTATTTATCACAGGTTGAATTATGGAATAGTCCTAAAAAACAAACAAAACTCCGTGCGTTTGACGGGTGATTTTTATTAAATTAAAAATGAAATTTCAAATTCACATTTTGATAGCGGGGTTTTAAGGATAATAATCATAGGGTGTTACATTTATGGTATCAGAGCAGTTTCTCCTCGGCCATGGAGTTGTACAAACTCCAAATGATTACTCACCTAGCGAGTAATTGATGCTCATAGTAATAGTTTAGGATTATAATAGGATAATTATAGTACTATGTATCTACTTAGTAATTGAGTCTTACTGGTCTGTTCTCTCTGGCTAAGCAGTATGGCTAGAAGAAGGGCTGGTAATGATGGACTTGCTGCTATTCTTGAGCATCTGTCTCAGATGCAGCAACAGCAGGGGGAACAGATGGCAGCCGTTGCAGCGGCAGCAGCTACCGTAGCAGCAGCAGCTCTGCAACCAGCTCCATTTGAGATTGATTGGATGTCTCGGTTCCGAAAGAATAATCCGCCTCGCTTTGAAGGTGGAAATGACCCGGATGGAGCACAGAGGTGGATACAGGAGATAGAGAAGATTCTCCGTTCTATTCAACCACCAATGGAGCAGTATGTTCGACTAGCTGAATTCATGCTGACCAATGAGGCAGAACATTGGTGGGACCAGCAGAGGAGAGGATTGGCGGCAGCTAATCCTGTGATTCCTTGGGAGATGTTCAAGGATCTATTCCTGGGGAAGTATTTCCCTGAAGATGTTAGGAGGGAGAAGGAGATTGCTTTTCTCCAAATGACTCAGGGGTCTATGTCTGTAGGGGACTACGCAGCTTGGTTTGAAGATCTCATCCGATTTTCTGATTATCAGTATGCAAGTGACCGGGGCAAGTGTGTTAAGTTTGAAGCTGGACTTAGGAGTGATCTTCGCCTCTCGTGTGAGTATCAAAACATTGATAACTTTGCTCGCTTGGTCAACATGGCAAGCACCTATGAGAAGGGTCTCAAACGAAAGCTAGCTGACGAGAGATCTCGGGCAAACCAGAGAATCGGAGGTCAAAGTAAGGACAAGGGACCGATCCAGAAGTTAGGTCCATACTCTCATTCCGGGGTCACGTTTCCAAGGGAATCCGGATCAACAGTGAATGCTTATGGTCCTATACCGACTTGTCAGCACTGTGGCAGGATGCATAGAGGAGTGTGCTGGTCATTGGGTCGAAAGGAGGGGTTATGTTTTCACTGTGGACAACCCGGACATTTTGCTTCAAATTGTCCTAAGAACACAATGAAGAAAGAGATTAATGCTGCTAAGGCACAGAGGGCCAGTGGAGGTCCATCATTGCAGAAGGGGAAATTATTTACCGTTGAGGGTGACGAGGTGGACCCAACTGGTATGACCGCAGGTAACTAATGTTGCCAAGTCCATGCGTAATGCTTCTAAGTCCGATTGTTGTGGAGTTAGTTTTCTCCTTAGTTAGCTAAATAGTAAGTTAGTAATGTCTTAGGGTAGAAATGTTTTAAAACATGTCGAATATCTGCCCTTCCAAATTCGATATTGCTCTTATAAATAACATGTGAAAGACCTTATAAGAGAATTCTTAAGTTTGAGAATTCTTGTATCAAGTGACCAATATTATGTTGTGATGTTGTTATTTGATGTAATGTAAGGTTAGAACTGATCACTCTAATCCTTGCATTTGTTAAATGATAACATTATTGACAGAACCTGACAGTGATGTGTTGTTGGTAGACGTGAGGATGGGATTGATCACCTCAATTCTTGCATCTATCAATAAATGCTATCATTGTAACCTCTAAAGTGAAAATAGACAACCAAAGTAGTGTAGCTAATTGCTGAATCCTAGGAAATGAGTTAAGAAAACTCTACAGAAATTATTCTTAATCATTATATCAACTAAAGCAATCTTGCACAATTTGACATTTGCTTCGAATCTTTTCCCGGTTCTTAGATAACCATTCATAAGAATAGCCGGTTGTGTCAAATTTGAAAACCCCTGCATTAAGACCAAACAACTCTAAACACAAATCTTGTCGTACCCTTCACCTTTGGTAGTTGGGTAAATCTTGGAACTAATGTGGACTCCTTCCTTCCTATTCTTTTAATCGATTCATGGAAGAAGTTGAATGTGGAGCATTTAATAGGAATTGTGCCTGCTCTGATCAACTAAGCATTGGGGTGCTTCTTGTTCATGAACGCTTGTGTATGGTTTTGAAAGGTTCTAAATCTTACTGATGCTAGTCAAACCTTGTGAGGAGATAAACTCTAAAGCGTTCTATCCTACAAAAATCTTTGCATGCCACGATCCCAGGGTATCTATTCTGGGAAAGATTCTAAAACTATTCTGGAACCCTAAATATTTCAAGTTTTCCCATATCGAGCTAATGCAACTCCTGCCTTATATCTATCCGAAGGACGATCGGAAACGGATTCACCCGATCCCACATCCTTGAACATAGAGGTAATTGGGTATGTTGATTCCAAGTGGGGGAGCACTCCCTACCCTAATTTAAATTCTGTCTAGGTAAGGGCAAATCGAAGGACTGACGGAAGAAACCAAAGGGAATTAAAGATAGGAATCGCAAGTTCTATCACCGGGGTGATTCTCCATTTACAGAACCTAACGGAATTTCGGGGGCGAAATTCCAATAAGTGGGGGAGAATTGTAACATCCCAAATTTAATTCCTAGTATAATTGATGATGGTCAAGCTTAGAGTGAAGGAAATAATGATATTGAGTTAAAAATAGTGGATTGAAGGCTTGATTTAGGGTTAACAACATAGGATATTAGGAAATTCAAAATAAAAGATTTACAACTCTAAACACAAATTCCACCGTTGGATGTGAAGATTGGTATGTAGGGAAGCTTGCTTTAAAATTTGAGGAAGATCCAACGGGTAACGAAGAAGTTATGGCCATTCAAAGTCGGGGTGCTGCAAACTCTGCAACTTAATCGATTAAGCTGCAGCTTAATCGATTAAGCCCAGAAAATTTGAAAGTTCATAATCGATTATTAATCGATTAAAACTGATGCTGATGAAAAAAAATAAAACGAAAATCAGCACGCTTTTCCCTCATTGTTCGACTTCTTCTTCTTCTTCTTCTCCTCTAGGGCTTCATTCTTTTCCTTCAAGATCATCAAGAAACAAGGGTGATACTCCATTCCCATCATCAAACTTCCTTCCTCCTTGCTCCAAGTAAGTATTCAAGCCTTTGATTCCTTCCCTCTCTCTCTAATTCGAGTTTTCTCTCTCCTCCCTCTCATGGAGGTTTTCATTTCTAAGCATAGAACCTTCAAGTTTTCCATGGGGTTTAGTTTGAGAATCATGGAATGAGAAATAACCCTCATTTTTGTGGATTTATAATAGGTTCTATCACTCTCTTGTGGATTTTGAGCTCTTGGTGGGCAAACTCAAGTATAGGACACTTGGACTCTCCTTATCCTTAAGTGTTTGAGGTAAGGGAGTGGATATAGTGAGCTTTGCCTTGTTCTAGGGAGTTGGTTCTAATTAGTATATAATGATTTGTTAGGGTTATGTGTTAGGGGAGAAAATTAAATTATAAAACCCTAGGTTATCGAATATAAAATTCTAATTAATTAAATATGCATTATGATTGGATGTTAAGATTAGGAAAAGGAAACCCAATAATATGAGAATGAATTATTTGATAAATGAAACTTGGATAATGATTATATTGATGTACAAGAGGATTTGGGTAATAAGATAGTGAAATTGTCATAAATGATTTCTACGATTATTGATTTTATTTGTAAAGTTTTGTATTAAATGATAATTGACTGCTAGGGCAATTGTATGTTTTGGTTGAATATATTTGCTCCCTAATTGCTAAATTTGTATAACTGAGCCTAAATGTATTGCATATGCTTAATTAAGAAAATGAATGCTATTTGAGAGGAATTGAATAATTAACATGGGAATTGAGTAGGGATAAGTTATGAATGGGAAATTATGAATATGTGTAGTTATGATTAAATGTGTTATGATTTATTGAACAAGAAGATGAAAATTTAGTAGTATAATTGGATAAAGTAAATAAAGAGTTTATAGCATTGAATGCAAGACTTTAAAAATATGGTGGTGCACTTCCAAAAGGCTAAAGGTAAATTGGTTAAAGGAGCCAGTCTTGTAAGACGTTGTCCGGGTTGTGGGACTGTACGCTTAGACTGGTGTGAATCAAGTCGTGTAAGACGTTGTCCGGGTTGTGGGACTGTACGCGTCGACCGATTTGATTTGATGTCGTGTAAGACGTTGTCCGGGTTGTGGGACTGTACGCATCGACTGGTTTGATTTAATGTCTTGTAAGACGTTGTCCGGGTTGTGGGACTGCACGCATAGACTTGTGCGATCCAGATCTTGTAAGACGTTGTCCGAGTTGTGGGACTGCATGCATAGATCGCGTAAGACGCCATGGTGCGCAGCTGTAAGACGTTGTCCGGGTTGTGGGACTGTACGCAATGATGGATCCACGTGAATAAATTTCCCTATATTATGAGGAACTCAAGGTATATGTACAGAGAAAAGAAATTATGAAAGTTAAGAGAATTTATGAAAAGGGCATGTGTATGAAATCAAATGAATAAAATGTTTAAGTGTTGACCTCTGACCTGAGGGACACATAATTTAAATATGGAAAAGTATAAGGGCCTCTATTTTGAGGTGATAAATGTGTTGAATGAAAATTGTTCATTGGCCTCTGATTTGAGGTGATGTACTGAAATGAAATGAGTATGTGAAATGAATGAATTAATAATGAAAATGGATGTTGAAATGAATAATGAAAATGGATGTTGAAATGGAATAATGAAAATGGAAATGTGAAATAAATAATGAGTTTGGAAATAATGAAATGAGTACGGTGTGTAATATGTGAATATATGCTTACTTGCTAATTGTGCTTGACCTAGTGGGTTTTTATGTCTAGTTAGAAACTGCCTTCTATTTCATGTGCAATGCTCACTCCCTTACATTTTCAGGTACGGAGATTGAGTTGGCACAGCCCCCGGCCGAGCAGGAGTACTTTCCCTTACAGGGAGAGTAGGGTTATTATGGGATTTGGAGAATATTATGAACTTAAGCCTCCTACACTATTTTGATGTAAAATTTGTTATTCATATTTTAAGTGAGGCTTAGGATGTTTTATTTTGACAAAGTTATACTATTTGGTTACGACACTCAAACTTAGTATTTTCCGCTATTACTCTGATATATTTGGAGCCCATAGGGCCTTGTTATGAATTAGATATATATATTCTGAAGCCCTGCTGGCTACTTGTTGTTTAATTGAAATTATTTATCACATGTTGAATTTTGGAATAGTCCTAAAAACAAACAAAACTCCGTCCGTTTGACGGGTGATTTTTATTAAATTAAAAATGAAATTTCAAATTCACATTTTGATAGCGGGGTTTTAAGGGTAATAATCATAGGGTGTTACAAACATCATTGAGCTCACACACGTCTACATCTCCTCGGTCAACCACCCAACCTAGTCGGAAGCAAACAGGAGTACAGGACCTTTACCACGCGGGCACGACAGCTGTCACACAACAAATGGTCCCAGACCAGGAGGCCCTGCCTCAAATCATATCAATTCAAATATCATATCAATGCGCGCTCTCAGCGGCAATCACAAATGCCCCGTTCCAGTCCCTCTCACTGTTCCTGAAATGCCATAGAGGTGAAAGCACTATCCTGGTCCCGGGTGCAGAACTTACCACGGTATTAGACCCAGACCCCACCACGTTAGTGCACCACATGTGGAGTTCGTTCTGCCCAGAATAGTACTCAAGGCAACGTGACGTTTTACCGCCCGTGCCTACCCTATTGCATTCACAACCCGAATGTCCTTGACATCCGGGGTACCTTCCTCTCCACTACTTCGATATTACACTCATGCCTCACCGCGTTTGTAAATGTCTTTTAAAGGTTATAGAGTTTTATTTAGCGGCTTATTCCTAACAGCCGGCTCGTCCTTGGTGCATCCTTTCAACGAAGCCCGACTACTAATCGCAATCTTTTCCCCCTAAAATCTCAATGGCCTCAAGCCGCAAATCACTTTCTCATCTCATTCTCATTAACTCATGCTCACTCCCAGCATAATTCTCATCATCACCATCTGTATCTCTTTTTCCTCGTCTTTTCCCAAAATATCTTTTCGCAAAACTTTTTGAAAACAGGATTTCACAAAATTTTTGCCTTACAAAACATTTTCAACAACCTCATGTCATAAACCATTTCACAAAATATTCTTTTCACAAAAACTTTTCAAAATCTCTTTTTAAAACCTTTTTTGAAAATCACATTTTTGGGTGAGTGTTAATGGAGGAGCAAGCTCAACTCAACACTAAGCTTCTTCCCAAAAATGTGAACGAGGAATCACATCTCTACTCAACCACTTTCATAATCACATCCTCTTTTCAATCTCATCTCTTTATCTCTTTCTTTCACTCACATCATTCTTCCATCACAGTTTCCGCACTTATCTCTTTCTCGAACTTTTATTCACAAACGCGATTCATTTCTTTCTCATTTCTCATATTCTCTCATTAGTCTTAACTCATTACTCATTTCTTTCTCAATTCTTCCTCATATCTCTTATTCGCTTCTCTTTTCTCTTCTTCGGTTTATCTTATTATTCTCACGGTTCTATCACCATCATTTCGCTATCAAACAAAACTAAACAATATCTAAACAAAATAAATTATGCACAACAAGTAAACATCTAGTGATGCACAGCAAATAAACATTTAGTATGCAACCAAACGTCTAACACACACATATTTGCATCACCTAATTCGCAGTACTCTCGCAATCCGTCTATTCGTATTGCGAGCAACCACGTTACGGGATCACTGCACTCTCACTCACCTGGATGACGACACATCCAATGACTTTCCGAGATTTCCAGTCGTATTCCTTGCCACGCTTCCTTTGCGTCCGACACCCGAACTAGACATTTTTCCCCGTGCGTTAGAAACGATTTACGTGAATTCTTAATTTCATTTTTAAGACACTTTGAAATAATTCCCTTTTTAAAAGCACATGGCCAATATCCAAAGGACTTTAAATCCAAATCATTCTTTTATAAAATGTTTCCAAGAAAAACTTCTTAAAACAATTTCTAAAACAATTTCTTTTTCAAAACAGAATCTTTTTCTCTTAGTTTAAAAATACTTTGGGTTAAAATCATTTTCTTTAAGTATTGAATGAAAAACAAATCTTTGAAAACCTTTATTAAATCAAATACAGAATCCAAGAAGGTAAAACATTAAAACCAATCAGACTAATTTATTTAATTTCCAAACTTCATAACATCATCAAACACAAAACAAAGAAGGTTCTTTAAAATTTTCCGAATCAATTTAAGTTATTTAAATCACCCTTTTTAAATAAAATAAATTTCACAAACAGTATTCAATATAATTCCAATACATTCAAACAGTACAGACACACACACACAGATTCCAAACATTCACAACATTCACAAACATATATACAGTAAATCACATTTTTACTTATTTACATTCATTAATTAAATCATAACTTTAATATATCAATTTAATTTAATCCTTTCAATTAATTTAACAAAACCGAATCACATAGGGTGATAATTTTCAAATCAAACATGAACTTTAAAGCTAAAAATCATTGATTTGTTATTACAAAAATTCCTCAATTAGACCAACTTATTTATTTTCTAAAATCAGAAGATAAAAGTAAATACATATCATTTTCATTCAACCCATAGCATCATAAGTCTAGAGATATAGCCATTTTAAAGGTTATTTTATAAAGAAAACTTTTCCAAGCACATGAACATATGTTGACCGAATCATGCACATACAACTTTGCAAAGATTAAATACACAAATACAAACATGAAATTATTTTCCTTTATTTTAAGCTAAACCGTGAGCATGCCATGGAAAATTAACAATTTTAATTTCATTTTTTTTTCTAACAAATTAAATCACAAACCACCTCACATATTTTCTTTTAAATTTATTTCTTTCATGAATGTATCCTTTTTAGGTCCTTGAATTCAAATAAAGTCATCATATATGCAACCTAATTGAGGAACAAGCCTAGCTTCCTATTTCTCTCTAGGTGGCCGAATAGTCAACATGCAAGGAGACAAGGTTTTCATTCATTTTCTTCAACACACAAAAGTCATGCATTCACATTAAGACATATAGAATTTCAACAACATACCACCTCAACATGCATCAATTTTATTAAAATGAAATCTTTTCAATCATGCATAAAAATAAACTCAAAATCATAGTTCAATAAAAATCCAAGTTACACTCTAAACTTAAAAAAAAAATGACATGTAATTACTTAAAATCATTAGGTTTATTCATGCATCAACTTTTTACAAAACAAAAAGGCATGTACATAAACATTTAATCAAATAAGGTTTATACTTAAAAAAATCAATTTAGAACTTTGTTTCTTTAATTTCCTTCTTAAACCGAAACACAGACACAAAAGGAAGAATATGATTTTTCATTATAACTAACATGCAACTAAAATTCTAAACATGTTCATGCTTGAAAAATCATTTTAAAACTCACTTCCTTACTTTTTCTCTTGAAACCGAAGAGTACAGAGGAAGAAACATAATCTTTTCTTTGGAAAATTAACATGCAAATCAAGATCTAAACATTTTTCATTTATCAAGCGAAATAACTACATGCACCACTTAAAACAAATAAGGATCATCAACATACCACATGCAAGACTAGAAACTTGAGTTTTTCACAAATCAAGTTCATATTATATTTTTATTCATCACATAGTCATGAAAACACATCTTAGATCAAGATCTAGAAAGAAGATTCAACAGGCAAAACTAAATAATTAAATCTTTTTACAAATTAAACTTAGATCATGAAATCATTCATGGAAGTACACATAGATCAAAATTTTGGCACAAAGATTTAACATGCAACAAAACTAAAAATTACACTTTATAAGCAAACAAGTTTAGATCATGGATGTATTTACCAAATCATCAAATAAACACAAATAGTCCACGGTGTAGAGAATGAAGAATAGACATGCAAAGGGATTCATTTTAATTTTTAAAAAAAGCTTTAGCCATTCTTTATATCTTTAAGATTTTAGGTAGAAAAATATTAGATCAAGCAAGAAAAATCCAAACCGAACAAAAACATAAGGATCACATATTACAAATTATTTTTAAAGTCCTTAGAGTACAAGATCAAATAATAACAACATATAGAATCATCTTTAAAATGGACTCTTAGAGATGTGTTTCTAGTGTTTATGTTGGTACGGTGGAAGAAGTGAAATGGGTGAAGTGAAAATGAACTACAACCTCTTGTGTTTATAAGCAATTCACGAAATCCCCTCTTTGCCCTTGGGTCTTGGTTTGGTCACACAGATATGGGAGGGACGGTTTTGGGCTTTTAAAAAGTTGCATGGATAAGGGTCTTCAAAGTCAAGGGGACAAGTTGCATGGCTAGGTCTTTAGGGGTCATTCTAGGTTCAACCATTAGTTAGCACATAGTTAGGATTTTCTAACTTAGTTGGGTTTGGTTCACTTGGTTTGGTTTTGGCTTTTCTTACTCCCTAAGACTTCTAAAAAAAGAAACTACACTCCTAGCTTATACACACTCATATACGTACAGCACACATACATACACATACATTTTCATTTTATTTTCTTAGTCATATTTATTCAAGTCAATTCAAATAACAAGGCAATTAATTCAAAGAATTCACATACGTACAACCATTTCATGCATCATCAAGTACACACACATTAAATCACACACATCTCACAACAAAAATTCAAGCCAAGTCAATAAATTCATTTTTCTTTAAGACACAATTCTTTAAACTCGTATTTTAAAACTCTGAAAATAAAATTTTGTAAAACAACCCAGAAAATTCCAAAAATTATATTTTTAAAATCTACGTTTCGAGACGGTCGTTTTGATATAAAGTTTGTAAAAATCCGAGTTACGGTTAAAGAGTTACGAATTTTTCAAGTTAACAGATCCAAAAACTTTATTTCAAACAAAATCACTTTCTAAAAAATCACAATTAAATCAACACCATCATTCATTTCTCTTTTATAAAAACACTTTGTTTATAAACATCCATGAAAACCATCACTTTAATTCTTTTTCACACAAAATATTTTTCTTAAAATCCTTTATATTCCAAACTTCAATATTTACTTCGACAAAATCGTTTACGCACGTACGGGAAAAATGCGGGGTGTTACATATTATGCATAAATATGACTCTGTTGATCATTGGTTTTAGTTAAATCAGGTTAAAATTGGAAATGGTATGTTGAAACCCAATTTTCAGTGTTTTACTGTCAGCAAGACTCGAGTGTTTGATTCAAGACTCGAGTATTTTCTGATGCACCAGTGCATCTGTCAGCACCAACACTCGAGTATTTGAATCAAGACTCGAGTATTGTCTGATGCAACATTTGAAATATTTTGATGAACCACTCGAGTATTCTGGGTTGATGAACAACTCGAATCTTTTGTAAACCACTCGATTATTTTGGAAAATTTGATACACAAATTTTCAGAGAACATATGAACCACTCGAGTACTTTTACGAACCAATCGAGTATTCTGGGCATATTAAAACACAAGTTTCAGAAAGCTGATGAACTACTCGAGTCTTTTGGTTAAGACTCGAGTCTTTTTGACCAGAATACTGAAAAATGCCATTTTTAGTTTAGCTAAGGATGAATTATGTTATCAATTACATTGTAATATTCATTGATGAATTTTTTACATGTTGCACATAACGAGATTAATGGATAATCTTTAATGGAACATTTATGTGCATTCATACATGGTGTATGGTTGTTAGATTCGATTTCATGTTCGAGGAACATGAGGAGGGTATTCTGGGAATACCAAATGTGATATCCTGCTTGATGACACATTATGAGAGATAATGTGGCCAGTGTGTGTGCACTGTTGATATGGTTATTACGTCTTCGCGGCGTGACGTTCATCGATGGATGACATTATGTATCACTTCCAAGAATGGATTGTGTACTCTGGGAGTACTTTGGGTTGTTTGGTTGGACGTCCATAAAGTGATAGCTGGAGAATCTCAGGAAATTGAGAGATAGTGAGCATGCATCTTGCCATAATAATTAAAGAAGTTAATTATATTTGAAAATAGCTTTCTCATATGTTTATGCTTATCAATTGACTATTTGGTAAATGTGAATGTTTATTTCAAATGATTATTCTTATTTGATTATGTGAACTGTATTGCTTACCCCTTTATGCTCATTATAGGTGATGGCTCGCTATCTAGCTTGCATAGAGTTTCTGTAACACCTAAGTTTATTTACCCTTTTTATACCCTTAATTAAAAATAACAACTTGAAAATTTCATTTTTAACTTATGAATTGATTAGGAAAAACTCTTAATTACTTTTAATTCATATGAAAATCTTCCGTCAAACGGACGGAGTTTCGTTTGTTTATTGGACTTTTCCAAAATTTCCGTTTTCCTGCAACCTGATAAACAACACATTTTCAAAAAGCAAAGCCTGCAGGGCTATTCACATATATTCACATATCAGTTAGTGCAACTTCGTGCACACATCAGAAGCAAGTTTAAGACATCAGAACATAGTCATCAGAGTTAGCGGAATATAAACAAGTTTTAGGAAATAAGTTTTTCCCCAAAAAAAAGACCCCTTTTCCCAAAAGGAGTAGTCCTGGGCCCCAAAAACTATTTACATTATACACAACAAAAAAATGATTCACATCATCGGGCCCAGGACATTCCCATGTCCTACATGATGAAAGATAACCTACTCTCCTTGTGAGGGAGAGTACTCCTGCTCGGCCTGATCTGGTGCAAACTCTTCCTCAGTACCTGTGGTAATAGTAAGGAGTGAGTATTACACATAAAATGGGGAGGCAATTTCTAAATAAGGCATAATGTGGCACTAAGCCAAACACATATAACAAATCAATCACTTCATCATAATAAGAGACAATTCATCACAATTCAGTTTCAAATATTCATTAGTTTCTCAAATCGATTTCATTTAACATTTTCTTAAGTCTTTTGTTGCTTATACATTTTAATCAGTTTCATATTCTTTTCAATCTGTCCCTGGTCACGACCTACTGCGTCTGCACTCCTGTGCACTCACGACTTACTGCGTCCGGGTAGGTTTCTCAATCCCCTGGTCACGACCTACTGCGTTCGCACCCCCATGCGATAACGACTTACTGCGTCCGGGTATGTTTCTCAATCCCCTGGTCACGACCTACTGCGTTCGCACCCCCGTGCGATAACGACTTACTGCGTCCGGGTATGTTTCTCAATCCCCTGGTCACGACCTACTGCGTTCGCACCCCCATGCGACAATGACTTACTGCGTCCGGGTATGTTTCTCAATCCCCTGGCTGTGCCTGGGTATAATTCATTCTCCCCTGGCTGAGCCTGGGTGTAATTCATTTCGTTCTTTTCTCATTATCAATTCCTTAGTCAATTCACTTACCAAAAATTAATCTCCACATCACATGCTTCCATTAACCAATCATCACAATTATTTATTATAGCTTGGTTGACACAATTCAACATATTATCACATTCCATATTCCAGTCATCACAGTTATTTATTATAACTTGGTTAACATGATTCAACATAATAACACATCTCAAAACATTAAACAACATAAGCATTTAAATCGTTAATTATCGTCAAATAACAAATGAGCCATATCACATCACATGATTTTCCCTAAGTTATAAATTCTTATTTAGCAATTATTCTATTCCATTTCAACTTACACTAACACAAAAATCTTAGTACTCATTATGTACATATTGTAAACTAAACCCCAGAGTAAGGTAATACTCACTATAACCCACTCCTTACCTTAAATTAGCAAAGAGTAAATTGAACCTTAGTGAGCCCTAGCTCAAAATCTTGGGAACTTGAACTTCCTAAGTCTAGCTTGCCACCTCAATAAGGAAATGATGAAATGATGATATACCACCCTATTTGTGAGAGCACAAGAAGAGCTATCTTTATCCTTGCCTTGGTTTGAGTTGGAAGGCATGAAAAAAATCCCTACATATTAAAGAGTGCAAGAATCCTAGGGTTTTTAGAGCACAATTTCTATGAGTCAAGAAAAATTGAAATGGAAAGGAAAATGACTCATGATATAAGCTAGCTTACCACAAATCAATGGTGGAACTTGAAAAACCAAGGAGTAAGAAGGTGGGTGTGATTCGTGTGCCAAGAGAGAGGAAGTTATGAAGCTCTAATCAACTTCCATGATGCAACTTGATGAGCTTTGGTTGATTTTGGGTTGAGGTGCCCAAGAATCAAATGTGTTTTGGTGGTTTGATGATTGGAAATGTGATGAAGGTGGAGAGAAATGGATGGAGGTGGTGAGTTGTGTTGGAGTTTAGAGGTGATGAAATGAAGTATGTTTGATGCTTTATTTTTCTTTGCCATGGTGCCTGAGATCGTGTGGCCAGCATTGAATTCTTAGCCACCAAGTAGAATTTCAACGCACCAGATTGGACCAGATCTGCGCCACGCGCCTGGGCGCACGCCTGGCGCGCCTGAGCGCGTGATCTGCACCAACTTCTGGTTTGGTGCATGGTGGGAGCGACTGGTGCGGTCGGGGGGTGATGCTGGCGCGCGAAATGTGGAGCTGGTGCGCATCTGATGCTGATTTGCGCGCCTGGGTGCAAGACTACCTGTGCCAGCACCAACGAACAGTGGTGCGCGCTTGGGCGTGCACCGGTGCGCCTAGGTGTGCACCAGAATTCCCAAACTTCGATTCGCCATAACTTTTTCGTTAACCGTCGGATCGAGTCCAAATTTTTATACAAGCTTCTTCATCCCATAAACTTCATATCCAACGGTGGAATTTATTTTCTTAGCTTCCTATAATAAATTTCTAATTTTCTCCTTTTCGGTCGATTTCTAACATCTAAATCGTCGATTTAACTCCCGATTTCACTTATTTGACTTTGCCCAAAGCCACAATTGCCTTCTATACAACTCTTAGGACTTGTAATCACCACTCACATATCTAGCAAAATTCATTAAGTCATTTTTCCCATTTTTCTAAGGTTTTTGATAATTACTTCATTTAAATAAAAGCTTAGGATGTTACAGTTTCGCCCACTCCCTAAAGGAGTGTGGTACTACGAGGACCATAGAGCCACCTTCGAGGGGGAGGTAGAGGTGACCCTTTATCACCCTAACCCTTTGGCTTGTGTCCGTCCTCGTAGGTTCCTCATCGCTTTATCTATACCCTGCATGTGCCCCCTTTTTATACTTACCATGGACCACCCCCGGCTCGACCAGCTCATCGTTTTCACAGTTTTCGATTTAGAGCAGCTACCCGATCCCATCCCTCTGCCTCCCGAGTAATACGTGAGGAGACTCCTGTGATGTTACAATCATGTAAGACCCGGGCTGATGAGGGCGGGGAGTGATCGCCGGTGCAAAGAGGCACGGACAAGGAGCGGCTCCTGGCAGACTTCTAAGGGAGGGGTACATGGATGAACCGACACACCGAAATGAGAGGGTGATCTTGAGACTATGTAGGAATGAGACTACACAGTACAGGAAGGCTTAAATAAATTGATTAGTACTACTCATATCAACAAGATGCATCTTCTTTTTGGTAGCCCATCACATAAGAACTCCATGGTTAAGCGTACATGACTTGGGGTAATTCTAGGATGGGTGACCTCCTGGGAAGTTTACCCGGGAAGTGTGTGAGGGAGGACAAAGCACGCTGAAAAGACTCGTGTTGGTATGTGGGGACAGTCGTAATCCATTTTCCTGCCAGGGATGTTACAAATGGTATCAGTGAAGAAACCGCAATTGGTGGTTGAAACAACTAAGGAACCCTAGGAACACACCTAGAAGGGGGGGTTGAATAGGTGTAAAAGAAACCTTGAAAGATTTTCGAAAGAAATAAATCAAAACAATCAAAACAAATGATTTTTGAAAATTCTACAGCACTTAATCGATTAACCTGAAATTTACTCGAGTATTAATCGATTAAATATATGCTTAATCGATTAAATCTGACAGAAAACAGAAAAATCAATTTTTCATTCGAATACGAAAATCAATCAATTAACACGTAAGATCAGAGATTCAGCGAAAACAATTAACACCTATATTCTTATTGATTATCCTAGTTATGAAAATGATTTTCCCTTTATCAATTTGAACAATAAAGATTCAATTCAATCAATTATGAAAATCAATCTTTCTCTAGGTTTTCAACCAAGAACACAATTAAAAACTTGAATGTAAAGAGTTAAGGGTTTAGAGATACGACACAGTGATTTATCCTGGTTCACTTTCATCCGCTTGAAAGCTACATCCAGTCCCCTCTTCAACCAAGAGAGATTCTTCACTATGAGGAATTAGAGTTCTCAAATTACAAGTAAATGCCTCATAAGACTCCCTTCTTGCTAGCCTACAAGAGATACCACACCCTTGCCTTGTAATCCTATTGATCTTCTCTCTAATCTAACCTCTACCCCTTGTTGATAATCGACACAACAAGTCTTCAATTGCTTGATGATAATCCACACACCAAGGCTTCACTTTGCTTGATTCACAACCAAGACTTTCTTCTTCTCCAATGAGATTTGCTTGATGATAATCGACACACCAAGTCTTCTTTGTTTGTTGTAGTTGGCTTGCCTTCTTGCAAAGATTACAACTCAATGAATACACATGACATTCCTATGAATCTCATTCAATAGCTATGACAAATCAACATAAGAGATTCAAAGGTTCTTGATCAAAGAATATGAAAATATGAAAGCTTTGATCTTTGAAATTGAGAGAGAATATAATGGCTTGATTCTTGTAAAATTGATTATGAAAGTGTTCTCTTTAATCACAAAGATTAGGAATAGGTTTATATAGAATACCCAAAAGTTGTAGCACTTAAAAACTGATTTTGAGAAGTGAAAATCGTATTTTAAAAAACCAGTTCAGCAGTACTTAATCGATTAAATCTTTACTTAATCGAGTACTAATCGATTAAATATATTCTTAATCGATTAAACATATCTGATACTTGTTTAAAACTTGTTTTCTCAAAACCAAACCTTTCCTTTAAAACCTTTAAGCCACCTATTGATTCTAGGTTAAGTGAAAACTCAAATTATGATTTAATCATGACTATGATAGAGATTCACTACCCTCTAAATAAACTCTAACCAAATAAAAGACCTAAGTGTGGAACCTACAATCGGTGGTAGAAATAACTAGGATACACTAGGAAAACACCTAGAAGGGGAGGTTGAATAGGTGTAAAAGAAACCTTGAAAGATTTTCGCAAGAAACAAATCAAAACAATTAAAACAAATGATTTTCTTGAAAATTCTTTAGCCTTAATCTATTAATGACATGAACTAATCGATTAATGCCTCTGTATATTGAAAAATCACTTTTCAATCAAATACGAAAATCAATCAATTAACAAATATAACCAGAGATTCAGCGGAAACAATTAACACCTATATTCTTATTGATTAACCTAGGTTATAAAAATGATTTTCCCCAAACTTAATTTTGCACAATTAAGATTCAATTCAATCAATTATGAAAAATCACTTTTTCTAGGTTTTCAACCAAGAACACAATTAAAGACTTGAATTGTAAAGAGTAGAGAGTTTAGAGATACGACATACTGATTTATCCTGGTTCACTTTCATCCACTTGAAAGCTACTCCAGTCCCCTCTTCAACCAAGAGAGACTCTTCACTATGAGGAATTAGAGTTTCTCAAATTACAAGTAAATGCCTCACAAGACTTCCTTCTTGCTAGCCTACAAGAGATACCACACCCTTGCCTTGTAACCCTATTGATATCTAATCTAACCTCTTCTCTTGCTTGCAGATACCCACAACAAGACTTCCAATGCTTGCTTCACTACAAGACTTCCAATTGCTTGTTAACACAACAAGGCTTCCAAGTGCTTGATGAAATGCCTCACCAAGGCTTCCAAATAACTTTGCTTTATTTACAACCAAGACTTCCAATTGTTGTAGATAGCTTGCCTCTTGCAAAGATTAAAACTCAAATGAAAACAAAATAACAATCCTATGAATCTCTTTCAAAAGTTATGAAATATCAACATGAGAGATTCAAGGTTCTTGATCAAAGAATGTAAAAATGAAAGCTTTGATCTTGAGAGAGTGAGAGAGAATAGTGTGGCTTTGATTCTTCGTAAAATTGTGTATTAAAATGATTCTAGTTGATAGAAATGATTAGGAAAAGGTTTATATAGAATACCCAAAAATTGGAGCAACTTAGAATAGCTTTTGAGAAGTGAAAAACGTATTTAAAACAGTTACAGACCCTGTTTACTCGAGTAACCAAGTTACTACTCGAGTAATCAGTGTAATAAGTGTTCAATACTCGAGTATTTAAGATACTACTCGAGTATTTGCGCAAGGCTTCAAAATTCTACTCGAGTAATCAGCCCCTTAATCGAGTAATTGTGTAAGACTGCAAAATTCTACTCGAGTAAACAAGTGGCTAATCGAGTAGTCAGTTCAAAAAACACTTAAAAACTTGTTTTCTCACAATCTAAACCTTTTCTTTCAAACCTTTAAGCCACCTATTGATTTTAAGCAAAATGAATACTCAAAATATGATATAATCATGCAATCAAAAGAGATTCACTACCCTCTAAGAAACCTACCCAAACTCATAAACTAAAAGACTTGTGAGGCAAAAGATAAAACATTAAAACACAAACTACCAAACTATGTCTTCATGAGTTGGCTTTCTCTTCATCACTTGATGTTTGTTGTTGCTTGTTGAGCTTGAACTTGATCAACACATTTGAACTTGTTCAAAACCTTTTGGCATTTATCAAAACATTCTTCATGGATCTTACAATCTCCCCCTTTTTGAAAATGACAAACATGTTTTGAAATTATGAAGTTCATTGAAGTTGTTGATGCTTGAACCATTTGATCACTTGGCGAGACTCTTGCTCCCCCTCAATTAATGCTTTTGACATTTGAAATCTAATTGATAGAAAGCTTGATTCTCCCCCTATCTCCAACAACTTTGCTCAAACTATAAAAAACAACAAAAAAAAACAACCTTTCTCCAAACATACCATTTTTTTTTTCAAAAAAAAATATATTTCTCGCCTTTGTTTCAAAACATCATATTTCTCCCCCTTTGGCATTATCAAAAAGAAATATATACCAATTGAAATATAAGATCTAAGCCAAAATAGAGAGATTAATGATATATAACAACCAAAGCATGATACCAATTGTAAAACAATTGTATACCAATTGTATAATATCGAATGTTACCAATTTGTAGGATCTTCTCCTTAATAGCAATTGAAGAAGCAAATGAATGAATATCACATGAAAGTCCTTTTGCTCTTCAATCATACCTACAAAAACAATCATGCTTTGCTTTTTGGTATCCAAATTGTCTTGGATCCATTTTTGTTAGTGTAGGGACTCTCACCCTTTTTCACCGAAACAAAATCTCCTTTAGGTATACCATGCACTTTAATATAACACACATTTGAAGTATGTCCATGAGTACCACAATAGAAACATGTTGGTGCATTTGAAAAATTAACTTTAGAAAAATCAACAACATTTCTATGAGACTTACTCTTAGCATTAGTATAACCCAAACCAAACTTGTTTGAATTTTCTCTTTGAAAATTTAACAATGTGCGCAATCTAATATCACCATTTGAGAAACTTGCAAGCTTATTTTTCAAAATAGCATTTTCATCTTTAAGAAACTTGCAATCCTCACAATCAACCACAATATTCAATCTACTAGCACAATCACAAGTAGAATTATCAATGATAAGATCAAGGGTTTCATTTTCAAGATTAAGCTCATCAACTTGTTTTTGAAGTTCTAAAATCTCTTGTTGATGTTTCAAAATGAGCTTCTTCCTTTCAATGTTTTTCAAAGCTAGTTTCTTAAATTGTTCATGCATTTCTTCATAAGCATTATATAGAATTTCATATTTGGAAGAAATTTCGGATTTAGTTTCACTTACATCGCTTTCGTAGCTTTGCTCACTTGATTCATCATTTGAACTTTCCTCTTCATTTACTAGAGATATCAAGTTGAGACAAGCGGCTTCTTCATCATCCGAAGAATTACAAGTTGTGCTTTTCTTGTCTTGTTCATCATCACTATTCCAAACTATGTATGCCCTTTTAGTTTTCTTTTCTTTCTCCTTCTTCTTGAGATACTTAGAGCATGAGTACTTGAGATGACCGGGCTTTCCACATTCATGGCTAACTATACCTTCTTTTGAAGTCTTGGTCTTGTAGTGTGGGAGATCCTTCTCTTTACTTTTGTCCTTGTTCAACCTTCCTTTTCTCCTTAGAATTTTATTGAACTTTCTTAGTAGAAGCTTCATCTCCTCTTCATCAATATCCGAATCGGAATCTTCATTATCATCATCATCGGAACTCTCTTCCTTTTGATATGACCTTTGAGATTTAAGAGCAATTCCTTTTCTTTCTCCATACTTGACCGATTCTTCATGCTTATGCAAACGTTGAAGCTCCATTTCATGTCCTTGTAACTTTCCGAAAAGTGTTGCTAAGTCCATGGTGTCCAAGTCCTTTGATTCAACAATTGCGGTAACCTTAGGTTGCCATTCCCTACTTAGACATCTTAAAACTTTGTTAACAAGTTCACAATTCACGAAAGTTTTACCAAGAGCAATGAGATGATTAACAATATGAGTAAAACGTTTTTGCATAAAACATATAGATTCATTAGGCAACATACGAAACAATTCATATTCATGCATCAAAGAATTTAATCTAGCACGCCTAACTTCACTAGTGCCTTCATGTGTGACTTGCGAGGTGTCCCACATATCTTTGGCATCACGACATTGGGAGACTCTAAAGAACTCATCATAAGATAGAGCGGAGGTGATGATATTCTTAGCTTTTAAATCATATTGAATTTTCCTTTTATCATCATCGGTCCACTTATCTTTGGGAGTTAGGGTAAGCACACCTTCTACATCTTTTGAGGGAATATAAGGACCATTTTCAATGGCTTCCCAAATGTTCACATCTATAGCTTCTATAAAGATTCTCATCCTAATTTTCCAATAACCATAACCCTCTCCACCAAACATAGGAGGGCGATTTATTGAAGCACCTTCACCACCAAAAGGATTCGTAGAACCCATTGTAGTTTCCTTAAGGATCTTAACGAAAAAGCTCTATGCTCGTGTCTTTCGACCGAGCTCTGATACCAATTGTGGAACCTACAATCGGTGGTAGAAATAACTAGGATACACTAGGAAAACACCTAGAAGGGGGGGTTGAATAGGTGTAAAAGAAACCTTGAAAGATTTTCGCAAGAAACAAATCAAAAGAATTAAAACAAATGATTTTCTTGAAAATTCTTTAGCCTTAATCGATTAATGACATGAACTAATCGATTAATGCCTCTGTATATTGAAAAATCACTTTTCAATCAAATACGAAAATCAATCAATTAACAAATATAACCAGAGATTCAGCGGAAACAATTAACACCTATATTCTTATTGATTAACCTAGGTTATAAAAATGATTTTCCCCAAACTTAATTTTGCACAATTAAGATTCAATTCAATCAATTATGAAAAATCACTTTTTCTAGGTTTTCAACCAAGAACACAATTAAAGACTTGAATTGTAAAGAGTAGAGAGTTTAGAGATACGACACAGTGATTTATCCTGGTTCACTTTCATCCACTTGAAAGCTACTCCAGTCCCCTCTTCAACCAAGAGAGATTCTTCACTATGAGGAATTAGAGTTTCTCAAATTACAAGTAAATGCCTCACAAGACTCCCTTCTTGCTAGCCTACAAGAGATACCACACCCTTGCCTTGTAACCCTATTGATATCTAATCTAACCTCTTCTCTTGCTTGCCGATACCCACAACAAGACTTCCAATGCTTGCTTCACTACAAGACTTCCAATTGCTTGTTAACACAACAAGGCTTCCAAGTGCTTGATGAAATGCCTCACCAAGGCTTCCAAATAACTTTGCTTGATTTACAACCAAGACTTCCAATTGTTGTAGATAGCTTGCCTCTTGCAAAGATTACAACTCAAATGAAAACAAAATAACAATCCTATGAATCTCTTTCAAAAGTTATGAAATATCAACATGAGAGATTCAAGGTTCTTGATCAAAGAATGTAAAAATGAAAGCTTTGATCTTGAGAGACTGAGAGAGAATAGTGTGGCTTTGATTCTTTGTAAAATTGTGTATTAAAATGATTCTAGTTGATAGAAATGATTAGGAAAAGGTTTATATAGAATACCCAAAAATTGGAGCAACTTAGAATAGCTTTTGAGAAGTGAAAAACGTATTTAAAACAGTTACAGACCCTGTTTACTCGAGTAACCAAGTTACTACTCGAGTAATCAGTGTAATAAGTGTTCAATACTCGAGTATTTAAGATACTACTCGAGTATTTGCGCAAGGCTTCAAAATTCTACTTGAGTAATCAGCCCCTTAATCGAGTAATTGCGCAAGACTGCAAAATTCTACTCGAGTAAACAAGTGGCTAATCGAGTAGTCAGTTCAAAAAACACTTAAAAACTTGTTTTCTCAAAATCTAAACCTTTTCTTTCAAACCTTTAAGCCACCTATTGATTTTAAGCAAAATGAATACTCAAAATATGATATAATCATGCAATCAAAAGAGATTCACTACCCTCTAAGAAACCTAACCAAACTCATAAACTAAAAGACTTGTGAGGCAAAAGATAAAACATTAAAACACAAACTACCAAACTAAGTCTTCATGAGTTGGCTTTCTCTTCATCACTTGATGTTTGTTGTTGCTTGTTGAGCTTGAACTTGATCAACACATTTGAACTTGTTCAAAACCTTTTGGCATTTATCAAAACATTCTTCATGGATCTTACACTAAGAAGCTTGAGAGGCAAAAGATCAAACAAATACAATTACACTCAAACTAAGTCTTCATGAGCTTGTTTTCTCTCTTCTTCATTTGATGTTTGTTGTTGCTTGTTGAACTTGAACTTGATCAACACATGATAGCTTGTTCAAAACACTTTGTCATTATCAAAACATTCATCATGGAACTTACAATCTCCCCCTTTTTGAAAATGACAAACCATGTTTTGAATTTGATTGAAGTTGTTGATGCTTTAACAATTTGATCACTTGGTGAGAAACTTGCTCCCCTTCAATCAATGCATTTGATATTTGAAAACCAATTGATAGAAGCTTGATTCTCCCCCTATCTTCAACAACTTAGCTCAACCTACATAAAAACAACAAAATAACCTTTCTCCCAAAAACATATCATTTCTCTCATTTTTCAAAACATACCATTCATACCATTTCTCCCCTTTTTCAAAACATCATATTTCTCCCCCTTTGGCATTATCAAAAAGAAATATATACCAATTGAAATATAAAATACTAAGCCAAAATAGAGAAAATCACAATTATTTCTTCAAAGTAATATATACCAATATCAATTGAAATATAACAAGTACTATACTTTGAAATGAGATATCAATTGGCAAGAAAATATAACAATGAATTATGAACCAATAGAAATACTAACAAGTCATAATACCAATTGAGATATCATCAATGTAAAGAAATAAGATATATTGTAATATTTCTTCAATAACAACAAAAACATGATAATCATCTAATCATCAAAATTAGTATCAATTGAACTTTAAAAAAGAAATTGAGGAGATACCAATTGAGAAGATACTATAATCATCAATATCTAACAATATCACTTGTACAAAATTTGTAGGACTTCTTTTGAGATGCAAAAGTAATACCAATTGAAGAAGCAAATATGAATAACACTTGTAAGCCCTTTGCTCTTCAATCATACCTACAAAACAATTATGCTTTGCTTTTTGGTATCCAAATTGTCTTGGATCCATTTTTGTTAGTGTAGGGACTTTCACCCTTTTTCATCCAAACAAAATCTCCTTTAGGTATACCATGCACTTTAACATAACACACATTTGAAGTATGTCCATGAGTACCACAATAGAAACATGTTGGTGCATTTGAGAAATCAACCTTAGAAAAATCAACAACATTTCTATGAGAATTACTCTTAGCATTAGTATAACCCAAACCAAACTTGTTTGAATTTTCTCTTTGAAAATTTAACAATGTGCGCAATCTAATATCACCATTTGAGAAACTTGCAAGCTTATTTTTCAAAATAGCATTTTCATCTTTAAGCAACTTGCAATCCTCACAATCAACCACAATATTCACTCTACTAGCACAATCACAAGAAGAACTAGCATATATAAGATCAAGAGTTTCATTTTCAAGATTAAGCTCATCAACTTGTTTTTGAAGTTCAAAAATCTCTTTTTGATGTTTCAAAATGAGCTTCTTTCTTTCAATGTTTTTCAAAGCTAGTTTTTCAAGTTGTTCATGCATTTCTTCATAAGCATTATATAACAATTCATATTTAGAAGAAATTTCGGATTTAGTATGACTTACATCGCTTTCCTCGCTTTGATAACTTGATTCATCATTTGAACTTTGTTCTTCATCTACTAGAGTTATCAAGTTGAGACAAGCGGCTTCTTCATCATCCGAAGAACTACTCGATGTGCTTTTCTTCTCTTCCACATCACTATCCCAAACTATGTATGCTCTTTTAGATTTAGAATTTTTCTTGTCTTTCTCCTTCTTCTTGAGATACCTAGAGCATGAGTACTTGAGATGTCCGGGTTTTCCGCATTCATGGCAAACTACACCTTCTTTTGATGTCTTGGTCTTGTAGTGTGGGGAATCCTTCTCTTTACGTTTGTCTTTGTTCAACCTTCCTTTTCTCCTTAGAAATTTGTCAAACTTCCTTAGTAAAAGTTTCATGTCTTTTTCATCAACATCCGAATCGGAATCTTCACTATAATCATCATCATCATCGGAACTCTCTTTCTTTTTGTATGATCTATTGACTTTAAGAGCAAGTCCCTTTCTTTCTTTGTTCTTATCCGACTCTTCATTGATACTTAATCGTCTAAGCTCCATTTCATGTTGTTGAAGCTTTCCAAAAAGTGTTGCTAGATCCATAGCATCCAAATTCTTAGATTCAACAATAGCCGTTACTTTTGGTTGCCAATTCCTGTCTAAACATCTCAACACTTTGTTAGAAAGTTCACCTTGTAAGAAAGTCTTACCAAGAGCAAGTAAATGGTTAATAATATGAGTAAAACGCTTTTGCATATCATTAATAGATTCATTTGGAAGCATTTGAAACAATTCATAATCACGCATTAAAGCATTCAATCTAGCTCTCCTAACCTCACTAGTTCCTTCATGAGTCACTTGTAAAGTGTCCCACATTTCCTTAGCACTAGAACATTGAGAAACTCTAAAGAACTCGTCATAGGATAAAGTGGAGGTAATGATATTCTTTGCTTTATAATCATATTGAACTTTCTTTCTATCATCATCCTTCCACTTATCCTCGGGGATCAATTGTTCTACACCTTCAACTAAACTAGAGGGGATATGAGGACCTTTTTCAACTACTTTCCAAATTTCACTATCTATGGCTTGGATAAAGATTTTCATTCTAACTTTCCAATATGCATAGCCTTCTCCGGCAAACAATGGAGGACGATTTATCGAAGCACCTTCACCACCAAAGGGTACGAATCCCATTGCGATTTTCTTAAAGGATCTTTACGAAAAAGCTCTTATGCTCGTGTCTTTCGACCGAGCTCTGATACCAATTGAAGAAACCGCAATTGGTGGTTGAAACAACTAAGGAACCCTAGGAACACACCTAGAAGGGGGGTTGAATAGGTGTAAAAGAAACCTTGAAAGATTTTCGAAAGAAATAAATCAAAACAATCAAAACAAATGATTTTTGCAAATTCTACAGCACTTAATCGATTAACCTGAAATTTACTCGAGTATTAATCAATTAAATATATGCTTAATCGATTAAATCTGACAGAAAATAGAAAAATCAATTTTTCATTCGAATACGAAAATCAATCAATTAACACGTAAGATCAGAGATTCAGCGAAAACAATTAACACCTATATTCTTATTGATTATCCTAGTTATGAAAATGATTTTCCCTTTATCAATTTGAACAATAAAGATTCAATTCAATCAATTATGAAAATCAATCTTTCTCTAGGTTTTCAACCAAGAACACAATTAATAACTTTAATGTAAAGAGTTAAGGGTTTAGAGATACGACACAGTGATTTATCCTGGTTCACTTTCATCCGCTTGAAAGCTACATCCAGTCCCTTCTTCAATCAAGAGAGATTCTTCACTATGAGGAATTAGAGTTCTCAAATTACAAGTAAATGCCTCACAAGACTCCCTTCTTGCTAGCCTACAAGAGATACCACACCCTTGCCTTGTAATCCTATTGATCTTCTCTCTAATCTAACCTCTACCCCTTGTTGATAATCGACACAACAAGTCTTAAATTGCTTGATGATAATCCACACACCAAGGCTTCACTTTGCTTGATTCACAACCAAGACTTTCTTCTTCTCCAATGAGATTTGCTTGATGATAATCGACACACCAAGTCTTCTTTGTTTGTTGTAGTTGGCTTGCCTTCTTGCAAAGATTACAACTCAATGAATACACATGACATTCCTATGAATCTCATTCAATAGCTATGACAAATCAACATAATAGATTCAAAGGTTCTTGATCAAAGAATATGAAAATATGAAAGCTTTGATCTTTGAAATTGAGAGAGAATAGAATGGCTTGATTCTTGTAAAATTGATTATGAAAGTGTTCTCTTTAATCACAAAGATTAGGAATAGGTTTATATAGAATACCCAAAAGTTGTAGCACTTAAAAACTGATTTTGAGAAGTGAAAATCGTATTTTAAAAAACCAGTTCAGCAGTACTTAATCGATTAAATCTTTACTTAATCGAGTACTAATCGATTAAATATGTTCTTAATCGATTAAACATATCTGATACTTGTTTAAAACTTGTTTTCTCAAAACCAAACCTTTCCTTTAAAACCTTTAAGCCACCTATTGATTCTAGGTTAAGTGAAAACTCAAATTATGATTTAATCATGACTATGATAGAGATTCACTACCCTCTAAATAAACTCTAACCAAATAAAAGACCTAAGAAGCTTGAGAGGCAAAAGATAAAACAAATACAATTACACTCAAACTAAGTCTTCATGAGCTTGTTTTCTCTCTTCTTCATTTGATGTTTGTTGTTGCTTGTTGAACTTGAACTTGATCAACACATGATAGCTTGTTCAAAACACTTTGTCATTATCAAAACATTCATCATGGAACTTACAATCAGAGCGGCTCCTCTCCCAGTACGGTGTGGTTCGGGGACGAACCAGGCGGAAGCTGGTGGGCATGTAAGACCCGGGCTGATGAGGGCGGGGAGTGATCGCCGGTGCAAAGAGGCACGGACAAGGAACGGCTCCTGGCAAGCTTCTAAGGGAGGGGTACATGGATGAACCGACACACCGGAATAAGAGGGTGATCCTGAGACTGTGTAGGAATGGGACTACACGGTACAGGAAGGCTTAAATGAATTGATTAGTACTACCCATATCAACAAGATGCATCTTCTTTTCGGTAGCCCATCACATAAGACTCGTGTGCGAGTGAGGACAAAGCATGCTGAAAAGACTCGTGTTGGTATGTGGGGACAGTCACAATCCATTTGCCTGCCAAGGATGTTACAGGATTTCCTCATCCAACCATGTTCAAACCACATGTTTCAGTTCAAATTTTATTTTTTTTCTTTGGAAGCTAATTGGTTCATTTTAAATAGAAAATAATCATTACATATTTATATTATGATCCATCCATATCTTATGTACACTCAATATTTACAAGTGGTATATATCAAAAAATAAACCAACTGAGGTTGGCCCACTTGGTGTGGGATTGTGTCACTTAAGCAAGTGGTTGGGGGTTCAATCCTCAACTCTTCCGAATGTAATGAATTTTAGTTGAGAGGGTCACCTCCGAAAGGGCCGAAGGATTAGTCATGATGCTTACGTCGGTGGATACATGGGAAACCAAATATTGCATTATTTATTAGTTATTGCATCTGTGGATACATGGGAAACCAAATATTGCATTATTTATTAGTTATTGTATTTTTTTCCCATTCCGCACTCTTAGGGACTGAAATCCTAGTACCGATATCATTATCAATTTTTTTTTTACAAAATGGATAAACTTTTTTGCTTTTTACACATGTTTTTTTAGTCAATAATAAGTTTTTTTTCCCTTTTATACTAAACACTTGCACATGTAAAGTTAAGAAAGAGTGCATTTTTTTTCTTTTTAGGGCGGCCCAACCCGACCCTAACTCGGCCTGGTTGGTTTGAGCTTATATGCCCTATGATTTTTCAGGTTTTTTCAGGTCGGGTCGAGCCATTTTGACAGCACTACATGCAATACCCTTAAATCGTTTGGCTAACAATCCTACTCAATAGGGATACCTATAACTCTACGAAGGGATTAGTCACTATGATCACAATGGTGAATTCTAGGATAATCTTATATCAATTATACATGTAAATACTAATTATAGAATGATCTCTAATAATCAATTCATAAGAAATATAATATATGTACAAGAGAGGTCCATGCCAAAACGTTTTCCTTGATCCTATTCAGATGCTCAAAGAGAAGAGAATAGTGGAATATGAAAGAAAGCAGTGTGGAAGAGGGTTGCTACTCTCTATCCCATAGGCCATTAAAAAAAACGTTATGTATATATGAATATGATATTGGAAACTGAACAATTTTATAATGAGGATATTGTTTAATGGGGAATTGCCTTTAACCATATCAGATGAGAGTATGAACCTCTAAACCAGCTTACCAAAAGAATAACCCAACACGCAACGAGCTATCCTCAATAAAAGCCTAAACGTCATATCCATCAATTAACCAAGTGATATAGATTAAATATTTTAATCCACAAAATTGATATATCTAATAACTCTAAAACATATTCTAAGAATTATTAGAAATAAAAGAATTATTGAGACCAAATTATCAATTATGGCCAAATCACATATCAACCAAAAATGTTTGAAATATAACGCTTTAGCCCTATAAAAAGATAATATCCGATAAGGATATATATCATATATATCAATAGCTTATATTTCATATAAAAGAATGATGGATAACGAAAAGCATAATTAAATAAGACAAAATTGCATTTCCATAAAATGGTCCAAGCATCTCAATAATGTCATAAGAGATACGATAATAAAAGCGACATCATCCAATACATATCTCATAATAGTAAATAAAATTTGTAATATTAGACTCCCACTAACCCAAAATATCAAAAGACTTAACCAAACCCATGAGTTACATGATTCTAAAAAACTCCAATAGTCGAACTTTTGGTTAATGGATTTGCTAACATGTCTCTGTAGCAACGTGTTCAATTTGATTTTGAAACTCTCGAACTTTCTCTTGAACAGGTAGATATTTTACATCAAAATGCTTTGTACGAGAAGAGCTTCTGTTGTTTTGAGAGAAATGCACAACGAAAGAATTATCGCAATATATCAAGAGCGACCTAGATATGCTTTCAACAATATGAAAGCAAGAAATTAAATTTTTATGCCCCAAGGTATGACAATTAGCCTCATAACAAGTCACTCTTCCTCCATGGTAGAAGTAGCTCTAAGAGATTGTATAATATTTTTTCAAGCAATAGCTCCTCCTGCCATCACAAAGATAAAACCAGAAGTAGATTTTCTATCATCAAGGCAACCTACAAAATAAGAATCACAAAAGCTAGTGACTTGAAGAAGTTTATCGGACTTCTTATATGTCAATATATAATCTTTTGTACATTGTAAGTTGTAACACCCACTGGAATAAATCCTTGAAATTAAATATACTATATTATCATTATGTAACATATTTTAAAATATATTATGCAATGAAATTAAATTTATATAAGTAATGGATGACATGATATTCTAATTAGAATTATTTGTATGTAATTTATGTGAACTATTTGGCCTAGAATTAATAATTAATAATGTTAAAATAGTTTTGGAGAGAAATATCATAAAATAATATATTTCAAATATTTGAATTTCTGAATGTTGACCAGTCAAAGACCCGATAATTTATTATCATGGGAAGATAATCGATTATCGTGGCATAAAATTGCCCAATCTTGTGAATTCAAATCCGACAATTGATTGTCAAGGCTAGACAATCAATTGTCGATGTTTCTTCACCCTGAAGAAAGCTCAAACCCAACATGGTTGACTATGAAAAACGTGTCTTTACCTCTGGATAAGCCACGCGCAATTCTCTTGGATGTTGATCATCAAGCCTAGGAAGCCCTAGGCTTGATACTTGGAAACCATGGGTTGAAATCTGAGACTATTCACCCTTCTTCCTCCCTATAAATAGCTTGTCTCTCACCCTTCTCAATTCACCAAACACATGTCCAAACACACTCTTGTGGTACTACAATCAATTGTACCCAAGTTCTCTATGAAGTTGTAGCCTTGAGGTTGTGATTTTGTTGCTCAAAAACCTTGTTGAAGTGTTGCTGAGAAACCTTTCCCAGCATTCAGCAGAGTCAAGGGCACAACTTTGTTGAGTTCATGTGGTAATCTCAACCTCTTATAGGTCTTCATTTTTTTTATTCTAATCTTAGTATTCAAAGCATAGGCTTGATACTAATTGGTTTCATGTATTTAAATTGCACGATCATGTTGAACCTTTTGCCAAAGTTGCTAGAAAACTTTTCTGATTCTGGAATTTGGGACCTGAGCTGTCAAAAGCATCACTTTGTCTCTTTCGTTTGGTAAGCTCAGACCTTCATAAGTCCTCATTCTTGTTTCTGCTTTTAGTATTCATAGCCTAGAATTGATACGAAGTGGTTTCATGCATTTTCATTAATGGACCAAGGTAAACTAATTCACCAGGCCCCACCCAAAATTAAAAACAAAGGAGCTAACTTAAATGAAACAAACACACAAACCACCCCTCTAATCTATGACCAACTAAGACACCTTCCACCACAATCGTTCCTCTCTATTCTGCTGCACTTGCACCCATCCCCACCATCTATAGTTTTAAGGCATTATAGAGTGGGACCCACTTACACCTCATTCCACGTTTTTCATTGACCAAAACCCCCTACATCGTTTTGATGAAGAAAGGGTGTTTTTTCTGAAATCAATCGAAGAATATAGAATGGTAGACTGGCTGGTTACCCCAGAAGAAGAAAATGTCAACCTCTTCCACCCTTCTAATGCTGACCTCACGCGTGCCACAACAAAATAAATAAACAAGGGCATTATCATCACATTATATCCACACAAATTAAAACATCTGAAAGTCAAAGGAAAGAACTCTCACAAAACGAAACGAAAACTATCACGATAAACTTAATCGGTGAGTGGAATATCACCTTTTTTTAAAATAAAAAATAAAAAAAGGAAAATAAAAATTAAAGTGGAGAGATAGATAAATAAAGTGAAGATGCCTGGAACATAAATGTTATTTTTGAAAATGTTCCCTTGCATGGTCTATAGGACATGCCGGACTTATGTTGGATAATTTCTAGGCTGGCCACGTGAGCTGTATTGGTGTGGTTGTGAGCATTATTTATTCCACTATACTGAGAGGTGATGATGTTTTATAATCGTTTAAAATAATTTTAGAGGTTGAGTCCTCTTAGAAGCGCTTCAAACTGTAACTACGGTGATTATTTCGAACTGGGGCTTAGAATGGGTCGACCAACTTTTTATAAATAACTTAAAGACTTTCTTAACCCATGTGAGCTGAGTAAGGAGTAATGGAGAGGAAAGATACCTTGAATACTTTGCGGGTGCTCATGTGAAGATTGTGAAAGGGGAGGGTAAAGACGATGAATGTCAAGAATCCTTGAGTGCTTCTCTAGGTGGGACGAGACTACAATGGCGGGGTCTTTATGGCTAAGCAGGTCGTAGCATGGACTGCATCATGAACTAGAGAATTATTGTTGCCCTCTAGAGCAACTTATGAATGGTGAGAGAAAACCTAAACGAGGCTAAATGTTCATTGTGCATGGGAACTTGTGTAATTTTGGAATCACGTGATATTATTTTTGGTTGGCCATGTGTAGTGGTTGCATCATTGTTCTTTATGACTTCGAGACCGGCGTGGTATGGTTCCTGTATGTCCAATTCGCTTTCTGAACTAGGCTTGGTTGGACTATGCAGGATACGTAGCTGTGTGTGCCTACTAAACCTTTTACCACAATGATTTTCCTCCGCATATCATTGACGGACATGATAACGTAAGATCTGAAATAATAAGACTGTTAAGTATGAGGCTATTTTCTAAAGGATGTTATTACCTGTGAGTTGATGTTTATATGCTAATGTATGAATGTTATATGTTTATTGTCTTAATATACTATCTACCGTAAATCTACAATGTCGGCGTTATCCCCGTCCGGATCGCTTACTCTCTCGTAGGGGTGTAAGTGATCCGATCCGAGACCGCGAGACCGGTTGGATCGGACCGAAAATTATAGTCAGGTCTGGTCTCGTGGTCCGGTCCGGTCCATAGTCCCAGTGTTTTTGAGACCGCTCAGACCGGACCGGACCGCATACATAAAAACCTAGATCTCACTAAACAAGAAAACACACACACACACACTACCTCCTTTCTCTCTCTCTCTCTCTCTCACGAAGAAGCCCTCGCTCTCTTTCTCTCTCACGAAGCCCTCACTCTCTCTCACGAAGCATCTCTCTTCACCGCCGTCGTTCGCTCGTTGTCTCCGTTCGCTCGCTCGCTACCTCCTTTCGCTTGTTGTCGCCGCTGTCTCGTTGTCACGGTTGTCTCACTGTCGTCGCTTCTCCTCTGATTCGTTCTCTCTCCCTCCTCCATGCGCCGCCGCCGGTGGTTCCTCTAGCCCTCAATGTTGATGAAAGTCCGGGAACATGATGACCAGTATTTTCACTTAGCATCTTACCTCTATTTTGGGATTGTGCAATCTGCATCAACAAGGGGTTGGTCTGTGTGGTAGAAGCATTGATTAATTGATTTTGATTTTGATTCATTGATTTTGCCCTAATTGATTTTAATTCATGATGACCAGTATTTTGATTCATCTCTGCTGTCAGTTAGTTTGATTTTGATTCATTGATTTTGCCCTAATTGATTTTGCCTTAGATTAATTGATTTTGCCCTAATTGATTTTGCCCTTCGTGTTCAATTAGGTTTTGATTTTGCCCTTTGTGTTCAATTAGGTTTTGCTGCCTTTATTTTCAGCATTTTAAATTTTAATTTAATGGTCTAAATAGACCGGACCGGACTGGACCAGAATGATCCGAACCGATGCGGTCCGGTTCGGTCTTTACACATAAAATACATCGAGACCGGACCGGACCATGTTAATTTGATTGGTCTGGTCTCCAATGTCCGTCAAAGACCGGACCGTTACACCCCTACTCTCTCGCTCTCCTTGTTCAGTGGATTCTTATTATTTTCTCATTCGAGATGACAGACCTAGTGAATATCCTTATGTCGCCCCTGCAGAGAGGAGGTTGGCAGAGAACATGTAATGGGTGGATATAGAGAGGCAACACGCGTCTAGAAATCACTGACCCCAAACATATCCTTGAAGGATCAACATTGGACACATTGGTGGGAAGAATTACTCTGAGAGACTATATGAATGGTGGCCCTTTTGAATACCATGCGATTCACTCACTGCTGATTCAACATAATGCCATAGAGAATGCAAGGGAAGAAGAAGGAGAAGACGAGGATGAGGAGGACCTAGAAGATGGTATGACCCTGCGAATGAATTAGCTGCGTTGAAGGATAATGGAGAGGATCCTTAACCATCGTGCGTTATGATGTTTTGATTCTATAATGATGTCTAGTGTATTGATTTCCTTGGAGCTCCTGGATAATTACATTGTCACCATTACATTATGCACCCCTGTTATTTTTATTATCAACTTTTTGGTATTCGAATAATGTTTATGATACTAGTGTTATGGTATCACAAGGATTTGAATAAATTTTGATGAATGAATGAAATGTTTTTTCCGCAATTCAACCATTGTTATAAGTTAGAGAAACATGTTTGAGAATGCGTTGGTGACAGTTCGATTTGGGAAACTTGTTAAAAGTTATATCATATGAGAAAGTGATGTTTATGTAACAAATGATATGTTTATGAAAAAGAAGATTCTTTTACGAATAAGATTTGGAACCTTGGTACTTTGTTTAAAAAAAAGACTCTCATTTTACTAAGATTTTTATAAGAGAAATATGTCAGATTGGTCTCTAACTTTGTTAGCACCGATCAATTTAGCCCCTGAGATTTTCAAAATTGTAAATTGGTACCTGAGATAGGAACACATAAGTCATGTTAGTCCCTGACATTAATGACCGTCAGAATTAACGTCAATGATCCTTGTCGTAGACTAACGGAATGGTCACAACGACGTCGTTTTGGCAAAAAAATAAATAAAGATAATTGAATATCGGTCAAATTAGTCCCTAAGATTGTCAAAATCGGTCAAATTAGTCCTTGACTTTATGGACCATTAACATCAAGGACTAATATGACTGACGTGTTTCTATCCCGGAGACTAATTTGGAATTTTTAAAATCTCAGGGACTAAATTGATTGATGCTCACAAAGTCAAGGACCAATCTAACATATTATTACTCATTTTTATAAGTACAAATATTTCATATTACTAAATCGAGGTGTTACATGATCCTAGCCCATGTTGGCTAGCGCTAAATGGACTAGGGCCAACCTATTTCTTGTGATCCAGTGTAAAAGAAATATTTTTGTCACCCCATATTGTATTTGTGCCTACCCACTATCATGATTCTATTCACGACCTTCTAATCGTGAGTTGGGTCACAACCTTTAAAAAAAATAAAAATTAAAAACTCAAGATCTAGAGGAAATGACGTTTGACTTTGGGAAATTTTTTAAAATTTTTGTAAACCTTGAGTATTGAAGTGCAAAAGTTTACCGGGGGCGAAAATAGTAATTTACCAGCCTCCAAACATATAGAATCTAAGTAGCCACCTATTTCCGTAAGCTGAAATCTTTCACTATAACAGAACAAGAACGAAACCATCCCTTACTCCTTAAACATCAATTCTTTCTTTTAAAATATGAGTAAAAACTCATCTAAAGCTAGCAAATATGCAAAGTGAGCATAAGAGTGAATGCATATCCACCGTTAATTAAATCTAAAAAGACAAGATTTAATGTAAAATGACATAAAATCTTAACCCAATAATAATTTAGGGATGTATACTCCCTTTCTCTCTCACTACATATTTTCTTACTTTTGAAAAACTTGATCTTAAATTTTGAAATATCGACGGAAGGATGATTGATTCAAGTGGTACATGCCTAATTTATGTTAAGCAGACCCGAGTTCGAGTCTTGAGTTCGGAGAAAATCCTTGCCCCACTATATTGTGGATGTTTCTAGATATAACAAGCTAAGATGGCCTCCTGTAGTACTTTACAAGCAGCATGCCATCGGATCTAAGCTAACGATGCATTTGACAATTCTGAAGCAGCATTTATGTATGCGCACCTTTTTTCTACTTTTGAAATTAAGAGCTTAACGTCTCATTCCTGCTTTTATATTCAGAAATACTGAAGTAATCACTTTGGCAAACAAGCAAACTATCATATCACACAGTAATAAACTGTCCGTCTAATCTTTTGGCTCCTATATCCTTGAATGTAGCTCTAGTTAGACTTCCAAAATTAAATTTTGCAAAGGTAGGGATAATTTCTTACAAGGACATGTTATTTTGTTTACTGTTGATGTACTTTCGAACCTTCATAGGAGAATAAATGGACAGCATTTTGGTAACTTAATTCAGCAAGTTCTTCTTTGGTAATCTCTAGCATAGATGCAACGTAATCAAGTACCTGCAAGTGGAATGAATTGAAGAGTACAAATCTAAGCATCTAACCCCAAACGATTCCCTATACATGCTTGCTAAGTATACATTCTATAAGTTATAATTGTGCGCCTATTGAATTTTCTTCACTATACATAAGCAACGCTAGCTACACTTTTTTTTTGGTAAATTATTAGGTAAACGTGATATAAGAATGGAACACACTAAATGCCAAGAGTACCATGAAGAGAGCGTTGAGAAGTGTTAAAGCGAGTATCTTGCTAACATTTTTAATATTGCATTTGCATTGCTGAAATTTAGTCTAACTTACATGCTCCTCTTGTTTGAAATAATAAAACAACCACTTCATGTTTATGAAACCTGTATGACTGTACCACCTGGTTGATTTCATTCCTAACACCTAAACCCTCCGCGTAGCATTTCATATGAGTGAAGTTACCAAATTAGGAGAGATTTCTAAAACTAGAGATGGCAAAGAGGTAAGTTTCGAAAGCTTCAAAGAAGATTCTTTATTATCATCTCCACAAAGCAAGCTTAGACTAATATTTTTTTTCCTTCTCTATACAAAAAAGATGGCAGATTCTAAACGCACCCCAAAAATACTAAAGACACTCGAGACATTATAAATTTTATTATGAACTTGCAAATATACCCTTAATTAAAAATTAATCATCTTTTAATTCCTTTTATCTCACCACTCTCCACTTCGCTCCCCACTTCATACACACATTGTAGCACACTCATTCAACCCTGCTTTCTGAAGCTCACTAAAGGCAACAGCTTTTGTAGTAGGCAAGAGTGAAGTGGGTGAGGAAGAAATTAATAACATGGCATAAAATGTGAGGAAAGGAGATTTTCTCTCCTTGTTTTTCCTCTGGTTTCATGGTGGAGAGAGTTTTACTCTTTCTATTTTTTCCATTCCTCCTAGTATAAATAGTGCTGCTCTAGTTTCATTTTAATGCATCAACAACATTAGCAATAATAACAACATAACAACAACTCCCTTTGTTCCCTTTTGTATTCTCTTTGAAATTATGGAGAATTTAGTATATACACCGGTGAGCAAATACGGTGTTGTATTTTGGGTATATTTGGGGTTTGGATGTTGTCAAATATCATTATTTTGAATATAGTCATTTTGTATGTGGAGTAAGCTATAAGTTGAACCACATTTATTCACTATTCCAATTCATTTCCACTCCTATTTTATAACAAACTGGTATCAGAGTGCTTAGAGCATTCTGGGAATTTGTGAATTAAAAAATGACGACTACAAAATTCGAGATTCAGCAGTTTAATGGGCACATCAAGTTTGGAATGTGGAAGGTTCTCATGATGGCTGTTTTGACCCAGCAAAATTTAAAGGTGGCACTTTCGGGGAAAGAAAATAAGCCTAATACGATGAAGGATTCTAAGTGGAATGACATATATGCAAAGGCTATGTCTACTATTCACCTATCCATCACAGAAGATGTTTTGCAGGAGGTTTTATCGGAGAAGACAACAGAGGCTTTGTGGACCAAGTTGGAGTCCCTATATATGAAAAAGACGGTGGCTAATCGTCTCGGTGTATTACAACGCTTGTACACACATCGAATGGATGAAGGGACATCTGTCAGATCACACATTTCGGAGTTCACCTCTTTGACTATGGAATTGAAAAATATAGACGAGTCATTTTCAAGTGAGCAACAGGCGATGTTTTTGCTTTGTTCTCTACCTCCCTCATACAAGCATTTTAGAGAAACTCTAATATATGGTCGTGAAAGCCTTAATATTGATGAGATGAAATCAGCACTATTGAGTCGTGAGAAGATGGAGCACGATAATAGTGAACGTGGTGATCATGCAGCAGGCTTGTTCGTTAGAGGGAGATCAAGGGAGGTTGGCTCGAGTAGTTTCAATAGAGGCAAGTCTAGATCTAAATCTAAACAACGCAAGGAGAGATGTAGATATTGCAAGAAAGAAGGGCATTGGAAAGCAGAATGTCCGAGACTTAAAGAAAAGAATGAGTCTGGTTCGAGTCAATCGGCTAGTGTGGTCGAAGATCCTGGTAATGTTCTCTCAGTATCAACTGGTTCATTTGGTGATGCTTGGATCTTGGATTCTGGTTGTTCTTGTAACATCCTCATTTTTTATTAACCTAATAAGTATATTTAAGAATATCTTATTTACATGTGAAAGATGATTTTCAATTATTTTCTTATATGTATATAATTATGTTGAGATAAAATATGTATATGTATAAGTGTTTGTAAACGTTTTCCTAGTATATGTATATATTTGTATAAATATATCCTTGCGTAGGTATTAGTATTTGTGATTATATTCTTGAGTATATGAATGTATGTGTGAGTATTTGCATGTGTGAGTATTTGCATGTGTATGCTTACATGTATATATGTGCGTTTAGGTTAGGTTAGGATATATATATATATATGTGTGTGTGTGTGTGTGCGCGCTTGTGTGTATTCCTCGATGTTAGTAATTGTGCTTGTTCTTTGTGTATGTGTGTATTTGTTATGTGATCGCATCGTTAGGATGGATAGTGAAGTGTTCTACAGTCGGTAGCCATAGTCGAAGGGTGATTGATCTAGGTTTAGAATAGTGTGGTCGCGATGGTGTAAGTAGGACGTTGTGTAGGTTCGGGGCTTAGAGTGTTCCATAGCCCATAGAAGCACTTTGTGTTTTAACCTCAATAGAGTGAGTAGTTAAAGGATCCTAGGATGGAGCCTTGAGCCTAAAGATAGACCCTAGTTTCTATGTTCAGTGAATTCCTTCGAACTCACGTTTCGACTGAGTTCCGGAATCTAATAGGTGTGCGAGGCATTCGAGTTCAATCCGACCTTGTTGATTATGCCTCAAGCGTGTTTGGTATTAGGGTTGTGGGGTTAGAGGTTGTCTTAAGTCGATCAAGTTAGATCGAGTGTTAAGAAGAAGATAAGTCTAGAATTCAGTTGTTAGTTCGTTTCGTCTTTCCGTGATCATGATTTGTGTGTGTGATAAGAGGTGTTTAGAGGGTGCTTAGATAATGGAATTATGATGGGTTAAGTTAGGGTGTGTTAGGAATGGCTTAGAACCCTTAGAATGCTTGAAAGAAAGGAAAATATAGGGCATTAATCGACTAAGGGGTCCCTTAATCGATTAATTTTTGAGCCACCTTCAGCCATTAATCGATTAAGACTTAGCTTAATTGATTAGAATTTTGAGCACCTTCTGGCACTAATCGATTAACTCATGTGTTAATCGATGAATCCTTTGAAAACAATGGGAGTTAATCGATTAACCACAACCACTGTCAAACCAGAAATAAAACAAGATTTTCAAGTGTTGTTCCTCATTGTTTCCTTCTCCCATTCGAACCTCTCTTCTTCTCTCTTCCCCAATCCTTCTCCAAAATCAAATTAACACCAAATCAAACCAAATTAACACCCTATAATCATTCCCCATCAACTCTTTATCATTCTTCATCAACCAAAACACCAATTTCACCCTCTTTTCTCTCTAATCCCCAATTCTCAATCCCAAACCCTAACTCACTCTATCCTTCACATAGAGTTGGGTAATCACCAAGGGGAGCTAGGAATTGATCAAAGGAGCAAAGAGTTAGAAGCTTAGGAGCTTGTCCCAAGGGCATGGTGGAGTGCCATTCTCACCTCTCCTTCTCCTCTTCTCTTCAAAAAGTAAGGGGAGATTCTTTCCACACTTTGAGTTAGGGATAGTTAGAGTTTATGATAGGATTTGGGATTAATAGTTAAATTAGAGTATGGGTACCAAAGTAATAGTTAATAAATTTGTAATAGGAGTGCTTAGGGTAGTCTTAATAATGTTTATGGTAAATTCCCTTGTTGTGTGTGTTACTAAAGTAGTAAGTGAAGAACCCTAGGAAGTTGATTTATATTATTGTCTTCTGAGACATACCTGAGTATGTCGATTGATTGGTTGATTGTTTGATTGTTATGTTTTCTTGTTTATACTTAATGGTTAATTGAGAAGAATTGGTGCCTTTGATTTATTGTTAAAGGAATTAGAGTGGGAACAATAGGATAATTGTATAAGTGTGAGGTGTTGGTATTGTTAAATGGAAATGAGGTTAAAAAGGGAAATGGAAAGTTGAAATGAATATGAATGAAATGAATGACAATGGAAAAGCGAAAGTAATTGTGAATTGTTACCTATATCTTTGATTTGGTTATTAGTTTCGAGTTTTAATATGAACCTTATATTGTCCTTTTAATTCACTGTGCTGTGAAAGATCTCACCCTTAGTGGTTAACAATTTAGGTACATATTCAAGAAGCTTGGAGATCAGAGTGCGCAGCGGAACAAGTCGAAAGAAAAGAAATTAGTTTTGTATAAGGATTCTATACTGTAATAGGGTGCCCCACATTTTGTATAGACTTAATATGTAAAATGTAATTTTTAAAGTTATCCGCTTTATTTTTCTAACTTTGATTCATGTATTTTATTTAATGAAACGATTTTTAAAGTTCTTGATTATTTCCAAAACTTTTATTTCCTCACATTTTATAATATAAAATCGGGGTGTTACAGTTCTTACCACGTGTCCAAATCGAGACTGGTTCACAACTTATCAGTCAATTGACAGTGGTGTTGTTCTTATGGGAAATAATATGTCCTGTAAGGTTGTAGGCATTGGAACAGTCCGAATCAAAATGCACGATGGAGTGGTGAGAACTTTAACTATTGTACATCACATACCAAACTTGAAGAAAAATCTCATTTCTTTGGGTACTCTTGATTCTCAAGGGTATAAGTATTCTGCTGAAGGTGGAGTTTCTACGAGTCTCCAGAGGTGCTCTTATTGTGATCAAAGGAAAATTGGTCAATGGCCTCTATGTACTCCATGGAAGTATAGTTGCCGGAGTTGCATTTGTATCATCTTCCCTTAATTTAGATTCTGATACTACTCGGTTTTGGCATATGCATTTAGGGCATATCAGTGAAGCCGGAATGTCTATCTTAAACAAACGAGGTCTGCTAGGTGATCTTGTGATTGGGAAGCTTGACTTTTGTGAACAGTGTGTCTACGGGAAGCAAACCACAATCAAGTTCAACATTGCCATTCACAGGACTAAGGGTACAGTAATCGGGTACAGTGGATTACATTCACTTTGATTTGTGGGGCCCTGCGCCTGTTCTGTCAAAAGGTGGTGTCAGATACCTATTAACTTTCATTGATGATTTTTCAAGGAAAGTTTGGGTTTATTTTCTCAAAAACAAAAGTGATGTTTTCTCAACTTCCAAGAAATGGAAAGTTTTGATTGAGAATTAGACAGGTAAGAAAATCAAACGTCTCCGAATCGATAATGGTTTGGAGTTTTGTGGAGGTGATTTTAAAGAGTTCTGCGAGAATGCAGGCATAGTGAGACATCGCACTATGCGAAAGACTCCACAGCAAAATGGAGTAGCAGAACGCATGAACAGAACTATTTTAAATAGAGCTCGATGTGTAACAGCCCGATTTTCATATACTGAAATAACTGACTTTTATTTACTGAAGTTGCAAAAATGAGGTCAATTTTTTTTTTTTAAACATTTTGGAGTGTCAACATTAGGCATACCACCCTTTACTGAAAATCGAGTTGTTACTAAAACAATTATTCTCATAAAACTTTCATGTTTACCAAAGAACTTGTTTTCGAAAAGCAAGGTGATTCATTACAGTGGATTAAAAATATTCACAACAGTTTACAAAAGATTGCATTACTTAATCTTTCCCAATTGAGGATACTTTCACAACATAGAATTTAAAATTGGCTTAGTTACATAAATGGTTCTTTGCATGGTAATCCTTAACTCACACATCATAACTTAAACTAAATTTGCTACTTTCGCTTCCGCTGCGCTACTCTGCTGAAGATCACCGAATGAAGCTTCCCTTTCTTCTTGCGCCCTTCTTCATTCCCGAAGATGAAGCCACCTCTGTCGCTGCTCTCCCGTTGTCTCGAAACTCCAGCTTCAATTCGTCTAAAATGATAATCTCCAGGTGATGCTCCGTCTGCCCGTTGAAATATCAGCAGCCGATATGCCAACGAACAGGAGAGAGTAAGCATTCCGAACGACGGATCGTCGACGGTGTGGGATTACGCTAGGCAATACAATAGAACTATACAAGCATACAATATAACACACAGGCACACAACAACCAAACATATCATTGTCATTATTATTATTATTATCCATCTCTTTTATGCATTGCTCACTAGCACTCTCTCTTTCTTTCTTTCATTTCTTTACTTCCCTTAATTTCTCATTTTCTTTTTCATCTAGTCTTATCAAATTACCCTCTTTAATGCTTTGGGGAAAAATACCAAACACAATCAGAATATTCGTTTCGTTCTCGACTATCACTCACGTCTACATCTCCTCGGTCATCCACCCAACCTAGTCGGAAGCAAACAGGAGTACAGGACCTTTACCACGCGGGCACGACAGCTGTCTTACACATAAATGGTCCCAGACCAGGAGGATCTCGTCCTCAAATCATATCAATAATATCAAGGCTCACTGTCCACGCAGTGGCAAACACAATGCCCCGTTCCAGTCCCTCTCACTGTTCTCGATTTGCAATCTAGGGGGCAACAGTATGTTTCTAGTGGGCCCGCAGAACTTGCCACGGCATTAGACCCAGTCCCCACCACGTTAGTGCGCCACATGTAGAGTTCGTTCTGCCTAGAAACACACTCTAGACTTCTTGACGTTTCACCGTCATCGTCCTCCCCTAATGCAATCTCGTCCTAAGTATCCGCAGATACCTATCGTTTCTTCCTCTCCACTACTTCGCACTCTCATACCTCACCGCGCATGTCTTTTAAAGTCTTTTAATCTTTTTAATTATCCTAAGGTCGACCCGTCCTTCGTGCAACCCTTCAACGAGTCCCGACCACTAACTTTGCACAATCTTTCTCACATAGCACAGAGCTGGGATCACATCATAATCTCATACCTCATTTCTCAAACTTTCTCAACATTCCTCATTTCTCGCAATCATCTCATCCCAACATCTTCTCTCAAAACCATCTTTTCACATCTTTCTATAATCTCTTTTCACAACCTTTCACAAATTTTTTTTTTCTTTCAAAATGTTTCTGAAAATACTTTTTATAATATTTCTCAAAAATCTCTTTTTTTACAAAAACATTTTCAAAGGAATTTCTTTTCACAGATCCATCTCTAAAAATTCCTTTTCACCCTTCTCCACAATATCTCTATTTCAAAAATCATTTCAAAAACCGTTTTTCAAAAGCCTTTTCAGAAATTCCAACTTTGCTGAGCGCTAATGGAGGAGCAAGCTCAACTCAACACTAGTCCCAGACTAAAACCAAAACAGAAGGAGCCCAGCTCCGCTCACATCACATCTCATATCAACATCACTCTTCCCAGCTCTGGCTCGTTCTCATCATTATCCTCAATTTCATTTCCCCAATTCTCAACTCTTTCTTTCCTTTCTTTTTCCATCATTCAACCTTATTTTCATTCTTTTATCTTCATCATTCACTTTCCCCATTTCCTTATTTCAATTTATTTTCAGGACGTAACAGACGTCCATCAGCATATTACTCATTTTCATTAACAACAATATAAGGCATAATTAAATGAGTATATAAAAGCATGCTATCATTCACACAACATCACACAATCGTGTGGTCTTCGTCACCTTCGTATAAGTGGCCACACAATCAAACAATTGTCACTTATACTACTGACTCCAACCACTTAGTTTCGATCTTTAAGATGATACGGAACGTCCTAATATATCACCTAACTACCACGGTGTCTTAGGAAAGCTTCTCTCTCACCTGAGGTCCAGCTATTAAATGCGTACCGTCTCCGCGTATCCTGTGTGCTGCCTGCTGCCCCAATCCCTCGTCTTTAAGATTTCCTCGTATTAAATAAAATATGCTTTTTGTTTAAAACAACTTCTTTATTCAAAATTAACACTTTAAAAACTCAAATCTTTATCACAAAACAACTTGGGACAGCCATGAACAGAATTCAAAAGATTCTTAAACAAATCAAATCAAATTATTTTGAAACCAATAAATTTCGAAATTAATTATACACTCAATTATTTTCCACATATTAACTCAACATATAAGCAACACTTAATATATAACTAATTCAATCAATCATCAAAGCGATCATACAACTCATAAATAATTTATTTTTATTGAACAAAACATTTAGTCATGCATGCATTCACAACCAAGTTGAATCAAGGTTACAAACCAAACATGTTAATATTTATTTTTCTCTTGTTAAATAATTTTATTCCTTTCAAAAATCATCATGTACATTTGATTTCATGCATTTAAACTTTCTAACTTTATAGGACCGAATGTAATCAAAGAAAACAAGTTAAGAATTACAAAACTACACACATAAATCAGCTTGGTTTAATTCAAGTACTTAAATTCTATTTTCATTTTCATGCAACAAATTACTTTTTCTTACAAAACTTTTCTAATACTTTTTAATTCATTTGCTCCCCTTTGTCTTTAATTAAAACCGATTATAAATTAAAGGTGCACAACACAATTCCAAACATATTAATTTAACCATAGTTCACAAAACATAATCATTATTTGCATGTTATTTTATTGAGAAAGAATCCTAGACCATTCTATGTGTATAGGCCGAACCTTATTTTGACAAAACAAGGTCCTTGGCTTACTTTTTCAACATAAAAACACAAGATTCTTTAAATCAAAGGAAATTAAGATGTATGTGCCCCTTTTCATGGAGACAAAACATGATTTCCTTAACTCTAGACCTAGGCCGAATGCATCATCACCAAAAATTGAGTTGCAACTTTAAATCTTTATCATGCATGTTCATGGAACATAGATCAAGACCAAAAATCATTTTTCAAAAACTCATTTCTTGATTTCTTTGTGAAACCGTGAGGTTTATGAAAAATAAAGTCCCATTTGTACTTAAAATTACATGCATGCCTCTTTATTTTGTAGATCCAATTATGAAATCGAGCGTGATAGTAGAAATCAAAGATTAAAAATCATTTTGGATAAGAAAAGGTCAAAAACCGTGATTAATGTTGAAGAAGATTAAATCTTTTTGTTTTAAAACAACATGCAATCAATGCCTTATCAAAAGACATGATTTATGATAGGCCTTTATGGCGTCGTTTGATCCATGTAGCCGACCCCACCTAGTGGGACAAAGACTTAGTTGTTGTTGTTGTTGTTGTTGTTGTTTTAAAACAACATGCATGGCTTTATAACAAAACTTTTTAAAGATTAAAGCAAAGACCAAGTCATTTTCAAAGATCAAAGTAAAAATCAAAGCTTCATCAACATCAAATCAAAACCGAATCACTTCAACAACTCAAATCAACTTTTAAAGGCACAAAATTAACATGCAATGACCTAGATCAAATAAAAGCATCAAGACCTAATTTCCCACTCATACCGAATTATATAACCTAGGATCTAGTGTTTATTAGTCCATTCACTCCTTAGAAATTCAAGATCAAAGCATAAATAACACATGCAAGCACACATAAGCACTAGAACCAACATCAAATCATCATACAACATCCAAGATCTTTAGGTTTCACATTTATTTGGCAAATCATCTCTTAGAAACATCATGGCTCACGGTTTAAGAAAGAAAAATTAACATACAAAGAGATTTTCTTTAAACTTCACAAAATTTTCATCAAGCCTTTAGATCTAGAAGATTTAGCTTGGAAAACTTTAAGATCTTTTATGGAAAACATAATCAAGTTATAGAGTCCGTTGTTAGACGTTTATAAGATATTTTTAGCTTTGAAAAATCTAAGATCAAGCATGAATAAAACTTAGAAAATTGACATGCAAGGGATTTACTTAAAGCTTTACAAAATTTTCAACAAATCTTTAGATCTTTAGGATTTAGCTTGAAAACTTTAAGAGCTTCCATGAAAACTCTTAAACGAGTTATGGAGCCCGGTAGTTAGACATTTATAAGTTATCTTTAACTTTAAAATCCATGATCAAGCACAAACAATACTTGTACTTGTCATTTTAACTTTGAGAATTAATATATAAAGAAAAGGAGAAGAAAAATTACAAGATCAAACGAAAAACCTAACTATTACAATTTTCCTCATGTTCATTCAAAATACCCACCAAATCAAGGTCTTCTAACTCCTATGGGCTTGGATCTTCAAGGAAAACTCTAAGTTTTTGGCTTGGTTTCTTCCTCTCTAGCTCACGGCCCCCTTCTCTTTTTCTTTAAGTGTTGAGAGCTTAATTGTTGCTCTCAACGAATGTGTTTTTGGAAAGTGAAGGGAATGAAAGAAGTGAATAGAGAAATGGGTGAAATGAACTAAAGGCCATGGCTTATATAGGCAACTTACTATTCCCTCTTTTACCCTTATAAATTCGGCCTTAGGTGAGCAAATGGGAGGGGCAACTTTGGCAATGCAATTTGTTGCATGGGTGGAGGTTATCAAGTTTAAGGGGACAAGGAGGGTGGCGTAGGGTGCTTAGGGGTCATTCTAGGGTTGATGGCTTGTTGGTTTATCTTTAGGGTTTCCATCAACTTGGTTAGGGTTTAATTAGAATTTGGTTACTACTTAGTTGCTTGCTTAGGACATTTCTAGGCTTCTCTACACACTCACATACACGGCTTAATGGGCAAAACAAAGGCATGGAATTTCCTCTTCTAGCCTCGGTTCATGGCTTGGTTCAAGGGCAATTCGGTCTATCCATAAATTTGCATGGGGGACAAGGTGGAAGGAAAGTCACTCCTAGGCACCATGACTCACACCACCTAGGTTTCCACTTGTTTCCCATTCCAATTTTCCATTAAATTTTCATTTTCTTAATTCTTAAGGAAAAAGGCTCCTACTTGGTCCTTCTATTCTTATAATGGCCGAACCACATATACTAGCACACACATATACTCATGCAATTTATTTTCATGTTGGTCACATAGCATAAATTCATGGAATAATGCAGGCACACATACTCGTTACACACATATACCACACACACACATTCATGCATTTATCATCCCATGCATTTTCTAATTAAATTTCACAGGATCAAAAGCATACATACACAAAAACCATACATACACATGCATACACACCTATAAAATACATTTTCTTATTTATTAAATCATTCATGCATAAGAATGATAATTTCTTTAAAATACCAAAATGGCAAGCACACATAACACCTTTTCATAAAATAATTTCTTGTAGAAAAATTCAACATCTCCTTAAAAGAATTTTTATCACATAATTATTTCCAAAAACTTCATCTTAGAAACTCATGACACTGTTTCATGAAAAATCATTTCTTTAGAATCACTCATTACTTTTAAAAACATGAATTAAGAAATTCATTTAAGAAAATACTCTTCTCCAAAACACTTTTCTCAAAATAAATCTTTGTACTATTTTAAATTAATACGAGGAATTTTGCGGGGTGTTACACGATGCATGCTCACTAATGCGGACTTAGGAAAGGAATTATGGCTGAAGCCGTTAACATGGCCTTGGTGAACCGATCTCCGTCTACCGCAATTGAATTAAGGCTCCTATAGAAGTATGGTCTGACACTCCAGCTAATTATTCTGACCTAAGAATTTTTGGGTGTCTTGCATATGCTCATATTGATGCTGGGAAGCTTGAGCGAAGGGCACAAAAATGCATATTTCTAGGTTAAGCATCCGGAGTTAAAGGTTTCAGATTATGGTGCATTGAAACTAAACCACCAAAATTCATAATCAGCAGAGACGTTAAATTTAATGAATCATTCATGTTTCATCCGACGAAGTAGGTTGGCAATGCAGATAAAGAAGACCGTGTTAGCAAGCAGGTGGAGCTTAATATTGAACAACTAATGGAGGTTCAAGGTGGAACTTCTGATCCACCTATTCAAGAAGAAGATCCCGAAGTTGTCGAAGAGCAAGAGGAGACTCTACTACAGAATTATAATCTCGCAAGAGACAGAGAAAGGAGGCAGATAAAACCACCTAAGAGATATGGGCATGCAGACATAGTCTCATTTGCGCTATCAGTTGCAGAGGAAATTGAAGCTCGAGAACCCGTAACATATAGCGAGGCTATCACCAGTGATGACTCTGCATAGTGGATTGCTGCTATGGGTGAGGAAATGGAGTCTCTTCAGAAGTATCAAACTTGGGAGCTAGTGAAACCATCGAAAAGACAAAAGATCGTTGGTTGCAAATGGGTATTCAAGAAAAAGGAAGGATTACCTGGAGCTGAAGCAGTTAGATACAAGGCACGTTTAGTTGCAAAAAGGGTTAAGCCAAAGGGAAGGAATCAACTACAACGAAATTTTCTCCCCTATTGTGAAACATAGTTCTATCCGGGTGTTACTAGCCATGGTTGCTCTATTTGATCTGTAGCTTGAGCAACTTGATGTAAAAACGCAACTTGATGTAAAAACGGCTTTTCTCCATGGCAAGCTAGAGGAAGAAATCTACATGCAGCAACCACATGGTTTCGTAGTCGAAGGCAAGGAAGATCATGTTTGTCTCTTAAAAAGATCATTATGTGGCTTAAAGCAGTCCCCTCGCCATTGGTTTAAAAGGTTTGACACTTTTATGTTGAGTGATGGTTATTCTAGAAGTGACTATGATAGTTGTGTATACCATAAAAAGCTCCAAGATGGTTCATTTATATATTTATTACTATATGTCGATGACATGCTCATTATTGCTAAGGGTTTGTCAGAGATTAATAAATTGAAGGCTCAACTTAGCGGTAAATTTGAAATGAAAGATTTGGGCACAACAAGGAAGATTTTGGGCATGGAAATCTCCAGAGATAGACGTGCCGGAAAGTTATACTTGTCTCAAAAGTACATCGAGAAAGTGTTGGAACGCTTTGGAATGAAGAATGCTAAGCCAGTTAGTACTTAATTGGCAGACCATTTCAAATTCTCAGTTGCGATGTCACCACAGTCTATAGAGGAGAAGGAGCAGATGTCACTTGTCCCTTATGCTACTGCGGTCGGAAGCATCATGTATGCTATGGTTTGCACCTGTCCAGTTATATCACATGCTGTTAGTGTCGTTAGTCGGTACATGGGAAACCCTGGCAAGAAGCATTGAGAAGCTGTGAAATGGATACTTCGATATCTCCGAGGTACTATAGATATTAGTTTAGTTTATGGTAAGAGTCATAATACTAACACTACTATTATTGGTTATGTTAACTCTGATTATGCCGGAGACATGCACAAAAGGAGATCCCTCACTGGTTATATCTTTTCGCTTTCGGGTAGTGCAATTAGTTGGAAAGCAACTTTGCAATCCACTATTGCATTGTCTACTACATAAGCATAATATATGGCCGCAGCAAAAGCAGTGAAAGAAGCCATTCGGCTTAGAGGTTTTGTGGGCAGTTTGGGCTTGAGACAAAATATCACGGTAGTTTACTGTGATAGCCAAAGTGTCATACATTTGACCAAAAATCAAATGTATCATGAAAGAACCAAACATATTAATGTCAGATATCATTTCATCCGGGAGATCATTTCTCAAGGGATCATTCAAGTCAAAAAGATTGGTACTAATGATAATCCAGCTTACACGGTATCTAAGTTCAAACATTGCCTTGAGTTAATTGGTGTTGGAATAAATACATTTTAAGCCAAGATGGAGATTTGTTAATATGGCATAAAATGTGAGGAAAGGAGATTTTCTCTCCCTGTTTTTCCTCTGGTTTCATACATGTACATTTGGTGGAGAGAGTTTTACTCTTTCTATTTTTTACATTCCTCTTAGTATAAATAGTGTTGCTGCTTTAGTTTCATTTTAATGCAGCAACAACATTAGCAATAATAACAACATAACAACACTCCCTTTGTTCCGTTTTGTATTCTATTTGAAATTCTAGAGAATTTAACACATACACAGGTGAGCAAATACGGTGTTGTATTTTGGGTGTATTTAGGGTTTGGGTGTTGTCAAATATCATTATTTTGAAAAGATCATTTTGTATGTAGAGTAAGTTATAAGCTGAACCACATTTATTCACTATTCCAATTCATTTCCGCTCTTATTTTATAACAGAAAGTAAGGGTTGGATGGGTATGCTGCAATGGGTGAAGGAAATGAAGAGAGGGTTGGATGGATGTGCTGCAATGTGTGTATGAAGTGGGGAGCGAAGTGGAGAGAGGAGAGATAAAAGGAATTAAAAGATGATTAATTTTTAATTAAGGGTATATTTGAAAGTTCATGGGTAAAAATTATAATGCCCCGGGTGTGTGTAGCATTTTTTGGGTGCATTTAAAATTTGCCAAAAAAATTAACATATATCTTCGAGAGAATGATACGGTAAGAGAAGCTTATTTTGAAGAAGCAAAGTGACAATGAAGGAATGAGCTACATACGCTATGAATGTTTGCTGGATGATTGAGTGTTTCTTTTGACAACTTCGAAGCACCTGTCACAACACGAGATGAATTACTGGGTGAAGAAGCAGAAGTTGAGGATGAGGTCGTTCTTTGGCCATGAAGCTCTTGGGCTAGTGAAGTATCTCCTTCAACAAAGAAGAGAGAATCTAAGTTTGACGTGGGTAGTGCATCAGGTGCATCAGTCTCCAACAGAATCCTATCAGAAGGGACCTAAGTGGAAAAAAGAAAATAAGAACGTCACTGTTTTTGACATATATAACGTTACATTGAATGTTAATCATATAACATAAGCGATGAAAATCACCATCTTCAGCATTTTCTTTGCCTTATTTGCTTTCAGTGACATAAGAAACCCTGAGAAGGAAAAATAAGCCCCAAGCTTGGAAAATTCAGGAACCATCTCAGCAGAACCTAGAAAAGAATGAAGAATGACACCAGCAGGAAAAGGACCCACAGACCTGGAAATGTTGAAATTTTTAATGTGGACTAATTTTGACGATGCCACTTCAGAATGCTCAATAAGAACATCAATATAACACTAAAACCGTGGGATTCTGTTAGATAACGAGAATCTAAGTATGTAAACCAAAAAAGGCCAAAAATGACCATAACATCAGGAACTACTAAGCCTCTGAACCAAAATATTCTTCTATATAAACCTAATAAGTAATCACCATACATCAGTTCAGCTCTACAGTAGTAACTAGTAATAGCAAAGGCAGACAAAACATTGTGATGCAGGAACAGTACAAAAGTAAATGTTTATTTGCAGGTTTATTTGTATAATTTCCAACAACTTCAATCAATTTTTGTGCCTTCCTGTTATTAGTAGTATGTCAGGTCATGCTTATGATATTTAAGAATTCTAGAGTTTTAGTTGTTTGTACCAGGGACGGACTCTTAATAGGTTTGGGTTAGAGGAAAGCGCCTAGGACTAGGAGTACATTTATGGAGTTTCTTGTTACAAACTGAAGGACACAGACACATATTTTTCAAAATTAAACCATTCAGTTCAGGACAAGAGAAAAAATACAAGCAATTGAAATATGTAGCAGATGCTTTTTATCTGATAAGCACAAGGATATGTTGAGATATATATAAACCAAACAAGTCCCACATGGACTAAAATATGGTAAGTTGAACAATATATAAGTAAAAAGACCCATGAACCTAATGCCTTAAGGTTTTAGATTAAGACATAATGTCAAATCATTTATATTATTGTTCACTTAACCTCATTAATAAAACATGATCAATTGATTTAATTCATACTCCTCAATTAACAAAGGACTTGGATTAAAGGCCTAATACTAAATATACAAAATTGTAATATGGTATCAAAGCCAGAGCCCAACTTCTTTCCGGTTGTTATGGGTCAATAGATACCTTTTGCCTGGTCCAGCAGGCTTTGTTGGAGGGGGCGGACTTGGATTAAAGGCCTAATACTAAATATACAAAATTGTAATATGGTATCAAAGTCAGAGCCCAACTTCTTTCCGGTTGTTATGGGCCAAAAGTTGTCCTTTGTTATGGGTCAATAGATACCCTTTGCCTGGTCCGGCAGGCTTCGTTGGAGGGGGCGTGTTGAAAGTCTCACATCGCCTACCTCATAATATATGACATGATTTAAATACCTGTTGGGCTAATCCTAATGATCCAAGGACCATATAAAACAAACAAAAAGACCTGGGCCAACTCAAGTGAAAAGTAGCACTTGCTCAGGCGCTCAAGAATGAATGCGACCTAGATAGGCAAGCTCACTTGAAGTACAAGCCCATGGCAAAAATTAATGACAAGTCACAACTAGGGTCAGTTTCCCTAGTTGGACTTGAGGGGGAGTGTTGCGATATATATAAACCAAACAAGTCCCACATGGACTAAAATATGATAAGTTGAACAATATATAAGTAGAAAAACCCATGAACCTAATGCCTTAAGGTTTTAGGTTAAGACATGATGTCAAATCATTTATATTATTGTTCACTTAACCTCATTAATAAAACATGATCAATTGATTTAATTCATACTCCCCAATTAACAAAGGACTTGGATTAAAGGCCTAATACTAAATATACAAAATTGCAATAGGATATAAGAAAGAATGTGTAGGATGCCAAATAGGGATTACTAAATTTATGTCAAATCCTACAACAGCCGAAAAGTAGTGGTCCTCCATACTTCATAAGAACTAAATTTCAAAGGACTTGGATTAAAGGCCTAATACTAAATATACAAAATTGTAATAGGATATAAGAAAGAATGTGTAGGATGCCAAATAGCGATTACTAAATTTATGTCAAATCCTACAACAGCCGAAAAGTAGTGGTCCTCCATACTTCATAGGAACTAAATTTCAAAGCAATTCAAAAGAGTTTATGGGAACAGATGAACAATTAAAAGAAATCACAAATCCATTTCTTGCAAAAGCTTGTGGAAACAGGACACATGCTTTGACCTGATTTAATTAATGTTGAAAGAACAATTGGCAGAAAATATATTTACATTTCCAAAGTAGTTACATGGTTCACTCATTTCTTCTATGATTGTCCAGCCAATCCAAACCACCGGCTCTAATACCACTTGTTAAGTTACCGAGGAATCCAAAAGTACTGTGGAGATCAATTTCAATGGACTTTAAAAATGAACCTCACCAATGGGTATGGCTACACGTCCAACCCAAAACCTTTAGGTATACATAGTCTTCTGGTCTTCCCCTTGTCCATTTCTATCAAATGTGGAACTTCGAAATTCACACCCTCATTGCACTCTCGCTTGAATTCAACACCGGCAACAAATGCTGAGTCACCTAAAAATCTGAACAAAAACCAAGGAGATAGCTACCCAAAGTTTAAAACATCACTGATGAGTGCTCGGTAAGGGTGGGCATGGCTGAACCAAAACCAGATCTTATAAAATCAATAGTATGGTTTGGTTTTAAAAACTGAACTGGTTTTAAAAACTGAACTGTTTTACAAACAGTTACAATTATGATTACAGTTTTAGTTCCACTTTTAGTTTAAGTTATTGTTACAGTTTCAATTATAGCTACAGTTTTTATGAACAGTTACAATTATAATTATATTACAGTTTTACAAACAGTTTCGATTTCAATTTTAGTTATGATTCTAATTTCAATTATTTATATAGTTTTAATATGTAGAATAGATTACAAAGGACACATTTTAATATTTATAGCAACATAGCCCATAATAAATGTCACTTTGCATATATGGTGTATTATTTTTTACCAAAGAAAAAGTCCTCCTGTATTGAATAGTATTGCAAACTTGCAAATATAGAAAATATTCCACTCACCCTTGTACACTACATCAGCCACAACTTCTCTACTTCTTTGAAAAGGAATGATATAATGCTTGTCATTCTCAAGCTCTTTAACGCAACCTAATAATAAGAAAGTCCATAGTTTCTCGTTATTAGCCACTTACAACAAATCAGCAGCTTGCCAACAAGATTAAGAAGAAATTTCTTGCACTGGTTCATTTCATTCACATTAAAACACTAACTTTAACAACAAGATTTAGAAGAAATTTCTTGCCCTGGAACAGATACATTGATATTGTCGGAATACAAAACAACAAGGCCTAATAGGAAGAATACACTTTATAACCAGTCAAAGAAAACATTAACTTCGACATATGATAACAGTAGTACAAAGCATCATCACACCCCAGACAACTAAACAAAGTGCATCAAAATTCAAAATTAAACTTAACCTCGCTTCAATTCAACCTCACCAATTAAACTTAACCTCACTACAATTAAACTTGGTAGAATTCCTTCACTCTTATATAGAAATAGTAGCAGTCGAGGAAGCACCACCATTTTCAGAAGTCATCTCTATAAAAAGAACGTTTTAAAAAAAAAATCCAAAAAATATATACATAATGTAATATAATAAATAAAGGTAATATACCTTGTCCAATTCTCTCAATCTCTTGAAAGTCTTCATCTGAGAGCAATGAAGTTTTTCCTTTTAAACAAACTTGTGTGCAAATAAGAGCTTCCACCATTTTCGGTGTCACAGAATTGCGGTATGCATCAAGCACTCTTCATTCGGTGCTGAATGCAGGCTCAGAGGCAACAGCAAAGGCAGGTATAACTAACAACTCTTGAGCCATATTTGATAATATAGGAAATCGACATAATTGACACTCCACCGATTTAGGATATCCAAATTTTCACTAGTATCGGGACCTTCCTTTAAATATTGTTGAAGCTCTGATTTCACATTCAAGTTTTTCCCACTTGTTCGTAGATATTGATTCCGACCATATGGATCATTTTGAATGTCCGGTGAACCAAGTGTCGATTCTTGAGAATCATTAGGAATAGTTTGAAATTCCTCAACATACTTTTGATCTTAAAATTCTAACTCCTCAAACACCATTTTGTGCTTTAAAGCAGATTCCAACATTAGATAGATTGAATTCCACCTGTTTCACAATCCGTGTTAGCATAACCTTTATATTCAACTCGCATCTGCTCAACAAATTCCTTAAATTCAAGATCCTATTCGACGAAAGTGCTTCATCGCACCACGAATTCTCTTAGAAGAATCATCAATCTCTCCATCCTTCATAATCAAATTCAATATATGCATCGCAACGCATATGAACGTGCTCTACCTTCATTATCAAACTACCCCATGAACCTACTATCTTTTTCAAAAGTTTAATCCCTGCATCATTCGAGGAAGCATTATCCACAATCATCAAACTAAGAACTCGACATTTTTAGCCATAACCTCCTCTCCTATATGGTTTTTGATATGACGAAAAGCCAAAATCTTTTTATGGAGTTTCTAATTGTTATCGATAAAGCAATGTCAAGCACATATAGGTCATAGTCTGACATGAAATCCATGTATCGATTGTAAGACAGACCCTCTGACAATGCTGGTGAAGAAACTTCTTCAAATTTTTACTCACTAACCCACAGTTTTAAAAATATCGCATGCAAAAGTAGCGCTTCATGGGACAATGAATTTTGGTTGTAAAACATTTGAATACCTTCGGAAAGCATCATACTCTACAAATCAAAAAGGAATTTCACATTCCACTAACATCTTCACAAGTTCCTTCCGACAAGCATCTTGGTCGAATATCACATGTGATGGAGAACTCCCATCTGTAGTTGCATTTGAAGAAGAGGTTAATTTCTTCTTTGTTTCCATACATCTTCTCAATGAGTGTGCATCGCACTTGTTCCACCCTCATATTTGATCGAAGTGCCACAATAAATACACTTAGCTTTTTTAACTGAAGTGATCTCTAGAATGGTTCCAAACCGATGATCGAAATTTCTTTCCACCAGGATGGGGAGGCAACAGAGAAACCGAAGCTATGCCAGAATTAGCGGTCCTGGGAAATTAACTTGATCACCAGCACCCTTGGATGTTGCGGATCATGTGGTTTCTTCTCCGCCCGCTAATTCTAGCACGGCTTCAGCTTCTGTGTTGCCTCCAAACCCTACAACAACATCAACAACTAAGCCTTTGTCCCACTAGGTGGGGTCGACTACATGGATCAAACGACGCCATAAAGGCCTATCATAAATCATGTCTTTTGATAAGGCATTGATTGCCATATCCTTCTCAATTGTTTCGCCTATAGTTTTTCTAGGTCTTCCTCTTCCTCTAGCCCTTGTAGTACCCTCCATTTGGTCTACCCTCCTAACCGGGGCTTCCACTGGTCTCCTCCACACATGCCCAAACCACCTAAGACGAGATTCAACCATTTTTTCAACAATAAGAGCAACCCCGACTTTTTCTCGAATATACTCATTTCTAATCCGATCTTGTCTGGTATGCCCACTCATCCACCGCAGCATCCTCATCTCTGCAACATGAAGTTTATTCTCTTGTGTGCCCTTTGCCGCCCAACACTCTGTCCCATATAACATCGCCGGTCTTACAGCAGTGTGGTAGAACCTTCCTTTAAGTTTAAGTGGTACCTTCTTATCACATAACACGCCCGAGGCACTCCTCCATTTCATCCACCCTAGTGGAAGTAAATTTCGGTCATCGGTTTGGAACCACTTTGCTCCAGAGATTAAAAAGCCAAGTGCAATTATTGTGGCACTTCGATCAAGTATGACGGTTGGACACTCATGTGAGAAAATGCATGAAACTAGATAGAATGGGAAACAAAAGGAAGAAATCAAACTTTTTTCAAATGCAACTACAGACGGGAGTTCATCATATGTGAGATTCAAGCAAGATGTTAATCAAAAGGCACTTGTTAAGATGTTTGCGGGATGTGAAATTCCTTTTCGATTTGTAGAGCATGATGCTTTCCGAATGCATTCAAATGTTTTACAACTGAAATTCATTGTCCCATTATGCGGTACTCTAGCACACGATATTTTAAAACTGTGGGATAGTGAGAGAACAAGTTTTGAAGAAGTTTCTTCACCAGCATTGTCAGAGGGTCTGTCTTACCACCCGATACATGGACTTCATGTTAGACTATGACCTATATGTGCTTGACATTGCACTTTATTGATAACAATTGGAAGTTCCATAAAAAGATTTTGGCTTTTCGTCATACAGGAGAGGTTATGACTAAAAATGTTGAGATGATATTGAAAGAATGGGGGTTGAGTCGAGTTCTTAGTTTGACTGGATAATGCTTCCTCGAATGATGCAGGGATTAAACTTCTGCAAAAGAGACTAATGTCATGGGGTGGTTTGATAATGAAGGGAAAGCACGTTCATATGTGTTGTGCGCATATATTGAATTTGATTATGAAGGACGGTCTAAACGAGATTGATGATTCTATTAAGATAATCCATGGTGCGGTGAAGCATGTTAGACTTTCGTCAAATAGGTACTTGAAATTCAAGGAATTTGTTGAGTAGATGGGAGTTGAATATAAAGGTCATGCTAACACGGATTGTGAAAGCAAATGGAATTCAACTTATCTGATGTTGAAATATGCTTTAAAGCACCAAATGGTGTTTGAGGTGTTTGATGAGCTAGAATTTCAACATAAAAAATATGTTGAGGAGTTTAAAAAAAGTAGTGGTGTGTCTGTGCCTGAAGATGGGAATATGCTAGAATGATTTTGCCCTTCTTGAATATTTTTTATCAAGCTACCTTGCACATTTCAGGTACCTCTTACATTGCAAGTAGCATGTATATGTTAGAGGTGGTAGGAGTTTATAGAGGGATTCGTCATTTGCTTAACACTAATGATATAAAGTAGCAGCACATATAAGATGGCCGAAACGATGATGCAAAAGTACAACAAGTATTAGGGAAATCCTGATCAAATAAATATAATTTTGTTGATTGCAGTTGTACTAGATCCTAGATATAAATTAGGATATATGAATTGGGCAATTGATGAGCTTTTTGACTTCCAACAAGCAATATGACTTGAGGTTAAAGTTGGAATCGTGTTTGAAGTCACTTTTTGATTAATACAATGGTCTTAAAGAGGGTACTCTTAATGATTCTCAACAATCAACAATTGGTTCACCTGACATTCACAATGACCCATATGGTCGGAATCAATATCTACAAACGAGTGGGGAAAACTTGAATGTGAAATCTGAGCTTCAACAATATTTAAAGGAAGGTCCCGATGCTAGTGAAAATTTATATATCTTAAATTGATGGAGTGTCAATTCAAGTCGATCTCTCGTATTATCAAACATGGCTCAGGCGTTGTTAGCTATACCTATCTCTACTGTAGCCTGTAGCCTCCGAGTCTGCATTCAGCACCAGAGGAAGCAAGGTATATTGCCTTTATTTATTATGTTAAATTATATATATTTTTTGGAATAATGATTTTTTTAAAAAATTCTTTTTACAGATATGGTTTCTGAAAATGATGTGCTTCCTCGGCTGCTCTTATTTCTCTAGAAGAGGGAAGGAATTCTACCAAGTTTAATTGAAGTGAGTTAAAGTTCAATTGATGAGGTTGAATTGAAGTGAGGTTATGTTTAATTTTGAATTTTGATGCACTTTATTTAATTGTCCAGGTTATGTTCTGGACAATGTGAGATGATGCTTTGTACTGCTGTTATCATATGTCAAAGTTAATGTTTTAATGTTTTCTTTGACTGGTTATAAGTTGTATTGTTCTTTTTAGACCTTGTTGTTATGTATTTCGACTATAAGCTGAGTGGAATATTTTCTATATTTGCATGTCTGCAACAGTATTCAATATAGGAGGACTTTTCCTGTGATAAAAAATAATACACCATATATATGCAAAGTGACATTCATTATGAGCTATTTTTTTTTTAATATTAAAATGTGTCATGTCTAATCTATTCTACATATTAAAAATATATAACTATAATTGAAATTAGAATCATAATTGAAATTGAAACTGTTTGTAAAACTGTAATATAATTATAACGATAATTGTTTATCAAAACTGTAGCTATAATTGAAACTGTGACCATAAATGGAACTAAAACTATGCTTATAAATGAAACTAGAACTAAAATTGTAATTATAACTGAAACTAGCACTACAAGGCTGACATCAAGAGTTTTACCCAAGAGTCATCAGTTTAGGATGTTTGTTGCTTTTCTAATCATTTTGTGAAGGCTTTTATGCCCATACAGAGTGCACAAATTTCATGAATGAGATAAGATGAATTTGAGTTAAGACTTGGTGATAAGTTGTTGAACCTTAATAGGTCCATTATCAAGATAAGGATAGGATAAATGTTATTATTATTGTTTAAAATTATTAAATAATTATATAATTGTTAAATCTAGAATTTTCTTATTTCATAGGATATTGCCACTTGTATGATTTAGTTTTATTTTAGGGTTTACTATTTTGTTATATAAGTCCATGTATTTTGTATCTACAATCAATCAATAAAAAATAATGTTTCTTTAAATTATCTTTTATTAGCTTTCTTTAAGAATAGAATAGCTTATAGATTAATCACTTGATAGAATAGCTTTTTAGCTTTTTATCAATTGGTGCTTTCATCCAAAGCTTTGCCTCCCATGGATCAGGGTTACTATAATCCCCTTTTACCCAACACAAACACCACTTCCAACCCCAGCCACCACAACAATCAGCACATAACCCATACTCATTCTTACCCACAATGGCCAACAACCTCCCAATCATCTTCACATCTCTCGACTACTCACCCTCTGAATCCTATTATTCATCCAATACTCAAGCTCAAACTCCTCCCTATAACCCTTATACTTCATCTCCATCTCAACACACCCTAATTTTTTCAGTGGCCAACATCCCAGCCACCACAACCACAACCTTGCTACCCACCCTTGACTCAGTATCACATGGAAGCCAAACACAGTGCAAATGTAGAACAAAATGAGTTACCAAATTTGAAACATAGTCCTCCACCTCATACTCAGAACCAGTGCGACTCTTTGCCAGCTCAGCTGCATCCACCACCGGAAATCATTTTTAGCAAGATCAAGGAGAAAGGAAAAGAGGAAAACCATCAGCAAGTGCAGGCACCGCTGCAAGCTCCGGTTCTGTCGCTAGAAATTGTCCTCGATGGAAGATACGATAGCAAGAAAGAGATCTCGTTGCTCAACCGTGCTCAGCCGAGGAAACAACTTTCTCCACCGCTAGCACCGCCATGAACGCCTCCATGGCAAACACCACCTCCAACGCGAGCTCTGGTATCTAAGTTACTCTCACAACCATGAGCTACACCGTGGGAATCTCGACCCACACCACCTCCAGTCATCTCCGATTGTGGGTTTAAAAATAAGGTTGCTGTAATTTTTAACTTTCAGAAGGAAATTATCTGGTTTAACACAGAAGGAAAGATGGAAGAAATTGAAGAGGAAGAATGTTAGGAACAATGCGCCAGCACAAGATGACCAGCAGGATGTTGTTAACCAGCAGGATGTTGTTAATGCACCAGATGGACAGCATGATGTTGTTGTCAATGAAGAGAGGCCACAGAGACTCATAAACAAACCTTCCTATCTTAAAGACTATGTGACCAAGTAAACACGTTATCGCTATTTTTACATAATATGATTCGGTTATGTCATAGGGAACATAACTACTTTATATTCATTTTGTATTTCACGTTGCATGCATGCATGACGTTGTTATATGAATACCACCTTATGCTTGGGGAGACACAGGCAAAAATACAACCAATTCTTTAAATCTCCCGTATGTTATTCTTATTTCTTCCTTTTTTCTGAATTATTCTTTTCTCTCTTCTTGTGACACCTTTCATTGGTGCTTTCATTGACTTTACTCTCCCCTCATGGCTGATTCCTCTGACGCCTTTTCAAACCTTGACAAAAAGCTAGAACAAATTCTTCTTGCCCAAGCCAATTTTTCTAATACCCTCCACGACATTGATGCCCGCACCTCTCTCCTGGAGTCTAAACTCTCTTCCTCCCCTTCACCATCCCATCATACAGCACCACGACCTCTCAAATTTGATTTCCCTACGTTCAACGGCGAGGACGCCTTGGGGTGGATCTTCAAGATCACCCAGTTTTTCGACTACCACCAAACTCCTTCTGATCAACGAACCCAAATAGCTTCCTTCTATCTTGAAGGACCCGCTTTAGCCTGGTACCAATGGATGCACAACAACCGCCTACTCACTTCTTGGGAAGCGTTTCTTCGAGCTTTAGAGCTGCGCTTTGCCCCCTCCAAATTTGAGGACCCCATTGCAGCACTTTGCAAGCTTTCGCAGACTCAAACGCTCCAAGAATACATCTCGGAATTCGAATCCCTTGCTAATCGGATCTCAGGTTATCCGTCAAGCTTTTACCTTAGTTGCTTCACCTCCGGTCTCAAACCCATCTCCGCCGCAAAGTTACAGCATTGCAACCCACTGACATGCCCTAGGCGGTGGCGATTGCTAAGCTCCACGACGACAAGCATAAGCTGTCACCGCCACCCTTTTCCAGATTCTCCAGACCACCACCACCCCCAACCTTACCCAAACCACTTCCTCCTTTACTTCCCACACCTTCTACCAAAATACCCATTAAACGCTTAACAGAAGCAGAGATGCAAGCCCAAGTCACTATAGCCTCCCAACATTTTCCCGTTGACCTTTACCCACTTGATCTTTCTGGCACTGATATCATCTTGGGCGTTACCCAAATTAGTCCCTTCACCATAGACTACAATGGGCCCTTTATGCGATTCATGTGGGACAATAAGATGGTAGAGCTTAAAGGAGAACAAAGCCCAAACCCTACCCCCATAACGGCCCACCAGCTTCGTCGCCTCCAACACACAAATCGTGTGGAAGCTTTATTCCAACTCTCTCTAGAGCCTTACCCTCACTCACCTTCTTCACCAACACAACCCCCCACCGATACTCTTCCCGTCAATTACAAACACTGATCCACAAATACTCTTCCCTTTTTGCGGCACCTACTTCCTTACCCCCTTTTCCCGTCCCACTGACCACACCATCAACCTGCTCCCCAACACGCCTCCCGTCTTAGTTCGGCCATACCGTTACCCACACTTTCAAAAACAAGAAATTGAATCACAAGTTCAGAAGATGTTGGACGCTGGCTTCATCACTCCCAGCACAAGTCCATTCTCATCTCCTGTACTTCTTGTTAAAAAGAAAGACGGTACTTGGAGTTTTTGCGTGGACTACCGTGCCCTAAATGCTGTCACCGTTAAGGACAAATTCCCAATTCCCACTGTTGATGAGCTTTTGGATGAACTAGGAAATGCTTCTTGGTTCTCTAAATTGGACCTCTTCTCTGGCTTTCACCAAATACTGATGTTGTCTCGTGACTCACCAAAGACGGCGTTTCGTACTCACAACGGTCATTTTGAATTTACGGTCATGCCGTTTGGCCTGTGTAATGCTCCATCCACTTTCCAGGCTACCATGAATGACCTCTTTCGTCCACACCTCCGACGCTTCATTATCGTCTTCTTTGACGACATCCTTGTTTACAGTCCTACTTTAGAAGCACACATTGAACACCTTGAGATCGCATTCCAGCTCCTTCTCGACCACTGTTTTCGTCTCAAGGGCTCAAAGTGTTCAATTGGGCAACAATCAATCCAATACCTTGGGCATGTGGTCTCTCGAGCAGGTGTTCGTCCAGACCCCTCTAAAATCCAAGCGGTACTTGACTGGCCAACACCATCGTCATTGAAATCCCTTCGCGGTTTCCTTGGCCTCACGGGGTTTTATCGTCGCTTCGTCAAAGGCTATGCTTCCATTGCTTCTGCCCTCACAGATTTGTTGATAAAGGATAATTTCATATGGACTGAGTCTTCTACCATAGCCTTCAATGATTTCAAGAAGGCTCTTACTAATGCTCCGGTGTTGGCTCTACCCCGTTTTGACTCTATCTTTACAGTCCAAACGGACGCCTCGGGTATCGGCATGAAGGTTGTCTTGTCCCAACAGGGTCACCCTATTGCTTACTTTAGCAAACAGTTCTGTCCCAAATTGAGGAACTCGTCGGCTTACATTCGAGAATTGTGTGCCATTACCTTTGCGGTCCAAAAATGGCGCCAATATTTATTGGGACGCCACTTTGTGATATACATTGATCAACAATCCATTAAGGAGCTCCTCTCCCAAAATGTCCTCACACCTGATCAACAATCCTATGTCGCGAAGTTGCTTGGGTTCGATTTCGAGATCCACTATAAACCGGAGAAAACGAATACCGTAGCTGATGCCCTTTCAAGAGTGCTACCCAATGCAGACTCCGTTTCTCCTACTTTATACGTTATCTCCGTCACTCAGATGGATTTCCCTACTTTATATGTTATCTTCGGCACTCATATGGATTTCCTACATGATCTTAGACAATCCCTTAATGTCGATAGTGATTTTCAGGAACTCAAGGGTAAGATACTCAACTCTCCCCTTTCCTTTCGTGATTACTCTTTACATCATGATCTCATACTTTTTAAGAGGAAGATATGGTTACCCAAGTCCTGTAGCATGATTCCTCTATTGCTACACGAATTTCATTCCACTCCTTTAGCGGGACATCCCGGTATTAGTCGCACTTTATCCAAAGTGCAGGCCAACTTCTATTGGGAACATATGAGGATGTACAAACATTCGTGGCTCAATGCACCACATGTCAACAAACCAAGGTTCCCACTCAACGTGTCCCGGGCTTGCTACAGCCTGTTCCACCTCCAACACGTTATTGAGAAGATTTGTCTCTTGACTTTATTACCGGGCTCCCACTTTATCAGGGACAGTGCACAATCCTTGTGGTAGTTGATAGCTTCTCCAAAGGAGCACACTTTGGCATGCTGCCTCGCTCCTTCTCTTCTGCCAAAGTGGCTGATCTTTTCATCAATATGGTCTGCAAGTTGCACGGCCTTCCACGTAGCCTAATTTCTGACCGCGACCCCATATTTTTAAGTCAATTTTGGAAGGAATTGTTTCGACTAAGTGGCACGAAGTTGCGCATGTCTACTGCATACCATCCTCAAACCGACGGGTAGACTGAGGTAGCAAATAAGGTACTACAACAGTACCTCCGATGCTTCGTTCACCATCGTCCCTCCCTATGGGGCAAGCTTCTACCTTGGGCTGAATGGTGTTTCAACACAACTAAGAATGCTTCCACTGGTTTCACTCCTTTCGAGATCATGTTTGGTCACCCTCCTCCAAACATTCACCACCTCTTGGATACTGACTTCCCCAATGCAGTAGCTCAATTTGAAGTTTCTGCCAGGGACGTGACACTAAAGAAGCTCCAGTCCAATCTTCAGAAAGCTCAAGCCGCCATGAAACACTGGGAAGATACTAATCGTCGCGACCTCCAATTTTCCATCGGCGATTGGGTCTACGTGCGACTCCGCCCGCGTCGTCAAACTACTGTCACTGGCCAATATCTTGGTAAACTACAGAAGCGGTTCTTTGGCCCTTTTCAAATCCTTGAGAAAATTGGAGAGGTTGCCTACAAGTTGGACCTTCCACCATCAGCTAAGATTCACAATGTCTTCCATGTAAGCCTCCTCCGCCTTCACGTTGGTTCTTCCCCCTCTCCGACTCCACTAAGTCTTCCTCCGGAGATCGAAGACAACCAACCAGTACTAACCCCTGCCGCTATATTGGATTGGAAGATGTCAACTGATCCAGTCAACCTCAACAAATCGTACTCATCCAGTGGCAGGGATTACCCTTAGAAGAGGCTAGTTGGGAACCTTGGTCTCAAATTCAAGCCCAGTTTCACCTTGAGGACAAGGTGCTTCTCGAACAGGGAGGAGATGTTAGGAACAATGCGCCAGCACAAGATGACCAGCAAGATGTTGTTAACCAGCAGGATGTTGTTAATGCACCAGATGGACAGCATGATGTTGTTGTCAATGAAGAGAGGCCACAGAGACTCAGAAACAAACCTTCCTATCTTAAAGACTATGTGACCAAGTAAACACGTGACCGCTATTTTTACATAATATGATTCGGTTCTGTCATAGGGAACATAACTACTTTATATTCATTTTGTATTTCACGTTGCATGCATGCATGACGTTGTTATATAAATACCACCTTATGCTTGGGGAGACAGGCAAAAATACAACCAATTCTTTAAATCTCCGCGTCTGTTATTCTTATTTCTTCCTTTTTTTCTGAATTATTCTTTTCTCTCTTCTTGTGACACCTTTCAAAGAAGAAAATCATGTTAGAACCGAAAGTGTTTTTAGAGGAGGATTATTTTGGGTTTAGGTTCTAAAGAACCATTGAAAGCATTTTTAGAGGAGAAAAAAATGCTATCTGGACCAGGACACGTTGATACAGATACACACCCTCCCTATGTTTTGTGTGGACCCCGCCTATACTCACCAATTAACATGCCAGCTTCAACAAATCAAGGGCCAACTATATCACAACCACACAAGTTCCATCTAATTATCACATCAAGTCAAGTCTCGGATTACAAAAGCAATGTGGACTACTTACCATTTATCCACTAGGTGAAGATTTTTGGGCCATCTAACACATTATATTCTTGGGTCTAATTTTATTGAGAAAATAGATGGTGCACCGACACTGTAAAGGTTTTTTACACTATCAGTGCACATCATCTACCATTCATGTGTTTATGATCGTTGACTTTCAAATAAAAGTAATACAAATGAATGGTGGATGATGGATTGATGGTGTAAAAAACGATACACCGTCAGTGCACACCCATTAATCTCAATTTTATTTTTGAAGACAGAAAAATATGACACGGAAGATAATAATAGTTTGTTGCTTTCTCAACCTAATAAGGAGTTCAACCTTGAGGACAAGTTGTCTTTGAAATGTATAGTAATGATAGGTTGTTGAGCCTTAAATCTTAATAGGTCCATTATCAAGATAGGGATAGGATAAATATTATTATTGTTTAAGATTATTAAATAATTAAATAATTGCTAAATCTAGAATGTTCTTACTTCATATGATATTGCCACTTGTATGGCTTAGTTTTATTTTAGGGTTTACTATTTTGCTATATAAGCCCATGTATTTTCTATCTACTCCTTCCGCCTCATTATCTTGGTAAAAGTCAAACAAATCAATGAAAATAAGAAAATATCTATTTAGTATAATGCATGATTCGTTCATTAATTACAAATTGATATTAAACAAATTTTTATATCATTACAATTAATACATATTGCAATATTGCCTCAAAAATTCTTTAAATATGTTTTCCTTATTTACTTATCAATCATCCATACAATATACAATCTTTAAGATTTTTCATTGATTTTTTAACTTTAATATGGGACCAATTTTTTTGCATTTTTTACCAAGATAATGGGACGGAGGGAGTACAATCAATCAATGAAAAATGAAGTTTCTTTAAATTATCTTTTATTAGCTTTTATTAGGAGTAGAATAGCTTATAAATTTATCACTTGGTAGAATAACTTTTTAGCTTTCTACCAGTATTATTGGTGTGCGAATTTGAAGATGAGATGACTACAACGCATACCTAATCTATCACTGAAACACATGAACAAAGAGGAAAACGAAAATAACGAAACAATACGAGAATGGGGGAATAAAGAGAAGATTGGCGTTGTAACCAAGTGGTTGATAAGCTTACGAATCGCCACTAGAACAAGGATGTTCTTGATAAGATTCAGGGTGTCATTCCACGAGTACCTAGGGAGAATCCTCTCCAAATGGCCAAGCCAAGTGATAGGAAGCAAAGATGCTAACCTATCAAGAATAGTACAATTTTACACTACTCTTAAAAAAAGATAACAAACTAATAAAAGATAACTATTCATTTCATTTCTTGATTGAGAATAGAAAATACATGGACTTAAATAGCAAAATGGTAAACCCTAAATCAATGATTAGCCATACAAGTGGCATCATCTTAGCGATAAGAACATTCTAGAAATTGAAAATATTAATATTTTAGAATTATTTAATTATTTAAATACTAACTAACTATCTTATCCCTTTTCTAATAATTATTCTATCATTACCATACCCTTGTCCTCAATATTGAACTCCTTATTTAACTCCATAAAATTCAGCTTTCTAACACTAGCATATTCCAAATTTAGAAAAGTGCTAATAGTCAAACATGGAGGAACAGTAGTCCAATTAAGAAAATCCATACTCCCTCTAGTCCTGTATATAGGGCACCTTCTAGAAGAAATCTTTGGTCCTATAGGGTACTTTATATTTCTTATGCATCATTAATTGTTTTTTCTTTTTTGTTTTTGCCCTTATTAAATGTTTTGACTAACTATGTTTTTTTGTTATTCATTAATGAATGTGAACTTTCCAAGTAAAGTGGAGGGGGTAAAATTGTAATGTTACAATATATTCTCATAAAATTCACAACACTAACCACTTTTCTTGGTCTGGGGAATACGGTTAAGTATGCCCTATATATAGAACCGGAGGGAGTATCTTCCAAGGCCCAAAGAGAGGAATTGAGTTTAGATCCCAAGGCAATGTCAGCCCATGTGATGACATGCATATTCTATCCAACGGTCTGCATTGCTATTTAGATTGTGGGATATGAGCTATCTTGCTTAGACTGGTCAGTTGAACCATTTTCTTCCTCCTGCTCTACATAGATAAAAATATCAAGAACCTTCGCAACATTCCTCAATTCTTTATTCTTCTCCTGCTCTGCAAAAGTTTGAGCAGATCTAGAGTTATATTTTCCTTTAAAACCATCCAAGATTCCAAACAAAACTAATTTAGAGGAGCTGATTTTTGGCAGTGCTTTCAAAGGATGGGTTCCCGGTGGCGGCTGAGGTAATGGTTCCCCTGGCGGAGCTCGAGGTGGAGATTGTGGTCCCATGGTGGAGCTCGTCACTGTGACAGTGACGTTAAGGGCGGAGGTTGCGACGGCGTCGTTGTGGCAACAGAGGATGATCCTTCAAATAGCGCAGATGCAGCAGAAGAAGTTCCTCCAAACGGTGTTGTTGAGGAGGATGTTCCGCCAAACAGAGTAGAAGCGGAAACTAAGGATCCTCCAAATGGCGTCGTTGCTGTGGAAATTGGTGTTCCGCCAAACGGCATCGTTGCGGGAGTAGATGGGGAGAACAAGGGAGAGTTTGAACCCGCTGCAGTGGAAAAGTCGAACGGCATCGTTGCAGGAGCAGGAGCAAAGGCGGGAGCCGAGGCGGGTGTAGTAGGAGCAGAAGCGAAGCCGAAGGAGGAGGGAGAGGGAGAGGCTCCGAAGCCGAAGGAAAGAGCGAAGGAGAGTGGTGGAGGGCGTAGAGGAGAAGGGGCTTGGGGAAGGGAAAGCGGCGGAGCTAGGGTTTGTAATGGTAGTGGTGGAAGAGAAGAGTGAGGAAGATTCGAATGAGAACCCGATGGAAGGGGTTTGGGATGGTGGTGTTTGTTGTGGTTTCAGAGAATAAGAGTATGGTGGAGAATAAGATTGTGTGATTGAAGAGGGTTGTGGTGGTGGTTGCTGTGGTGATGACCAGTGTGGAAAGAAAGATAGGGGAGATTGGGAAGGTGAGATCAGTTGGGTTTGTTGATATGGTAGTTGAGAAGGTGAATAAGGTAGGTAATAAAGCTGAAGTGGTTGAGAATAGAGAAGTGAGGGTGGATAATATGAACCCAAGGCTGAATAAGAGGGTGGAAGCTGAGGGTGAAGAGTGGCAGGTGAGTTCATGGATGAAAGCACCATTTGATAGGATGCTAACCTATCAAGAACACTACAATTTTACACTACTCTTAAAAAAGGATAACAAAACTAATAAAAGATAACTATTCATTTCATTTCTTGATTGAGAATAGAAAATACATGGACTTATATAGCAAAATAGTAAACCCTAAAATAAAACTAAGCCATACAAGTGACAACATCCTATGAAATAAGAACATTCTAGATTTAACAATTATTTAATTATTTAATAATCTTAAACAATAATAATAACATTTATCCTATCCCTATTTCGATAATGGACCTATTAAGGCCCAACAACCTATCATTACCATACCCATCAAAGACAACCTTGTCCTCAAGGTTAAACTCCTTATTATGTGGTTGAGAAAGCAACAAACTATCACTATCTTCCATGTCATATTTTTCTTTGTCTTCGAAAATAAAATTAGGCCCAAGAACCTATCAAATACACAACCAAAAAGTCATTCAAATGCACTCTTACAAACTCATAATAACATTCCATAACCATCATCATGTATTAAAACCCATAATTCAGCATTCCTTTTCCATATTACCATATTAATTGTGTTTCCTTTTCTAACCCAAATGCCAAATCCGAATTCCCCTTTTCTTTTCTCCAAAATTCCATTTTATTCCTAATTTCACAAGAATCCTTTCCTAGATAGACCTCCCCCGGGATTCTTATCAATGACCTTGTCACAGTGGCCAGGATTTTTTTTAATTTTTAATAGTTTCAATTTCAATCTAACTTTGACTCCACGGAGAAAATACGAAAGAACATAGCTTATGGGAAAACAAATTTTAAGGGGAGAAAAAAACACAGGTACAGAGGAGTTTTGGGGAACAAACAAAGGAAGGAATGTAGAAATGAAGTCAATGAACTTGGTGGGGGGATGTCCAACCCTTCAAGGTGAATATCACTCTAAATACTATGTCAAGCACCAATCTTCTAAAAGACAAACTTGTTAGGAGAAGTCTCAAGATTGGTTCTAAATCTCTAAAAGAAAGTTTTACATCTCAAGTTTTTGACAAATCCAGATCATTATTCTTAAATAATCCTTTAAGTAACAACTGAAAGGAAGTAGGGAAAGTTAGATATTCATACTTCATTAGCTCAAGAAGGTCACCAAAAGCACGAACACAGTGAATAGATGCTGGCTTGTGTAACCCTTTGGCAAGTTCAAGCTGCTGCTGCAATACGTCAACCTACACAAATGTATTAATGCACATTAACAACAATCTAGCTAAGATTCTCTAGGAAAAAAAAGGGAATCTTCTGCCAATGAATACATGATCATTCGTTGTTATTCATGTTGATGTTAAAGCTTCACCATGACATTTCTTTTCAATAGAACCAGATTGCCACAAAGTCCAGAACTCTATTTGTTAACCAAGCAATGAAATTTAATCCTTAATTGTAAGGGCATAGGAGTTGAACCTTTGTATGTGCTAGTTTAGAGAGGTAGTGTGTTAGAGGCCTTGAGCCTATGGGTATGGCCTATGGCTTATATAGAGGAGCAAGTCAGGTTATTTAAGGATAAAGGCCCCACAAGTCTGAGAGCACCTGCAAGGGGTCCAAGAGGTATTTGGTACAGGAATGTAGGTAACAAGGGAAGTGACAATGATGTAAAATTAACAACTAATTAGTTATGGCACAAGGCTTATGACCTGGAGAAAAAGGATTCAAGTTGATTTCTTGCTATTTTCTGGGCAAAAAATTAGTCTGTGTGCCCATTCTTTCCTGTTCTGTTCTAATTCAACAATACATACAGCTACATTATCGGGTTTCCTTTCTCTGGTTATTCTTTAATCAAGACTGTATCATAGTATTAGAAAAACCCTGTTTTTTTTTATGAAGATTCACACTACAAATAACTTGTTAGAGGCAGGAAGCCACTCATGTGTCTTCTTCACCTAACACCTAAGCCCTAACAGCTTAATCTTTGAAAGAATTGGTTCATCACATGGTATATAGCTTCCGTGACCAAGTTGTCACTGGTCTAGACTCTAGAGTTCTTCCTCTATATACAGAACATTTTTCTCCTGCTTGAACTGAAACTGTTAAATGGTCACCAAAATCGCCCTAGATTTAATACATTAAATTCCTAGCCATTACTTGGTTCAGCATTTATGTAACTTTATTTGGGTAAGAGAACGAGGTGTCCCTACACACCTTTTGGGTGTAGGACTAATCCTTATTGATGCCTTGGCAAGACCAGGCTACAAGTTCAAACCATTGCACTGCATTGTTTAAGTGCTTTCATATTATGTGATTTCAAATTATGTGAATTTGGGTTTTAGGATATTTCCTTGTATACATATTCCACGGGGCGCAGATGACTTATCAGCCTTCCTATCACAGTAGTTACATGCAAATATACATAAGTAGGCTATGGAAAAAAATAGATGCATCTACACGTTGTTCCAAGAGATGTGATTGGAGTTCCAAAACCATTCACAGAAAAACACTGTCAGGGAGCTAAAACCTGCTCGGAAAAATCAATGTTCCTTCCATGTGATCCTTTGTCCAAACCAATCTGAGAAAAAGTCAAAAAAAACAAATGCATCATATGTTAAAAGCACAATATTCAATACTTTTTCATCATTTCCTGTACTTTCAAATTCAAAGCAAGTAAAGTTTTTATTTGTGGATTCTCAAGTATCTTAGTGATATGGTGGCTTACAAAAACAATACAAAGAAAACTGCAAAAACATAATGAATTCCAAAATAAAACTTGTAAATAAAAAAACATTTAATAGGCCAATTAAAGAAAACAAGCCTTTCACTCTCACTCTGTCAGCAACTGTCACAACTAGCTCCTAGCTTAAATGAAAATAACAGAAAAAACACAACAAAAAAAAAAAGAAAGCAGGTCCTTTTGCTTTTCATGAGCAAAGGATTCCATGCAGAAAAATGCTAATTAAATAATCCCTTTGGCACGCACACACCCCTCACTTATGTAAAGGTAACAGAACCAGAGCATATGTGCAAAAACACAATATGAGCCCAGTTGTAATCAGATAGCCAAAAGTCAAAACTGTACAAATATGCAAAGATTTGGATATAAGTGTGTGTTTGTTGTTTCATGCCCACAGTGCAGGAAAACAACAAAGCAGTGCCTGCACCTACAAGTAGAACTCTGTAGAATGGAATTCACATGAAGACCATGAAGAATAATCAATAGGAATACCTCTCCAACTGCAGCAGAGGGTGTAGAATCAAGATATTCTCTCAACGTCTTAAACCAATTGGGACTCCTTTCTGCAACATACCTGCAATTTTCATAAGGCTCAAAACCTTTAAATAAGTTCAATTCAATAAAAAGTTCATGTGTGCACCATAATTTTGGTCCAATATTACAGATTTCAAAATCGTAACTGTAATCGCAGCTACTTAAGTTATATTTTATGGCAATCATTTGTAATTTTATAATAGCTAAAAGCCTAAAACATCAATTTGGTCCTTGAGATTGACATGATTGGCCAACTACATCTCGAGATTAGAAAAATGTCAATTTGATCACTGACTTTGCACATCGTCCATCAATTTGGTCAATGACAAAAAAAAATGAGTAATTTGTAGGCACCGATCAATTTAGTCCCTGAGATTTTCGAAATTGCAAATTGGTCCCGGAGATAGAAACACTTCGGTCATATTAGTCCCTGACGTTAATGACCGTCAGTGGTTCTTAACATGGACTAACGGAATGGCCAAAACGATGTCGTTTTAGCAAAAAAAATAAACAAAGACCATTGAGAATCGGTCAAATTCGTCCCTCATATTGTCGAAACCGGTCAAATTAGTCCCTGACGTTAATGGTCCATAATGTCAGGGACTAATATAACTGACGTGTTCCTATCTTGGGGACTGCTTTGGAATTTTGATAATCTCGAGGACCAATTCAATTTGACATATCACTCAAAAAGAATCATAAGATTCAAACTAGGACTAAGTCAGAAATCAAATTGATGTTTTGCAAAATAAGAACTAAACTGATTGATAGTGTAAATCTCAGGAATGATAATGACATTTTACACAATTTTGTAATGAATAAATTACCACTTTCGTCCTCGCCTTCATCACTTTTGCTCCCCACACTATCAAATTGCACAATATCTTTGTCTTTGACAAAAGTGATTCACGTTAGCCCTAGACACCCTGTTGAAGTTATTCGAGGCTAATGTAAATAACTTTTGTCAATAGGATTGTGCAATTTTGATAATCTCAAGCGCACTTAAAGTTAGTAACCAAAGTGGAAGTTTAGTCATTTTATAAGAGTCCTAGTCCCCAACCCCTTTTTTAATCCCCAGCCCCATTTTTTCGATGGGTTGAATCGAAATATTTTTCATATCCCGCGTTCCACTTTAAAAATGATTTTTTTTTAATAAATAATTAATTGAAAAAACACATTTTCCGACTCGATGTATGAAAAAATATTCCGAGTGAACTCTATCGGACAAAAATGGGTGCTGGGAACTAAAAAAAGGAGCCGAGGACTAAAGCTCTTTTATAATCATAATCATGGGGTACTTGTAACCACGGATTTAAGGCCCAAAAACAAGAACAAAACACAGGAATAAAGAAAGAGTTGGATAAGAATAAGGGGGAATTGACCAGGGATGGAGACCAAAGGAAGGAATGACAGAAGGGTAGGCTTGAGCCATGTCCTTAACCAAGTGCCAATCTTGTTCGTGAATTCCATTAACGGCGAAGCGAACAACACCCGAGTCTTGAGCGGTTTTAATAAGGGTAGGTGCCTTGCTTAAGATTCTTGGGTCCTGAAGATGACAGTGTGCGTCGAAAAGTTTCATCATCACCTAAGCTGCAGTATGCCTTGGCTGTAGATTGAGGTCCGCCGACAGCCGATGATGGAGCTTTAACACGCTTTTGCTACGTGCAATCTTCGCTAAGGAGATTTCAGTTTACTCCCTTGTTTTTTAATAATTTCTTTTTAATATTTCACTTTGAAAAAATTATTTATGTTTGTCTTTGCCACATTTTTTTCTATAGATGTTAACGTTGCCGTTAATTTATAATATCGTTTTTCATTTTAGTTCATAACTTAAAAGTTTTAATTCATTTTAGTCTCTCGTTATGTTGTGTTTCATTTTAATCCCTAATTTAAAAATTTTAATTCACTTTAATCCCTCACTATAATAACAATTATAATAATAAGACTTATTTAAGTTTTTAATCTCTGAACTTAGGTGTTTTTTTAATTGGTTTTTAAACTTTTTTTTGTTGCTGTGAGTCCCTAAACTTTGCTCAAATTTTGGAAATGGTTCTTTCATCACTTAAATGGTGATATGATCGAGTATATGTCACATCACCTTCGCCATATTAGGTAACGTGTCAAATGATGCCATGTGAATTTTTTAAATTAAAAATTGTATTTTTTAAAGAAAATCGAATCTTTTAATAAATTTTAAAAGAAATTATTTTTTTAATTAAAAAAATATGTACTGTCTCGTGGCTTTACATAGCACGTTACTTGTCGATATTGTGACTGTGACGTGACATATCGTTGGCTATATCATCACTTAAGTGACGAAAGAATCATTTCCAAAAATTAAACAAAGTTCAGGGACCCGAAGCATCGAAAAAAGTTTAAGAACCAATTCCAAAAGGGACTAAAATGTTAAATAAGCCTAATAACAATGATGTTTCTTTCGTTTTTCTCTTGTATGTGACTACCATAAAAACATTGTTTATTCTTCTTGCGATTTTGTAAACTAACTTTATAGTTTATATAAGCACTGATTCCAAGCTTTGCACATGAAGGTATCATTAGCTTTGATTCAAAATTATTCTATTCAGTTATGTGTTTAAGAGTCATCACCAAAACGATGTAAACTCCCCCAATATGTTTAGCATGATATTCAAACGTCATACCATATCCTTGTGATATTGTAGATCCACTATTTATCCTCAAAAATTACTCCACATGTCTAGGCAAATGAGCAGTTCCTGATAACAAGATACAAACTCGTCCACCTAGTGCTTGTTTTGTCTGTCAATACAAACAATGTTTTAGTTTTGAAACTAAATTATGTGCGAATTTAATAAGTGTAAAGTGGATATGGAATACCTTATCAAACACAGGTCTATCGAAGAGAGACCCTGCTCTATGTTGTGGAAGATCTTTCTTCATATATCTTAACTTGTTATCTGTAGGATCCCGGTTAGTTCACACATGGATAGATAACTAAAACACTGAAGAGCTTATTAAAAAAAACTAAAACACTGAAGAGTTTAGAATAAAAACATTCTAATTATATACATAATGAAATAATGTACTCTGAAGTGTGTAAAATCAAAGAGCTTTTGATGATGTCAAATAAATAAGTTCTGCTTATGCTAAGCCGTCAGTCTTATCAGCGCAAGCATTTCGCTAAAGGCAAAAGCTCTGCAGAAGCTCGGAAACTTAATTTTGTGTATGCGTTCCGACAAAGGCAAAGGCTCGGTAGAGGCTCGGAAAATTAGGATTCTAAGCTACCTGCAACGAGTCAGCATTTGAAGCTCAAGCTCGGTATGCGCTTGGCCCTTGGTCACGGCTAAAAGTTCATTCAAGTTTGCAAGCTCGTTTCCTCTTTTCAAGATAGTAAGCTCGGATGATGATTTGCTCGGTATTCGCTCAGATTAAGCTTGGAATAGCCACAGCATCAGAAAGAGCAAATAAGCTCGGGTTGATTGCACTCAATTTGTCTGATTACTACGCTCAGATTAAGCTCAGAAACACCAAGCTCGAACAAAGCTCAAGGCTCGGCAATCTCTGTTCATCGTCTTCAACAATGCATCATCTTCAACCTTCAGACTCTACTCAGCTGCTCCGTACATTTTATTACCGTTGAGTCTGGGTAGAAGTTCTAGGTTTTAACTCCAACGCTGTGACAAGTTTGAAATTCAAAATAGTTAAATCAAAGGTTGGTGAAGTGTCACCATCACTGCTCTGCTGTCATTGTTACCGTTGGAAACCCCATGACATTTTCGTACGTCTTTCTCTCTCTCTCTCTGTTTTCTGGAGATTAGAGGAGACTATAAATGAGGGGTCTTCAACAGTAACAAAAACAAGATTTTTTGAACACACATTTTTGAACCATTTTTCTCTGAATTTGAACTTTCATTTTACTTTCGAAAACAGAGCAGAAATCAAAAACTCACAGAGAAGAAGAACATTCGATTTTCATACGAACTTAGAGAGATAAATCTTTCAAATCTTAACTCTAAGTTCGAATCAGTTCTTCTCTGTGATATCCTTCTGGAATTGACTCACTCTTGATACTCAATCTTTCAACACATTCGAAGAGTGTTTCGAATTGGAGCCATCCTCTTTCATTATCGTCTTCATCGTGTTTGCTGGTGTGAGAAGCTGGTCTCTGATCGAGAAAGCTTCCTTGGTTTGTAAAGGTTCCAAAGAGGTTCTTTGGTCATCGATTTGTTGTGGGTAGTTTGTCACGAGTTTGGTACACTCGTTTGACTGGATAGGTGTTAGTTCCATGATGAACATGATGAATGTTTTGATAATGACAAAGTGTTTTTGAACAAGCTACAAGTGTTGATCAAGTTTCAAGCTCAACAAGCAACAACAAACATCAAATGAAGAAGAGAGAAAGCAAGCTCATGAAGACCTAAGTTTGAGTGTATTTGTATTTCTTTTATCTTTTGCCTCTCAAGCTTCATAGGTTTTTTATTTGGGTAGATTATTATAGAGGGTAGTGAATCTCATTCATAAGTCATGATTTAATCATAATTTGAGTTTTCACTTAACCTAGAATCAATAGGTGGCTTAAAGGTTTTAAAGGAAAGGTTGGATTTTGAGAAAACAAGTTTTGAACATGTACAGTACCAACTTAATCGATTAAGTGATAACTTAATCGAGTACTACTCGAGTACACGACTTGCTTAATCGATTAAGTACTGCTGAACTGATTTTTAAAATACGTTTTTCACTTCTCAAAATCAGTTTTCAAGTGCTACAACTTTTGGGTATTCTATATAAACCTTTTCCTATTATTTGTGATGAGTTAGAATCATTTTTATACAAGTTTTACAAAGAATCAAGCCACTCTATTCTCTCTCATTTTCTAAAGATCAAAGTTCTCATATTTTCATATTTTTTGATCAAGAACCTTTGAATCTCTTATGGTGAATTGTCATAACTCTTGATTGAGATTCATAGGATTGTTTTGTGTTTTCTATTGTGTTGTAATCTTTGCAAGAAGGCAAGCCACTACAACAAACAAGAAGTCTTGGTGTGTCGATTTTATCATCAAGCAAGTGCATTCTTATTGAAGAAGAAGAAGAAGTCTTGGTTGTGAATCAAGCAAGTGAAGCCTTGGTGTGTGGTTTATCATCAAGCAATTGAAGACTTGTTGTGTCGATTATCAACAAGGGGTAGAGGTTAGATTAGAGAGAAGATCAATATGATTACAAGGCAAGGGTGTCGGTTATCTCTTGTAAGCTAGCAAGAAGGGAGTCTTGTGAGGCAATCACTTGTAATTTGAGAACTCTAATTCCTCATAGTGAAGAATCTCTCTTGGTTGAAGAGGGGACTGGATGTAGCTTTCAAGTGGATGAAAGTGAACCAGGATAAATCACTGTGTCGTATCTCTAAACCCTTACTCTTTATATTCAAGTCATTTGATTGCGTTCTTGGTTGAAAACCTAGAAAGATTGATTTTCATAATTGATTGAATTGAATCTTTGATTGTTCAAATTGATAAAGGGAAAATCATTTTCTTAACTAGGTTAATCAATAAGAATATAGGTGTTAATCATTTCCGCTGAATCTCTGATCTTGCATGTGAATTGATTGATTTTCGTATTCGAATGAAAAATTGATTTTTCTGTTTTCTGTCATATTTAATCGATTAAGTTCAAGTTTAATTGAGTACTACTCGAGTAAATTGCAGGTTAATCGATTAAGTGCTGTAGAATTTGCAAAAATCATTTGTTTTGATTGTTTAGATTTGTTTCGTTCGAAAATCTTTCAAGGTAGCTTCAACACCTATTCAACCCCCCCTTCTAGGTGTATTCCTAGGGTTCCTAAGTCTCTCCAACCACCAATTGCGATTTCCTCAATTGGTATCAGAGCTCGGTCGAAAGACACGAGCATAAGAGCTTTTTCGTAAAGATCCTTTAAGAAAATCGCAATGGGTTCTACGAATTCCTTTGGTGGTGAAGGTGCTTCAATAAGTCGTCCTCCATTGTTTACCGGAGAAGGCTATGCATATTGGAAAGTTAGAATGAAAATCTTTATCCAAGCCATAGATAGTGAAATTTGGAAAGTAGTTGAAAAAGGTCCTCATATCCCCTCTAGTTTAGTTGAAGGTGTAGAACAATTGATCCCCGAGGATAAGTGGAAGGATGATGATAGAAAGAAAGTACAATATGATTATAAAGAAAAGAATATCATCACATCCGCTTTATCCTATGACGAGTTCTTTAGAGTTTCTCAATGTTCTAGTGCTAAGGAAATGTGGGACACTTTACAAGTGACTCATGAAGGAACTAGTGAGGTTAGGAGAGCTAGATTGAATGCTTTAATGCGTGATTATGAATTGTTTCATATGCTTCCAAATGAATCTATAAATGATATGCAAAAGCGTTTTACTCACATTATAAATCATTTACTTGCTCTTGGTAAAACTTTTCTTCAAGGTGAACTTTCTAACAAAGTGTTGAGATGTTTAGACAGGAATTGGCAACCAAAAGTAACGGCTATTGTTGAATCTAAGAATTTGGATGCTATGGATCTAGCAACACTTTTCGGAAAGCTTCAAGAACATGAAATGGAGCTTGGACGATTAAGTATCAATGAAGAGTCGGATAAGAACAAATCAAGGAAAGGACTTGCTCTTAGAGTCAAAAGTGCATATAAAAAGAAAGATAGTCCCGATGATGATGATAGTGAAGATTCCGATTCCGATGTTGATGAAAAAGACATGAAACTTTTGTTAAAAGAGTTTGACAAGTTTCTAAGGAGAAAAGGAAGGTTGAACAAGGACAAAAGTAAAGAGAAGGATTCCCCACACTATAAGACCAAAAATTCAAAAGAAGGTGTAGTTTGCCATGAATGTGGAAAGCCCGGACATCTCAAGTACTCATGCTCTAAGTATCTCAAGAAGAAGGAGAAAGACAAGAAAAATTCTAAATCTAAAAGAGCATACATAGTTTGGGATAGTGATGAAGATAACAAGAAAAGCACATCGAGTAGTTCATCGGATGATGAAGAAGCCGCTTGTCTCAACTTGATAACTTTAGTAGATGATGAAGAACAAAGTTCAAATGATGAATCAAGTTATCAAAGCGAGGATAGCAATGTAAGTGAATCTAAATCCGAAATTTCTTCTAAATATGAATTGTTACATAATGCTTATGAAGAAATGTATGAACAACTTGAAAAACTAGCTTTGAAAAACATTGAAAGAAAGAAGCTCATTTTGAAACATCAAAAAGAGATTTTAGATCTTCAAAAACAAGTTGATGAGCTTAATCTTGAAAATGAAACTCTTGATCTTATCTATGCTAGTTCTTCTTGTGATTGTGCTAGTAGATTGAATATTGTGGTTGATTGTGAGAATTGCAAGTTGCTTAAAAATGAAAATGCTATTTTGAAAAATAAGCTTGCAAGTTTCTCAAATGGTGATATTAGATTGCGCACATTGTTAAATTTTCAAAGAGAAAATTCAAACAAGTTTGGTTTGGGTTATACTAATGCTAAGAGTAAATCTCATAGAAATGTTGTTGATTTTTCTAAAGTTGATTTTTCAAATCCTCCAACATGTTTCTATTGTGGTACTCATGGACATACTTCAAATGTGTGTTATGTTAAAGTGCATGGTATACCTAAAGGAAATTTTGTTTGGATGAAAAAGGGTGAAAGTCCCTACACTAACAAAAATGGATCCAAAACCATTTGGATACCAAAAAGCAAAGCATGATTGTTTTGTAGGTTTGATTGAAGATGCAAATGAATGACACATGTTCTCAATTGGTCTCAACTATGAATGTCTATATTCACATTTTCAATTGGTATCACACTTGCATCTTAAGTGAATGTCCTACAAAGTGGTAATATTTGATATTGATATATTATCTTAATTGGTATCTTCTCAATTGATATTACTTTTCTAAATGTTTAGTTAATTCAATTTGTATCATTGAGAGATTATTAGTTGATTATCATGTTTTTGTGATTATTGATTCTTCTTTACAATTGATATCTTCTTTGTTAAGTGATATTATGATCTTTTTAGTTTTCAATTGGTATTATATTTCATTGTTATATTCTCTTACCAATTGATATCACATTTCAAAGTAAAGCTCTATTGTATTTGTTCAATTGGTATCAATGTTGTGAAGAAATGATCATTGATTTCTTACCTTGGCTTAGATGTTATATTTCAATTGGTATATATTACTTTTTGATAATGCCAAAGGGGGAGAAATATGATGTTTTGAATTGAATGAAATGTTTCTCAAAGAGGGAGAAATATGATATTATATTTGGAGAAAGGTTGTTTTGTTGTTTTTATGTAGGTTGAGCTAAGTTGTTTAAGATAGGGGGAGAATCAAGCTTCTATCTCAATTGGATTCAAGTGTTAAAGCATTGATTGAGCGGGAGAAAGAGTCTTCTCAAGTGATCAAATGTTTCAAGCATCAACAACTTCAAGTGATTTCAAAACATGGATTGTCATTTTCAAAAAGGGGGAGATTGTTAGTTCCATGATGAACATGATGAATGTTTTGATAATGACAAAGTGTTTTTGAACAAGCTACAAGTGTTGATCAAGTTTCAAGCTCAACAAGCAACAACAAACATCAAATGAAGAAGAGAGAAAGCAAGCTCATGAAGACCTAAGTTTGAGTGTATTTGTATTTCTTTTATCTTTTGCCTCTCAAGCTTCATAGGTTTTTTATTTGGGTAGATTATTATAGAGGGTAGTGAATCTCATTCATAAGTCATGATTTAATCATAATTTGAGTTTTCACTTAACCTAGAATCAATAGGTGGCTTAAAGGTTTTAAAGGAAAGGTTGGATTTTGAGAAAACAAGTTTTGAACATGTACAGTACCAACTTAATCGATTAAGTGATAACTTAATCGAGTACTACTCGAGTACACGACTTGCTTAATCGATTAAGTACTGCTGAACTAATTTTTAAAATACGTTTTTCACTTCTCAAAATCAGTTTTCAAGTGCTACAACTTTTGGGTATTCTATATAAACCTTTTCCTATTATTTGTGATGAGTTAGAATCATTTTTATACAAGTTTTACAAAGAATCAAGCCACTCTATTCTCTCTCATTTTCTAAAGATCAAAGTTCTCATATTTTCATATTTTTTGATCAAGAACCTTTGAATCTCTTATGGTGAATTGTCATAACTCTTGATTGAGATTCATAGGATTGTTTTGTGTTTTCTATTGTGTTGTAATCTTTGCAAGAAGGCAAGCCACTACAACAAACAAGAAGTCTTGGTGTGTCGATTTTATCATCAAGCAAGTGCATTCTTATTGAAGAAGAAGAAGAAGTCTTGGTTGTGAATCAAGCAAGTGAAGCCTTGGTGTGTGGTTTATCATCAAGCAATTGAAGACTTGTTGTGTCGATTATCAACAAGGGGTAGAGGTTAGATTAGAGAGAAGATCAATAGGATTACAAGGCAAGGGTGTCGGTTATCTCTTGTAAGCTAGCAAGAAGGGAGTCTTGTGAGGCAATCACTTGTAATTTGAGAACTCTAATTCCTCATAGTGAAGAATCTCTCTTGGTTGAAGAGGGGACTGGATGTAGCTTTCAAGTGGATGAAAGTGAACCAGGATAAATCACTGTGTCGTATCTCTAAACCCTTACTCTTTATATTCAAGTCATTTGATTGTGTTCTTGGTTGAAAACCTAGAAAGATTGATTTTCATAATTGATTGAATTGAATCTTTGATTGTTCAAATTGATAAAGGGAAAATCATTTTCATAACTAGGTTAATCAATAAGAATATAGGTATTAATCATTTCCGCTGAATCTCTGATCTTGCATGTGAATTGATTGATTTTCGTATTCGAATGAAAAATTGATTTTTCTGTTTTCTGTCATATTTAATCGATTAAGTTCAAGTTTAATCGAGTACTACTCGAGTAAATTGCAGGTTAATCGATTAAGTGCTGTAGAATTTGCAAAAATCATTTGTTTTGATTGTTTAGATTTGTTTCGTTCGAAAATCTTTCAAGGTAGCTTCAACACCTATTCAACCCCCCCTTCTAGGTGTATTCCTAGGGTTCCTAAGTCTCTCCAACCACCAATTGCGATTTCCTCAATAGGTTTAGAGGGGTAGTCTCTTGTAAATCCTTTGTAACCCAGAAAATCGATTTTTAGTAAAAGCTCTCTAAAAGGTTTTTAGAGGGGACTGGACTAGCTCTCAAGGTGAGAGTGAACCGGGATAAATTTCTTGTGTTCTTTCTTTACTGCTTATCTGCTGCTGCCGTGCTTAACTATTTTTCCACAGTATTTCATGCAATCAAGTTTCAATCGTTATTTATCATAGCTTGGCCTTGAGTGTTGTTCTCCGAGGTTAAGTCTCAAAAACCAGCTCTAACTTGAGCAGCTCGGTTAACTGATTAACCATTCAGTTTATCTATTTGGTTAATCAATTAACCTTGTCTGCTCGGAAAGAAGCTCGACATTTCTTTTAAAACCGTGAACAACATTCAATCAATTCTCAATAAATCGAAAAATTGCCATATTAGCTCCAATCTCCTATTCACCCCCTCTACTCGATTGTTAGGCCTCTTGTTGGTTTCCAACAAGTGGTATCAGAGCTCGGTCGAAAGATCGAGTGTAAAAACTTTTTCGAAAAGATCCTTGAGGAAACCGAATGGCTACTAACAATCCCTTCCGAGGTGAAGGCTCTTCCATAAACAGACCACCACTATTCAATGGTGAGGGTTATGCTTACTGGAAAGCTCGAATGAAAATTTTCATTGAAGCCATAGATATGGAAATTTGGAAATCTATTGAAAACGGGCCATTTGTCCCTAAAAGAAAAATTAATGATGAAGTTGTAGAAATCCCGTGGGAAAGTTGGGATGATGATGATAAAAGGAAAGTATCCTTCGATTTAAAAGCCAAAAATATCATCACCTCAGCTTTGTCCTATGATGAATTTTTTAGAGTGTCAAGTTGCAAATCTGCAAAAGAAATGTGGGATATTCTTCAACTTACACATGAAGAGACAAGTGAGGTCAGACGAGCAAGGCTAAATACTCTGATGTATGAATATGAGTTATTCCGAATGCTGCCAAATGAAAATATAAATGATTTGCAGAAGCGGTTTACTCATATTATAAACCATCTTAATGCTCTCGGTAAAACATTTCAAAATGTCGAGATAACTAACAAAGTGCTTAGATGTCTTAGCAGAGAATGAAAGCCTAAGGTCACTGCCATTATGGAAGCCAAAGATTTGGACACAATGAGCATAGCCACTTTGTTCGGCAAGTTGCAAGAGCATGAGATGGAGCTCGGCAGACTGACCATGCATGAAGAATCTGATGGGAATCTCCCTCAAAGCTGCTATACAGGCAACCAAAGAATTCTCTGAAGATGAGTCCAGCTCGGACATTGATGAGGAAGACTTTGGTCTCATGGTCAGGAAGTTCAGCAAATTTTTCAAAGGCAAAAAGACCTTCATAAACAGAGCAAGAGATACCAAAAGCACTCACCACAAAGGCTCAAGTTCAAAAGACCGAGTTAGATGCCATGAATGTGGTGAAACGGGTCACATTAGAACTTACTGTCCAATATTACAAAAGCAAGGTGGTGAAGAAATGAAGAAGAACAAAGACCACAAGAAGAAGAGAGCTTACATAGTATGGGATGCACCCAACAACAACACCAGCTCAAGCTCCAGTTCAGGCGATAAAGAAGAAAAAGCAATTCTGTGCTTGATGGGAAGGGGAACTGTGTTCAGAAGCCCGAGCCAAACTAGTCCCGAGCAAGAATCGTGCTCGAACTGTGAAAAGGAAGTATTGAGCTCATCACTCAGAATAGATGAACAAGACCTCCCTGTATATGACTCTTGCTCGGAGTGTGAAGATGAGGAAGCTTGTTAGAGTCTCAGAAATACCAATCAAGAAGACTCATCGAGCTCGGCATTTGGCACAACCAAGCAAAGATCAAGTTTCAAATGCTTAATGGGCAAACACAGCGAGGAAACCTCAGCTAGCCGAACTGAGGTAACCTCTACATCTGATTCTGACTCTGAATCTGAATTTAATGACACTAATGAATTGTATTCTGCTTATCTTGAAATGCAAACCGAATTCAAGAAACTTGCTAAAAATTTTATTAAACTGAAATAGAATCTCTCAAACTATAAAGAGCAAGTTCTTGAGTTGGAAAATTCAATTGAAATTCTAAAAAGCAGAAACAAGTCATTGGAAAACACTATCACTCAACTGAAAAATGAAAATCTTGACTGCTGCACTAAATATGAAAAAGAAATCTCTGAACTTCAATTTAAAAGTGCAATTGTCAACAAGAGTGATGGTTTGTTTGATAGGCTTCTAGCCAAACAAAGAAACTACTCAAACAAAACTGGGCTCGGCTACACTCAGACCAAGAAGAAAGTAGCAAGGAAACTCGGCTATGTCTCAAACTTTAAAAACTCGAAAAAGCCGAGCTGCTCCTACTGTGGTCTTCATGGTCATACACCCAACGAATGTAAAATCCGACGAAATGGTGTAGCCAAGGGTGCCTTTGTTTGGGTAGTTAAAAGGAAAGATCCAACTGCTAACCCCCAGGGACCCAAGACAATTTGGGTACCCGAATCAAAGAAGTAATATTTTTGTGATGCAGGTGTGCTTCCGAGCGAAAGAGAGCAGATGGTACCTTGATAGTGGCTGCTCGAAGCACATGACGGGGGACAAAAATCTATTCATTGAACTTTCACATTCAGATAAGGGCTACGTCACTTACGGTGATAACAACCGAGGTAAAATATTGGGTGAAGGTAAAGTCAGTAATTCTGCCAACTTGATTATCAATAATGTCTTACTTGTAAAAGGGCTAGAACATAATCTTTTAAGTATTAGCCAACTCTGTGATATTGGTAATCATGTTGTTTTTACATCTACCCATTGCATTATTAGAAGTGATGAGGACAACTCTGTCAAATTTGTTGGAAAACGATATAACAATACTTATTTGGTTGATTTAAATGAAATCACCTCTTTGGTAACCACATGCATGGTTAGCAAAGAGAGTGACACATGGTTATGGCATAGAAGGACAACTCATATAAATGTAAATCAGTTAAAGAAACTACAATCACGAGACCTAGTGATCGGTCTACCAAAGCTAAATTTTAATATTGAGGGGGTTTGCTCTTCTTGCAAGAAGTGCAAACCAACTAAAAAGAAAAACGATTTTCCGTCTAAGTTGATGGTCTCAACAACTCGACCCCTGGAAATGTTACACATGGATTTGTTTGGACCATCACAAGTCAAAAGCTTTGGTGGCAATCTCTATGCCTTAGTAATTGTAGACGACTTTTCAAGATTTACATGGACCTTATTTTTAAAATCAAAAAGTGACACTTTTGATATTTTTAAAGAGCTTGTCAAACAACTCCAAAACCGAGCTAACCAAAAAGTAGTTGTAATCCGAACAGACCATGGTGGTGAGTTCGAGAACTACAAATTTGACAAATTTTGTTCTAAGTTCGGCATAGAACATCAGTTTTCTGCTCCTCGAACTCCCGAACAAAACGGAGTTGTGGAACGGAAAAATCGAGTTCTTGAAGAGCTTGCCCGAACCATGCTTAATGAATACAATCTACCACATTATTTCTGGGCCGATGCGGTGAACACAGCGTGCTATGTAATGAACCGCATCCTCATCAGACCAATTTTAAAGAAAACTCCATATGAACTCTACAAGGGTAGAAAACCAAAAATCTCTCATTTCCATGCATTTGGTTGCAAAGTTTTCATTTTAAATAATGGTAAAGAGCATCTCGGCAAATTTGATTCTAAAGCCGATGAAGGAATATTTTTGGGTTATTCTACTCATAGTAAAGCATTTAGAGTTTTTAACAAAAGGACCTCCACTGTGGAAGAGTCCGTACATGTGGTATTTGATGAGTCTCCTCGGCGAGACAATGTTAGTTGTGCAGATGGAGAAGATCAACCCTTGGCAGGACACGATTCGAGCACAACAACTGAAAGAGCTCAAAAGGATGAATCTGCTGAAAACAGAAATCAGAGGGACGAGCCTGTTCCGAGCCAAACAAACAAGGAACAAACTGAACTTGGTCCGAGCCAACCCCACAATAGTCAGTCCGAACTCATTCCAAGCCGAGCCGAGCAGTTTGAGCTCAGTCCAGCCTGGAAGAGAGTCAAGGACCATCCTATAGAGAATGTGCTCGGCGACATGACTAAGGGAGTTTTAACACGTCGTTCTATTCAGAACTTTTGCATTTTCGCTTCCTTTGTTTCTCAAATTGAACCTAATTCGGTTGATCAAGCAATCGAAGATGAACATTGGGCAATTGCCATGCAAGAGGAACTAAATCAATTCATCAGAAATGATGTCTGGGAATTGGTTCCTCGGCCCGATGACCATACGATAATTGGCTTGAAATGGATTTTCAGAAATAAAACAGATGAATTAGGATTAATTATAAGAAACAAAGCAAGATTAGTTGCGCAAGGCTACAACCAAGAGGAAGGTATCGATTATGATGAGACCTTCGCTCCAGTTGCCAGACTTGAAGCAATCCGAATTTTGCTTGCTTTTGCATCTATTATGAATTTCACCCTTTATCAAATGGATGTAAAGAGTGCATTCTTAAATGGTTTTATAAATGAAGAAGTGTATGTAAAACAACCTCCTGGTTTTGAAAATTTTGAATTTCCAAACCATGTGTATAAACTCAAAAAGGCTCTTTACGGTTTAAAACAAGCTCCAAGAGCTTGGTATGATCGTTTGAGCTCATTTCTACTTGAGCAAGGGTTTGAGAGAGGAAAGGTTGACACAACTCTCTTCATTCATAAATCCAAAAAGGACATATTGTTAGTACAAGTATATGTTGATGATATAATTTTCGGTGCTACTAACATGTCTCTTTGCAAGAAGTTCTCTGAATTAATGCAAGGTGAATTCGAGATGTCAATGATGGGAGAACTCACATTCTTCCTTGGGCTGCAAATAAAGCAAGTTGCGGGAGGAACCTTTGTGCATCAAGGAAAATATTGCAAGGAACTCCTCAAGAAATTTGGCTTAGAAAATTGCAAAGAAGTTGCCACTCCCATGAACACCTCCAGCTATCTCGGCAAGGATGAGTCAGGTAAAGCCGTGGATGTAAGCAAATATAGAGGCATGATAGGAAGCCTTCTATATTTAACTGCATCTCGGCCTGATATTATGTTCAGTGTCTATTTATGCGCTCGTTTTCAAGCTAATCCCAAAGAATCTCATCTTTCGGCGGTTAAAAGAATTTTTAAATATCTAAAAGGAACGGTGAACACTGGTCTGTGGTATCCTAGGGATGCCAATCTTAGTTTGATTGGGTATTCGGACTCAGATTTTGCTGGGTTCAAGCTTGACCGAAAAATCACAAGTGGAACATGTCACTTACTCGGCAGTTCCCTTGTGTCATGGTTTTCCAAAAAGCAAGCTTGTGTTGCCCTGTCAACAGCTGAAGCCGAATACATTGCTGCTGGTAATTGTTGCGCTCAAATTCTTTGGATGAAACAACAGTTATCAGATTTTGGCTTAATTTTAGATCACATTCCTATCAAATGTGACAATACAAGTGCAATCAATCTAACTAAGAATCCAGTGTATCACTCTCGAACAAAACACATTGAAATTAGGCATCATTTTCTTCGAGATCATGTTCAAAAGGGTGACTGTGTCATAGAATTTGTTAGTGCTGAAAATCAATTAGCTGATGTATTTACTAAACAATTGCCGAGAGAAACTCTTTATAAAATTCGGCGTGAGCTCGGCATTCTGGATGAATCCAGTGTGTGCTCAGCGTAAGCTCGGCATCCTGAATGAGTTCAGCATGTACTGGGTATGAGCTCGGTTTTCAGTATATCACAAACTTGATCACCCTCATAATCTCGATCTATATGTTCATTTGTGTATTTGTTTATCTTCCTGAAATTTCACATCCTTCAAATCTTCTTCCTTTCCTTTAAATTTTTTTTATCTAAGGGGAGAAGGGTGCTGTTTTGATATTTGAACTTTCATATTGTGTTATTCTTCATTCTCACCTTTATCTTTTAACTTCTCGGATGAGAAGCATGCTTTCACTGTTAAAGGGGGAGAACGATGATGTTCATGTCATGAAAATTTTCTTCCTTCATTATCTTTTTCAATTCTTTAAGAGGAGAAAAGTTTTTAAGTTTCAAGCCTTGATTTCATCAAGAGCCTCATTCCTTTTATTTCAACAAGTGATATTTTTTCTCTTTAACTCTCTTTTGGCACATATGCTTAAACTTTGGCTCCTTTTTGATCATGCCAAAAGGGGGAGAAAGGTGTTTGTTGTTGTTTTTCATTAAAATACAGGTGTTCAGTTTTTGCGAGCATGAATTCAGGGGGAGTGTTTAACGAGCTGCTCCACATTTTTTTTACATATAATTTCAACAAGTGGAAGCTTTATTGAGCAACAAGTGTACACGGTCTGATCAGTACATTTTCATAGCAACATGTGGTATATTTTCGAAGCAAATTCCGATCAGTGCTGAGTATAATCAATTTACGAGCATACAGTCAGGGAGAGAGAACACAATGCAACAAACTTTTAAAGATTATTTGTCATCATCAAAAAGGGGGAGATTGTAAAATCAAAGAGCTTTTGATGATGTCAAATAAATAAGTTTTGCTTATGCTAAGCCGTCAGTCTTATCAGCGCAAGCATTTCGCTAAAGGCAAAAGCTCTGCAGAAGCTCGGAAACTTAATTTTGTGTATGCGTTCCGACAAAGGCAAAGACTCGGCAGAGGATCGGAAAATTAGGATTCTAAGCTACCTGCAACGAGTCAGCATTTGAAGCTCAAGCTCGGTATGCGCTTGGCCCTTGATCACGGCTAAAAGTTAATTCAAGTTTGCAAGCTCGTTTCCTCTTTTCAAGATAGTAAGCTCGGATGATGATTTGCTCGGTATTCGCTCAGATTAAGCTTGGAATAGCCACAGCATCAGAAAGAGCAAATAAGCTCGGGTTGATTGCACTCAATTTGTCTGATTACTACGCTCAGATTAAGCTCAGAAACACCAAGCTCGAACAAAGCTTAAGGCTCGGCAATCTCTGTTCATCGTCTTCAACAATGCATCATCTTCAACCTCCAGACTCTACTCAGCTGCTCCGTACATTTTATTACCGTTGAGTCTGGGTAGAAGTTCTAGGTTTTAACTCCAACGCTGTGACAAGTTTGAAATTCAAAATAGTTAAATCAAAGGTTGGTGAAGTGTCACCATCACTGCTCTGCTGTCATTGTTACCGTTGGAAACCCCATGACATTTTCGTACGTCTTTCTCTCTCTCTCTCTCTGTTTTCTGGAGATTAGAGGAGACTATAAATGAGGGGTCTTCAACAGTAACAAAAACAAGATTTTTTGAACACACATTTTTGAACCATTTTTCTCTGAATTTGAACTTTCATTTTACTTTCGAAAACAGAGCAGAAATCAAAAACTCACAGAGAAGAAGAACATTCGATTTTCATACGAACTTAGAGAGATAAATCTTTCAAATCTTAACTCTAAGTTCGAATCAGTTCTTCTCTGTGATATCCTTCTGGAATTGACTCACTCTTGATACTCAATCTTTCAACGCATTCGAAGAGTGTTTCGAATTGGAGCCATCCTCTTTCATTATCGTCTTCATCGTGTTTGCTGGTGTGAGAAGCTGGTCTCTGATCGAGAAAGCTTCCTTGGTTTGTAAAGGTTCCAAAGAGGTTCTTTGGTCATCGATTTGTTGTGGGTAGTTTGTCACGAGTTTGGTACACTCGTTTGACTGGATAGGTTTAGAGGGGTAGTCTCTTGTAAATCCTTTGTAACCCAAAAAATCGATTTTTAGTAAAAGCTCTCTAAAAGGTTTTTAGAGGGGACTGGACTAGCTCTCAGGGTGAGAGTGAACCGGGATAAATTTCTTGTGTTCTTTCTTTACTGCTTATCTGCTGCTGCCGTGCTTAACTATTTTTCCGCAGTATTTCATGCAATCAAGTTTCAATCGTTATTTATCATAGCTTGGCCTTGAGTGTTGTTCTCCGAGGTTAAGTCTCAAAAACCAGCTCTAACTTGAAGCAGCTCGGTTAACTGATTAACCATTCAGTTTATCTATTTGGTTAATCAATTAACCTTGTCTGCTCGGAAAGAAGCTCGGCATTTATTTTAAAACCGTGAACAACATTCAATCAATTCTCAATAAATCGAAAAATTGCCATATTAGCTCCAATCTCCTATTCACCCCCCCTCTACTCGATTGTTAGGCCTCTTGTTGGTTTCCAACAAAGTGCTCCTCCAGAAGAAACTTTGCTATTGATATCTTCATGTTCAAAGCTTGGAGTCAGTGCTTATATAAACTATAAAGTTAGTTTATAGAATAGCAAGAAGAACAATCAATGTTTTTATGGTAACGACAAGAGAAAAACGAAAGAAGCGTCATTGTTATTACAGTGGGGGATTAAAGTGAATTAAAATTTTTAAGTTAAGTTCTAAAATGAAACACAATATAGTGAGGGACTAAAATGAAACACGGTATTATAAATTAATAGCGACGTTAACGTCTATGAACGGAAAATGTTGTCAGGGACTAACGTAAGTAACTTTTCTCAAAGTGAGGGACTAAACAGGAATTATTGAAAAAATCATGGACTAAAGTGAAAGTTCCATACAAAGTGAGGGACTAAAGTGACAGTTTAGTCGTGTAATCTGATAGTTAATCCATCCCTTCGGTTCCAAACCGATCCAAAATAAAACCGCAAACCGATTAAAAAAAACTGAAACCTGCATAAAAAATCGAATTTGTTTGGATGTTTTTTTGTCACGTCTCGAACTTTAATTCCATAAAAAAATAATTAGAATAAAAATAAGATTAAAAATGATAAATTATGCTCAATAGGAACTAAGGTGATGGATTAGGATCCCTTTGAGCGCCATGAAGGAGTTATGAAGCATTGGCATCGGATAGGAGAATTAAAGATGAACAAACGAGTGTAGGAAACGTTGTTTTCAGTGTTGGAAACACCCTATATTAGGAAATTATAAATAAAAGAATTACAACTCCAAACACAAATTCCACCGTTGGATATAAAGATTAGTACGTAGGAAAACTTTCTTTCAAATTTGAGCAAGATCCGACAGGTAACGAAGGAGATATGACACTTTGAAGTGCAATGGCATACAAAAAAATAAAAGAAGCAGTGCACTAACCGGTTATCCATTCCACTAACCGATTAGTACGCGTCAGAACAGAAAAAAAAGGAACTTGAAGGACACGAAATTACCTTTAAGTGGCAAGCTTCCTTGGCAAGTTTTGGAGCCAATACACACACATACTCAACCTCATTTCCTCCATAGCCAAACCATCTCTTCTTCTTTGATTTCATCTTCCTCCCCAAAGCACAAACACAACCACCATCACCACCACCATAACCATCTCCGCTAAGCTCTCTCTCTAACTCAACACCACCATGGATCCTCTTTCTCTCTCATGCCTCAACCTACACAAGTGAAAGAGAAACCCCTCCCTCCATCAAGCTCTCCATTGGACAACATTCCAACTCACTTATTCGATGCTCTCTTGAGGTTGCAGGAAAAATTAAGAGGTTTAAGCTCTAAGGGTTCAAAAGCAAAGGAGTAAGCTAAGGGTTTTACCTTCTCTCTCTACTTGAGGTAAGAAGGTGGTGTTACCTTGACTTAGAGAATAGGTTCTCTTTTGTCATTGTGAGAATTAAGGATAGGTAATTGAATAGAGTAATAAACCTTAGGGTAGATAGTTGATGATAATAAGAATATTGATAAGGAGTAATGTAAGTGAGCAATAAATATGTTAAGAACTTTAGAACTTATACTAGAATTGAATTGAAACATATAAGATCTAAATAAGGTTAAAGGGCATCATAAATTAAGGAATGACTTAGAGACGTTGAATAGGTAATATTTGAATGGGGATGTTTGTGTATGATTGTATTGTGTACGAATGTGTAACATCCCGAATTTTGGCCTTTAGTAAAATTATAATAATAATAATAATTTATTTATTATATTTTATCAAGCTTAATTTCAGGATTTAGAAGATATATTTAAATTTGAATTTGGGTACTTTTTATTCGTCAATAGATATCTGTAGGGATCGGTAACTTTGTTATTTTTAACTCGTTATGAATAAAAGAAAAATACAATATTATCCCATGTAAATGTAGGTTATTATTAGAGTCATCAAATTTTTATTTAGAGTCTAAAACACATACACACATTAACCCACAAAAGAGAACAAAACATAAAATAATATTTTTTATCCTAATTAGCTACC